>OZ020484.1:171746-771746 GCA_963971405.1 Psococerastis gibbosa | reverse complement strand
ATCGTATTTTAAGCAGTGTTGTTTACCGTCATGCTATAAGTTAAGTTACACGAAAGGAGAAGAAATAAATAAAAAAATATTTTCCAATATTTCAATTAACCCATAATAAAATCCATAAACAATAATATTACAAATAAAAAACTCTTTGACAATATGGTATTTAATTATAACTACAAGCACAATGATATTTACCCACCATTTAATTTAATACCCGTACAAAATACGTGTAGCATTGTGATGACAGTAGTGAGTAGTCAAAACATGTAGAAAAGTTGTTCGTTGTTCGTTCAAGTCCCACACTCTCTACATATTTTGGCCATGCTTCAGAGGGCATGCAAAGCAGACGGCTCTAAGTCTTCCTAGTTGAGTGTAAGAGAGGGCTTTATAGCCCTAACCCCGCTAGGTTGGCTAAGTAATAGAACAAAAAAGTCAATATTTATTTATTTATGTAGATAACATTCCAAAGTTTGCATTACATTATCGTATAATCGTAGCCTCTTCTGTAGCGTAAAGTTTTCACCAGTTGCAAACTTGTGTCTCTAAATACCATTGTTGTCTGACAGTACTGGCCTGCATAAAAGACGTCGCTGCTCGCTTTCTTACAAAGATTGATATCCGCTGTACTAGGGCAGCTCAACAATGTAATGTATAGGTATGTAATGTACGGTACTCATGCAGACTCCTCGTCCAACGAAGGCAGCAGGTACACCCAAAAGGAGGCTTACTGTGTACCTACAGTATTGAACAAGGCTGCCGGCTGGTAAGGGCATTATTTTATTTAAGTACATTACCTCTGTCAATGTTCCTAGACCTCCCAGATGGCAGTTTTGCGGTTTTGGTTCCCACCAATTTCATTAGGTAGGCTGTATACATTCGATACAGTTGGCGGCGAACTTTTTTAATTCACTTAAAAAGTTTTTGGTGGAAGTTTGCTATAACTCCCCCGCAGAGTTTTAAAATCCCGACGTATAGCCTATCGGCATTATTGTTATCCACTGTACAGTAGCTCCTAATTTTTAGTTCTTAGGAATTTTAGAAGTTTAAGAGAACAATTTTATTCGAGGCTCACACCTCTAGGTGTACTGAATATCAATGGAAATACATATTTATTATTTATGTAAAGTTTATGAATTAGTTTAATGGTGTGGGACAGGGACTGACAAAGGCTGCAACGACAACTTCTCTGCCTGTTACAGTTATAATAAGGGAAAATGAGGCTGCCGGCTATGTTGCTGGCTCAAACATGGCGAATAAGGCAGTGAGAAGCCTCTGGTAGCCCCCAGGCTCAACCCTCGACGGGTCTTCGTAATTGTAATACCTGTAAACATAGGATACTTAGGGCATATTAATCGAAAGTAACTCGTATATTGGAGTAAAATAAAATAAGTTCGTTCAATATCGAATAGACGGTATCAGAATTTCTATACTTTTGTAATTTCCCTGTGACGATTGTTGGCCGTTGCCATAGTGACATCCAATTTAATTAACTCGACCGCTTAGCCCCGCCCCCTTATACCTGACGACTAAGACACAGGCAGACTAGAAGACGCATTTCGAATAAAACATTACGTATTTACTGTCGCGTTATTATCAGGTACTGGAACAATTGATGATGATGATGATAAAAGAACAGGTCCGAGTTTACTCGAACATGCCTTCCAATTTATAGTAATAATTTCCACCTCAACATATTAAAAACCCCTTAAAACTCAGTTGCATATTCTGGAACGAACAGACCAATACATTGTAACAGTACTAACAATGACTGGGCACACGCAATGTATTGGAGCGTGAATTTTCCATAATTTCTTCAAAAAGTAATTTTTTTCACAGAACCAAATACTTTTTTTTGGGAAAGCAACCTGTTTGGTTTTGTTACTCAATTTAACACCTAAAACATACCTGAAGGTAGAAATCATCGATTGAAAGGTTCCGCAGAAACATTAATTTTTAGTCATTTTTCATGAAAATTGACTTATTTTTATTTTTTATTTTTTTACCCCCAAAAGCAAACTATCAAGGGGGCAAGCGTCTCACCACATTATTTTGTTATCATTAATAACGACTACATTATATGTGAATTTAAAAGAAATCGTTGGAGCCGTTTATGAGAAATAATTTTTTTTGACGTATTTTTGGAGGTTTTTCATAATAAACCCCCCTCCAAATTGAGTTAGCCCAAAATAAAAAAAATTGTCCCGAGGTATAATTTTTGCAAACCTACATACCCAATTTCATCAAAATCGAGTAGTTTGCCCGGAAATCGATGAACAGACAAACAGACAGACAGAGCGACAGACAGACATTTCGTAAAAACCACTTTTCTGGGTTCCTGGGACCTCAAAACGTGTAAATCCGTTGAAATCTCGGAGTCGATTAAGACCGTCACATAGTTTTTCTTCTACTACGTATAAATTGGAAAGCAATAACGGATAGAACGAGTAAGTCTGAGAAGGTTTTGAACAATGAATCAAAAGGCAAGTCATGGGCAGACCGAGGAAAAGGAGGATGGAGGACGTTAGTGAAGGCTTCCCGATAGTTAGCGTCCGCAACTGAAGGAGGAAGGCGGGATGACGTGGTTGCAGCGGTCGAGGTTCTAAACGCCCTGTACAGCCAGCTATAGCAAAGAAAGTAATTTTTGATTGGGCGCCTGGTTCCTCGCGGGGCCTAAAAAATGGGAGCCCCAAAATGAATGGAAAGTGTGTGAAAAAAGAATGACGCGCCATCCGTCAGTATGGCCGAGTGATGAATCCGTGGAATTTGCTTTTTAATAAAAAATGACCTTAGGACAAATTATGGTAATATGTCAGGAGACGCAGCCCGCACTGACGCGCAATCTGCCGTCCAGGCTAGCTACTAAATCTCTGCCTCTGTTCTTTAATAATTTTTCACGCCCATCCAAAACGCAATATTCGGTTATTTTGAGCCTGAATTAAGGCTGTTAGGTTGGCAAGTAGACAGGTTTCAGGTACCTACTTTATTATTTATTTAGAACGGCATATGCTTCGGAGTGCTGACTAGCTTCTGCTAATTTCATCTCAACCAAAATAATTTTTTATATGATATTAAAAATACATATAATAGCCTATTACTGTTTGGGGGTTTTGCGTGTTTGAGCAATTGTATTGTATGATGTGGTGTAGTGAAAAAAGGCCGTGGCACTACAACCCAATGGGAGTCTGGGCACTTGGTCACTATTCTATTTGAGAATTAATTGTCAACAACACGCCTGGCAGCTGTAACTTTCAATTACCGAAGATCAAGTACCCATTGAGGCTGGTTGGACCCACGTCAGGCGCCGAATGTCGTTCCTTGTATGCAGGGTCTCGAAACTTAACCTTCCGTGTCACAGTCTACTTCCCTACCAATCGGGATGTTTCTGGCTCCGAATTTAAATGCGATATGGCTAGTGGCATCATTCGTTGTCATTGTTTTCCTTACCCGTTCTGACAGTCTCTTGTCAATCCCGTATGCACGTCCGAAATCGACCACTGGTCAAAACAATGGGGATTATTGGTCCTTATCAAGATTGACCATGAGATATATAATATACTTAGGGCGGTTCCTACAATTGCATGAAAAGTCTCGGTAAGGAATACTGCTCGGCACTGTCACGTTCCAATGCAAGGGTGTCATTCACGAAGCCTTCCCAAAACTTTTCAAGCAGCTGTGTCAAAGTAAAAGTGTTAATGAATAGCTATTTATGAACTAGCCTCCCACTAATTAGAAAATACACCGGTGATTAATTCTAAAAATTCCCAACCAGAAAAAATATCAAAAGTGTTAAAAGAAAGTGCTAAAATGCTGTTTCGTGCTGTCAGCAACAACATTTTTCAATTAAACAATAGGTAACCATTTTATATTAAGCAGAAAAAGAATTCTCAAAAATAAAAGTCGGGTGAAAAAGTTTTGAGAAGGAAATGTGAAGAAAGCCACATCTTTCATGCAAAATGTTGTTTTCTTTTTTTTTCACCGCGGCTACATTGCTCTCCGACAAAGTAAACCAAACAATGGAAGAGAGCAGGTGGTTATTTTCCCTTAGTAGTTGCAAAGTTTTAATTTTATTATACTGCACGGACTTGTTTCTTTCTTGCGGTTGATGGCTCGGAGAATAGACTTTGCTGACACATCGGGGGACTCTAGATTCTTCAATAGTTTGGAAAGGCAGAGTCATAGTCCCTGTACTTTACTTTCACCCGAAAGGTTGTTGGTTCGAGTTCCACACTTACTACATTGTCTGGCCATGCTGCGGAGGGCATGTAAAGTAGGCGGCCTTCCTAGTTGAGTGGCTATATATCCCTAACTCCGTTAGGTTGTCTTAGTAATAGAAACAAAAAAAGTCAATATTTTTTTATATTTTTTATTTCATTGGTTTCACTTTTTTTTATTCTTGTGAGGGATTAATTGAGCGGTACTGGTGGCACCAGGATTCAAAAAATATTCTGGTCTAATATCTCATTTCTTCTCTATAGAACTTTAGATGCTGCCTCACTTGATTGCCATATTTACAATTGATACAAGTAACAAAACACAGAAAATCAAAACAAAAAATCTTACCACACTTTAAATTCAAAACATCCCTCGTAGGAAGTGCATCCTTCCAGAAAACCAAACCCATCAGTCTGCAGGGGAAAACAGTCTATACAGAGCTATGTGAAAGTAAGAGGGGCTACAGCACGTAATCAGCATGCAGCGCGGCAGCCAATACCCCGAAATGCACGCAGCAGCCTGCAGCCTTATAGTTTCCCGATCATGTTACCTCGCAGCGTGCCTCTCGTCTGCTGGGGAACGTTTCTAGAATTTTCAAAAACTCTCTCCTCAAAAACACCCTCCTCCCCCTTTCCTCCCAGGCAATCCCCGTAGCAGAAACGCACTTTCTTGTTGTTGCCCACATGGTGGTCGTCCGGGGAAAAACGAGTTCCAGAATTAACAATATTCTGGGCACCGGCTTTCTTACGAGCCTAGGGCAGCGAGCAAATCGTGATAAAACATGGAAGCACTTGTTGTTATTTAATGGGAATTGGCAGGAGTGTGACGGACGTATAGAAAGAAAGAAAAATAAAAAATAAAATTGTCGTTATTTTTCACATGGGCATATTCGGCCCACTCTTACAATTAGTTATTGAAAAACTATGATTTGCGATTAACTATTATTATATACAATGCCATACCTCAATCCGGGGCTGACCTGTACCCAGAAATATTTTCGAATGGGACATTTCCTATGTACTACTATGCATACTGGTTTGGCGCAGCCGCGACGCAATTTTTTGGAAGAACTATTGGGTATCGGCAGTTAACTTGCAACATTTAATTTAGACACAAAAATTATTATACCTTAAATACAGTATACAGGAAATTTTATACCTTACGGTCCATTTCTACACCACCCCTCACTTAATACCTGGACTACCACGCCCTGTAACACCTGAAAACCACTTATTCAAAAGCAATTAACATTAAAAGAATCGAAATGTCGCAACGCCGAATTCCTGTAGACCAACAATACCTGCCTGCAAAAGTTGTTTGTTGTCCAGTCAAAGCCAGGTATCATAGTTTGCAGGCCTGTCAAAATAATGCAGATAGCATCTGGAACGCGTTACCGAACTGCTCTATATACGTCAGCCAATAATAAATACTCGGGACCTTGGTACCTATTTTTATTAATCTACTTGTGTAGTAGCAGCTCTGGTATTGCGCAATCGCAGCATGCCGCACCTGACCTACCTATGCAGAATTTTTTTATCTGCCACACATTAATATATTAAGCACAGTCATGCGTGAAAGTGGACCGTGATATTTGCCTACAACGGGTTTATAATCATTATTATGTGATTTATCAATTTTAATTTCTTTCGTATACAAGTTCAACATGTCTGCTACTCATTTAGCTATTTAGCCGTAGCTCTTTCCAGTTCAATTTTTCTGCTTGGCTGGCTCAAAAATAAAAGGCAATGTTTCCCTGTAACGGAAGTTGCAAGGGGCAAATGAACAATACAGCACATCACACAAACGGTCGTCACTTTATTTCTTATTTGAAGGGCTTTTCAGTGGCCCATTAAACTTGATCAATTGCAACGACTCCATGGAAATTCGTATTTTTGGTATTGTGGTATTGTTTTCCGCATGCATTTAGCAAACTGCCAAATTTCAACCTACACCGGCTGCAAGCGATAATGGACAAGTTGAGACAAGTTTATCATTGACTCAATGTGAGAGGCGTTTAAGCATAACTTCACTGGTTTGGGTGAGAGTCTACCGTCGCGTCGTCACTTGATTTTGCCGCTCAGTAGGACATTAGAAATTTTTTTTGATATGCTGAACAGAAACTATCAACTGTATTAAAAAATCTCAAAACAACTGAAGCACCATTTTGTAAGACTGAAGCTAGAGAAGCCTCCATGGTTGTTTACTCGAAGTAGGCAGCTTCCTTGACGGCATCTTCTATAATACAGTATTATGTGCTGTAAACATTCTTTATATCATGCATCTTACCTCTCTATTGGCAATATTTGGCTATTGGCGTATTTTAACAGCAAACGCCTGCGAATGGCCACCTCCATATTATCGCGACATATTGTTATTTTCGTTTTCGTGCAATGTGTGAATGGGGTACTGTGTGTAGGCCGTGGGCGTTAGGTGCGTAACTAGGCATGCTTGTGTTCCCTTCGAATTAAAAATCACTCTCTGAAGCAAAGTCAACGAGATCTGACTTTTTTTAACATGAATTTGCGTCCCGCAGATGACCCATATACTATTATTTAAAAATCTTTAACACAAATGTATTTCTGTTATGTTCTTACTAACCCAATTATATAACTTTGAACATACCTTTTTGACCTGTGAATTGAACCTAAATATTTACCAATTAATTTAAAAAACGCACTTCCCAAGCTATCGCGTTGCTTCCACTTTGCTCATATGATACTATGATGATCATATCATACTTTAAATCGATGTGCTATTTGCAGATGCACTTCCTATGACTTCGCTTAGATTACTTTATAAGTTGCGTAGTTACTAATAGGAACTATAATATGCTACAGTCGTCACAGCAAATAGCTTTCATTTTTGGGTCAAAAGATGCATAAATATTGCTCTAATTTGAAAGTTTTCAATTTGAAGCAACGCTTATTATTATCAGATTATTATATTACCTCTTGTCTCTTTCAATTCAAGTTAAAATTTCAATTGGCTGGCTGCAACTTAACAAGAAATTGCAATTAACTATTTTCATCTATCTCAATTTGGAGCAGACAGTTCTATTTAGTTTCCCGCTCGCGATGAAAACTTTTCATTTTTGGTTTTGTTGAATATTCCATTATATTGCAGTGCAGCAATTTTAATCAAATTTTTTAAGACAATGAATTTTCCATATTTATAAATGAAAATATTTAATGATTTTTCAATTTCTCTTTGAAGTATTGATTGACCTGTTTTTTGTTTGTTTTTGAAGTTACTTGCAGTAGTAGGTAAAAGGGTAACTAATGAATGATGATACTATTGCAGAATATTGTATAAGTAATTTAACAACTATTCAAGGTACGAGTAACTATTTAACTTTGTACAAACATGGGAATTACAGAAAGGTAGAAATAGAATTTTTTTTGCAAAGCTTGACATTTTGTGGGCATAGGTAGCTTACCGGTGAAACCCTGCATTAGTCCCTAGAACATTCATCTAAGCAAGGGAAGAAATGAAGACGGGTTTGAGACTCGGGTTCGAAACTCGTTCCAGTCCTGTTTTTTTTTCTACCTTTCTTCCTAATTTCGGTCTTCCTTTTTCTAATAATACTGCGCGAGGTCCCTTTCTGGAAGACTATGGAAATTAAATCATAAATATATATATATTTTTAAATAAATTTCCCCGGAAGATTCCTCGACCAGTGCTAGGGTGTACAACCTACTTTGATTGTTTCGCAGTGTGCCAAGGCAAATCAGATGGTGGCACAATGAATTCGTCTACAGGGTACACACCCAGTAGTCAGTAGTCAGTAGTGTGTAGTGTGCCATGTAGATCTACTGTGTAGAGGTCACTGGAGGCTCCAGGGCTGGGATGTGGTCTGTGTGCGTAGGAAGCAGGTTACCCGGATCTCATGATACTATTATGTATGTTTTCATTAAACTATTATATATTTATTCGTATGAGTCTGTCACCTTGCCCTATGTAGTTAATGTGGGTGGCTCCCACCATTTTGATTTTTTTAAATAATTAAGTAATTAATATGTTTAGATTTGGGGAAAATTGTTCTATATCCTGCAGACTGTAACCTTCAAGGAAATAATTTACGAGCGCAGGTTTCGTGAAGGAGCAATAGCCTTTTTGTCGTGACAACGTCTAATAAATCGATGAGCGCTGGCTGGAATACTAGGTGCATATACGAAAAAGGGTGACGCGCGCCGCTTACGCGGGGCTGTAACGCCGGTTTGAAGCAGATGTAGAAAGTCTATCTTAATTGAAATTATACCCATGCCTTCGTCTATTCCTCCTCTTTCGGGCCATGCTATATTTGTTGTAATAGGGCAAAGGGTTCGACTTTGGGGGTGGAAACGTGCGGAGGTGCGCCCAAATTTGCCCCGAATTTGGGGATTTTCGGCCGCGTTTTTGGGGGTGTTAATATCAATTTCAAAAACTTCAAACTACTTTAGTTCTTTTCCACCTTTCTTACTCTTTCCAGACAAATATTCAGTTTCACTAACCGTTCCATCGTTCAGGCTCAGGTGAGTGTGTACGCCATCCGTGTTTCGGCGGAAAACAGGTTCAAACAAAGGGTACTTTTGAATTTACATGCATAGAGTAAAAAAAATCCACAGCCTGCAATTTCCCACGAAATTATGTTTCAATATCTCATTAGAAGCAGTATGAATTTGGTTTGAAACGAGTATAAATAGACAGTTTCAAATTTACCCCTTCACCCCTTAAACAGAAGTGGAACACAAAATTAGTAAACATTTCCAGCAATCCCATTAGAATTGCATGGGCGGCTATAAAGCAATTTTTTGGGCTGATGTGGAAGAGCTATCTTAATTTAAATTATACCCATGTCTTCGTCTATTCTTCTTCTTACATGCCATGCTATACTTGTGGTGACCAAGCAAGGGATTTGGCTTTGGGGGTGTGAAACGTCAGGGGGTGCGCACGATTTTCAACAAAAATAGGCCTCTTTCAGCCGCGTTAATATCTATTTAAAAAATGCAAAATACGGTACTTAAGGGCTTTTCCACATTTCTTTCTCTTTCCAGCCATATATTGTATAAGTTAATGAAGCTTAAGTTAATTTAGGCGTTGTCGCGTAAAACTATCGTCCGTAAACCGACTCTACAACCGACTTACAGACAACCAATTTTTTTAGACACGGGTCTAACGGATAAATAGATAGGCATTTGTTAGAGGGTCTTAAGATCACAGGAATAACGATGCCCAATTCTAAAACAGTTTGCTCTTTTGTAGAATTACAACACTTATGTAAATTTCTTCCAACCGGAGGCGTTGTTGAAGCTACAAATACGGGCAATATAGGTAGATTGTTTTTGTTTTGACGTAATCATTTTGATCTGGAAAGCTATGATTAACGTACAATGCAAAACCGCAGACACATTATTAGATCCTTTCTGTGTGGCAAAACCATAACGCAAACTAATGGAATACTAGTTACTACTTTTGGTTTGCTTTGAATGTTGTAAATTAATTAAATCTGAAGAAATTAAGTAGGGGATGAGTATGTTGGGTGGATTGCTTGTGTTCGATTCTATGAAAACAGTGCGTATCCCAAACATACTGTGTAGCGCATTGTGAAGAGTGTGGTAAACTGTGTTGTGAACTGTGCATGCAAAAGCTTATAATCTGTACATAACCGCCCAGTGGCTTTAGCGTAATAATATAGGGAGGGATGAAAAAGCAGTTAACTGCAACTAATTTGCACAAATTATAGAAACCCACAGGGTAACCGAAATTAGAGGTTATAGACAAGGGATTCGAACCCACGATCTACGCCTACCCACTGGGTATTAAAATACGGCTGCCCTCTTGAAAGGCAAATAATTCAATATAAAATATATTTCCTCTAAGCCTGTCTTAACCTTTATTACAAACAGACCTTGACGGAACAATAATACACGACAATGTCGATACAGCACGGGTCATGAGTCTCCAATCAGATCAGACTTTTTTATAAAACCTTCTACTATATATAGATAATGAATGTATTATGTCCAGCAGTTGAATAGGTTGTGTTTATCACACTATCAATGGTATATTACCAATAACAGCCAGTGGCGTTCTTCCGCAGTGTGCCAAGGTAGAGCAGGCATTCCGACCGGTGGCACAATGACAGAAAACATTAATTTGTCTACTGTACACACCCAGTAGTATTGTGTGATGTTGAAGAGAGGTCAATGGAGACTACTGGGGCCTCCAGGACCAGGAGTGGGACACTAGTCAACGACTCAAAACACCACCTAAAGATGGTGGGATCGAATACCTATTGTCTTGAATTTTCACTGCCCACCATTAAAATATATAGTGATCGAAATTTGCCTACTATACACACCCAGTAGTAATTGTGGGGGGCTGAACAGAACGAGCAGTGAAGGGTGACTTCCTAGGGGTTTAGAGTCAGTTTTGGGTCTAAATTAGGCTGTCGCACTTGTAAACATAGGCTAGTGCAATAGTAATTAAACTACATTTTTCATTCCATTTCATTCTTTCACTAATTACTTTTCGATACAAGTTAAATTATTCGACTAGTACAGGTATTTTTCGAACTAATGCATTTCCACTGGAAGCAGAGCCGCGGCCAGGGGGAACAGCCCTCCCGCCAAAAGGCTTGTAATAATGTGATAAAAGGTTAACACGTTGAAAATTACAACCATTATATATTGTATTAGCCGCCCCCCCCCCCTAATCAAAAAATGTCGAAAAATGTGTTAAAAGATTGAGGCAATGCAAATTACAGCAGTAATCGATTGTACAATAATTGGAAGAAAATTGGATATTTAGATCGGCTGACCCTCCAAAACTAATTCCTATTTCCTGGTTAGAAATTATGGAAAATTATATTACATACAAGGAGGCAGAATCAAGGGGAGTGGAGGCATCGATGGTACATGTTGCTGCCAACCAGCCAGCCGGCTGTAACTCGAAGACGAAAAAGAAGAAGACTCACGAGAAGTAACAGATTGTCTAGTGTATGGGCTACGTGGTCCAACTACTATTGTCTCTTTAATCATTTATATTTTCTACATCAAACCTGACCATGAAAGAAAAGGAAAATAACAAAAATAATCTCGTTCATCACAAGAAACTGAAAAAAAGGAACTCGCACTCCCCGCTGTGGCAGATCAGTCACAATTTGAATCAACAAAGGAAAAGACGATTTCCGTCGGAAATAAAAAGTCATCAGGGCTGCCAACAAAAGCAGAAGAAACAGCTGCCGACTGGTTAGTGAGATTTTGGGAGCAATTAAGCGATATCTACAATTTAAAACACAGCGTGAGTTACATTAATTTGCGTTGCATTTCACAAGTCGGCCCGCCAAAGAATTATAAAAAGAGGGGCCCCCCCGTGCAGCTCTCATCGGATAAAGTGACAAGTCAGGTGTCCTTCTGCTCACGGAAAATTACTTAATACTCTTGGAATTAATGCGTGAGAAATCCCAAGCCAGAAATAAACAATCTTACATTGTACATGATGGAGATTGCCAGTTCCTGAAGGCTACTACAAAGAATTTTCTTGAAAATCCAGCAGACAAAGTGTTGCCAAGTTCTACCTTCTGACTGGCAAGCCATAAGTGCTTAAATTAGCCTAAGCTATATCATTTTTCATAGCTCTTTGGGAATACTTTGATTCTAAAATCTATTAGTTTTATTGTACAATACTATACACAGTTATATAGTCCGACCATTGATTTATATTCCATCAATTTCCCACGTCTTATACTACTAATCGTAGTAATGACTGTCACATACATAGACGTCAATGATGTATCATAGATTCATAGTGTAGTGGAACATGTATTCTTTGTAATATGACTTAGATTATAGGCGCTATGATCAATTTTCCTGTGAAATTTCATTACAAATTAACGGCAGGAGTACTTACTTTACTTTACTTCATCCGATACCCGACTTAGGTTAACTTCTGTGCGGGGTCGTTTGCCTAACCCAGGTACCAGTCAAATTCAAATGGTGGCTCGTTTAATCTGCAAATAGGGCTAGCAGGAGCTAAAAGCCACACAAATTAACCCAGTGCAGTGCTCCATTTACATGGGAAATTCCTCCATCATTGAAAGAAAATACGTCTGAACCATAATGGCTTTGTTGGAGAAGTAAAGTAAGTAATTAGTAAAATTTACGGGACAGGCAGTTCTTTCAATTTAGGAAATTTAGCACCTCCACCATTGGACCTGACCTGGGACCTGTGCCTTAATTAGTACATAATGACTGAATGTGTTCGTACACAGTAGGAACCTCTGAAATGGTTGTTACAAGCTCGTGGGAACTCCTCTCCTAACTAAGACCCAATTGGTTATCCCCCCCCCCCCCCGCATGTTTGCCTTAAAGTCGAATTTCACTCGAAGTATTTATTGTAGAGCTATCAAAATGCATGAAAACAAGACTTTATAGTCTTATTGTTCGCCTTTTGTTTATTTTCAATAAAGTCGTTTTTCATTCATTCATTTATGCCTTTGAAGAAATACTTTGGTACATTTTGATATATGTATATGCTATCTGGCTGTTACTAACACCGATTTTCGAACTCTTTTTTCCGGACGCCCTCAAATTAATTTCGATAGTTGTGGTAGATCGTTAGGAAGAAATGTTATAAAGAGATCATGAATTAAAATGATTAGGAAAATTTCTTCTAAGGTATGTATATTTTTTACAGCTCAACGATCAGTTCATGAGATATCTGATTTTTGTTTTCTGTTCATACGTTAGTATATGGAAGCTTTGCGATGTTCGCAATTTTCGATTTCGAGATTTCAGTGCATTTACATGTTTCTACGAACTAACTGTATGGTGATCTGTCTGCCATTGTTTTGATGAAATTTGGCAAGTAGGGTCACACTAATCATATCTCGGGATCTAGTTTTCATTTTGGGCTAAAAATTTAATAAAAAAATAATAATAAAAAAATGGGCTAACTTAATTTTGAGGGGTTTTCGCTAAAACAGCGCCATAGATATTTTGAAAATAACTTCAGGCATGTTTTAAGTTGGGAATAGAGTAACAAACCGAAGAGGTTGCTTTCGCAAGCAAAGTATTGGTTTTTTGAATGACATTATTTTTTGAAGTAATTAATACATTGGATACCCTGTCATTATTACTGTTTTGTGTAGTATTATTTTGGTCTGCCCGTTGTAGACTATGCAATCGTCCCATCAATCATTTCAGTGTCTTGGGGTAGGGAAAGTCAAGGCAACCGAAATTTAACCCCAGGATAATTATTTACCATGGAACTCCTCCTTTTAACTATTATATGCTAATACAAAAAATAGGAATGCATATACGGGTACACTCGTACTGGTTTTTGCACTTGCGATGCTTTCCCCACTTTATGTATAACAAGTTAAGGCAATAAAATTAAATAAAATTAAAAAAATTAAGGTCTGCAACTATTTCAGCATTGCTATGTAGTGCACTCTCCGATTACTGCCAGGTTCAATATGAACACCCATGTTTTGCTTTTCTTACTATTATTCCGGGGAGACAAACTGAAGGACAGGCGGATATATAACACAAGGCACAAGGCATCAGTCCCATACCACGGGAGTCACCTCACCTTCGCGCCTCACTTACCGACTTATAGAGCTTCTGAAAACTAAACTTAGAAGACACTCAAATAATGTTATCAGGATTTTCAAGATTTCCTTGGGAAAAAGACTGTAAGCTATCTGAAAATAGGTGAATGTTTTTACATACAGTATATATAGCATTTACATTTTATTCCTTTGGTCAGATCTAATGTTATAAGCGATTTACTGTACAAGCGAATTAGTATTTCTACAATACCATAAGCGCACGGGGTTGAATTACACTAAAGCTGTGACGGGGAGGGGGTTGGGGGCAGCCAGACAGACCGAGAGCAGATTAGTGAAGTAGTGTGTTCCGACCTTGCGTACTGCCTGTGCATACGCACGCCTAATTCAAAATCGGTGGACTCCCTGAAGACATCACGTAGGGCTGCCGGTACCGGAACAATGCGTAATGGCACCAAATTAGGCACCCTGTCCCTTCGTAGTGCGCGGCATCAAATCGATTTCATGGCCGATGTCGGCCGATCAAGATGCAGTCAGCCGTCAGGTACTGCAGTGGTATATGGCATGCATCTGTGCTGAGGTTGTAGGGAGCGGCGCTAGAGGGCAGCACTGCTCGGCCGTTACATACGCGAGATAGTTTGTTGAGACTGATTTTGCTACGCGGCAAATTGCAAATTCAATTTTTTTTTCGGCGGAGGATAATATGCAGGGAGTTGCTGCCAACCAATCGTTGAGAATGTGAACTCCAGAAAAAAAAAGGCTGGCAGGGTGTCCGATGGTGTCTTAGAAAATCTACCTAAATCGATACGATATCGAGGGTCATTTTGAAAAGATTTCCTCTTTTTTAATATTAGCGTTTAACCTTTATCACTTTTGGTTTGTTCGTAATTTTTCACCCCTGAGCAAGCAAGTACTTTATTCATAACTAAAAATTCAGAATTTCCCTGATAACCCACAACCAATAACAAAATCAGCATTAGGAAGGAACCCTTTCACTTTCAAACTTTTTTTAGCGAAAAAGCTCCGAAAAAGCTCAGCAGTTGAGCTATTTACGAGCGAAAAAAATTCGACTGGGAGCTTTTAAATATTTCACTATAAAGCCTTTTACGTGCAGGGCGACAGTAGAAAATCAAATCTGGCCCAATGGGGTGCACTCTAGTGTTGCTGAGGGAAAACGCAGTGCTGAATTTCAGCGGGGGGCAAATTTGCTCACGCCCCCGGTTCTTTTGCAAATTTCATGTAGTTGGATCGTAAATAAGACACCATATTTTCTTAAGTTGGCCGTAAAACTCATGTTTCGTTTTATATGACCGCCGTGGGAGTCTCGGAAAGGATGAAATTTTTAGTGTGGGGGAGGGGGGGTGGATACGTGGGAGGGGGGGTGGATACGTGGGAGGGGGGGGGGCAGGTGTGTTTGCCCATGTTTGGGAATCAGGTCAAAAGAGTTGTTGGAATTTAGGAGGAGAGGGGCTCGTGGACAATGCTTTTTTTCAGGTTTGATTTCGCCATAAAACATTTGTAAACCTGCCAGATTCATCGCTGATCAAGATTGTCAGCAGCCAAAGAGGTAGAAGCTTCATATATCTTTAACATTCGCAGTTATCAGTGGTCGTGTAGCTGAATTGTATTGTATTCTATCCTAAAGAAGACTTTCAAAGCACTATGTATACCCGTTTTCCCTCAAATGAAATGATTTAAATGGTCAAAATGAATAGTTTTATTGTAAAACAACTACCTACAGTTGCCCCAGCCGTTCTGTTGTCTCTATAAAAACGGTACCTATAAAAATGTGAATACAGTATGAAACTGCCTTCTTATGATTGTGCTCTTGTTAAATTTTATCTTTGTTACATAAGAAAAACTTGCAGTTTTGGCCTTCTTACGATAA
Source organism: Psococerastis gibbosa (assembly GCA_963971405.1). Classification (NCBI taxonomy): domain Eukaryota; kingdom Metazoa; phylum Arthropoda; class Insecta; order Psocodea; family Psocidae; genus Psococerastis; species Psococerastis gibbosa. The sequence continues at coordinate 756,099 of OZ020484.1, read as the reverse complement.
TTTTATAATAGAGTGTTATTTTATTTTATTTACATTTTTACCCCAAGAATAAGTTAATATTAAATGACAAGGACAATAGTCCGCTTTTTATCCACGTTAATATTTATTAATATTTTTAAATATTAGTTATACAAGTTTAAACTTATATTAGGTATGAAGTGCCACCCTCCCACGCTTCGGCTTGAGGGGGCATAGGTTATTTCACGTTCACATGTTCATTTTGTTGAGAAATATACGGTTTTTCTATTCTACATTGTGCATCATCCAGCTGTACAGTATAGCAATTAAGATGCAAAAGTAACCTGTTTATAACATACCTCAAAATCAGAAAGTCATTTTTCTTAGCTATTTATCAAATTTATTATTGAAGGCATTTTTTTCATTCAATATATTTAAAAGTATCAGTTCACCCTTATTTAGAAATGGACGAACCCATCGAATACCCGGGCTCCATCTCAATATAACTCCATTAACAACCTTCAAACTCATTCGAAATTCCTTTCCCCGTGAAAATGGAAAACTGTGTCACCCACCAGAATTAAAATTTGACGTTTGAATGTCAAAACTCAAACTCAAAAAGGCTGCCGCTGTCTGCGACATTTCACTGAATTGGACTGACTTTCTATCTTAATGTCAAAACCTCCCTCAGCAGATGTTAAAGTAATTATCGTTAGCAGTCCATGTTGGAATGAACGAAGGTGCAATTATATAAAGTCAGCGACTGCATGGGACTTCATTTACGCCAACCCCACCCCTTGACCCCCCCCCCATTTACGGAAATATGTTTTTTTTCTGCATAATTAAAAAAAATTCTGATGAAATTCATTAATATAATAGTTCAGTATGAACTTAAATTCTATTCTACTTCGCACAATTGTTTTTTTCAAATTTATCCCCGTGGTGAGACACCAGGGCCACCCTTTACCGCCCTCTAACGATTCTCGAAAATCCTGGATCTGCACCGAACTCGAGTTTCCAGTATAATATTGCCTATTAATTTCTACAATTAAACTATGTGCAGGCGGAAGTAGCCTCCCCCTTACACTGTGTGGTTGGCCCACCCAAGGGCAAGTTCTAGATCCGCCCTTGATTGCACTTCATTGTGAAAACCTGATAAACTTGTCATGGCCTGCCGTAATTTACTTCTCGGGTACCTGGTTCCTGCACTGCTTTGTGAACTACTTCTAACGACAAAATAATACGAGGGTAGTCTTCAATTTTCAATTACGAGGGTCATACGGCAAGATCGTCGCATCCTCTGAGCGTACAGTCTAGGGGGTGTGCCAGTGGGGAAACGCACCCCTTCCAGCTGTCACAGCGCCCAGCGGTGCAAAATCACAAAAAATTGATATTAGCTTTTAATTTCAAAGTTTTGACGTTTTAAAATTGATGGCATTTTTATTACCGTCCGATTTTCAAATATCTTTACAACAAGGCATTTGTCCCCCTTCGCCGACTGATGGCTTGTGGCTTGTAGTGAGCAACTCTCATCTTAGTGGCAGCCATTTGAGGCAATAAAATGTTCGAACCCGGTTCCCCCGCGATTGTTCTAGTACTACCATTAGATTAGGTGGTCATTTGAAGCCACTTGTTGCGTCCATTGGCTTGGAAAGAAAAAGGAAGTCTTGACACAACTCATTGAGGGTTTAGGCAAGGCAAATTTTGGGCAGTAGAGTTTGTAATAAGTAGGTGAATTATTCTCCCAGAAATCTTTTATTTAATAAAATTAAAAAGGCTTTCAAGGCCGGAATTACTTAATTAAGTAGTATAATCCGGGATGATTGGTGAATGTGACAAGTGTACTTCCAAACGTTTCGTCAACAGTTGCGGCCGACATCTTCAATGGAACTGCATGTTCTATCATCTACTGCTTCATCATCGATCTTCTATTTACCTGCATCTAGAGTTTTGAGCTGTAATGTTCTGTAACTGAAAGTTGGGAAATGAGTAATAAGTAGGTAGCCCAATTTGTAAACAAAACCATGCACCATATTTCCTGTGGACTCCATCATTGTTATTCGACATCGAGAATTGAAAAGCCCTTAAACCATTATAAGGCAATTATTGTCATTGCAGAGGGTGGTGGGGTTCCTCACAAATGAAATTATCAAACTCAAGTGTTCCCATTCCTTCTATTTCCTACTATAATTTTATTTGTTCGACTTGATGATGTTGAGTCATCGTTGTAGTATTTCAGTATTCGACCGATTCGGGAACGGGAGCAAGTTGAAGTCCCGATTTTAAGACCGCGGCCCGTATGAAGGAATCCGGGATCACAATCGCGACTTTCTTATTTTATCGTTCATCGTTCATCGACTGATCGACTCCGTTTGTTCAATATTGAGATATAGGATTTGATTTGAGTTTTTAACTAAAATTATTCTTAACATGTGTTATGCAACCAAATACAATTATTATACTTCTTTAGCCACCGCAACACTTTCTTGGAATAAACTATTTGCATTATTGAAAATTAAATTGGAATATTTTTCTTTTTCAAGGCCAAATCACTTTTGGTCTATTCTGAGGTACCTATTTCATTTACTCCAATGTAAATTACCCTTTTCCTGACGTTTCGTTGTAATTCAGTTGGCCCAGTACTTATTATTATGATTTTATTTAATTTTTAGGCGCGGGACTCTTTCGATTATTTGTGCCGGTCGGTGTGTGTGTGCGGAGGTGTTGAGTTATTTGGTTACTGTTGGCAGTTGTGGTTTAGATTGGTTACTTATAATGTACTTATAAAACATTGTAAAAGTTTGTAAACACGTTTACGGGACCTTCGTGGCCGGGACCGGCACTTAGAAACAATAGAAGGTACTGAGTTCAAATCGCGTTCAAGACAGATTATTTCTAGAGTAATTTGAATTGTGACTTGTGGTGTTCAGTGTTTACACATCTTCTGGTAATGTATTGTACAATAATACTAGGATCTGGGATCATTAAAAATGTAAGCAAGATAATTGTTACGTGGAAAGTGCTATTCAAATTGTCGTGTTTGCATTTTTTATCCCAGGAACAAGTTAATACCAAATGGCATAGTAATTTATTCTATTTCTGCTTGATGTCTTGATGGCGTCATCTGAAACAGTGAAACTGTGAAAACACAGTGACATTAAAATATTCAGAATATTCAATATCCATCGCACAAATGAGAATAATGTATTTAAAACTCACCCTGGCCTAAATTCGCCCACGTGGAAGAGAAAGACAATTTTCTTTCTTTCTTTCCTAGACTAGTCTGCTTTGAATATTTAGTAATGCGACTTATAGTGCCGCCTGCTTTAAATAATCTATAACTTATAAAAAAGTTATTTGTAAACAAGAAGCGTTTGTACCATCAAAATGTTAATAAACCAAAAAATAATGAATTAATAGTAACCATAAAGGAAAAAATGGAAACAGAATTATGAAAATGCTTTGTAGAGCTAATTTCGGACCCCGAGTTCTTAATTCCTAATTGATGGGTCCCTTCTGCCCACACCCAAGTACAAAGTAATTTCAACCGGCTTTGTGCCATGGACATAGAATGACTAGATTGGACTGAAATTATATCAATTACAACAATTTTGCAGCCGACAAATGGCCACCTAATTCAAAATTTCGACCTAATTTGACAAATTATCTACCCAATAACATTTATAAAATTGACTGTGGGCACTACCGAACCCAAACAAGCACTAAATATCAAAAGGCCACACTAAGTGCACCCTGCTGTGATTATTACAGAAGCAAACATTACAAAACAATCATTATAAATATATCGGGTAGTGGTCGAATAACAAATTTACTTTCAAATCTTAGAAACTTCTATTTATTTATTTATATTTGTGGTTTTCTGCGATAACTCAGTAAAATAAAATAAGTACCTAACTCACAACAGGGGCGTATCCTAATAAGCTAATAACTAAGAACTCCAAATTACGCTCCTGAAGGTTTAGGTACCTATGAAAATAGAGTGGACTGTATGAAAATAATTATGAATTGGTAAGAAAGGAAGAGAATAAGCCTACCGTACTCTGCTTACTCGGTGGTGAAGGTGTAGTACAGTAGGTAGACCTATTATAAAATGTAATGTATAGTGTGGTGCTGTAAAGTGTCTGGGTGTATGTGTTTTGAGTGAATAGGCTACGCTACTTATCTACTACCGGAGTCCGTGGCTTGCAAAGTATCCGCAGGAATCTCGGCAGGGGCGAGCACAATAAACACTGTTTAATATAAAGAATAATAACACAAACAAGAAAACACTACAACCACAACTATAATAAATTAATGTAAATAACAATAGCTATATAATTAAATAAATATACAACCTATTGGAGCCGATACAATATTGAGACTGAATTCACTAACTGTAAAATGCGGGGATGAGTACTTGTGTACCTACCCGATTTAGGGTAAGGTACCTGCGACAACAACCCGCAACTATATTTAGCTTGTGCAATGCGAGGCATTCACGGACATACCGCCAGCCTTGCAAGGCACTTGCAAAAGGTAAACAAATAAAGAAATATATAAAAATATACATATATACTATATGCAATCTTAAGCATATTAAAGCTTAAAAGAATGAAATGAAATGCACTATGCAAACTAAAATTAAAACAATTTGGCGAAGTATTAATGTAGGTAATGTTACGATATGCACTACTAAAGCTAAAATTAAAATACAAAATTTTAATACTAATAAAATTAAGGCACCCTACTTTTGAAATGGCAGGGGCAAAAATTTGTTTACAGGGCCCAAATGCAGTTGTAAAATCCGGGAAAATACACGATGTAGTCTCATCGGAAAGCTAAACCGGACGACAAAACGTTTGTCGAAATCATTTTGCGGTGAAGACAACAATGTCATAGTCTTTTCCGCTTTTAAATTTGGTATATCATAACAAAACGGAGGTGTCTTGGGCCATACGCTAGGTACTTGCAACAAAAGGGGAGGATCAGGCCACCGTTGCACATAGTTCAGCGGCTGTTCTGGGCCTAGACCTCGGGAAGCTGGATCAGCACCGTTAAATTGAGAGCCAATGAAACGCCAATCTTCAATTTTAGCTTTACTCAAAATAATTGGAATACAATTGGCCAAAAATAATTTCAGCTTAGTTACACCTAAGCGCAACCACGACAACACAATAGTGCTATCTGTGCAAAAATAGGTTCGCTGCATCGGTAATTCGTTAAGAAAATTCATACATCTGTATATATTAACGAGCAAATCAGCTGCCTGTAGCTCAGTTTTCGAGACTGTCAAGCGCGATTTGAATTTTGCGGGCATGGTTCTACCTTTTGCCCTCATCAGGGTCATAGTAGCGTGACCCTCATAAACACAACAAATATAAATGGCGACGCCATAGCCAGTAGACGAACTGTCTGAAAAGCAATATAGCTCAAGTTTTGGGCAACCAAAACAGTCTATTAGACGTGGAATACGTAGGCCTAATTCCTGTAAAAATGGAAGACCATCCATAAGAATTTGCCATTCTTTCCGCAAGTTTTCGTCGAAAACTGCATCCCAATCAATGCCAATTTCCCATAATTTGCAGAGAAAGTGTCTGGTTTTTCCAGTAAAAGTGGCAAGTAGTCCCATAATGTCATAACGACATGCAATAAAGCTTAGGACTCCGCGCTTGGTATATACATAATTAAACTCAGTGACTCGATACATAAAAATATCTTTCGCTGAAGTCCAAAATAGACCGAATACCTTAATTACAGCCTTTTTGCCATGTAGATCAGTGTCTTCACATTGATCACGCGGTAGATTGAACAAAAGGCTGTGGTGTGAACTTCCAAATTTTTGGAGTTCAAAGCCACCTTTGCGCAGCAAATCGTTGACAGCAAATCGGATTTCGTCATCGCTGCCGTCTAAACTGGTAATTAAATCTTCAACATATAGCTGAGTCAGCGAAATGTTGGTACCTCTTCGGAAATTAACGCTCTCGTCAGCAATGAACTGCTTTATAGTTCGCTGTGCTAAAAATGCACTAGGTGCCATGCTGAATAGCACACGAGTGAACTCAAGTTCCTCAGAACCACCATCAGGTGCAGGCCTCCACAAAATATGCTGATAACACCTATCAGCAGGAGCAATCACAACCTGATTGTACATTTTTCTAATGTCGGGTATCAAACCAACACTTCTTTCTTTGAAAGACAATAACTCATCGCAAATATCAGTTTGCAATGCTGGTCCCGTCAGCAATTGAGGATTCAGAGAGTTGCCATTCTTGTCGAGGCAACTGGCATTCATAACGGGCCGCAAACGAGTACAACTACTGGACCGTTTGATAACCGAATGATGAGGTAACATATACTTTGAAACGGTTCTAGCCTTTTCTAGAATACCGCTTTCAAGATAGTCAGCAAAAAAATTCCGATACAATTTAAATTTCTCGGGCTCCTTGCATAGCCTACTTTCTAATGAAAGCAGACTCTTAAGGGGTGAAAAGTTATTTTTCACTAATGGGACAGCATTTGGCTTAAAGGGTAGTCGTACCTCATTTCTGCCGTCAGCTCTACATACTGTAGTTTGTGAGTAAATATCCTCAGCCAGCTGTTCATCAGCAGAAAGTGGTATGGACTTAGGACCTTCTCCAATCTCACATAACCGCTCAACATCCTCAGTTAAATCCTGGTCTACACTTAGACCTAAAAGTGACACGGAAGCTTCGTCAGCAGTCGTACTTCCCAGTAGCACGTAACCCAACTGAGTCCACTGCGCCGTTAGCCCACCCAACCTGAGTAGAGGCTTGGAATCGCTTAAAATAGAGGAGTAGACTCTGGCTCCCAGTAGAATGTCTACGTTAGCAGGTTTATAAAAAAGGGGATCAGCCAAGGCTATATCACCTAAATGGCCACTTATATCAGAAGTGACGGGTCGAGAAGGAAGATTCCCGCAGATTTGGGGAAGAACCAAAGCCTCAATCTTTTGCTTAAAATGGGGATTAACAGTTGATTCAATGGTAAAGATAACCCTTCCTTTGGTCTTAGTTGTTCCGGCAATACCTCGAATGAGAGTTTTGTCGTAAAACCGCTTGCAACCAAGTTGTGAAGCAGCCTTTTCTGTTATAAAACTAAGATGGCTTCCATTGTCAATTACAGTACGCATTGAAAACCCATGAATAGTGACTACAGCCGTAGCCAATAGAGCCTGTGGACCGGATGCCACCAATGCACTAGCTGGCTCCTCATAAGTTGTAGGAGTCTGGCGGTGCCCTAAAGAGGTACTATTGTTAGTAGGCCTTTGCTTTCGGTCCAAAGTAGAAGAACCGCCTTTGCGGCACAATAGACTATTGTGCTGATTATCTCCATCAGAGCAATTTCGACACAAAAATTCAACAGGGCATTCAGCGGCCGAATGCTGAGTGCTGTTGAGGCATTTTGCACACAATTTTATTTCTAAAGCTTTTTCCCATCGTTTGGGAACAGTCAGCTTCAAAAGTTGCTGACACCGGTATGCAGGGTGGGACCCATTGCAAACCGGGCATTTCTTGCTGATTGGACGCACTGCTTTACGAGCATTGGCAGAGTCCGCAGGGTCCACCAAAAGAGCCGATTTAGGCTTGAAAGTGCTTAGGCTAGCTTTCAAAGGTTTGGCTATAACCTTATCTAGGTCGGAAGCTTGTACCTTTGCCTGTAAAATTTTTATTAGGTCATGTACGTTGCATAACGCCTTAATGTCTTTAAGTTGATGGTCAAATGCCCTACGGGTTTGAACATCAATTTTAGCGTAGAGCGCTTGAAAGAAGACAAATTCCGTTAAATCTTTAATTTGCATTTTATCTAATGCGCTAATTGAATTCCGAAAAGTCTGAATTAAATTGCTTAAATCAGCGCTGCTCCGCCCAGACGCAAGGGGAGAGCAATTGAGCATGTTGCTGACCATGGTCGATGCCTTAAGCCTTTTATTTTCAAAATGCGATTTTAAACAATTCAATGCCAACGCGTAATTCGCATCGCATATTGGCAAGAACTCACTAATTAAGGCTTTGGCGTCATGCCCTAAGCTGCTTATAAGGTAATGGAATTTAACGGTAGGTGTCCAAGACGCACTACTGTTGACTAAGCTGTCAAAAACTGCATACCACATGTCAAAATTGTGGCTTTCAAGAGTAGGGATTTCAATTGGCTTTAATAAGTTTGGCCCTAAGCCACAAGCTGGGCTGGAATAATTTGACACAGTTCCCTTATCCATGCCATCAATGGCCAAAATGTGCACTTCATCACAAAGATTATAAAATTCCTCACGCTCCGCTTCAACCGATATGCGGCTGGAGGTGGAACTTCCGGAATTGATATCCATCAGTTCAGACTCTATAGATTCGAATTGAGTGACCAATCCTTCAGCACGCTGAGATTTGATCTTTAGAGCTCCGGGCGTGAGAGATGTGGTGCATTTTAAATATGCTAAAATTGACTTAACGTCATTAATAATCATTGACCGTTTGTGAAGCAAAATTTGTAGCCTACTACAATTAGACGCATCAGGGTCACTTCTAACGGTTCGCCTTCTTGTCGGTGCCATTTCCGCAATAAATGAACCCACAATTCACAAAAGGGAACCTAACGGGACAGGCTATACTCAATCCCCTATTTGCACAACACAATGACTATGACACCATAAATTGACCCAAATGTCAGTTCAATAATAGAAACCGTATAGTATCGGTACCATGTAATGGTGTCTTAACAATAAAGACCCTAAAACCTGCCAATTCCAAAAAAATCCCCCTAAAAGTATCTATTGAAAGAGGGTGACGAGAAGGTCAGATCCAGGTACCAGTCCTTGGGTAGTAATATCCCCACGACCAATATAACGGTTACCGTTATACCATGCTCTATAACATAGGCTACTACAGATTCTAATAGGCTCAATGCCAATAATTAAATATAAAATTATAATAAAATATAATATTGTATTATATCGTAATGCCTACGAAAATAATAATATATCAACCTTATCTAAGAGCTGATAGTTGCGAATTGTTGCGCCAGGTATGTAAATGCAGAACTGGACAATAGCATAAAACAATCGGGGCTAGAAGTAAGGTGTAAAAAGACAAAAGAAAGAACTATTCAGATCGTAGGACCGATCCGGTTCGTTGGACCAATGTGGTTTTCTGCGATAACTCAGTAAAATAAAATAAGTACCTAACTCACAACAGGGGCGTATCCTAATAAGCTAATAACTAAGAACTCCAAATTACGCTCCTGAAGGTTTAGGTACCTATGAAAATAGAGTGGACTGTATGAAAATAATTATGAATTGGTAAGAAAGGAAGAGAATAAGCCTACCGTACTCTGCTTACTCGGTGGTGAAGGTGTAGTACAGTAGGTAGACCTATTATAAAATGTAATGTATAGTGTGGTGCTGTAAAGTGTCTGGGTGTATGTGTTTTGAGTGAATAGGCTACGCTACTTATCTACTACCGGAGTCCGTGGCTTGCAAAGTATCCGCAGGAATCTCGGCAGGGGCGAGCACAATAAACACTGTTTAATATAAAGAATAATAACACAAACAAGAAAACACTACAACCACAACTATAATAAATTAATGTAAATAACAATAGCTATATAATTAAATAAATATACAACCTATTGGAGCCGATACAATATTGAGACTGAATTCACTAACTGTAAAATGCGGGGATGAGTACTTGTGTACCTACCCGATTTAGGGTAAGGTACCTGCGACAACAACCCGCAACTATATTTAGCTTGTGCAATGCGAGGCATTCACGGACAATATTTTTATTTTATTTTTTAGATCATCGGGTCAAAATATCTTTCAATTCAGAAAATGGCATATTATAAATATTTTTTTTGCAATTCTTTTAAATTTTGGTAAACTATCATTATGATACTGTACTTTAATTTCTGTTGGCAAAGCATTAAAAACCTTGACGGCCCTAAATTTCGGCGATTGTTTAAAATGCTCAAAGAATGAATGAATTGCAAGTTATTGGCAACACTACGTCTAGCATAAAGGGTGTGTGTGCAACTCACACTATTTATTGGAGAGTTTTTTAAAGACAAAAGTAGTTTAAAACAATAAAAATGCAAAAAATGAGGCACTTTAAATTCTTCATAAATTGTAGTAGTTGCGGTTCTACGAGGCATAAATACAGATATTTTAATTAATGAGTTCATATATACACAGATTTCATAGAATTCATACCGACATACCGTTCGGGTCCCATACTTACTGTTACTACATTTCCAGGCTACCTATGTTTCGAAGAAAATCTACTTAGCACCATAGCAGGTGGTCCCAGGTTTTATTAGTCACTAGCTAAAGGGCTAAACAGCCTTAGAGCTGCAAGTTTGCAACCCCACTAAGTTGGCTCAGTACAAAAAGCAAAGAGTGAAATTTGAATTATTGAATTTTGAAAAAGTTTAATTTCTTTCTCTGGTGTATTAACTATGAAAGCAATTCTGACCTATTACAGGCTAGTAATGTTACAAGTCACGACGGAGTAGTTACTTAAACACCGTCCATCGACGCAGCGGTGTCAAATTAGTAATGACCCTAAATGGGCCACAGTCTTACCAAAAAGGCCCAAAAACTCAGAAATGATAAAATTAACTAAAAGTAAGCAAAAAATCAACCATAATATTTTTGGAATAAAATTACTTCTGAAAGAATTGTCTTACATTTATGGACTGAAATTCTTGATCTCAGTAACTAGAATAGGCATAATTGCAGTGGTCTAGATATTATACGGCCATGATCTAAACATTCTAACGACAGCTACGGGTCAACTTGGTTATCACCTGAGCTTTAGCGGATTAGCATAAAATAATAGACTGTTGGATATTACTGTAAGCAGATGGTCTCCGGGCCGCCGGCCATTTTGCTGGGAAGCCACGGCGGCCATTTGCAAAAGGAGTAGCTTGTGGAAACGGAAGTTGTTGAAGATGGACCGCAATGCGGGCTGTTAATCAATGGAGCCGGATGTTGAGATATTAGCCTGCCCTGTACTGAATTGCTCATACCTACAGTACATACAGGGCACTTAAGTACATAAGAGAGAGCCACCGTACCGCTGCACTGAGTTGGTTCAGTTTTCTTTTTAAAAACATAATTTAAATAACAATTAATTAATGAAAAATCGGTTATGCCGCATTTTCAGAATTTTGTGTGAATTTTTGACATGTACTCCAACCGTAGCCAATCACTGCCAGTAATCTATCTGTACTGTTACTGTTTAATGCTAGTAATATGAATATACTGTTCGCCCAGAAAAGTTTGCTAATGTCCATGAAAATATCCCTTAACGCTTTACCAAGTCGGGGACAAGCCCCGCCTCTCCATTCCCTATGGTGCATTTTCAAATCAGATAGAACTACTTTGCATGTGTTTGTATACACAAAACTTACGGGGGTTCCATTCCAAATTTAATGCATTAAGGTCACAAGTGGACATTGCTTATTTTTTTAGCTAAAATTGTCGATCTGTTGCACTTTTTACGAATTCACGACTCCAATGTCAAAATTAAAATTAAAATTTTCTGAATGTTAGTTAATTGCCTTCAACTACTGTAGCAACGTTAGTGGAACGGTTTTAGGATCATCACAGAACAAAATCAAAGCAATATTTATTGTTATAAATATTATTAGTGAGAAATTTATAAAATTTTCATCTTACCATACTGTGTTATAAAATGGATCAACTGCTACCTTTGGTAAGACTTAACACTCTTTCCTGTGGTCTGAATGCCCTTAACTTCGATATTAACTGTCTACTTTCAAGTTGATCCATTTTATAACACAGTATGGTAAGATGAAAATTTTATAAATTTCTCACTAATAATATTTATAACAATAAATATTGCTTTGATTTTGTTCTGTGATGATCCTAAAACCGTTCCACTAACGTTGCTACAGTAGTTGAAGACAATTAACTAACATTCAGAAAATTTTAATTTTAATTTTGACATTGGAGTCGTGAATTCGTAAAAAGTGCAACAGATCGACAATTTTAGCTAAAAAAATAAGCAATGTCCACTTGTGACCTTAATGCATTAAATTTGGAATGGAACCCCCGTAAGTTTTGTGTATACAAACACATGCAAAGTAGTTCTATCTGATTTGAAAATGCAGCATAGGGAATTTACATGGAGAGGCGGGGCTTGTCCCCGACTTGGTAAAGCGTTAAGGGATATTTTCATGGACATTTGCAAACTTTTCTGGGCGAACAGTAGGCCTACTGCACCACAAAATTAGGAGCCGCATTTCGTGTTTCACATAAGAGCTATATGACAGCACTACGATCATTTTTGCTTTCCAATTTATACGTAGTATAAGGAAAGCTTTGTGACGACGGTCAAAATTTTCGACTCCGAGATTTCAACGGATTTACACGTTTTGAGGTCCCAGGAACCCAAAAAAGTGTTTTTTTACGAAATGTCTGCCTGTCTGTGAGTAGATTTGCGGGCAAACTATTCGGTCGATTTTGATGAAATTTGGCATGTAGGTGTACAAAAATCATACCTCGAGATCCTATTTTTTTATTTTGGAGTAACTCAGTTTGGGGGGGGGGGGGTTTATTTTCAAAAACTCCAAAAAAATTATTTCTCAAAAACGGCTCCTACGATTTCTTTAAAATTCACATATGTATATTGTAGTCATTATTAATTTTAACAAAATGCGGTGAGTCGCTTTCCACTTGACAGTTTGCTTCTAGGGGGTAAAAAAAAATTAACTCAATTTTCATGAAAAATGACCAAAAAATAATTTTCCTCCGGAACCTTTCTAACCGTGATTTCTACCTTCAGGTATGTTTTAGGTGTTCAATAGAGTAACAAAATCAAACAGGTTGCTTTCCCAAAAAAATTTTTGGTTCTGTGCAAAAAATTATTTTCTGAAGAAATTATGGAAAATTCACACTCCAATGCATTGCGTGCCCTGTCATTGCTACTACTGTTACAATGTATTGGTCTGTTCCTTCCAGAATATGCAATTGAGTTTTAAGAGGTTTGTAATATATTTCGGTGGACCTCCCCCCTGAGGGTTCCCAAAATTTAACCACAGGGAAATTATTTACTATGAAATTACGCATGTCTATCCACTAATTTATAAATTGGAAAGCATGTTCGAGTAAACTCGGACCGGTTCTTTTTGTTGTGAAATTTGAATTTGAAGAAAGTACTGATGTTCTTAAGGCAGATATTTAAATATATTTAGATATATTTGTAAAGAAACGGTGACGTCCTTCATTTAGCTATACATTTATAAGGATGACCTTATTGTATAAGGAATCAGTAAAAAATATACAATGCAAGTTTTCTCATAACACAGATAACAATTAGAATATTTCTGGTGGGAAATAGTAATATGTAATTATTTAATGCGAAAGATTGCAGTCTTTTTTATTAATTAGGCCTAGCCATCAGAGAATGTTTAAATCTCTTTTTCAATTAGCTTTTGTATCGGATAAGAAAACATCAAGCCACTGCGAAGTCAGTTTCGGCCCCATATTTCTTAATTTCTTAGTGCGTTTACTACACCTTCATATATTGAGTGCTTCGACAGAACATTCGTCTTTCTACCAGAATGTTTTACCACAAAACAAGGTATCGAATCCAACTACTTAACGCACAGGAAGTCATACATCTTGACCCGTCGGCCTGTAATGCATCCGCACACCGAAACCAAGTTTGGGAGGAGCTGTCCGAACATGTTAGACCTCCTTTTGCTATTGTTGAAAGCTGTGGCCATTTATTATCCGACACCGCTACCTAACTTCGAACAATTTAACTGGCTATTGTTTATTCAAAGCTAACTGCAAAGGCGTTGGTTACGAATTACTTACGGCCTCACTGGGCCTTTCCTAGTTACCGTACTGCAGCGATTTCTTCCTGCGACCTGCCTTAATCCTTCCCAGTCACGGACATATTTCTTCCAGCAGCTAAAATACTCAAATTGCTGCGAGATGGGAGTGGGGTTTAGTTCGGGTCTGCTGAGCTCACGTACATCCCACACTACCCTTAATCACACATGTAAATGGCCATGGCAGTGACGAAAGGGGTGGTATAGGCACAGGTAATTGATGTGCACATTCTTCACTTCCGCTGAAACAGAAAATTAGAAAAGTTATGTTATTAAAGTAGTTAGCGTAGCCTATCCCTATTATCACACACTAAAACATGAAGCATTTGTAGTCAGTCACTCATATTAGTCAGCAGTCATCAAAATTGGAAAAGGAGAAAAGGTGATCATTTTGATTGCTTAATTGAATGTAAATAGTCGCATAGACACGAGTCAGCAGTAGAAACATCAGAAGGTAGGTTTTCACTAATTGTAAGCCTGAATTTGCAGAAATGGAGTGATATCAGAGGTTTACCGGGTTGTATATTGGGCAAACAGGAAGGGAGGTTGAAGAAAATATAGCGGAACACAGACGCGGAGTAGTGTCCGGGCACTCAGTCATCCCTGTTCCAACACCGAAGACTTTAATTTTAAGATTTTGCAGAGCATATTGGCATATTTCCGACAAGGGACTAAAAGACTAATTGATAATTTGGAAACTATGGAGACTGAAGAGGCTATTGCTATGGACAAAACTGTATTAAACGACGTGGCCTTTTTAAGTAGTTCTGTTTTTAAGTAGTACCGTTTTAAATGTTTTATACTAAGACCTGGATCCTTTATTATTAGTGAATTATTAATTGTTTACCATGTATCGAATGCATCTTGATACCAATTTTGTTTTTTTGTTTTAGCTTGGTATACTACACACATTTGCGTTTTGTTTAATTTCATACCCTTGACGATGGCGTGGCCCTTGCGTCCTAGTAGGACATACCCAAAGTACAATTTGATTTCAATTGTTGCTGTTTTTGTCTTAGCCAAACAGTAAGCATTCCCGAATTCTTAATAATCAGTGCCTCCCCGAAAAGTTCTACTAACCACCAAATGTAGCACAACTGTACGATCGATACGACGATTGGCCCAATAACTGGCAACCATGTATCTGACAGCAGAGCAGCCCCTACAGAGATAGCTGAAATTCTGTTGTCAGCACTGGGCATTTCAGCAGCTGCTAATAGCCAGCTCGTAAACATTGATGTCGCCGACAGACAACGTCGGCTGCAGCAGTAAGCAGTGCTGCTGGCCTATCAATTAATTGCCGATTTGCCCGCTTTGCCTGCTGACAGCTCCCTCGAGACATTCAAATTTAATAGGTTTAAGACGGCGCTATCTACAGATTGGTGTTCAAGTGTGAATCTTGCTGATGGGGCGTTTTGCCACTACCACTACCCCCCACCCCGTCTCGTTGATGGGTCCCTTACAGCCACATTGCGTTAAGTTAATGACACACAGTTGAATCTGTTGGCTGATGGGCCTACCATTCTAAAATTGTTTTATTTACCTTTTTAACCCGAGGTGAAGTTAATATTAAACGGCATCGTAGGCCCACTGCAGGGATTCTATTGTGTCATTTTTTGATGACTCCAGCCGTGAAAGCCTATTTTGTTAAGCCTCAGCCCCGCTTTCATCGGAAAAGTCCGGTTTGGCTGCCATTTCGCTCGTAAGAAATACGTGGAGTCAAGCTCGAGGTAAGCGAATATGTGCATATTTCAAAGTTGTCAGCCCATAAAGGATTCAGGTTTGAGAACTAGTAGATGCACCTCCGTCTGGACCACTGCTCTGTTAAAGTCAGTAACATGTCTGGCAGCCTGGCGCTGAATAAGTCGCCCAGAATTGGACGGACCGCTGGAAAATGTTTTTTTCTATATCTCGAGCTTACTGTTGTTGAACCACATGGACTTGTGCCCGGATGACAGGCCCGTCACTAGCCACCCCCGTTTTTGTTTTCCTTTTGAATTTACACTAGATCGAATTGAAGTTTCCAGACGTGTGACATTTCACCACATACTATAGGATCGCCGAAATAAACCAAATAAAATCCTGGTTACGAGCCTGGCTGTTGATTATTATTTGTATTTAGTTCAGTACTAAGAAATCGATTAGACTTTTGGTCCAGATTCTTCTGTACCATAAAAGTTTTCCTCGACATTTCCAGCAAAACGTGACACAAACTTGAAACGATCAGGGTTTTCCCTAGGAGAGACGCCAGCAAGTTTGTAAACTACGTTATATTATAGGAAATAAAGTTCGGGGCTAACTTTCTTTAAGTTAAATTTCCCGAATGAAGCGTGCCAGGATCTCTGGAAAACATCTGTGCAATGTTACGTGCAACTTTAATTTTGTCCCAGTCAAACCGAATTTGTATTCCAGGCTGGTTTGTATTGTGAGACACTTTTCGTGCCATTAGAAACTAAACTTTCTAAGTCATTTCCTATAATAATTTGGAGCTGTTCATTAGTGAAAGAAACATTCTGCAATGACATATGAAATATTTTAATAGGCGATATCCGAAATTAGTAAACCAAAATAAAAAGTAAACATGGTGGGACTAGAACCCACGATGTATGCCTTGCCGGGTGTCGTGTTATGTCTACAATGTCAATATCAACAATTTTTACGCACCCAAAAATAACCTAGGGGATCAACCGCCCCGGTTCGACCTTACACACGCCGACATAGAAACATGTATTTCACTGACACTGCGAAACTTTCAGCAATCCAAAACTTAAATTCACAACCAAAACAGAACAACTTGAAAAATACTAGAACAATATCCGAAAAAAGAGCAAATCGTGATAAATTATATGAAATAAAACCCGTGGAGTAAATTGAAATAGAGGTGTTTGGACGGGTCACAAAATTGACAGTGACACTGAGCAGAAAAAGGGCGGGAAAGGAATATTGAACTTATGGTGCATCCGTCCTTTCTCCAGGTGGGGTTGACAATTGAGAGTGAGGGGTATCGTCGCCATTTGTCAATCGGGATCAGTCCGGACAGTTTTGGCGGGTCATTTAAATGTCTGCTGCCATCCCTCCCCCTCCTCTTTACCTTGTTTCCAGGTGGTCCCAACTGTCTTTGGGCGTTTCCGGTCCGCGGCGGACTCCACCGGATGTAGTTTTGCGTCGTTGCGATCCCCACAAAAGTCTGTCGGCATTGGCAAAGCTGTAAATCTCTGACATAGCTGAGGGTTCTGGTGATTTGTCACATGTTTTGTTGCTGTGGCTGCGTCCTAAAGGCATTGAAGGCTTTGAATGACTTGTTCTCGTGGATGAATGCCTGTTGTTTAATTAGTATTTACTGTTGTGAATGAATCAGGTTTGACCTTATTATTGCTTTCCTATTTATATGCCAGCGATACGAAAGCTTTGTGATTTGACCTTAATTTTTGTTATCCGGAGCCTTAACGAAGAATGGAGAAATTACGACAAAGCCCAATGTATAGATTGGTGGAACACATACCATTTTCCTATGCGAAAGAGGTCCAATGCTAGCTGTATTATAGCTGAAGTGACAAAACAAATCCAACTGTAGGTACTCTCCTTGAAATGAATAAAACACAATTTCCCACACGTGAAATGGGAAATTACTAAGAAGTATGAGGAACTGACACAAACCAATCATGATATATCAGCAAATAATTTCCCTCCAAAAAAGTAACTGAATTTAGAGTGATTGAAATGTACACAATGAGAAGGGTAACAATGGGGTTAGTTGACCATAATCTGCGCTGTACTCCATTATCTTGCAAATTTACCGTTTTTTTTTGTGGTTGCTGAATTTCGTTTGTGGCTATCGTGGGTTCCCTCGTTATTTACATTTTTTCGGGGGAGAGGGAATTCGAACCTTTTTGCTGGTGGCCTGGTGCATGTAACATATAACAGCTAAAAAGTAAATGAATGCACATTGTATGCGGCTTGCCATAGCAATTGCTCTTTTGTTTTCAAGCACAATAGGTTATTGTTAGCTTTAGTTGGGTTATAAATTGGTTACTGTGTTTTTTAAGGGCTTGGCTATGTATCTGACCGCTGCAAGTGGGCTGCAGCGGACAACCAGTTATGAACGGTTTATTATATTTTTCAGATTTCAATTTGGAGCTGGAGCAGGGAGCCATGACCCATTTTGTTCCTAGCGCAAATACGTATGGGGCAATACATAAAGCGAATGGATAGCAGCAGGTGAGCGAGACAGTGGCTGGACGGAGAACTAGCGGGAACTTGAAGAAGAGTTGCAGAAACCAGATTGAGTGGGACTGGTTCCAGAGGAAGTCAAGAGGAAGCGGACAGAAACGAGGGAGTGGAAGAGGATCACACTGGATCTGGTTATTGTTTTTTTTTTTTTTTTTTTTGGCATGGTTATTGTTATATTAATTGATATTGATGATGAAGATTATGATTATGAAAAGGCATTTTATGTATAGTGTAACTACAACTAAAATTTTATAATCTAGCGTCGTACGTAAGAAAATGTCAATCTATCTAGTGTTATATAATGGGTGGTGCCAAAAAGGTTATTCGAAATGGTCATAGGACAAGAGTTTTGGTACATACTGTATTGACTGTTTATTCCTCATGGTATGGCTGTATTTTTTAAAATTTGCCGGAACATGTGGTGACTTCAGTAGTTTTTTATGTTCTTGTAAAATTTCATCAAAACACAGCTACATGTTGGCCTTCCTATAAAACGGAATGAAGAAGTGGTCAGATTTTAGTGATCTGGAGTTACCCTTTCAATAACCCTATCAGTCTGATTATTTTCACGGTCTTCGGCGTAGCTCAGCTGATTGTGAACTTAATCAAACGTATAGAAGAGGTTTGTGCCTTAAAATAAAGACGAACCTAATGGGTACCTATACCAGATCATGCCGGTTGGGAAAAGAACCGTCGGGCATGTTGCTGACCACAACACCCCATACAGTGCGATGGTGAAGAAACCCAAACCGCCGACGGGTTGCCTTGCTACGGTGTTGCTACCTATTTGCCTTCTTCCGTCTCTCGCTCTCAAGTCGTCCTCCGTTCGTTCTCTCTCTCTCAGATTGCCTGTACGGAGGCATGTAAGCGTTGGATGGCAGATTCTCCACTGCCGCAGAAAAAACCTCCATTCGTTTATCAATTTTGAATGCGAAAGTATAATAAGTGGAATTCGGAATAAGTTGAAAACGACAAAATATGTGGACTTCTCTATTCTCTAGTCACAACGTAGACACAGTATCTTGTACTTGCTGACTAGTGAGTCTGTCTGTAAACAAATTTGATGTGATGCGAAATGAGACGTGACCTTCTGGCTACCACCAGAATTTCATTCCATTCTGAATAATCTTTGTTCTTTGGAGAAGCCCGGTTTTCTCATTCTCCAGCAATCTTGTCCGTGCTGGAGTGAGGTTGTAATCTAAAACACACGCCAGTCTGACAGGAAACGGACTGATTTAGTGCTGGAAGCTCCAGGGAACCCCAATTACGACGCATAATGAGAAATACGACATCTTATCCGTCTACCGCCCTCATTTGGGGGTAAAAAACTGGTGAAAAAACAAGGGTTCCGACAGACGTTAATGTGGCCATCGTATGGGGTGTTAGGCTCGTTAATAGACTTTGTTAACCATCAACACTGCAATTGGAGATTAGAAAAGTCGTTGGAAAAATTTATGGGGTTTTATTCCAATTACAATTGAGCTAAGAGTTATTAGTTAGTATAGATCGTATTTTTTACAATAGAAACTAACGACTAAGTTACATGTTGTATTTTGAATACTATGACTACAGAACTTGAGCTCCTTTTTTGATGGCTTGGAGGGGACAACTCCTCCCTCCCCAGGGCAATTGACATGCTGTTGATCAATGAACGCTTTTAACTACCTCATCTGGATTAGTTTCCGAATGTAAAGATTATAGCTAAATATTCTTTCAATTCCGAAAAAGCATAATTTATACTATGCAGTGCAGTGTACTTGTACAATGTTTTTTTCACGGACAATATGGTGAAATTTGTGAAGAAAAGTTGTATAAGTTTTATGAAATACTGATTCAGTGCATGGCCCACTTCAACAATTCAACTGTCCTTCGACAGTTTGACCCTAAATCTTCTAAAATGACTCCGGTATAAATCAATTCGATATTTCGTCTTTCACCAGCTGATATACACATGGTGGTCCACCGCTACATTTACTTTGGCAGAACGCACAATGCTGACAGGCTACAAATTGATAAATTTATTATATCCGTGTGGATTTATCAGATGTGGAGCCAAGTTTTCATGTAATTCATTAGCGATGGAGGTACTAAAAGCGGTTTTAGGGTCATTGAAGTAGAAGCCGATTAACCATACATTAGTAACTTGTTAGATATAGACTCGTTGGTGAACTTGGTTAAGTCACGCTCACGCTTTATTATTTGTTATTTCTTACGTTTCGTTATGGCCATGGCTTATGATTGACTCTCCAGCTCCCAAGCCCCCTCTCCGAAATTTTTTTGACTTTACACTAGTCACAATTGAACTTTCCATGCGTGAGACATTTCACTACATACTATAGGCTCGCCAAAATAAAATCCTGGTTACGGGCTTGACTCAGCTTGCCCATTAATTATCGCTTTTAGATGGTGTTACTAGTATGTTCGATAAATTGACTTGATCGTTGGCAGGGCAAGGTTCAATGACACCCAAAGAAAAACCCTAAAAATTATCTACAGAGTAGACAACAGTCACCCAAGAAAAGAACTGTTCCGAACAGCTGAAGCACTTTCGATCAGACAGTTATTGCTTTCTTTTTTTGCTTTTTTGTTTTTGGGGCGCAATGCCGTCTAGGCCACACACGCCCAGGTATATTATATGGTTAGGTACGGTAGGTTAGGTTCGTTAATGTAAGTTTTCTAATTTATACGCAGTATAAGGAAAGCTTTGTGATGGTCAAAATTTTCGATTCCCACATTTCAACGGATTTACACGGTTTGAGGTCCCAGGAACAAAAAAAGGGGTTTTTACGAAATGTCTGTCTGTAGCTCTGCCTGTCTGTCGTTCTGTCTGTCTGTTCATCGATTTCCGGGCTAACTACTCGGTCGATTTTGATGAAATTTAGCATGTAGGTTGACAAAAATCATACCTCGAGATCATTTTCTAATTTTGGGCTAACTGAATTTGGGGGGTTTTATACTCAAAAAACTCCAAAAAAACGTCTAAAAATATTATTTCTCAAAAACGGCTCCAACGATTTCTTTTAAATTCCCACATATTGTAGTTGTTATTAATGTTGACAAATTGCGGGGGGTCGCTTGCCCCTTGATAGTTTGCTTCTGAGGGTAAAAAATAAAAATATCTAAATTTTAATGAAAAATGACTAAAAAATAATTTTGAACGAAACCTTTCTGTCGACGATTTCTACCTTCAGGCATGTTTTAGGTGTTAAATTGAGTAACGAAACCGGACAGGTTGCTTTCGCAAAAAAAACTATTTGGTTTTGTGGAAAAAAAGTTATTTTTTGATAAAATGCCATTATTACTGTGTCGTAATGTGTTGGTCTGACCTATCTAGAATTTACCTCACCCCCAGTGACGTCAGGTGGACAACCCCCCCCCCCCCCCAAGATATCCAAAATTGTACCATAGGAAAATTATTTACCATTAAATTACTCATTTTCTCTATCTACTAATTGATAAATTGGAAAGCATGTTCGAGTAAACTCGGACCTGTTCTTTATAGAAGAGTCAATAATTGAAATACAAAAAATTAGACACATAATACCCCTATATGAACACCCCTATGATACAAGAAGGCATCAGACACGCCCACTTCAGCAGTAACGTGCAAGAACCACACTAATACAACACCAAACTGCTGGCGGTTAAGAAACGGAAACCAACATACTTCGACCATGTGATGAAAAGTATCGCCTTC
Source organism: Psococerastis gibbosa (assembly GCA_963971405.1). NCBI lineage: Eukaryota > Metazoa > Arthropoda > Insecta > Psocodea > Psocidae > Psococerastis > Psococerastis gibbosa. The sequence goes on along the minus strand of OZ020484.1, from coordinate 734,342 downwards.
TGATTGTAACAATCCAACGGAAGATAGAAGGACAGAGAGCTCCCGACAGCATAAAAAATCCTGGTTGAAAAACCTGAGGCCGTGGTTTGGCAAGAGCACGACATGCCTTTCCAAAGCAGAAGTCTCCACGGTCCAAATTTACATGATGATAGCCAATCTTCGATAGAAGAGGCGTTTAAAGAAGAAGACAGCGCCGGTCAGGCTAGAATAACTTTTTGAGCCGGATCCCACCATCGCTTGAAAAGCTATGGCAAGGAATACCTTAGTCCCTAGTGACGTAGTCCAATGCATGGTGGTGCTGTGTAGTACAGCATTTCATACCGAGGCATTTCAAGAGATGGTGGATCCTGGCCTCAGCCCATTTACCGACGGTCCGATATATGAACGAGAAAACAGTACAATCTATAGGGAACAGTTTAGTATATTACATACTACGTTATCTGTCTCTAGGACTCATAAAATTTCCGACCCTTGAGTTCTTATAGGCTGAAATAAACGGAAGTTTGAAAATGAAGGAGGAAGTAAATTGAAATTCATACAATATGATTATTGCATGAGGGACCATTCCACCCCCAGGGCCCATAAATTAGTGCTGCAGGTTTTTTGAATGGGGAGGGGAGACCTGTCGCCCGAAATTAACACTCATCCCTGCAGTTATTTATCATTTATGCAGCTGTTGACAGAGTGCAGATGCACACAGCCTGAGCCGTAACTAACTCCTCATCCACTGTTTTTAACGATCTTATAAGCAAACGATCCAATCTTATCTTGTTCCGCATTAAAATCTTGTCGTTCAATATGTATGGGTATAGATTCCGATTCCGAGTAAAATCGAGTTCTTTCATCCGATTTGATTCTTCTAGAAAAAATTAAATTACTCGTGACTTCGTGGTATTTCATTTTAATAAACAAAAAACAAAAACTTAGTGTCTTACAAAAACTTGTTATATCGATAATCCGAATTAGTAAAACCCAAATAATCGTTAAAAAATTTACTTTTTACTACTTCGGGTTATAGTTAATAGCCCGGTCAAGATAGACATGAAAATAGTGGTCAAATAACAAATATTCCGACAAGCCAAATTTTGGCACATACCTCGGTTTTACCATTATAAACAAAATGTCAAAAGTCCCCAAAGATCCCATGTGTGCAATAAAAATTATTTGGGGTCAAAGGTCACAATTTCAGATTTTTTGTTTTTTTCTCGAAAATGGTAAATTTCATCAAAAATATTTTTACACCAAATTTGTAGCTCTTTCAATTCTCAATAAAAAAGGCGTCTATCATTTTTTTTCCAATGGCCACCATTCCTGAGATATCTATTATCTATTATCTATAGATTGTAAGAGTCACGCCCCACATAATATGCACATACAGCCATTTATATACATATTTAGGTACTTAAGCATGCCTATTCATGTCTCTTTCATCTAGAAACAGGGGCGCCCAGTTTTGAAAAAGTCTGGGGGGCAAAAAGTGTCTAAACAATACTATTAATCGAGAATCTACACTTTATAAAATATACAATAAAATATATGCTACAATTATAGTGTTATTCAGTCCCTAACTATACACTGCAGTAGTTCCCAAACGGCGGTCCTTGGACCACCGGTGGTTCACAGGCATATATCAGATGGTCCACGGACCAAAGTATGAAATAAGAAAGTTAAACAGCTGAGTTATTGGAAATTTGAAGAAAAATATAGTAAGTCTTGGCACTCTTGGATGCGTGATATCTCAAAGGGGGGGGGGGGGTCATCTCCCTCTTTCCCCCCCCAGACTTTTTCAAAACTGGGCGCCCCTGTTGTGTAAGCACAGTTGACCAGGTAGACCCGCTGATCATAATGTGCATGGGACAACGGCTGAAGCAAGTGGAGAACTATAATTTTATTATTATCTGGGCACAGCAGTGAACCAGACAGGCAAGTTTCAGACCGAAATAAGAAACCGAGTCCAAAATACTACAGCAGCCTACTTCTCTAAATGCAACACCTTTTTCGGCAAGAGGGAAATTGAACGGAAGACAAAGCCGATTCTCTTCAATGGGAGCGAAAGCTTCGCACCTACAACAAGCGACATGAGAAAAATAAACGCGACTCAGATGGAGTGCCTAAGACGAATTGATGGTCGAACAAGGTGTGACCGAATCTGAAATGACCGCACCAGACAAGACCTGAAAGTGAATTCCATAGAGAGAAGAATGGAGAACAAACAGCTGTAATAGTTCGGCCACGTCCAAAGGATGGACGAGAACAGGACCACCCAGAGGCTGGTGGAAGCAAGGCCACAAGGAAGAAGACCCATCGGCAGACCGAGGACAACCCTCGAGGAAAGGCTTGAACAGCTCGCCGAAACAAAAGGGAAAACAATGGCCTAGCTCACGGCGTTAGCGTCCGAACGGGGCGAGTTCAGGAAATGGGTTCAGGTCGACCCCCCCCCCCCTTGCGCACGCGGCATTAAGGGATAATTAGAAGAAGTATATTTTCGATGAAGTCAGGACATGTAGCGTAGTGGTAAGGATTCTGACTTTCACCCGAAAAGTTGTTGGTTCGAGTCCCACACGGGCTACATTTTCTGGCCATGCTTTGGAGGGCATGTAAAGCAGGCGGTCCCGGGCCATCCTAGTTGCGTGTAAGAGAGGGCTTTATAGCCCTAACTCCGCTAGGTTGGCTTAGTAGATACAACAAAAAGTCCTTATTTATTTATTTATTTATTTAAATATGTACATACGTGGCTGTATGTGCATTTTATGTGGGGCGTGACTCGTACAAGTGCGATATCTCAGAAATTAGAAAAAAAAAATGAAACACCTATTTTATTGAGAATTGAAAGATCTACAAATTTGGTGCAAAAAATATTTTTGATAAAACTTACCATTTTCGAGAAAAAAAAAATGAAATTGTGACCTTTGACCCCGACTAACTTTTATCGCACTCATGGGATCTATGGGGACTTTTGACATTTTGTTTATGATGGTAAAACCGAGGTATGTGCCAAAATTTGGCTCTGTCGGAATTTTTGTTAGTTGGAATGTCCATCTTGACCGGGGTATATAACATGTTTTTATAAAACTCTAAGTTTTTGTTCCTTGTTTATTGATTCTTCTATCGAACCCACTCTTCCGTTTCTGAACTCGATTCCAAAATGGAATAATTAGTTCGAATTTGATGTGCCTAACCAGATCGATTAAAAATTACCATTAGTTCTAAAAATACTCCATATGTTTTTACTTCCAACTCCTGGGGTCCATTCCCCAATGAACTCTGCGACATAACTAAATTCGAAGGGCTAAGCATGTAAGTAGAGACCTTTTAAATAGGTAAGTGATAAGGAGTAAATCGCTTGATATAAAGCTGACAGCTCAGCGATGCGAAAACAGAATCAACAAGACAGAAAGAAAACCATTCTGTATTATCAATCCTAATAGGATGTATTAACGATTTAATCCCCCTACCATAAAGTTAAAGCGCATTGTATTGTTAATCCGGTATAACTTACGGTACTTGCTTACATAATAATCAAGGCAATATTACATTTTTCTACTGCAGTACTTACTGTAGTAGGTAATAATACGAAATGTTGGCTAACTGTTGGAGTAAGCATTGAAACAAACGAAACACCGGGCATGTTCGATGTTATTAATGCATTCTGATGGAATAAACAATAATTTTGAAAAGAGGTGAATTTTACCTGATTATATAGCGTAGCGCTATTTCTTCTATTATAGTGTAATGGGGTGAAGACTGCTTTTCAGCCGGAAGGTTGTGTGTTCAAGTCCCATAGTTGCTACTATTTGTCTTATTTATATATTAGTACAAGCGGGGCTTGGGACCGCATCGCGGCCCTGCGGCAGGTGGCAGCTCGCCCCTTCTGGGCCTCGCATGGTTCCATTGAGCATTACGCAGCTCGGCCCTTAGGGGCTCGCATGACACAACTTCAATTTCCAGAATTTTCTAATTTTCTGATTTGCCGCGCATTTTTTTTTAAATTTTTTTCTGTCGTAAGAACCTTCTCCCAAAAATAACAAAGACAACAAAAAAAAAAAAATATAGTGAAATTGGTCCAGCCGTTCACGCGTGATGGCGTGACCAAGTGAAATATGGATTCATTTTTATACACAGGGCGTTCCAGACCGCCCGAACACCCCATATATCTCGGTTATTATGAGGAATTTCGAAATGCGGTAAAAAGTCGATAACTAAGTAAGGCTTGAACTACCTTATGATGGAATCAAATTTTTTCTCGGGGGGTTTCAGGGGGGTCATAAGTGGTATCTCGGAATTTCCAAATGCAAAGGTATGTCGTGTCGCACATCAAATGAAAGCCCTTTTAAACGGCTTTCATTTGATGTAACAATTATGTACTTAGCTTGAAAAGTTCAGACACAATTAATTCTAACATGTCAAAAAATTTATTAATTCATAATTGTTCTCTTAGAATAGATTCTGTGCTTTACATAAAACATGTTTGAATACAATGAACTTATTTTCGCCAAGCACCTTCAGGTACAGGTATGATCACCACAAATTACAATTTCATTCAGTTTCTGACCACCCCCTATATCTTTGTTATCGTACTTTTTACTGCTTTTCAAAATTCCTCATAGTAACCGAGACATAGGGGGTGGTCTGAAACTGAATGAAATTGTAATTTGTGCTGATCGTACCTGTACCTGAAGGTGTTTTGCGAAAATAAGTTCACTGTATTCAAACAAAAGAGTACAGTATTGAAATAATAAATTTTTTGACATGTTAGAATTAATTGTGCCTGAACATTTGTTACATCAAATAAAAGCCATTTTGAAAGGCTTTCATTTGATGTGCGACACGACATACCTTTGCATTGGAAAATTCCGAGATACCCCTCTGAAACCCCATTTGGACCCCCGAGAAAAAAAATTGATTCCACCATAAGGTAGTTCGACCCCTACTTAGCTATTGAAGCTATCATTTCAAAATTCTTCATAATAATCGAGATATAGGGTGTGTCCGGTTGGTCTGGAACACCCTGTATAGAGATAGGGAAAGCTATCGAAACTGAGGGAAATAGAAGATGATGACAACCCAGGCCAACAGTATAAGCCCACCATGACCTCAGGATTGTAGGAGGAACTGCAGCCGAAGGCTCAAGGCACAGAACCACAAGGAGTGGAAAAAAACACCTGCCGTATCACTGACCCCACCGAGGGTCGAGTAAAGTAAAGGAAAAAGTTTAGTAAGGTAGTGTGGAGATGCTAGAAATTTTCGATTTCAACAGAATTATACAGTAACTTATGTAATATTGAATTGTACATATTTATGAATTTATACATTTTATATATCATTGCACAGCTGCAAAATTGAAATATAAAACCGGCTCATTCCGGTTTGAAAAAAAGTAAGTAATATCCGTTTGAAACGACTTTCATAAAAAACATAATATATATCTCACAAAGAAGATTGGTCTATATCCGCAACATATCCAGCAATTTTGCTTGAAATGAGCTGTGCAGTTCCATACGTAACTTTTCCATTAATTTCTTTCCTGGGAATAACTTACCATTAGGATGTACTAGTACTATAGCGGATCCCTGATAGAAGGGAGACGACAATTATGCATATTTTACTAGGCTGATCTAAATTTATTAACGGTTGAACAATATTTTATTGCGTAGACATTATATTAGACCAGTGGTTCTCAAACTTTTACGGCCGTGGCTCACACATAAAGAAGCCAATTTGTCCGTAGCCCGCTAGCCAGTTTACAGGGAAAAAGAAATCAATGTCAAAATACATTGCTCCTTTTTTCAATGCAACAAATGTGACTGCATTTGACGGGCAAATTTTTTATGTTGGGACGAATATTTAGCGAAAGAGCCACTCTCAGCTCCTCGATGAGGTCTTTTAGTTTGTTTCGGCCTTTCAGAGGCTTATTAGCTACCAATGTTGGAATGTCATCGGTCACACTTTCTTGAAATTCATAAATTTTTCTCCCGAAGTACCATGGCCCCCCTGACAGGGCGCTGTGGCCCACAGTTTGAGAACCACTGTATTAGACTATTGTCATAAATATTTGGAAGAACCTCAAAGACTGCAAAAAACGTAGGCCTAGTATCATACATACACTATTTATAGATCATAAGTTATACATTCACATGTATAATTAATTGTATATTACATCATCAGTCGAAGTTCAGGATATTTAGAGAATTTTCATATTTTGGGGTAATATAGGCTATCATAGACTAAAGATAGACTGTACCCTTGTGCCCCCTGAGCGGACAATATATTGCAGGAATTCAACCATTTTCGGGTAACATTAGTTTTAGCTCATGTCGCTGAAGTCCTACTTTGCTTCGTTATATTACCTGGACCATAGTGAAGCCACTCAACAACCGTCTCACACAAATGCCAGTTCCCATCAGATCAACAAGTGTTTTGCGACTGACAGGTTAACTTGTACACCTTCATTGAGGCCACTGGACATAGCAGAAATGGGGCGCGTAGCTGTCAAATCGACCGGCAGGTTGCTGCAAGTCAATAGGGGTCTTCACAGTGCTCATGTTATTGAGTTAAACCTAGTTAAGTGTGTTATATCAAGTTAAGTTAACACACCGATAACCCGATAACCAAGCTAACCAGCGTGCTATCCGATACGCACTTCCAAATTGGTTAACTGTGCTATTTAGCTATCGCTGCGATATAGATAGCTCAGGTTTCACCTCAGCCATCGTTGTTTTTGCTGGTTGATTTGAAACACGCTTTTAAAATTTTCTAGTATTTAAATTTATTTGCATAATCTATTATCACAAGCAATTACCATAAATGCTTAAAATTATAATAACCAAAATGAACAAAAAATATAAACATATGTGGCACTAGAATAGAGTTCTGCCACTTTCTTTAAACCCGTGGCACGAAAGTCTAACTACTACGACGTTGTTTAGTCTGTTTTCTATTTTCGATTTAGCATGATAACTCACTCCCGAGGTCTTGTAACGATTGTGTGTTAACTTGGATAGCATATCTAACTCGATAACACCAATACCGTGAAGACCCCTAATATTTCCAACAAGAAGCACTGGGTTTCCACAGGCTATGCTGGTGATAGTTTCTAGAGTTCTATATAGGAGATATGGGACATTCGAGCCCGCCAAAAATATTGTTTGAGCCACCTTCCACGTCTTCTCAGTGACTAGTCGGGACGTGCCAAGAAATTAAAAAAGAAATTTTTGGTGGGAAATCAATGTGCCATCTCTCCTACATAGAACTGTAATAGTTACATATCTAAATTAAACACATTGGATGGCAACTGTTTCAACAACTGTCGAATCTCTCCATTTTATGGAACCATAGAAAATTGCCCGTTAAGAGAGAATCAACTTGATGGAACTAAATTAAAATGGGTAACATCGGCAGCTGCAGATGAAATGCAAAATATTCACAAGTTTTGCAAAATTAGCAATTTCCGGGCCTTGGAATGGAACAAGGGCAATGTGCTAGAAGGGTTGTAAGGGGATGAAAATGGCCTGGATGGGAATTTCCACTTATTTAAATTGTATCACAATGGCCGGCTAGTTTAGAATAATTTAATAGGTTATGGACTCAGGGTTCCTATTTGGGCTCTGTTTTGAGATTAGATGAAATTCAGACAGACTCGTTTTTGAGTTCTGAAAAATGGAGGCATAAGCCATTTTGAATTTCTCCGTGAATATATAATTCTGTTGATGCCTTTACTCTATCAGTTGAATAGAAAACTCTCTGCAAGCTAAAAAAAATTCATTTTATCCTTTTATCTTTACCATGTATGAAATAATCTTTTGCAACTTCTTTAGGCGCAATCTTTACAAAATAGCCTATACTCTTTAAATTAATTTAATAACAAAAAAACTATTTTGGCGCAATACGCAGGGGTGAGCAATATCTACCGTCAGCTTCCCCTTAAAAACAGTTTGCAGTGTTATATTATACAAATATATTATTGAATCATTATTTGGTTATATTACTACCCCTCCTACAGTGTCGCTTCCTTAGACGGAAACGGTAAAGATAAGAAATGTTACTTAAATTTAATTATTGTGTCAAGAAGCAACCAATAGCCTAACTTCCATTAATTTATGCAAATGATTGAAAATTTCCCTCGACAGGGTTCAATTCAATTGATGTTTTTGCCGGCAGTAACAGCTGCTGTGGTACTATATTGTAAGCTGTAGAGAATCAAATTACAGTTCGTTACTAAATTTAATTTTCTGTCTCAATAGGCCATACTATTCCATTGTTCGGTTTCTATTTCAGTACTATTACAGTAATTTAAATTTTTTATCGTCTCATAGGACTAGATTTTGCATAGTTTTTCGGGTTTGACTATTTTTGTAGCTGACTGGGCAAAACCTTTGTTGTGGAGTGCCGTAAGCTTTATACATCGGAATCCAGGGACAGTCCATGAATATTTATAAAAATTTTGAAAATGGGTTGTTAGTGGTATATAGAAAAATGTTAAAAATTTTTTTTTTGAATGCTCTCAATTTTTAACTACAGGGTGTAGCAGTATAACTTCCTCTTTTTGTAATGCGCGCCATTCGGTCGGTGGATGTCGTAGCGAAGTGTTTATGGTCTCGTTCGAGAGGTGGGACTATACACTTTTGTCTTAGGCGTACATAGTTCTGAGGATCAAAACATTTAGATCACGTCCCCCATTCTCGATACATTGAGTATTAGTGGAGCGCCGTAAGTCAAAAAATGGAAAAGCCTCGGAATTCAGGGCCAGTCAATGAATATTTATTAAATCTTTGAAAATGTGTTTTTAATAGAATGTAGAAAAATGTTAAATAAATGTTTTTTGACCCCTCTCAATTTTTAACTACAGGATGCGGCAAAATAATTTCCTGTTTTGTAATGCGCGCCATTCGGTCGGTTTATGTCGTAACGGAGTGCTTGTGGTCTCGTTCGAGAGGCGGGACTATAAAGTTCTGTCTTACATAGTTTTGAAGATCAAAACATTATAAGCACGTCTTCCAATCTCGATACAATTAGTATTAGTGGAGCGACACGAGTAAAAAAAAATGGTATTGCCTCGGAATTCAGTCAATATATATTTATAAAAACTTAGATATAGAAAAATATTTAAATTCTTTTTGCCCCCTCTCAATTTTAAACTACAGGGTTGCCATTTTTTTTAAACATTTTTCTATATACTATTAAAAACACATTTTCAAAGTTTTTATAAATATTCATTGACTGGCCCTGAATTCCGAGGCTTTTCCATTTTTTTGACTTACGGTGGTCCACTAATACTCAATGTATCGAGAATGGGGGACGTGATCTAAATGTTTTGATAATCAGAACTATGTACGCCTAAGACAAAAGTGTATAGTCCCACCTCTCGAACGAGATCACTAACACTCCGTTACGACATCCACCCACCGTATGGCGCGCATTACAAAAAGAGGAAGTTATGCTGCCACACCCTGTAGTTAAAAATTGAGAGCGGGCATTTTTTTTAAAAATATTTTTCTATATACCATTAACAACACATTTTCAAATTTTTTATAAATATTCATGGACTGTCCCTGGATTCCGAGGTTTTACCATTTTTTTTGTCTAATTGCACTCCACTATTGGGGGTGCTCCGACACTTAATTATTTTTTTTCTTATCTTTTATATTGTATTATTTATAGTAATACGAAGTACCTTTTCGCGAGTGAGCATGTCAATGTACAGTGTCCTGGGGTTGGGCGAATTAAATTTGTGTGGCAGTACACCTCTCTGTCTACTTGACACTTCTTTTGCTTGCTTACTTGTCTCTTGCAATGTAGTGTCTACTACCTCTGAGCAGCTCTCAGATCAGACCTAAATGTTGGCATGTCATAAAATGGGACCAAAACATTGGGTACTTATTTTTGGGTTCTGTTTGTAGTTGGTACCTAAAATAAAATGAAATGAATGAAATGAATGAACTGAACGAAACGAATAACGACTTTATTGCAATACAATTGGCGAACAATAAGACTGTAAAGTCTTTTTTTCATGTTAACCATAACTTAATAATACTATACCTAGAAATATATAACTTAACTTAACCTATATGGAATATAGAAAGGGGGGAAAGAAGGTAATAAAGGAAGGGGGGGTCCATTGTTTGTACTGCTAAGAGGCCAGGTAACAGGGTTTAAGTAAATAAATAAATATAGACTTTTTTTGTTCTATTACTAAGCCAACCTAGCCGAGTTAGGGCTATAACCTCTCTCTTACACTCAACTAGGAAAGCCCGGGACCGCCTGCTTTACATATGCCCTCCGAAGCATGGCCAGAAAATATAGCAAGTGTGGGACTCGAACCAACAACCTTTCGGGCGAAAGTTGGAGTCCGTTCCACTACTCTACATGTCCTGACTGGGTTTAGGTGTTATCGAAAATATAACCTGAGACCTTTTGTTATGTAGAATTGTGCAATCAGACCTCTTTGCATTAGGCCTAATTGTCATTTTAATTTGGTTTTCATATTTGTAATTTTATTGTACAAGTTATTTACAATCCAATAACGTTATATTGAACTAAACTGGACTTAACTACATTGCGGTTGTAAAATGAATGCAATGGTTTCCTTTCATGTCAAGTAGCCTATGCCCTATTAGGTTGGAATATACAATGTACATAATTATATACTCACGTACTTACAACAGTTGGAGAATCCGAACGAACGAAGAAATTCACCAACTCTTCGGCTCGCCGGATGTCACACGAATACTACGAAGCAGAAGGCTCCAGAGGATGGGACACGTCGTCCGTATGCCAGCAGAAAGAACAGCACAAGCAGTATGGATGGCATGTCCCAACAGAAGAAGACCGTTGGGCCATCCGCTATGGCGACCAGCTAAAGGAAGATGTGCAGGAAAATGTGCAGGAAGTTGGGCCGATGAGTGGCGTGGTCTGGCGAAGGACAAGATCCGTTGGCGTGGTGTTGTGAATGCGGCCAAAAGTCGCCCAGGCCTGACAGCGCCAACTTAAGTCAAATAAGTCAGTACAGCATGTTTTAAAAGAAAATACAAAATTCATTCAAAACTTCGAAGATGACTGTGAGTAGCCCCAACCCTTAAGAGTAGTGTGCAGATATCTGGGGGGAGAGGGGTTAGTATGCGGCACAAACACCAACCGCTGCCATAGAAAATTGGTTTAAAGCTTAGCCCGCGGGTCCCCAAAAACCCTTTGTCCTATCTTTCTCCCCAGATAATTACATTACCTAAATTGGATGTTTTCCCTCTACCCACCCCCTCTCCTTATTCCCATCTTTACCCCCTCTCCAACTAGCTGTGTCTTCAAACAGATTTCAGAAATCTACAAAATTGTAATTGAAATGTTCTTTTTTGATGAAAATGAATTAGCCTTTTCTGAGATCAATCCACAACTCAGAGACAATAAAACCGATGTATGGCTGATTCGAGGCTTATTAGTAGTGTACAGTATGTAATCTATTGGTGTGTTGTCCAGGAAACACTGGGTGAGAAAAGGGGGAAAAATTATTATTATTATATAGGTACATATATATATTAATTTGGGGATCCACAGGATTTTTTGTATCACTGTAGTATAATGAATAACGTACTTAAAAATATAAATTCCTTCGAAGCCGGGGAGTACCGACCCAAGAAGAGGAAGAAGAAAAAATATTATTGTTATTTTACTTTAGTTTCTGTCCACTGACGTAAGCCTTGGCCAATTGGAGAGCAGAAATAAGTACCTACCCTGGAGTACATAGTGTACTGTTGCTTTCGCGCATAACATTTTCATTATATTAATTGGAACTTTCCTCCCAGATGCAAGGAAGTGATCTAGCGAAGCGAGCTACTCTGAGCGGACGCAGTGGCGGCGCTACGGGGGTGCCAGGGGGGCCTAGCCCCCCTAACAGTTTCTCCCCCCCCCCAAGGCCCCCCACTTTTGAGATATTTGACATTTTGTTAAATTGAAGAATTATTGTAATTCAAAAAAGTCCAGCACAACTGGTATAAAATAAATAAATAAATAACCGTGTATTTTTCCTAAAACCATTTTATCGAAATACAGATGAAGTGACCCCTCATGCCAGCGGCGTTCGAGGGTAGCACTCAATACCTAAATATACCTAATTCATTACTGTAATTTGTGGAGTTCGTCCCTGGTCCACAGTCCCATAATTGTCCTGTATGTTGCTGTTCCTGTGTTACTGTCAGTGTTGTCTAAGGGGGGATACTTGTATTTGATCATGTGTAAGTCCTTGGTAACAAGTTACTTACTTCCATTAAGGTATGCCTACTCCCCAATGGCGCAATCCCCCCCAGGATTTCTGGTGACAAAGACATTATGGGGGTGAACGGCATAGTATCAACAATTTCGAAAGGGAAGTTAATTATTGGTATGCCCATTTCACATGAAAGAAATCATGAAAAAAAAAAATCAACATATTGGAGACTAGTTACTTTCACAAAAATAAATTACTCAAAATGCTTAAAACCCCAATATTTCTGATCTATTTTTTCGAACTTTTTCTCCGGGGGAGACCCCCGGGCCCCCCTGAGTGGCAGGTTTATTTGTCGGTAAAATCTCAACTGCACTTCTTGCAAAATCCGTAAATCCTCACTAATTTAGGCCTATTTCTCAATTTTTTTTCTCAGGGAGTGACCCCCAGAACCCCCTCTTCCCAGAGTATAACTTGCACAAAACCTTACTAATTTGGGCCCATTTATCACTTTTTTTTCTCTTGTTATATATTCAATGGTATTTCATACACATTAAAAAAAGAAAATTAAAGTAATAATAAAGTCATAAAATTTGCTGGGCGGACTTCAGCAGTGAATGAGTAATGAATCAAAGTAATTTAGGAATTTTGGGAATTCACGCCAATTTCTCCCAATGAAAAGTGGTTTGTTCCTCATTGGCCCGCCAGACAGAAGTCATGCCCCTCCTGGTCCCTCCACCGAAAAATTTATAGCGCCGCCACTGAGCGGAAGCAGATCCTTAAACGAGTCAGGATTACAGAAAGTGAAGCATTCATCACGGTGTTTTTACCTAGGGAGAGTTCTACCAACCAAACCGCTTACTGCTCACTGTTCACCCGAACACCTATTGTATATTAGATTTGACCAATTATATATTTGAAAAAAAAAATAAAGAAAATTGTCTTTTTGTCCCTTGATAGTTTGCTTCTGGGGGTAAAAAAATAAAAATAACTCAATTTTCATGAAAAATGTCTAAAAAATAATTTTTCTGCGGAACCTTTCTATCGATGATTTCTACCTTCAGGTATGTTTTAGGTGTTCAATAGGGGAACAAAAATGGACAGGTTGCATTCCCGAAAAAATTTTTGCTTCTGTGTGAAAAATTATTTTTGAGAAATTATGGAAAATGCACGCTCCAATACATTACGTGCCATGTGTCATTGTAACTACTATTACAATGTATTGGTCTGTTCGTTCCAGAATATGCAATTAAGTTTTAAGGGTTTTTTAATATTTTTAATATATTGAGATTTGAGGTGGACCCCCCCCCCCCCCCCCCTCGAGGGATCTGAAATTTAACCATAGGGAAATTATTTCCTATAAAATTACACATGTCTATATCTACTAATTTATAAATTGGAATGCTTGTTGGAGTGTCCTCGGACCGGTTCTTTTCCATATGGCCGAATTTTGGGTCTTTCGGCCCACTCTCTCAATTAACCCATAATCATTGACACATTAAAACAACACACATTAGCAAATTTCGTCTTACGGTGTTCCCTATGCCAAGGTATACGCCACTGCAATGATCCCTTGAGTGTTACCAAACATATTTCAGATGTCAGTGGTCACAGACTTGCTCTTGTTGTTGACGGGGTTCCGATGTTCCTCTCCCCTGCCCACGAAATTAATTTCCTTGCGTTAAATATTTAAGTAGGAAACGGTTTTGAAGAGCCACGGCGACCGCAATAGAGTTCTCATTAAGGGATGGCGGTTGTAGTGGCCATGTTGGTTTTGTCTAAGTAAACGCAATTTCATTTGCCATTCTCTTTCTCACGTAATTATAATTATTGGAATTACATTTTCCTCTTTACAGGTTAGTTATGTCATTTGCATCTGGACCAATAGGTAGCCCGAGGACCGCGCAACCCCGGTACCACTCCATTAATATCCCACGTCGAGAAGGGTTACAAGATTTGTCATGGTTAGTAGTTAGTAGAGTTATGGTTAGTGGTTTGTAGAGTAGTGGTACAGACTCCGAGTCAGGACCTGTAGAGTAGTGGTACAGACTCCGACTTTCACCCGAAAGGTTGTTGGTTCGAGTCCCACACTGGCTACATTTTCTGGCCATGCTTCGGAGGGCATGTAAAGCAGGCGGTCCCGGGTCATCCTAGTTGAGTGTAAGAGAGGACTTTATAGCCCTAACTCCGCTAGGTTGGCTTAGTAATAGAACAAGAAAAAGTCAAGATTTATTTATTTATGGTTATATTTTCTGGAATTAGTGTTTACATTTGTAAATGAGGAAATATTTAAAATTATACCAGATAACACACTCAATATTGTAAAAGCATATTAATGGGCATAATCTGGTATATGATTGAAAGCGTTTACCTACTAGCAAAACATTTCAACGGATTAACGAAATTCTGATGAAACAATAGAATCCGGGCTTACATGCAACGACTGCGGAGGCTCCGGGATACAATCTTATAGGAGTCTACGCAGTGTCACTGGAGATGTCGAGGGTAGATGTCGACAAGACACTTGCAAGTACGCTTTCAGTTCGACCACGGCCTATCAGTCTGGATTCAACTGTTTCGTCCTAAAACTCCGGCTGTGAAAGTCCTTGCAATTATAACGAAATTCTGTTAGGCATAATCCATCCATACTTTTACAGATTCTTATATAAAAACACCAGTTAATTTGTGATTTAGAAGCAAATCATGGCATCTTGGCATTGCCATGCTATTTGGCACTTTTAGAGTTGACGTAGTTTGGGAGCTTTAAAAGTCAGACCGATAAAGTGGGTACTACAATAGTTTAACTGATAATTACCAAATTGTGATAACCATTGAGTGACTTTTACTGATATATAGTATTTCATTGTGTTAACGGATGTAGGCCACACTCGGGCATTTGCCCAGTGGCGTGATTTTTATCAATTGTTGTTATATTGTATATTGTCGCATTGTATTGTATTAAAATATATTCATTCATTCACTTATGAACATTTTAAACTGAAATCGCGTATTACAGCTGAATGGGCAGAATATTAAAGGCATGCATAATAGCAAAATGAATATTTTTGTTATAACCTCAAAATTAGATTTCTTTTATATTGTCATAGAAGTACCTAATCAAAAACCATAAAGAAACGAAGTGTTGCATTGCTAGGCAGGTATAGAAATTAATGAAAACACAGGCCTCACAGATGGCGATGTAGTCTTTCTTGTTAGGAATTGACAACTGAAACGACAAATGTTATGCAGGATACTTCCAACAAACTATTTACTCAAGTAGGCGTAAATAAGGAAAAATGCGAAATAGGGCTTATGTAGGAAACGAACAAATATGTTAGATAAAAAGTAACATGCAACCAGGGGTTTCCTATCTTACAGGTTTAAAGGTGCTTTACCTATAAGTATATATTGTGAAATTATTGACTTCGTTTAAAAATAGTAAAGTTAGTATTGACCTATTAAACTAAACTAAATACAGCATTGATAAAAAAGACCGATATGACAGGCTACTTTCTCCATTGTGTAGGCTATAACTTTATAATTATTCAATTTTATTCCTAGCAAAGTGGTACGCTACGTGTCTATGAGACCTTTGCACCTGTTAAAACATCTCAAACTCAGCCCATAGTGCGTAAAATGCCTAAAGCATCTGCCTAACTTATATTCAGACAACATGGATCTATACGAAGTTGAGGTAAGCCAAGCCAAACATCAGACATTTCAAATTATTTCCCAAACAGCTACAAAGTTATGAAAAAATTCAGATGAAAAATTGGCAAGAAATAAAATCATTTGAGAATATTTGCATGTTAATAGAATTTTTATCTGACTACTATCATATTTTTGCTGCTGTATAATGACGAATTAATTAACTTGTATAAATTTACATTCCTTGTCCAAAACATAATATGATACCACCCCCTTAATATAAGGCCACCCTCTCTCTTATTAACAATAGGTCTGACGGTCTGGCATAGCCTATTTTATTTATAATTTTATTTTATTTTAACTAAGCATAGGTAAGAGCTTTAATGTTGCTGGAAACTGTTCTGCTCATCAGAGAACCGTCTGATTTAAAGAGATCGGTAGTATACCCCCCCCCCCCTCTCCAAACTGCTATTTCCAACTGAGCCTTCTACAGAAACCTCTGGCCCGATTAAGGTTAAATTACATGTTTTCATGAATTTCATATCACTTGGGATGCAGAATTGCATTCTAAATTTTAAAGTTGAAAAATCAACCAACTTGCACCACAATAAAGCCTTGATCCAGATTAATTTTTTAAGTATCCGAGCGAAGTGGTCAGAACTGAAATTTCTCTTGAAATTATTAGTACTCGAAATACGCATTTTTGCAAGGCGTCAGAAAGATAGGCAACTTTAGCGAGCACCAGGTCAGTGACTGAAGTTCAAGGTCAAAGCAATCTAACAATTTTTTTCGCGCCTTTAAATTAGGTATTCTTATGAAATTGATTCATAATAAAGATTCAAACTGATTGGAGAAAAGCTTTGATCAATCCAAACGAAGTCGTTCGTTGAGAAAACCGGTCATTGAAACTTTCTTAAGAGGACATGTACGTATGTACGTACAAAATTGGCACCCCAAAATTAAATACTTTTCATTTTTTGTTTCATTAACTCAGCAAGTTCTTCAAAATTTGGCTCATTTAAGATGTAGAAGTCTACTTTGTTTTCGTGCATCATTTAATGGGGTATTTGACTTTTCGGTTATGCAGTTTTTCCAAAAATCCTAGTGCCAAAAATGTAACATTTCCCATTATATGATGCATGAAGTAGTCTTCTACAGCTTACATGAGCCAAATCTTCATCAAATCAAAACTTGCTTTGTTAATTAAATAAAAAATATGAAGTCAATAAAATCAACAGACAGCATGGCCTCTTAAGAGTGTACATTTCGTAGGAAATTGGCAGCCCGAAATTTAGCACTTTTTATTTTTTATTTAATTAACTAAGCAAGGTATTAAAGATTTGCCTAATTTAAGTTGTACAATAGAAGACTACTTCATGCATCATATAATTAAACAATAAATAATAAATAAGGTATTTTTAGTTCTCGAAATTGTCTTTTTGTTATAAAATCGATTGTACGTGAAAAGTTATTGTTTATAAAATATTATCATGTTTATTAAAAAACTGCAATTTCGAAAAATAAAATATCTTATATTGTATATGATGCATGAAGGATTCTTCTACAACTATAATGAGCCAAATCTTTAATAACATGTGTAATTAATTAAATAAAAAATAAAAATAATTAAATTTCGGGCGGCCAATTTCCTACGGGCTGTACACTCTTAATAAGATAAGATGTAATTTCCCCAAATAAAATTGCAAAGTCAAATACATTGTAAAATCAGTTGGTTACATAGATACTGTATTTCAATAAATCACCACGTACAATAACAGCATTAAATTTCCTCTGAGGAGCTCTATTAGTTATTGCAGGACAGATCTTTAACATTATTTTGTTTTAAGAACTAGCCTGTCTACATTTAGTTTGTTATATTTTTTTGTGCCCTAATAAATCTTGTTATGTTACGCATGTCTATATAGGTTTATTGTAGAGCGAGTACCATTGGCGTACCAGTGAGTTGGGTTGGGGAAGCAATAAAGGTTTTAGGTAATTCGGCCCTGTCTCAAACTTTTCATTTGAACAGGTCCAAAATATAGATGTGAAAAGCTTCTATTCCATCTCAATTGGTTAGAGAGGAATCATAAGCATGAGACTTTCTTTATACAAATTAACATGTGTGGATAAAAAATAAATAATTTAAATACTATTGTATTTACAGTGCAGTAGTCCTAGAAACGGTCCCCTCCTACTGATATTGTTCTTCTAAAACCATTGTAAAACTACAATTTGAAAGAAATGAATTTATTTTTACATTTACTTTTTTATACTTTTACATGCTCTTAGCTTACGTTGTCGCATAATCGTTACAGATGTTAAAAAGTATCAACTTCGAAAGTTTCTGCCCACTTCTAATACTTGCTGCCTTGGTAACATATGCATACCTGTTATTTATTGGCAACTACACAACAAAAAACGTGACTTCATATGTTATATTGTACGTCATTGCGTCAATATGCATTGTACCACTGATGTTCCGACCAAGGGATCCTCGAAATTGCAAGTAAGTTACTGGAAATGTTGATAAAGGAGTTACTTGGACCCCCGGCACCGGTATGCTGAACTTCGTAAAACACCATTGTTTTGCACCTAAATATTACAAACCTTTCCTCCAGGGGCCCCTATTTAGAGCAGTATTAATATTTGTTTATATTGTTATACCTTAAAAAACTTTACTGCTTAAAGAACTCGTAAAGCACCATTATTTTGGACACATAAAATTTCACCTGGAGTAGCCCTCCACTTCATTAATTTTCGTCTGTAAAATCTTCACTTCATTGCTATCAAAATGCGTAAAAACCCATTCACAGCAACACCTAGGCTAGTCAAATACATGGGATGCCTTCTAAATGTGGTAATACCCTAATTAAGAGTGGATTTACAATAGAAAGTAATATTGTCCAGAAATCAATGATTTCTATTCATTGTTTGTAAGCTGCTGCCATGACATGTCGTCAGTAATAAATAGGAGAGGTAGCGTGTGGTGGCATGGAAGTCAGGGAGCACGAAGAGGAGGAAGACCAAGGTAGCGATACAGAGACCAGATTGAGGATGATTTCAGAAGACACGGGGTGACTGGTACCAAAGGAGGAGTTGAGTAACCAGAAGTGGAGGAACAGGCGGGAGTGGAGGAGACTCATGTATCACAACGGGCAACTTGATGTAGATGGTTATGCAGAACAGGGGATACAGAGATGGGCCAAGTATGTAATACCTAATGAAAAATATAGTGGAGGAAATGGGGAACGAGTACTATTAAAATTACGGAGACGACATTCATTGACGGATAAGCGGTACGAAGTTGGTCGGGACCACATGCTATTCACATAAATAACAATACTATTATGTTTGTAGGATTTTCTTACTGCAAACGTTTATAGTGGCAGGATTGTATGGATTCCGTTGGAAAATTCGGGGGAAGGAAAACATGAAGAAGGGATCGACTGGAATAATCCTCTTAAACCATCAGCACATCATGGATTTGCTATGTAAGTTGTCTTCTTTTATCGGTCCATGCAGCTTATGCGAGTCTTTGCCCCACGACTAGCGAATACATGCTGTTGTCTACAGCTTTTTATGAGGAATTTTGAAATATGATAAGAAAATGTGATAATAAAATCGGGGTCAAACTAGCTTTTTGGGCAATAAATATGTGCCATGTTTCACATGAATTGACAGATATTTTTAAGAATTGTATCGTATTTTGCCGTTGTGATCTTGAACATACAGCTATATACCTTAACGTAAGTGGCAATGTAAATAACTGCCACAACTAGTGACGGACCAATGATGGGCCAATGACTGAGAATCGAAATATTCGGTCTGGTCCCGGTTATAAGCATTTTTAGTGTAATTTTTGGTTCGGTTCTTGGTTCGGTCCAGTCTTTGGTTTTGTCTTTCACTCTTCGGTCCTTTATTTAGTCCGACCAATATTCAGAAATGAATCCGCAATAAAAGATCAATCGGCCTTTGCTTTTCCACAAATGAATTATCTATTTAAGGCCTATCATGATATGATTAATATCCATTCAAAAATTGTGTGCCTGAATTATATATAGAGTTAATATTATACAATAGTAACGCATCATGTATATATAGAAAAAATGTGGTAGTTTACGACTTTCATCGTTGAAATTGTGGCTCATTGTAATTACATAAATTGCGGGTGTGCGTCACCCTGTATAATTCTGTTAATTCTATTGCCTTGTTTCCTGGTTATTAGATTATTTGGTTCTTGCGCCTTTCAAAATTATGAGGCTAATTCATCCAATATATGTTTTTTCAGCTGGAATTTATCTGACGATTGTTGCAGAAAAAATAGTTCCGTTAATGAAGTATGAATTTTTGTACGTATTCCCACCTGGGTTAACTCTCTGGTTGGCAGGTGCGTGCTTTATAAAACGAAGCGACAAGAGGCAAAGTTACGAAAAAATTGATAAAACCTTAGACGAAATTAAAGAAAATCCGGTAAGATACCTATATGCGAAATAAACGAGTAGTAGTGTCGTCGATACTATATAGAATTACTGTATATCGACTGAATTTAAGCAGGAACCCATATTTTTGGTTGTGAAAACTGCCCATTCTGAAAAAGGCATCAAATTCCCATAGTTTGGAAACCACATGAAGAGAGGTGGCACTATTGGAAGCATGGTATTATAGCAGTTTTTTCGTCTTTAATTGTCACAAGTAAAATTGAATTAAGCCAAATAGTTAATATTAGTTCAAATAGAATTTCCCTTGACTGTCTTAGATTGGGCATTTTAGACTAATAGGCTACTTTGTTATTGAAATTTGAGCTCATCAATTTCTGAAAAATTATGGAACCATAGTGACCTAAAGCAAGGTTGAAACTTTGTACAATGGTTAAAAAAAAAAAAAATTAGCGTGCGTGTATCGGTGTACACACGTAAGAAGTGAAACTTCCTTATGACATCATTTTTCGAAAAATTATCTACTACAATATATTTACAACTTTACAGAAATTGGTTAAGTAAAGCCAAATTAGATACATTTCAGGCAAAATGCTTTTATTATTGTACCTGTAGACATGTATACCATACAAATAATTCAATTATTTTTCCTTATTGTAGCTAAGATTATAATACCATTTCATTAATTAGGTATATTGGTTGTCTGTAAGTCGGTTGTAAAGTCGGTTTACAGACGATTGTTTAACGTGACAACGCCTAAATTACTAAATTTCACTTGCATAATATATGGCTGGGAAGAGAAAGAAATGCGGAAAAGCCCTTAAGTAGTTTGAGTTTTTTAAATACTAGTAGATAATAACGCGGCCGAAAGAGGCCTATTTTTGTTGAAAATCGTGCGCACCCCCTGACGTTTCACACCCCAAAGCCAAACCCCTTGCTTGATCACCACAAATATAGCATGGCCTGAAAGAGGAAGAATAGGCAAATACATGGGTATAATCTAAATTAAGATAGGCCTTCTAAATCTGCCCAAAAAAATTGCTTTAAACCCGCCCATACAATTCAAATAGACCATTTCAGAACACGTGACCTAGCAGAACCTGCCACTTTGGCTGGATATCCATGGCGGCCATTACCCCATGTATTTTCATAGGGTTTTTTATTTATTTATCCTCATTTTCGTGCTTTTAATTAAATTTTGAAACAAATGTGGACTTAAGTTCGTATGGAAGTGAATAAGCAGTAGACGTAAAGGCAAAGTACATCAAAATATTTCAGATTATCGGCTTTGATCCCGTGAAATGGGACGGAAAACCGGGAGTGGCCGAAAGTAACGGACCTTGATACCTATATATACATACATAATTCCCGGCTGCAGCTTTTGTACAGCGACGGAATTTCAAGCCTGAAAGCGGAAGAATAGAAGAAGGCATGGGTATAATTTAAATCGAGATAGGCCTTCTACATCCGGCCGAAAATGAGGGTCATCCATGAGTACAGAAATCAGGATGGCGCGTAACGAAGATCCGTAACCAAGATGCGTAACCAAGATGCGTAACCATGATGGCGCGTAACCATCATGATGGCGCGTAACCATGATGGCGCGTAACCATGATGGCGCGTAACCATGATGGCGCGTAACCAAGATGGCGCGTAACAACATTTTTCTCCCTACGTCGATAACGAAGTTTCACTTCAAAAAAACTACCGAATAATAACTCGTAAAACTGCATGTTAATTCCACCACGGTTAAGCTTAAAGCACACATTTGCCACTAGTATATAAACATTAAACTGCATAAGTGCCGTACATTGCTCTCCGTCCTTCGATGGTCTTATGAAGCGTTAGGGGACTCCTAATTTCAGTGTTAGCTGAGACGTTCCGTAATCGAACAAATTTAACAGCTTGACTTATTATTGCAGGGTACCAAGCTTTTTGTTTTTCCCGAAGGCACGAGAAATCAGGATTTTACAAAAACTAGGAAGCTGCTGCCTTTCCGAAAAGGCGCATTTGCCCAAGCAATAAAGAAGCAGCTGCCATTATTCCCCATTGTCTGCTCACCTATACATTTTATTAACCGTGAAAAAGGCTTGTATAAGTCAGGTATTGTACCCTATGTTATTGACATTCGCTGCGTAACGGCCTGGGGCTCCTTTCGAGTAAAGGCTATGAAAGAATGTTGACTCAAGAGGAGTCTTCAATAGACGGTGATTATTTCTATCATCAAAGTTAATGATTCAGGGCGACACATGTTATGTATTTTAATTGTACCCCACAACGTTCCCTGTAAAATTTCAAAATATTAGTCCATACTTTAATATACATCGTTTATTAGTTATTGGCCTACATTATTATTTTGTAGCACAAATGTACCTACTTATTTATTATTTATTATATTAGAACAGCATGAATTAAAAAAATATTATTATTAATATTCTTGAGCTGCATTGAAATGTTGTCCCTAGCCATTACCATTGAATACCTATATAACACTAGTGTTATATATTCAATGCCATTACTTTAGCAGCAGCCTGATCGAGGCGATTATAATACCGGGGTTAAATAAATACCCTAGGATTATAACAGTAAACAAACAAATTTTGAATAGCACTTTCCATAATAAAATTATATTGTTTACATTTTTAATACCAGGGGATTAAATAAATGCCGGTATTATAATCGCCTCGATCAGGCTATTGGTTTGTTGACATAACAATATTAATTTTCTACTGGCAACTTCCCTTGAGCCAACAGTGTAGCCTATTTGTTTGAATCGTGCAAGTGTGTGCCTCACTACCAGAATAAGCCGTTCTTGATGTGGGTAGGATAAAGTCTCATTTAAGCCAATATACAGTATACGGGTAACTGTCAACAGTGGTAACGGATTCTGACGTCATCAAACTTCCTCATCGATCATTAGCTATCGGCTACTGTAATATCCCAAGATCCGAGATTGAGTCGAAATGTGTGGAAAAGGCATCGGTTCACAAAATCGAAATGTTCCGTTTTGACAAAAAGGAAAATTTCAACTTGTGAAACGTCTCGTTTCCAACGCGTATTACACTCATTGCCGGGTTGACAACCACTTCCCTAAGCTACCATACTTCGAACAGAGACATAAGCAGGAAGTATATAGGAATATAATCCATGTATTATATCAATCTACACCATATCCTTAGACAAGCCAACAAGTCTCCCGACAAATAAACACAATCGTAACACTAACTTGACTCCTATCAATACCCATCCACTCTATTTCGGTTCACAAAAGGTTTTTCATAAAAATTTCAAAACTCAGCCATAAAAAGTTTCACTTCTCAAAGCAGCAATGCAGGTGGCATAATAAGTAAGTTACTTCCTGTTACTAATAATAAGGTATTAATTTTTTCAGGCGAGATGATTCTTGAAATACTGCCACCAATCGAAACAACAGGCCTGACAGACGCCGATGTTGACGATCTTGTAAACAAAGCCCAAAATATTATGCAGCATGCTGTAGACAAACTTAGCGCAGAAGTTTTGGATGGTATACATAAAGAGAAATAACAGAGAAATAAAGAGAAATAAATCAATTTTTTTTTATATTTCTATTATACTATGAACAAAAAAAAACATGAAAACCTTATAAACACACAAACATACCACAGATTATTTTATTTTTTGATCTAAATTTTGTTTTTTTAAATCATTGCTACTCATCAGTGCGATGTAACCTGCGCATCCTAGCAGGTACAGAAATAGGTGTGTGAAACCATATTCGGCGTAAGTAAAGCAAAGTTTGGGTTGAGTACTGACCCATTAAGGTCGTCTATTATTAATGACAATTTGGAAATAAAACAGTTACGTTGCGTTACATTGAGGTGGCTCCATCGGGCCGTGAGGACCTCTCGCCTGTCGCACCAAGCCCCTCCATACCACGCGATTCTCCGCCAACTCCCTCCATGCGTCAAAGTGGATGCTGCAGGCTTTCAGATCCTCGAAGAACTGGTCTAACAATAAAACAGGTTAGGTAAAACAGTTACCAAACAAAACAAAGATCGCATTTAATGGGCTACTTCTCAAATATTTCTGGTTAAAGTACGCCCTTTGGGGCGGTGCACACATACGCCCCTAGATCTATTGCGCCTACTATACTATACTGCTACCGTATACTACTCGATATTGAACTATTGCATCTGTCATAACAACAGAAGTGCATCCTACAGTGCCTGAATGCCGATAGCATCTGTCGCACCTGTTCAGATAAGACGAATCTCCTCGAAAGTCGGGTAAGCCAAACATCAACGGTTAAAAGCCTTGTTAAGTAGGGAATAGTATAGTTATTAGTAGAGAATAACTTGCTTTTTGTAGTACTATTAAATATACTTAGGTATTTATTGCATTAAATAGTGCAGTAGGCCCAGATATACAGCATTTTATTGCTTTCCTATTTACTCGTATACGTAGTTTAAGGAAAGCTTTGTTATGGTCGAAATTTTTGATTTTGAGAGTTCTGCGGATTAATACGTTTTGAGGTCCCATGAACCCAAAACATTGTTTAAAATGAAATGTCTGTCTGTCGATAAGGGCAAACTACTTAGTGAATGTTATTATGCCCTCAATGCATTGCATACCTAGCCATTGTTACTTTGTTGTAGACCATATTATGAAGTCGTCCTATCGGTCAATTCAGTGCTTTGAGATAAGGAAAGTCGAGGCAACCGAAATACTGACCCTAAGACAACTTTTTACCATGGAACTATTCGTATTATCTATCTCGGTACCTAATTGATAAATAGGGTAGCATTTATAAGGGGTCACTCGTTCCGGTTCTTTGGCAAACGTGCTATCGCTGTGTTCATTGCAGATGTTGAATACAATGTTCGACGAAAGTATTTGGCCACTTCTAGGACTCGTTGCCTTGGTCACATATGTGTACCTGATGTACACTGACAACTATACAACAAAACATTTAACTTCATATCTTTCCTTGTACGTCATTTCGTCAGTATGCATTGTACCAATGATGTTTCGGCCAAGGGATTTTCGAAATTGCAAGTGAGTTATTTAAAATGATGATAAAAATTCAAATACCTAATATTGTATTAACCCACGAATGCTCAAGTTGTTGGTTATATAAACTAGACCATATAATACTTTAAACCCAGCATGTTAGAATTTCCGAGGGACCAACATAAAATGTCGTCACACACTGGCAAAAGCTCAAAAGCAGCAGCTTTTAGAGGCGCGAACCTACAGGGTCTGTGCGGAAAATAATGAGCCTATATATTTTGTGACGTGACTATGCAATCGGGAACGGTGAAACCGGTTAGTAAGAGTGGGGAAAAAGCCAAGGTTGATCGCCTCCAAGCCCTCGGAGAGAACAACGTTATGCGGTAAAGTTTAGTGTTTACCTCAACAAGAAACTAAAGGAAACATGGGACACGCTTAAACAAGTCATCGGCAGGCGCGGATCTACGGGGGGGGGGGGGGCTATGGGGCTACAGCCCCCCCCCCATTAGGTTCCTCAAAATGCGTAAAACCCCACTATTTCAGTCCTATTTTTCACCAATTTTCTCACGGGGGACACCCCTGGGCCCCCCTTGTGCTCAATTGTATTAATTCCCTATAATATGGAAACCGTATTGCTCTGAAAATGCGTAAAACCCCAATATTTCAGCCCTATTTTTCAAAAAATTTCACTTAGACCCCTCCTTGGTCCCATTTTAGATCCGCCCCTAGTCATCGGGGTTGCTTCCATGTTCAATTTGCAGGCAAAGAAGTGGCACAAGTCGTTCAGGGTAGGTCGGGAAGACGTCACCGACGAGGACCATTCTCGACGCCCGTTAACATCGCGAGTGGACGAACAACTCACTCGTTTTCGCGAATTGTTGAACACAGACCAACGAATGAGTGTTCGTATGATGTCGGAATTATTGAACTTGCCAAGAACCGCATTGTCCATGGGATTGTTTCGGAAAACTTGGCCATGCAAAAGAATGGAGCAAAATCATGGCAATACACCGTCTCACACAGCCTACGTTGTCACCTTAAGCTGGCCATTCACGAGAGCTCCAAACGGACTCGCGCCAAGCCGAATGGCGCGTCCTGTTTCATTAGGCGTTAGCGCCATTTAGAGGGGTCATTCACGACTACGATCAACCAGTCGCACGAAATCTTTTAAACTGTACAGTGTAACGATATGGACACTTTTTATGTAGCTCAATAACATCAAGCACAAATTGACGCCCGGCGATTTTACTCATTCTTCAAAATAATTATGTTATAATCTTTATTTTTATTGTCAGTTGTCACGCTTTTTCAAAATGTAAACAAAACATATTTTGTTTGATTCGTTCGAGAATCGAAAGAATCTCATCCGTGCCGCGCCAGATTTCCACATTCCCGGGGGCGCCGCTCTCAACAGGCTATCGCGCCAAAAGGCGCAGCGCCGCGCCGCGCCAAGTCTCCTGGTTTTTCACATTCACCATCCGGCCACATGCCATTTGGCGCGTTGGAGCCCTTGTGAATGGCCAGCTTTAGTGTTGTCAGATTGGTGACGAAACGATTCCCCAGCTACCCTACAGTCCAGACTTAGCCCCAGCGGACTTCTCTTTATTTCCTTGACAGAAAAGGGAGCTCAAAGGATGTCATCTGAGCACCCTGGATAACGTCCAATCTACTTCGGCGACCTTACTGAACAGTATTACGGCGGAGGAGTTCCAGGTAGATTATACACAATGGCAATCGCGTTAGAAAAAATACATTGAAACAGAAGGGTCTTATTTTTAAGAATATTTAGTTATAGTACTTGTATGTTCAATACATTTTGTAAAAAAAAAAAATCAGGCTCATTACTTTCCGGACAGACCCTGTATTATTTTCAAGTTTTGTTTAGATACTTAATTAATTGGAGTGAGAGAACATTTTTTAACTTTGGTAAAACTTATGTAATATTCAAATATTAAATTGGAAACTTTTAACGATCAGTCCGTTATTTTTTTCAAAAAACAAACTAGTAGTCACTCGGGTGAGCAAGTTACCTAGCAACAAAGTCTCAGTTGCTAGGTAATCTGGGCTGTGACGTCATGCGCTGGCAAAAGATAAACATAATGTTAGTGCCCCAACTTTCTCACGCCGTGCATCTATAGAATGCCGTGTCTAGAGTATTTTATGGTCTAAACTCTAATCATAGAAAGAAACTTTAGACTTAAATTTGTAAAATCATGTTGCTGTGTTCATTTTTGAACTTTAAATAAAAAGCAAAGTTGATCAAGCAAGAGGGAAATAGCTGAATCTGGTTGAATTCCCCAAAGATAAAAAAAATCAGGGCTAACGGAGCTTTCCTGAAATAGGCTGATTTTCTTAAACTCACTGGATTACCGGCATATAAAAATAAGAAGAAGAACTGTGCGTGGTTGACTCTGTGAATTAATATTAATGATAATGATAACAATAATAATAATAAAATCGCCTTTAATGAAAAAACATCAACAATTTTTGCAGTGATATACATATATATACACGAGAACCCTTATATCGCCTATATAGAGTAATTATGTTTGCATGATAACGAATATTGTTATGTGTGTAGATATTTTGTTCTGCCAATGATTATTTCGGCAAGATTGTATGGATTCCGCTGGAAAATTCGGGGGAAGGAAAATATGAAGAAAGAATCGACTGGAATTATCCTCTTAAACCATCAACATACCATGGATTTGCTATGTAAGTTGTGTTATTTTGTCAGCCCACAAGCGTATGTCTGTTTATTGAGAGAATCCATCAGTCTGTCTCTGGCCCCTTGACTGAATTACACTACATTTGGAAAGGGACCAATATAAGTAGACCTAGGCCCGTTACAAGTCCTGCAGAGACAACTGAGACGACCTGCCCAAAAGTTATTAACACAATAACATGTCAGGGATATCAAAATATTCGTATACAAATGGTTTAATGAAAAATATAGGGCCTATACAAAATACAAGGCAATTCGGTAGTATATTTACATCCTCCTTCAGGGATGAGTATATTCACATCTTCATCCATGAATATTAAATACTGAAGAAAAACACGATAAATTGCATTAAATACATTTTATAGAATAGTCTTATTAAATCGTTCGGCTTGCTTTTTATAAACTTGTTTTTTACACATTTATAATAGCACAATTTTCATCTCTTTAGGACAGTGCTAAAATGAAGAGTTTTTATAGTAATTTCGTCAATAATGCTAGGACATCCATTGTTTACAAGATATTAAGAAATCCCCTAAATAGGATTATTTAGATGTTAATATTGCAAGACTAATGCATGCATCATATTTTTTCCAGCTGGAATTTATCTGACGAGTGTTGCAGAAAAAATAGTTCCGGTTATGAAGTATGAATTTTTGTACATTTTCCCAGCCGGATTAACTTTTTGGTTGGCTGGTGCGTGTTTTATTAAACGAAGCGACAAGAAGCAAAGTTATGAAAAATTAGAGAAAACATTGGACGAAATAAAGGAAAATCCGGTAACGTATTATGTCAAATTGCAGGTGCCATGAAACTAGTATAATGGACACAATCAGACCATGTCCCACTATCCCTTAAAGAGTCTGAACGACATCTATACCAATGCTCAGCGGTGTCACACATTATTCTTTAGTAGGATTTTCAGGGGATTCCAAAACTGTGGCCGAAATGTGTTAGAGACGGCCAAATTTCATGTATAAAAGTTTAGAGCACTTGTTTTTCAACTTTATAACATCTCATATATGGCTCTCTAATTGATATTCCCTGTGAAATGAGAGGCCATTCAAAAAATAGAACGTGCCAAAGTGCGAAAGTTGTTAATAGGTACATGGCAATAGGTAACATCCCCAGTGGTATGCTATCTGAGCGATGAAGCTAAAAAAACCAACTTGCCACGATTCACAATTTAATTTTGTCCATACTTTGGACACCAAAAAAGCAAGTGAGCTGGGGCATCCTAACTTGAGATGAAGAAATAGAGCCCTAACACGCTTGCTTGTTTGATTTATTTAATTATTAATACTTTGTTGTATTATTGCAGGGTACAAAGCTGTTTGTATTCCCGGAAGGCACGAGAAACCAGCAGTTTTTAAAAACCGGGAAGCTATTGCCATTCCGAAAGGGCGCGTTTGCACTAGCGATCAAGAAACAGTTGCCACTATTTCCCATCGTCTGCTCGCCCATACATTTCATAAACCGTGAAAAAGGCTTGCACACGTCAGGTATCTTACATACAATTGTTACCATTCACTACCAGAGGGTCGTACTTAGCTTATGGTGAGGTACCATCAAAACTGGGAAGCTATTCCATGCCGAAAGGGCGCGTTTGCACTAGCGATCAAGAAACAGTTGCCCCTATTTCCCATTGTTTGCTCGCCTATACATTTCATAAACCGTGAAAAAGGCTTGCACACGTCAGGTATCTTACATACAATTATTACCATTCACTACCGGAAGGCCTGGCTTTGTTAGGTATATTTCCTAAAGGAGGGTTACAATAGTAGCGTAGGCAATTATTACTTCATCTGTTCAGTTGCCAAGTAATAAGGTTGCCTATTAATGTTTTCAGGAGAGATGATTCTTGAAGTACTGCCCCCGATCGATACCTCAGGCCTGACAGAAGGAGATGTTGAAAGTCTTGTGAACAAAGCTCAAAATATTATGCAGAATGCTGTAGACAATCTTGGCGCAGAAGTTTTAGGCAGTTTACCTGAAAATAAAGGAAAATAAAACTATCGCAGCTGTTTATTGTCCTTATTCTACCATACAGTGTTTCCCTAGCCCCTAAGGATTTGTCAGGTACGGTCAAGCCCGACAGCTGACTCTTTATTGTCAGTAAGGTACTTATAATAACAATAATACTATTGTAATATATAATTTACCATATTGAGGAAATTAAACTTGTATATTGATAATTAAACGTCACTAAAACACTATACGTTGTTTTGACAGGTGGTGTGGCACAACTCCTCTTAGATTCGCGTCGAATTAACTTCTTTTGACAGCAACCTAATACATACTAGCGTCCGAGGGGTCAAACCCTTACAGCTATGAAATAATGATGAACCAGAACTCCCTTGACCAATTTCAACTCAACGATGATAGTCTGTCTATTCAAAATTTTAAAAGGACCATTGCGAACCTGATCTAACTTATTACGATTTGGTTTATTTCCGTTGGATTTGGATAAATAGGTATATTACCGATTCATGCTCACTCTAGCATTGTGTTGAGTATTGACCTATTAAGGTGTAATATCAATAACAATTTGGAAATGAAACAGTTACCTAACAAAATAAAGATCGCATTAATAGACTACTACTTCCGTGCTTATTTCTCTAATGTTTCAGGGTAAAGTACGCCCTTTCGGGCGGTGCACACATACGCCCCTAGATCTATTGCGCCTAGTATACAATACTGCTACCGTATACTACTCGATATTAAACTAATGCACCTGTCCAAACAGTAAAAGTGCATCCTACAGTTTAATGCCGATTGCATCTGTTGCACATATTCAGATAAAGCTTGTTTCCTCGAAAGTCGGGTAAGCCAAACATCAACCGTTATAAGCCCCCCCCCCCCCCGTCGTTATTAAGAGTAGGAAATAACTTGCTTTCTGTAGTACTATTGTATATTATTGAATTGCATTGCAGGCCTGGGAATATGCAACATAGAAATTTTTATTTTATTTTTACTTATGGTCGAAATTTTCGATTTCGAGAGTTCGGTGGATTTAAAAGTTTTGAGGTCCCAGGAACCCAAAATAATGGTTTTTACGAAATTTCTGTCCACTGGTCGGTCTGTGTGTCCATCGTATAAAGGGCAAACTACTCAGTCCATTTTGATTAAATTTGTTATGTAGGTTCATAGAAATCATAACTCGGGCCACATTTTTATTTTGTGCTAACTCAATTTTTACTTTGTTGTTTTTGCCTAAACGGCTATCATGATTTTATTTTTAAATTCGTATATACTATATTATAATCGTTATTAATGTAAACAAAACCCAAGAGGTGGCCTGCCCTAGATAGTTTGGTTCTGAAAAACAAAATAAGACTCAATTTTCATAAAAGATAACATTACTAAAAAATAATTTTTTGTAGAACCTTTCTATCCATGCTTTCTAACTTCAGATATGTTTTTGTTGCTAATAGGAGTAACAAACCCGAACAGGTTCCGTTACGAAGCAATGTTTTGGTTCTGAATATTTTTTGTTTTGTTTGAAAAACTATACCTATACCATTGAATATAAATAACACAGTGTTATATATTCAATGTCTATACTAATTGATAAATATGAAAGGGTTCACTTACTTACTTTACTTTTTCGTGTCGAAGCGCGTCCAAAACTGGGCGAAATTCATAGCCGCCACATTGGCCTCCCACAGGTCTTCAGGTGTGCAGCGGTGGGGGCAAAGGCTGCACAGGAACAGATGTTCTAAATCTTGGCGCTGGCCGCATGCGCAGAGGGTGTCATTTTCATCGAGCTGACCCCATCTAGCCCTGTTGGTCTTCGTACGGGCCGCACCAGAGCGTATTTGGTTTAGGGTCGCCCATGTCCGCCAGTCGAGATTGGTACCTGTCGTTCAGGCGGCCGTAGAGGGTACCAGGCTGGAGGCTCCAGAGGGACATTGCTAAGGAAACCTCTCCTGGACTGGAGACGAAGCTCTTCCTGAGGCACGGCCTCCTGTTCAAACATCACGGGTTCACTCGTTCCGCTGTGTTCATTGCAGATGTTGAACACGATGATCGACGAAAATATTTGGCCACTTCTGGGACTCGTTGCCTTGGTGACATATGTGTACCTGCTGTACAATGGCAACTATGCAACACAGCATATAACTTCATGTGTACAGCCCGCAGTAAATTGGCAGCCCGAAATTTAATTATTTTTTATTTAAATAACTAAGAACGTTATTAAAGATTTTGCTCATTTAAAATGTAGCAGACTACTTCATGCATCATGAAATATGATATTTATAATTTTCGAAATTGTATTTTTTTCATAAACTTGATCATATTTTATAAACGATAACTTTTCGCGTATAATCGATTTTATAAAAAAAACTACAATTTCGAAAACTAAAAATACCTCATTATATGATGCATGAGTAGTCTTCTACATCTTATTAAATGAGCCAAATCTTTAATAACTTGCTTAGTTAATTAAATAAAAAGTGTTAAAATGTACACTGTACTGTTCGCTCAGAAAAGTTTGCAAATGCACAATAAATATTCCAGTAATGCCTTCCCAAGTCCCGCCTCTCCATGTAAATTTCCTATGCTGCATTTTCAAATCAGACAGAACTACTTTGCATGTGTGTGTATACACACAACTTACGGGGGTTCCATTCCAAATTTAATGCATTAAGGTCACAAGTGGACATTGCTTATTTATTTAGCTAAAATTGTCGATCTGTTGCACTTTTTACGAATTTACTGCTCCAATGTCAAAATTATTATTAAAATTTTCTGAATGTTAGTTAATTGTCTTCAACTACTGTAGCACCGTTAGTGGAACGGTTTTAGGGCCATCATAGAAAAAATCAAAACAATATTTATTGTTATAAATATAATTAGTGCGTTTCTTGAATTTGAGAAATTTATAAAATTTTCTTCTTACTATACTGTATTATAAAATGGATCGACTTGAATGTAGACAGTTAACTTAAGAACGTTCAGGCCACAGCAAAGAGTTTCTGTGTATCATACCAATAAGCGTCTCAGCAAGGTATACAATACGCTTTCCTTCAGACCTGGCGTTCCGGATTCCAAATACCTATAACGCCAAGAACGGCGACTCGACCAAGACGTTGTTTTTTGTTAAACTTCTTAAATCTGCAAAGCATTTAAATTGTGACTGCTTTGTTTCTGCTGCACTTCTGATGAGTGTATACATAATAGTCCCCTTAGTAACTTGACGATGGCGTGAGCCGAAACTGGTTGTGTTTTTTATTTTATTACGTAAAACTTTACAAAGAAAAACATTTTCACAATGAGTTCTGATTTGAGTGAGTACCTATACTTATTGATTACATTGATTTTTTTATGGAGATTCTGGAAATTATGGAGAAGTCTTTTGAAATATTGAATCTATTAGACCAAAATACTAATACTGGCAAATTGAAATTCATTTCTCTCAGAACTTCTTTTCATATATGGTAACTACAGAGTACAAATTTTTAATTTACCTGAAGGGAAGACGCCTAGTGATAAATACGTGGAGGCTCTCCTTGGGCATTTGGTAACGACCATCACGCTCTAATATTTATTGACGTAGGGTGTCCAAGCTTAACAGTCAGCAAACATTGAATGAATAATATAATTATGTGGCTCCTTATCATATTTTCATCACGTTCGTGGAGATTGCGTAGTGTTCTTGACGTCTTTTTTCCTTTATATTTCTGTTGATTTTATACCTCGACGGACTCCTTGACTCTGTTATTTCAGAATTGAAGCATATTTGACAATAAATCACTGATATAACTTTCAACTTCACCCCTCTTCCTTAGATAGTTCGCAAAGGTTTAAGATCATCATTCGGGCCTGCTAGTGAATTTGCTTGTCTTAATTACCAAACGCTTTATGCGGAAATGTTGCTTCAGTTTCACTGCTTCCATCTTCCTCTTACTAGGCCTGCTTCCTTTGGTAAGACTAACCACTCTTTTCTGTGGTCAGAACGCTCTTGACGTCGAAGTTAACTGTTTACTTTCAAGTTGATCCATTTTATAATACAGTATAGTAAGAAGAAAATTTTTATAAATTTCTCAAATTCAAGAAACGCACTAATTATATTTATAACAATAAACATTGCTTATTTTTTTTATGATGACCCTAAGACCGTTCCACTAACGGTGCTACAGTAGTTGAAGACAATTAACTAACATTCAGAAAATTTTAATATTAATTTTGACATTGGAGTCGTGAATTCGTAAAAAGTGCAACAGATCGACATTTTTAGCTAAATATATAAGCAATGTCCACTTGTGACCTTAATGCATTAAATTTGGAATGGAACCCCCATAAGTTTTGTGTACACAAACACATGCAAAGTAGTTCTATCTGATTTGAAAATGCAGCATAGGAAATTTGCATGCAGAGGCGGGACTTGGGAAGGCATTACTGGAATATTTATTGTGCATTTGCAAACTTTTCTGGGCGAACAGTACGTACACTCTTAGTTGAAATGAGAATAATAATTAAAATAGATATGTTATTGTTATTAAACTAAGCAATTAAGTAAGGAAGTATATACACGTGTACATAGTTATAACAAACTAACAATTATAATCAATTCCTGGTACTATACCTTCATTGGGACTCGCAAATTATTTGGGAGAGTAAGAGCATTCAGAACAAATTTTCAAGCTCAAATATTTGGTCAGAAATTTTTTTCTGTCTTTTTTGTGAAAGAAACCATTTAAAAAAAATTGGTTGTCTGTAAGTCGTTTGTAAAGTCGGATTACGGACGATAGCGTGACAACGTTTAAATTAACTTAAACAACTAATTAACTTAAATAATATAATTATGGCTGGAGAGAGAAAGAAATGTGGAAAAGCCCTTAAGTACCGTAGTTTGCATTTTTTAAATAGATAATAACGTGGCCGAAAGAGGCCTATTTTTGTTTAAAATCGTGCGCACCCCCTGACGTTATACACCCCCCAAAGCCAAACCCCGTGCTTGATCACCACAAATATAGAATGGCCTGAAAGAAGAAGTACAGACGAAGACATGGGTATAATTTAAATGAAGATAGGTCTTCCACATCAGCCAAAAAAATTGCTTAAACCTGCCCATGCAATTAAATGGGATTGCTGGAAATGCGTAATTTTTTTTTTTTTTACAAATTTTGAGTTCCACTCGTGTTTAAAAGGTTGAAGGGGTGATTTTGAAAATATGTATTTATACTCGTTTGAAACCTTAATTCCTATTGCTTCTAATGAGACATTAAAAATTAATTGAAAATGGTTGAAAAATGAAAAACTGAAAATTTAAAATTGAAAAACGGTTGAAAATTGTAGGCTGTGGAATGTTTTTACTCATTTAAATTCAGAAGTACCCTTTGAACCTGTTTTCTGCCGAAACAGTGATGGCTTACCAACTCATCTGAGCCTAATTGAAGAGACGGATAGTAAAATTGAATATATGTCTGGAAAGAGTAAGAAAGTTAGAAATGAACAAAAGTAGTTTGAAGTTTTCAAATTGATATTAACACCCCCAGCAACGCGGCCGAAAAAGCCTAATTTCGATGAAAATCGGCCAATTCGAGTCAAATTTGGCCGCACCTCCTCACGTTTCCACCCCCCCCCCCCCCAATCGAACCCCTTGCCCTATCACAACAAATACAGCATGGCCTGAAAGTGGAAGAATAGAAGAAGACATGGGTATAATTTAAATTGAGATAGACAATCTACATCTGCCCAAAAAGTTGCTTTAAACCCGCGTTACTGATCCATGTTCCCAATCCGCGTCAGCGACCCGAGTTACACTTTTTCGTACATGCACCTAGTATTCCAGCCAGCGCTCATCGATTTATTAGACGTTGTCACCTTAAAATAACACTTGTTGAACTAAGGTCTGAAAACGGCGAAGAGACATGATATTTTCGGTTCTAATAGCAATTTTTGGCAATGTCTCGAAATGAATTTTCAGTATAATGTAAGGTGCCCATTCCATTGACCGGCTAGGGCTATTTACAAAAACGGTGACGTGGTAGCAGACATTCAAGACTTAGGTGGGGTTTCCACCGACCTCGCATTGCAGAATTGACGGAAATGTTTATTTTCTTCTATGCCATAGTTAAAATTGATCAATGATCATACAGTAAAATCACAAACAAAGAAACTAAAATTAAAAAATGGCGTCATGGGATATGTTAAGTACAAACATTTTAATAATTTTCTATACAAAGAAAAATTCTAATTTCCGTCAATGTCATTTGCATTCTGCAATGCGAGGTCGGTGGAAACGCCACCTAAGTCTTGAATGTCTGCTACCCCGTCACCGTTTTTGTAAATAGCCCTAGCCGGTCGGTGGAATGGGCGCCTAACTGCAATGACTTCAAATGAATTTTCAGTAATCCAGAATCGGATTCAGCACCGCCAGAAACAAAAATCGAGGTTAACAGAACTTTCCTGAAATGAGCTGTTTTTCTTAAATTACTGGATAAAGATAAGATTACAATAATAAACGCGAGCCTTCATATCCTAGTATCTAGAGGAATTATATTTGCGTGAATGCTAATTACAATATGTTTATAGATTTTTCCGTTTACCTTTGATTATTTCGGCAAAATTGTATGGATTCCGTTGGAAAATTCGGGGGAAGGAAAATATGAAGAAAGGATCGACCGGAATTATCCTCTTAAACCATCAACATATCCTGGATATGCTAAGTACGTTTCATATTTTGTTAGTCCACTAGCGTATGTATGTTTTATTGTGAGAGTCCATCAGGGTGTCCATGGGGCTCTTGACAGAACTACATCACTACATCTGCAGCTAATTATGTTAAAAAGCAAATTGTGCAGGGAACGATAATGTCTAAAAATTTCACGTGCCAATTAATCCTGTTTGTTTCCCGTGACAACTCGGTTTTGGAGTCATACTTGTCATTGTGTCAAAGGTGCGCTTGTCACA
The DNA here is from genome assembly GCA_963971405.1 of Psococerastis gibbosa. Classification (NCBI taxonomy): domain Eukaryota; kingdom Metazoa; phylum Arthropoda; class Insecta; order Psocodea; family Psocidae; genus Psococerastis; species Psococerastis gibbosa. The sequence continues at coordinate 697,435 of OZ020484.1, read as the reverse complement.
GCTTGTCCGTTTTCGCTTCTTGTAGGCGTAGGCTGTCATCGAGAACTCATCCAGTTTGCCAATCGCCAAAAATTCTTACGCAAACAATACTAATAATGTCCGAAATCCATGGGGTCTTTGGCATTGGGAAAGGGACCAATGGGCCCAAGAGCGGATCCAGCGGAAAATTTAGGGGGGGGGGGGGTTCAGTAGTTGTCCCCCCCTGGATCCGCCATTGAATGGGCAACTCTAAATTGACCTAGGTCCATTAAAAGCCCTACAGAGACAATCGAGACAACCTGTCCGAAAATAAACATAAAAATATTATTCTAAATCTAACGTATTATACTTTTCAAATGGCAAAAAGGTATGGGAAAGCCATATCTATAATATCCTAAATCCATGGGGTCGTTGGCTTTGGGAAATGGACCAATGGGCCACTCTAAGTAGACGTAGGTTCTATAAAAGCCCAACCGAGACAACCGGTCCAAAATTAAAAAAATAAAATATTCTAACTCTAACGTTTGTCAGGGATATCAAAATCATGGTATACAAATGGTTTTATGAAAACTTCTTACAAAGGCACTATGGTAGTATGTTTACATCTTCCCGTCTGAAAGATCAATACTGAAGAAAAACACGATAAATTACATTAAAGACATAAAGAAATTTCATAGAATAGTCCTTTTAAATATTTCGGCTTACTTTTTAAAAGCTTGCATTTTTTACACATTTTTCATAACACTATTTTCATATCTCTGATGAGGCATCCATTGTTTACTAAGGCATTATTAAGAAAGTATGCCAAAAAATATTATTTAGATCTTAACATTACAAGGCTAATGCATGCAATATATTTTTTCAGCTACAGTTTATCTGACGACTGTTGCAGAAAAAATAGTTCCGTTAGTGAAGTATGAATTTTTGTACATATTCCCGACAGGATTAACCTTCTGGCTGGCTGGTGCGTGCTTTATCAAACGCAGCGACAAGAAGCAAAGTTACGAAAAATTGGATAAAATATTAGACGAAATAAAAGGAAATCCGGTAATGTATTATGTCAAATTGCAGGTGTCATCAAGCCAGTATAATGGGGCTCCTGAAGTGAGATGGCACTATTAGACCAAGTCCCACCGTCGCTTGAAAAGTTTCGATCTGGAATACTAAAGAGCACCGCCATCTATACCAATGCACAACGTTGCAGCGCATTATTCCGTACCTACACTTTTCTTTTCCAGCAACTATGGTAGAAACACCCAATAGCAGTTTTTGGGCCTAAAGTTCCGAAACTGTGGCCAATAGGTGTTAGTGACGACCAAATTTTATGTATAAAAATAATTATAATAAAATAGCCTACTATTTTTTCTACCTCATGCTGGCATCTCCTTTAGAATAGAATGGAATAGAAATTTTTTTTTATTACATCACACAGCCGTAGCCCTTACTATGGCTCTTCGATTGATATTGCTCGTGCTGTCAGAGCCTTAGCTCCAACTTACTCATATTTTTCACCATTCAGTATTCTGATATCTTGTTACGCCACTGCCGTTGCATTTGGCTTGCTCAGTGCTGCATAAGCGACATTAAGCTTTCCATAGTATGGGCGTGCAGCCGTCTGGCCCGACGTCAGACGAATGGGCTTTTAGTGTCCAAGGTACACCTAATTATAAAGAACCGGTCCGAGTTTACTCGAACATGCTTTCCAATTTATCAATTAGTAGATAGAGAAAATGAGTAATTTCATGGTAAAATTTTTCCTATTGTTAAATATCGGACACCAGGGGGAGGGGGGGGGGGTTTGTCCACCTGACGTCACTGGAGGTGAAGTTAATTCTAGATAGCTCAGACATTACATTACATTACCACACAGCAATAATGGCAGGGCACGCAATGCATTTGACCGTGAATTTTCAATAATTTTTTCAAAAACATTTTTTTTGCACAAAAGCAAATAGTTTTTTGGGAAAGCAACCTGTCCGGTTTTGTTACTCAATTTAACACCTAAAACATGCTTGAAGGTAGAAATTCTCGATAGAAAGATTTCGCAGAAAAATGCTTTTTTAGACATTTTTCATTATAATTTAGTTATTTTTTTTTTTACCCCCAGAAGCAAACTATCAAGTGGGTAACCGCATTTTGTTAACTTTAGTAACGACTACAATATATGTGGATTTAAAAGAAATAGTTGGAGCTTTTTTTGAGAAATAATTTTTTTTAGACCTTTTTTTGATGTTTTTCGAGAATAAAACCCCCCCAAATTGAGTTAGCCCAAAATAAAAAAAAACGTTCTCGAGGTATGTGAACCTACATGCCAAATTTCATCAAAATCAACCGAGTAGTTTGCCCGGAAATTGATGAACAGACAGACAGAGCGACCGACAGAGCGACAGAGCGACAGACAGAGCGACAGAGCGACAGACAGACATTTCTTAAAAACCATTTTTTTTGGTTCGTGGGACCTCAAAACGCGTTAGTCCGTTGAAAACTCGGAATCGAAAATTCCGACCATCACAATGCTTTCCTTATACTACCTATAAATTGGAAAGCAATAACAATGCACCAAACCACCCCTAGTGGCATACTAATGAAGTGGTAACGCTAAAGCAACAAACTTGCCACGAGTATAATACAATTTTGTCCATAGAGGGCAGCCTAAGTTGAGCGGAAGAAATAGAGCCCTATAACACGCGTGCTTGTTTCATTTATTTAATTATTAATACTTTGTTGTATTATTGCAGGGTACAAAGCTGTTTGTATTCCCGGAAGGCACGAGAAACCAGCAGTTTTTAAAAACTGGGAAGCTATTGCCATTCCGAAAGGGCGCTTTTGCACTAGCGATCAAGAAACAGTTGCCACTATTTCCCATCGTCTGCTCACCCATACATTTCATAAACCGTGAAAAAGGCTTGCACACGTCAGGTATCTTACATACAATTGTTACCATTCGCTACCAGAGGGTCGTACTTAGCTTATGGTGAGGTACCATCAGTACTTTTCTTTATTTTATATCTTTGACTCTGACACCTACCTGACACTTGAGCTACCACACCTTTTATCCTACATACATGAAGCAAGGCATTATGGCAGTGTTGGGTAATAGTATAGTAATTAAAAGGTAGCCTATTAATGTTTTCAGGAGAGATGATTCTTGAAGTACTGCCCCCGATCGATACCTCAGGCCTGACGGAAGGAGATGTTGAAAGTCTTGTAAACAAAGCTCAAAATATTATGCAGAATGCTGTAGACAATCTTGGCGCGGAAGTTTTGGATAGTTTACCTGAAAATAAAGAAAACTAAACTGTCGCAGCTGTTTTTATTGTAATGCATAGTGATTCCGTAAGGTCTAAGGGTTTGTCGCGGTCATGCATGACAGCAGACTCTTCTATTTCTACAATAATAATATACAATTCTAATAATAATTTATTGATATTGTCGAGTATGGCACTTATAATAATATAATAGTAAATATATGAGGTGTAAGAAAGGAATCTAAATTGATAATTCACGTAATTAAAACGTCTGGAAAAAACGTAGATTTTCACGGGTGGTCTTCGATCTGCGGCTAATTAACTTCCCTTCCCAGCAACTTAGTACGTACTAGTGTATTACTGAGGTCTGGGTCCTGGCCCCCTGGGGGGTTAAACTCCTTGCCCTTGATGTAAATCCACTGAAATTTTGACCAGGGCTTATGAAAACGTATAACTATAGAAAATATTAACTATTGTGCTGTAAGTTCCCGCCAAACCAAAATTTAATATTGTTCGCATCTGTTCAAACATAACAGCTCTACCAAGCTACGGTCCTTAGCCTACTACACAACAGTACAAGCACACACACCTAACTAACTAGCTGTGTCCTAGACTGTAGTCAGTAGTGGAAGGTGTACCAGCTAAGTTTGAAATGATTGGCACTCACCACCACTACATAGTAAAAAAAGAAGCATTGTTTTGCATGGCCGACGAAATGCAGGTATAGGCAGATTAAACAAACGGTTGTTAAGTAATTTTGAACCTTTTTATTTTTTTATAAGATTAGTCGCATACAAAAAATTTAATGAATGTATCCGATTGACCTCTTCCGTGGCCTCTGTAGATTGGTATTATTAATATATATATATATATATTATTTAATATAATTATAATATAATATAATTATAATATAATATAATTATAATTATTAATATACAATAGCTTTATGAAAAATGCAAAAATACTTTGGTATTAAACTATTCATCTCTCATACTCAATCTCAATCCAATTTTAACTTTTTTGAAATCGTAGTAATACGTATTGACATTGCATGAATCGACGTCATCATGATTTCAGACAACTTTTGGTTTATTTTAACTTTTATTACCTACTGTGGTATATGTATACCTATTTTACAAAGGAAATTATGTCGCAATATACATATTTACTTGTCTCATGTTGTATAATGTATATCAGTACATCATTGAGCATTTTTCTCATGATTTTCCGACCAAGAGATCCGAGAAATAAATACCAGGCAGATATGATAAGTAAGGTTCGCACGGAAAAATACCTACAAGAATGGCAAGCTTGGTGTGGCCTTTGGGCACTTTATATGACTGTGTACTTAGTGGTATTCTGGTATTAATAATGTAATATAATTTTTAGCTAATATACAAAATGTAATTCATAATGGTTTTTCAAATGGTGGTTGGCTGCAGTTCGTAACAATTATTTCCGACCATGCTTCATAGTATATATAAAATACAATTCAATACAATACAAATATTAGAGTTCCTGATCAGCCAGAGCCGGATTGACCGTGTCACAATGGCAATTGCAAGTAAAAATATAAAATGTAATAAATTGTAAATAGCCACCCGAGAGGGTTTTATACGAGAGAAATGGAAGTGGTCCCGGCAATTCGCAGTTGACGGTAAAACACTAACTTAAATTTAAGCGACTTCGGTGGTAAGGTGGTAGCGTGCTTGTACTTGTGCGAGTATCTACACACCTAGCGGTCGGAGACGTGTCGTAACTCGACACAAGTACCTATTAGGTGACTTAGTGAGGCGATTGAGGAGGTTAATCGGATACATTCATTAAATTGTTTGTACGTGATTTAACCTTTTTAAAAATAAAAAAAAATAAAAAAAATAAGGACTTTTTTCTATTACTAAGCCAACCTAGCGGAGTTAGGGCTATAAAGCCCTCTCTTACACTCAACTAGGAAGGCCTTGGACCGCCTGCTTTACATGCCCTCCGAAGTATGGGTAGAAAATATAGGAAGTGTAGGACTCGAACCAATAACCTTTCGGGTGAAAGCCAGAGTCCATACCACTACTCTACATGTCCTGACACTAACTAACTTAGTGCCTTAGCTCAGTAGTAGAACAAAATAGCCATGAATAATCGTTAATGCAGCATTAACTGGGTTAACCCATACCATTGAATATTCGCATAACACATAACAAAATAAAAGGGAGGTACGGACCATTGATAACCATGATACTTTTTTTGCCACCCTTATTTATTGTCTTACTTTCATATAGAAAATTATTTTGTAGGATCTTTACTCCTCTGATATTCAATGGCGCTAAGTGGTTTGGTTGTGAATGGAAAATCAAGGGGAAAGAGAACCTGAAAAAAAGACGCTACAGGAATTATGCTGTTAAACCATCAAGACACAGCCGATTTATTTGGTTAGTTGGTAATTTTTAAGTATAGGCCTACAATTAATTATATTTAAAAAATATATTATTATATAATTATTATTTAATTATTGTAAAATAATTGATATATTTCTCGTGAAACTTGAATTTGTACGTACTTTTTTTCCCCTCAGTTGTATCCCTTCACCCCTCAACCAGTCACCATACAATACTTGCAATATACATATAGGTATATAATTTTTGGTCGATCCATGAACGACATTGCAGTTCATAGCCTGCTGAGCCAACTGAAACTACTCTTGGCCGTTTTTAAATATAGTTCGGATTAATATTGTATATTAATTTCAGCTACAATTTCGCTGTCATTGGTTGCTGACAAAGTTGTCGTAATAACGAAACGTGAATTTTGGTACTTTTTCCCTTTGCACTCTGGTCATAAGACCCAAAGTTATGTATGTCTGGGCAAGGCAATGGAATATATAAAAAAAAGATCCGGTGAGACATGCAGTATCTATCAACAGCCATGTTGAATGTTGATTGTTGTCTGTTATCTGCGATTAGGTTACAGATTCACTTTAAAAAAAATATTAGTACACTTTTTTGTATTATAAATTATATTACTTATTAGCAGATTAAATTCTCTGCATGGTTAGCATGAATATAAGACTTTATAGTCTTATTGCTCGCCTTTTGTTCGCAATAAAGTCGTTTTTTCATTTCATTTCATTTCATGAATTTTAGTAGCCTATCTGAAAATGAAAACATAGAAATAGGCATGAGGGATATTTTCCACATTTCCTACCATGCCATGGAAAATACTTGATACAATAATTATAATATCATCATTATTATGATACATGCGCAGCCTACTTAATTTTCATAATTATTGTTGTAGAATAGGCTAGTACAGTACTTAATGGAGCTACGGAAAATTTTTGAGCCTTATTCTCTCATTTCCCTTTGTACTATATACTGTATATTTTAAATTGAAATATTGTCATCCTATTGTAGGGTACGAAGCTCTTCATATTCCCAGAGGGCACAAGAAACAAGGAGTTTTTAAAAACTAAGAACCTATTGCCTTTTCCAAAGGGCGCATTTGTGATGGCCATCAAGAAACAATTGCCTTTATTCTCCATAGTCTGTTCACCGCTGCATTTTATAAACAGTGCGAAAGGCCACTTCAATTCTGGTACAGTAAATTGTCTAAGATTTTACATAGTTTCAATTGGCGCATGCATATAATAATGCAATTGGAAACGTATACTTATTTTAAAAATATTTGCCTCTCAGATTGTATAGCCTGCTTTCCTTTATCAAGCCAATTCGTTTCAGGAATAGGATTTACTCGTAACATTGAAGAAACTGAAGTTTCATTTCAATTTCAACGACATTTCTATTTGTGTCTGTTTCAGGAGAGGCAAAACTTGAAATACTGCCACCAATCGAAACCACTGATAATGACGTAGACTTTCTAGTTAGAAAACGCAAAATATTATGCAGAAAGCGTTAGACAAACATTGGGTCACTCACCTGGAAACAAAACGGGAAATAAATTTACAAAAACTTCAAGAAAATAGACTCTTCCGAAAATAGCCACAAGAGTTCAATTGGTCATTCTGCAGCCCCCAGTGAACTCACCAATTTGGTGGTTTTATAGTTTTGAAACAGTTTTACGACGCTTACAGGTTGTACAGTGCTGGATCTATCTATACCTTCTTACGGCGCCCATTTCACCGACCGGCTGGGGCTAAGTACAAAAACGGTGACGTGGTAGCAGACACTCAAGACTTAGGTGGCCATTCCACCGACCTCGCATTGCAGAATGCAAATGACATTGACGGAAATTAGAATTTTTCTTTTTATAGAAATCTATTAAAATGTTTGTACTTGACATATCCCATCCATGACGCCATTTTTTAATTTATGTTTGTTTGTTTGTGATTTTACTGTATGATCATTGATCAATTTTAACTATGGCATAGAGGAAAATAAACATTTCCGTCAATTCTGCAAAGGGGAGTCGGTGGAAACCCCGCCTAAGTCTTGAATGTCTGCTACCACGTCACTGTTTTTGTAAATAGCCCTAGCTGGTCGGTGGAATGGGCGCCTTAGAGCCGGCAGACCAACTTGCTTCTATCGCTACAACCAGCGCAGTCGGTGGTTTGTGCAAATGACTATAGACACAGTTTTTCGTTTTACCGCCAAAATTTGAATGGTACTGTCACTTAGTTCAATAACATTTTGCTTAATTTTTTTGCTTAATTTTAATTAATATTGTATTTTCTCTTTTTTGGGGGCCCTTTTGGTAGCCACGAGGCCGTCGCTTATCATACTAATCTGGGACTGTGGTTATAATAGATCGATACAGGTAACAAGTTTTTAAACTTTCCAACTCACCTTATTTTTCCCATTTACCTTAGTGAATTGAGCACCACTGATCATAAATTTGAAATTTAGTGTTCCTTTCTCTATGTGACACCAATGAAAACGTTTCTTGTGAACCAAATTTAGATAAAATTATAGAAAGAATCGAAAACCTATATGTATACCGTACTAGACGTTTTAATAGAAATAAATATAAATGGCAATATTTGTCGGTGAATGAATGGTAAATTAATTACTGTCAATTTTAATTGGGAAATCTTGCTGTATTGTTGCTTCGCTGATTTCGAATTTTCCAGGGCGTATAATAATTCGTACTCTGAAAAAAGCAATACCGTATATTAAATTATTGATTAACTTCAATTTCCCAGTTGTTGGAATACGCTTCAATTGACCTACCAATAATTAATAATGGTCGGTAACGGATTTGCTAATTACTATAATGATCCTCATCATGAGTACCTTACCAGTTAGTTCACTAATTGTTAATCAAATTAAAAACGGTATACAATAATATCGACTTCGATGGCCAGGTGGTAACGTGCTTGCACTTGTGCGAGTCTTTACACGCCATGCAATCGGAGACGTGTCGTACTCATCTCGGGTAATAACCTACAGAGGCGACTGAAGAGGTCAATCGGATACATTCATTAAATTGTTTGTATGCGATTAATCTTTTAAAAAAAAATATATATATATATATGTAAATTATAAATTATTATCATATTTATAATTATTCATTATGCTTAGTTTATTCTATTATTATTATGGTTTACAAAATGGTGTTATGCCTAAAGAGGTGTTGAAAATGACTGTTATTCAATTCTTTTATAGGAATGCAAAACATCTTTCTTCTTTTATCTTTCATTTGTCTGTAATGTATTGTAATTGTAATTATGTAACAATATAATATCTCTTTTATAGATTGAATCGTATAACGTCGTACTGATTTATTACATATATATGTAAATCATTATTATTATAAAAATTAGGCTTATTTATTATTATTCGGGATGCATCCACTCTTTTCTTCACGGCTCCTTTATTTATTTAACAAAGAGTTAGTCGGACTTACATTGCCTGTTGTGTTAATAGTTAGACATTTTTCTCATGGCGATGGTGGGCTCTGCCCTAATTGTTCGATGACTATGTGGCCCATACCTGTAATGGCTATTAACAAACAGGCAATGTAAGTCCAACTAACCTTTTGTTAGATAGTATTACACCCTTGCGATTAACCTCTACCAATAGAATCCTTTATTTATACAATATATATATATATATATATCTACATAACTGTTTGCGTAACCGCAAGACTCGCCCTATGGTGGTACACGAATGTTGTACACAGTATCGAGTTACCTACTTTAAATGTGTAGCCTGCGCTGCCCAGACATCAGTGGGAACTGTCCTCTTTGAAAAGTCACGGTGAGACGTAAGCTCCACGGCACCCCTATGAGTTGGTAGATGAATGTGCCGTTCAGCACCCCTTACAGTTAGTCTTCGAGCGACGATAGGACTGGGCCGCATCTAGGAACAGGAATCCGAAATATAACTAGACGCTAAGACGATGCTCCAGATAGGCATAGATCGTGAGTTCTATCCAGATTTTTGTAAATCCTCTAATTTCGGTTATAATGAGTTAGTTTATAATAAGGTTATAATAAGTTAGGTTATAATAAGTTAGTTTAAGTATTTCGTTCAAAGAATCTGTAGGCTAATGTTTTATCATTAATGCATTGTGGAAAGCTTTAGTATCCGTTACTATAAGCTTACCTACACTTGATGGAAGCCACCCCAATGAATGTTGACTAATTACATACCTTCTAGTTCTTTAGCGAGTAATCCGAAAAAGCACACCCGAAAAAATATGATAAGCATTAAATACCCTCTCTCCAAAATAAGAATGAATAGAGGGTGAGCAATGAGTAATACTATTTGCATGAAGTATAGTACATTCCCGTATATAATGTACTTCCGGTGCTAATGATTTAATTCATCCAACAAAAATGACATCATCAGTATTGCTGACCTTCAATTTAATGGTTTCAACGTTCGAAACTCATTTCCAAATAGCTCAAAACGAGATGAGCCCTTTGTAGTAATAAATGGGCATAACTGTGAATAACTACGCAAAGAATAATTAAGTAACTTACATTAATTTAAAACATTTAATCCAAACCTCAATTATTAAATGATCACGGTTCTGTTGTAGAGACCAAGCACGCACGCATCCAGAATTAATGTTTTGACAAGGACCTAATTTTTTAAGAGAGCAATTGGAAGCAATGGGCCATAGGCTAGTACCGTACAGCATGTCCCCCAAAAGATCTCAATGAAGGTCAGCAATGCAAGTCGGCAGCAGAAAGTCATCGAAGTCAGTCTGTTTCCCTTAAATAAGAACCAGAGGTATTAGATACTATGGCTGCGATGCATTGTATACAAAGAAATAAAGAAATATTGACTTTTTTTGTTCTTTTATTAAGCCAAACTATTTGAGTTAGGGCTATAAAGCCCTCTCTTACACTCAACCAGTGTTACTTGCCCTTCGAAACATAGCCAAAAAATGTAGCATGTGTGGGACTCGAACCAACAACCTTTCCGGTGAAAGTCGGAGTCTGTGCCACTAGGCTACTCTACATGGCCTTACCATGTCCATACATCTTTTAAAAAATGGCGGTTCGCGTAACACTTGCACAGCATACCTCAGTCATCTCAGTTTACGATATAGTCTCACGTTCTTGGTATGACCGCTGATCATAGAAAATGCGTACACATTGTTCATATTGACTTATCAATTGCTATGACTTATTATATGAAATACAGTGTTTGCAATATGGTGATCAGCAAATGGCCGGCTTAATAAATGACGGAGCTTAATATCTTCACTTATTGGTTCCTTACTATAGCAGGATCCTCAACAACAGTCATCGCACAATAAGAGAATAATTTGGGAACAGCCTGCCATCTGTTTCTAGGGAGGGAAATGTGAGAGTGAATGACTGAGTGGCTGTTTCATTATTTTTTTTCTATATTTTTCTTTTGTTTTTTGTTTTTTTTTTTCCTACAGAAAATGTTATGATATTAAAGTGGAAAATAATTTGTAACCCAAAATAAATTAGCTGGTAGAGTAGCCCATCGAGAGAAAAGTTCGCCTAATATAAAGACGATTTCCATTAATTCATTTTTTCATCCACAATTACCAAATTCCATCACACCAGCAAGTGTTGGTTTTCTGACGACAGGTTTAAGACATTGCATTGCATTTACATTGCCAAGACTGCTGCAACAGGAATCGTCAGTTAGGGCATCTGCCATATGCTCTGAGTTTTGCAATGTTTTGGCTCTTGTGCTGTTTTTGCATGGCTCATACAGGACTAATGTGGCCATCTCCGGCAGTGCTGCTGCACGACATCCATGCCATATAATCTGAGGGGCTCAGTGTGCTAGTCCTTAGTGCAGAACTTTGCCACGATGGTGGTCAAGTGGACTGTGTTCACCCTCCTTGTCATCAATGTCGCTGTAAGTTCGTTAGGGTTAGCTTTTGCACCTGTTGCCTCTGCAAAAAATAGCTATGCAATAATCTCAAAACTTGGCAAACAGTAAAATCACAACACATGCAATGTGAAACTGCAAAACAAACTGATTACAAGAAAACTAGTTTATCATCTCCTTCACCTGCACTCCTTCGGCTCCAGAAGCATACTTGGTGAGATGAGACCCCGTGACAGCAATCTTTCTGTTATCGTTTCGTGGGCAATTCTTCTATTTACAACGATGAATGGGACCCGCCTCATTCTCAAATGCAGCCAATGCGGATGTCGCTTCTCCCGGACCGCTGTTCTTTAGGGATGAAGAAGATGTTACTGTTTCTTCGACTTTCCATAGTGGACACTTTGTCTTGAAATGCAGTACTGCTGCTGACATAATATCTCAAGCAGTGCAGTCGTACCTAATCAAGAAAACAGCTCAACTATGATTATGCTGAAAAGAACTTCTTACTGTATACAGTAGGGTTTTAAGATTGAAATATTTATATGTTTACTGGAATGTGGTAATACATTTCTCATGTATTTTGGATAAGTACAGAACTTCTACGCCACCCCAGGTCATTTAAAGCTGTAGGCTTATAGCTAATGGTTTTATAATCAAGTGACGAATAGTCGAAACCGGTTGTGACATAATTTTATATGTGTTTTTTGTGAGATATTTTATTAAGTTAACTTTTATTATAATAGACCTATAAAGGTTTCATTATGTCAGCATTCCATTAAAGTCAGAAAATTGTGGTTTGAGATTTCTTAGCCAATTAGTTGTCACTATAGTAGTAATTCGGCAAATTCCCAGGCCACGGGAGTGCCCACACGCTAAGTAAGTCTGCTTTTTGTGGTACATTGGATTGTCCCTGAATTACTTACTTACTTACTTAATTCTCTTAAAGTAATTCAGGGACATTTCAATGTGCCATAAAAAGCAGAGTTTCATCTTATAATGTTCGTTCTGTGTTCTCCGCTGTTAAACTAACGTTCTACATTCCGTAACAAGACTGAAAGTGCTGTCCCAAGAAAATCACTGCAATCTCATGTATTTGCTCGTCAATAAAAAATCTGAAATTAAAAACAGTGCATGTTGTTTATCATCAAGTGACAGCCCCAATGTTTTTATTTTTATTTTTAGGTCAGTAACAATGCAGTTCAATCAGTGGCACCATCATCGTCAGCAAATGATCCATTAGGGGCCCTGATGTTGAACTCAGAAGATATAGTTATATCAGGAGCAAAAGCCATTTTTAAACTATTTGACGTTAGTAGATCTCCTCAAATGATATACAAAATGATGAAGCTATATCCGCCAATGGAGTCAGCATATTCATCTTACGCTGAACTTGTGGAGAAGAGCGTGCAAATTGGCGTGGAAGTTTTACAAAGGTCTGAAACTATTCTTGAACGTATAGTACCCAATGAAAAAGTCAACCATAACCAAAACGATGCAGCAACTACTAAAGGGTATATGTGTGTATTTAAAGCGAACACTATTGCATCTAACCGGCAGGTTGAAGGGCAATTGACATCTTATAGTCTGATGATGGACTTCGGTATGAGAGCCATGGGTTACATGTTTGCTATGAGCCAATGCCCAGCACCTGATTGTGTAGAAGATGTCATCACTGGAGCCGTTCAAAATGAAATGGCTCACAGTGCTTCAGTAGAGTCGAAAATGATTGAATTGATGAAAACAGAAGAACACATTTGGAAGATGATGGACGATTGCGAACAAAACTTTCATAAAGAAGTCGGAGCAGGTTCATTAGAAGACAGACCGGTAGTTAAACGTTTTATAAGAGAAGTCAGCAATTCATCATCATATGACAATCACACATTGCTTACCTACTCAACTGCCAAACCACCCATTAATACTACACAATCTCAGCAATTGCATACCACTCCAACCACAATGAATTCTTTGCCATCATTAACGACTCCATCGCCAAATAATGCAACCCAATCCGAGTTATCAACGACTCCAAAACCTGTTAGCACTAATCAATCTCAATTGTCGACAACTCTACCACCAAAAAATCCTGTGCAATCGTCTACGACGCCTAGTTGGCAGAGCAAGTCGACAAAATCGTATAGCAATACAAATCAAACACCGCACACCTCGGCTCGGCCATATATAACAACTTCCCAAACTTCTAGCAGTCCTAGCGAGGAATCTGGCGAATCGTCTCCACCCAGAAAACATCCTAGTCCTCCACCAAAGAAACGTCGTCCACACCATAGGAGAGGAGGCCCTGCTCGACAGAGAATTGACCAAAAGGAGCCCAAATCTAACGGAGATTGGCCAATAAATAGTCACAACCCGCATCGTAGGATGAAGCAACCCCCACATAGTAGAGGTCGTAAATGGAAGGATTCGGACGAAAATTTCGAGTAGTCAAAGTTTGGAATAACCCACATTATAGTGAAGTAACATAATTAAAGTAATTGAAGTAAGGTCCGTAATAATAAATCACGTAACTTCGATTATTGTACTGTATTGTTAACTCTTTGAAGGTTCTCCCTCCAATCCCCCGTACCATGCAAGGTACCTCTACATATCACCTCCTCTCTCCTACTTTCAGTTCATACACACTCTTAACGGTAAATACAGTAACGCTTACACAACAATACTCAATGCTATACCATACTATACCACAATAGCAATGATGCTGTTGTGCTCCCACAGTAATACAAATGTATTTTTGCACCTATACGCTCACAATTAACGTGCGCGGAAGCGCACGAGCCAAGTTCCAACACCCGCCCGACTGTTGCGCGTCCCAGTAGTTAGTTATACAAGAAAGAGCTTAAACGTGAAATTTGGCACTTTTGAGCCCCTGTAGCTTTGCCCCCAATGCATCTATGTCGATGAAATTTTGAATTTTTCCTAAAGTTATACTTCTCTGTAACATATTATAAAGGTAAGGTTCCAGGTTCACAGGGGGCTGAGATACAGATGCCTGAAAACCCCGAAAAAGCCGAAAAAACGAACGACATATAATCCAAAATATCTGTTGTCGTTTCTGAACTACAGCGCAAAATGTGCTTATTCCGAGCTTTTTCTAATATGACATTTGATGGACCTAGAAACCTGCAATTTTGCGTGTAGTTAGGTAATCTATTCAAACCAATAGAAAACTTATGAAATCCAAAATATTTGCTGACGTTTCTGAACTACAGCGGAAAATGTGCCTATTCTGAGATTTTTCTACTATGACATCCCTTGGACCTAGAAATCTGAAATTGAAATTTTGTATGTAAATAGGTAATAAGCTAAAACTAACAGCAAAGTTCCAAAATCCAAAATATTCGCTGTCGTATCTGAACAACAGCGGAGAAATAAATAACTAATGCGGCTTGTCGTTTTCAGATGTATGTTGCATGGTAATGTGTGCTTTCATGCCTTATTGCTGTTGTTGTTGTTGTTACTGCTGTTGTAGTTTCTGCTGCTGCTGTTGTTTCTGCTGTTGTTTTTGTTTCTGTGTTTGCTGTTGTTATTTCTGTTGTTTCTGCTGCTGTTTCTGCTGTTCTTGCTGTTGCTTCTGCTGCTGTTGTTGCTTTTTGCTGCTGTTTCTGCTGTTGCTGTGGTTTCTGCTGCTGTTGTTGCTGTTGTTCCTGTTGTTGTTTCTGCTGTTGTTGCTGCTGCTGATTTTACGCGGTGTGTTTTTGTTGGGATATATTTTATACTAATGCGGTAAATATGTACTTTTTCGTAGAACGATGCGTGGGCTTCAAAATTATTTTCGTTTTAATGCTTTTGGGGTGCTGAATCTGATTCTGTCATTTTCCACAAAACTTTCTGGGAGGAGCATCGCCAAAAATACAAAAGATGTGAAAAAAATCTGAAACAATCAACTTTTTCAAAACATTTTAATTATCTGCAGATCCACTGCTAAAGATTGCTTCTATGATCAATGGTTTGAGCATACGAGGGAGTTCAGAAATGGCTCTGTTCAGCGTCGCCCTCCAAGTGTCTTTCCTCGGTTTCAGGGATACTTTGCACCCAAATTGGGATAGGGGGTTGCTGTGAATGTTCTTTTCGGCGCTCCAGCTCGAACGCGACCACGAACAATTGTTTTATTACAATTAGTAGCTAATTTGATGTGAAACTTTTAAACATGAGGATTTTCAAGGGACAAATTCCTTTCGCAGCCCTCCTATTGCGTTTTGTGCATGCGCAATCATATGGCAAGATTAGAAGCATCATTCATACCTGACTTGGTTCGGGTGATATCGATACCCCTCGGAACGGCTCGGAACCTGTGGTATTCACACGACACGCGACATGCTCGATATAGTGAGGCGCACCACACACAGATTTTAGCATTTAAATTGCATGGGCGGGTTTAAAGCAACGTTCTGTGCCGATGTAGAAAGCCTATCTCAATTTAAATTATACCCATGTCTTCGTCTATTCTTCCTCATTCAGGCCATGTTATATTTGTTGTGATAGGGCAAAGGGTTCGACTTTGGGGAGAGGAAACGTGAGGAGGTGTGCCAAAAGTTGCCGATTTTTATTGAAAATAGGCCTTTTTCAGCTGCGTTTTTGGAGGTGTTAATATCAATTAGAAAACTTCAAACTACTTTAGTTCATTTTTAACTTCCTTACTCTTTCTAGGCATGTATTCAGTTTTAATATCCGTCTCTTCGTTCAGGGTCAGGTGAGTGTATAAGCCATCCGTGTTTCGGTGCAAAACAGGTTCAAAGGGTACTCTTCCGAATTACATGCATAGAGTAAAAACATTCCACAGCCTGCAATTTTCAACCGAAATTAATTTTTAATGTCTCATTAGAAGCAGTATGAATTAAGGTTTTAAACGAGTATAAATAAATATTTTCAAAATCACCCCTTCACCCATTAAACACGAGTGGAACACAAAATTTGGCTTTGGGGGGTCAGGTTTTCAACAAAAAACGGCCACGTTATTATTATCTATTTTTAAAATTCAAACTACTTAACTACTTTAAACAATTATTTGTTTTACATTGTGAGACTAATGTGTGTATTTAGCGGTTTGATAATATTGAAAATACTACATATTGAAAAAAACCGAGTGTGTGCTTAGGGATCGTAGATTGAATGAGAAATTAGTCAGAAATTAAAGTTAATATTTATTAAATTTTATATAAATCAAATTATTTTTTAGTATATTCAATGCTTACGTATTAATTGTCTTTATTAAATTAAAACCTGTAGTTATAATTATATTGATACGTAATGATAATTATTTTGACAATTATATTTATTTTCATATAGGCTATAGTTGTAATAATATGAGATATGGAGGACTATTGTCTACTGTCTTTTTAGATTGGAAAATCGACGATGCTGGATCAAAACAACAAACTTAATGACGAATTAAAACGAAAGAGAAAATTAGCTAATAATGCATGCTTAAAGAAACATCGTAAAAAATAATTTGATTTATATTGAAAATAATAAACACTAACTTTAATTTATTTCTCATTCAATCTTTACGAACATGATCCCTAATAATACATTAATACTTCATAATACACAATATTATTTACTATATACATAGGCCGGCCGCCATACCAAGCTGAATCCAGCGGACCAGAGCAGGTTCAAAGCTGCAGAAAACTTGGTCGTGTGCACAGTGCCGGTAGGGAAACATGGTAGGACTTGTCCTGGTCACCTCCGAACTAATGTGTGACTTCACTGTGTTTCCCAAGTGGTTCGGAATCCACTATAATCAGGAGGTCTACTGGAGTCCTATGAGCCCACACCGTGGTCTGGGACTGTGTCCAACCATACTACTATTACTATAGACATTTACATTAATTGGGATTGCCAATGAAGTTTTCACATTTTTCGGTTTAGGTTTATGTGTTTTCAGTCCGTAAATTTTTGAGCTGTCTACGCGATGGATTTCAGTGGCAAGCAGGTTCACAAAAATCAAATCTAAGGACAATTTTTTTTATTTTGGACTTAACTCAATTTTGAGGGGCGTCACGATTTAACCACCGAAAACTAAGAAAAGGTTAACCATGGTTTTCTCAAAAACGGTTCCAACTTTTTTTCTAAAATTCATATTGCCCAGGTATTACTAGTAGTACTCGTACTTACGTTAACAGTACCCAATAGGTCACATGCCTTTTCATTGTTTGGTTCAGTTCTCAATGCTCAGTTATCAAGAAAATTGACTTAAAAAAAAAAAAAATCTAAGAGACCTTTCTATCACTGCTTTATAACTTAAAGTAGGTTTAAATCAAAAATAAAAGAACCTATCAAAACTATCAAAATTAGTAGATAGAGAAAATGAGTAATTTCATGGTAAATAATTTTCCTATGGTTAAATTTCCGATATCTCAGGGGGGGGGTGTCCACCTGACGTCACTGGAGGTGAGGTAAATTCAAGATAGGTCAGACCAACACATTACCACACAGCAATAATGGCAGGGCACGCAATGCATTACAGCGTGAATTTGCTTTCATTAAAAAAAAAAAAAAAAAAAAAAAAAATTTTTTACAATACCAAATACTTTTCTGGGAAAGCAACCTGTCCGGTTTCGTTACTCAATTTAACACCTAAAACATACCTGAAGGTAGAAATCATCGATAGAAAGGTTTCGCAGAAAAATTATTTTTTAGTCATTTTTCCTTACAATTTAGTTATTTTTATTTTTTTACCCCCAGAAGCAACCTATCAAAGGGAAAGCGACCCTCCGCATTTCGTTAACATTAATAACGACTACAATATATGTGAATTTAAAAGAAATCGTTGGAGCCGTTTTTGAGAAATAATATTTTTAGACATTTTTTTTGAGTTTTTTGAGAATAAAACCCCCTCAAATTGAGTTAGCCCCAAATAAAAACAATCATTCCGAGGTATGATTTTTGTGAACTTACATGCCGAATTTCATCAAAATCGACTGAGTAGTTTGCCCGGAAATCGACGCACAGACAGACAGAACGACAGAACGACAGACAGACAAACAGACGGACATTTCGTAAAAACTTTTTTGGGTTCGTGGGACTTTAAAACGTGTAAATCCGTTGAAGTCTTGGAATCGAAAACTTCGACCGTCACAAAGCTTTCCTTATACTACGTACAATATAAATTGGAAAGCAAAAATATTTTTTAATATAGGTCTATTATGGACAATCCGAGCAGCAATGCATTTGATCCCACACTATTATTAATGAATAGTATTCTCGTATTATTTGTCTACCCCGTTTAGACTATGCAATTGTCCCATTGCTTGTTCAGTGCTCTACTAATTGATGACAGGGAAAGTCTATAGTTATAGCCGATTTACCAACAAACAATTAATTACCATGTAGGTAACTACTGTATTACGGTACCTATTCTAATTGAAAAGCATGCAGCCTACGGTTTTAATCGTCCTAGTTTTAGGGTAAACTATCGTATGCATGAAGTCTTTGATTGTTGGCATATTAAACTGTAGAATAATTCTTCATTTTTCCGATGATTTTGGGGATGCTGCAATGGTGTTTTTATTACGTGTTGCGCTTAGCAACAAAATAAAATGGGAAGAGAAAGACCATGAGTAAAGGAGTAAAGTAGAACCTTCCCATGTGGCATTATTGAAAGAACTATGACTAACTTCGTATAGGAAAGTATACTTGCACCCATGTCCCAACCAATCAAACCATTGGATGTTATTCCTTCTTTGACGTTATTCCTCTGTGGCATACATACATATTTCTACACGACAGAGGTTCATTAGCTTTGCATTTTCTCGATAACGGGATCTTTCAACCCCTTAAGAGACAGTGGGAAGGAAGCACTGCACTGGTTTGATAATTGGGACTGCTGTCCCGTTCAAAACGGGACGGGTGTTTACCTAGCGTATTGTACAGTTTCAACGACGAACCCCTCTATCGAAAATAAAACTGTAACTTAAAGTAGGAAAATTCCGCGAGGCTGATGACGCTGCGCAGGTCGTTTTTAAACAGGCTCTCCGACCTTCACCAATTAAATTATTATTTCGCCAGTTTTTTGTTTGTACTCTCACGCATGTATTATTACAGTTTTATCTACTGTTGTTGAAAGGTGAACAACAGCGCCATTGTGTCCATTTCATTCTTGTACCATTTCCTGCACGTCGTCATCATGTCCATAAAACGCCAGGCGTGACAATTGTTGGTTTCAGTACATAATTTCTGTAGCAATGATGATCAAGTGGACTGTTTTTACTATTTTAATAGTAAATTTACTGGTATGTATTGTATATGCAGGGTTTTAGGTACCATATTGTATATATCAAGCTTTTAACCCCCCCTCCCCCCTCCAATCTCTGTGTGTTGCGGCAGAGACACTGAAGTCCTTAAAAATGTAAAAAAAATGTTAAAAATGTTAAAGAATACACGAATTATTATTTTTATTATATTAAATCAGCCCCAGAATGTGCCCCGCATCATTGAGGGTTGTTGCGGGGAGGGGCAGTTATCCCCTCAAAGGTTTTAAAAAAATTAAATCGTAAACATATTCTGAATTGATATAATAATATAATATAATAACTTAGCCTATGTATAGGTAGGTTAGGTTAGTTACACTTACATATAAACAATTCAATAAGCTGGAATTTTATTTAGCTGAAAGGTACCTAGAGGCAACATCATTTATTTATTATTGAGAAATACTTACGTTAGGAGCATGGCATGTAAATGGACAGAAACTGAATTCACGCCAAAGTCTCATGTAGGCAGTCATCATGCCTCAGAGACTCGGGATAGAATTCCGTTTCTGTCAATTTTTTCATCATCATAAGTACAGACAATAAACAAATTAGCTGCAGATTTATAGAACCAATTATGGTATACCCTAAATTAGGTAGGAACTTGCTATATGCACTAACTCAATTCCCCCTTCTATATATACATATAAATTGGGCTATACGTAAGGAAAAATATCATCAACTAAAGCATACTAGTTCTACCTGATATTAATAGGAAAGAGTGACCTTACAGTAAACTATTCTAATTAAGTAGATAAACAGTCAGGGTCTCAGTACATCATAGGGCGACTTCCCTATTAGCACTGAAGCTGACTCTAACCGCGGATGGTAAAGCATAGAAAAGAGGAATTCAAATAAGCCACCATGTTTTCTTCCTATTCATGTATGGCAGCTTACTTCGGATTCCACATTCCCTGTCTTTGCCAACAATTGAGGGAGCCATCTTTGGTCATTTCCGGATGCTGTTGGCATTTCATTCAATTCAACTCAGAAGCCGCATGAGGCGCGAACTGCATAGACAGCCTCAAGGCTGGCCAATGCGTGTAAACTTTCCAAAAGGTATATAAAATGTAGCCCTATACAAGGTATAAGCAGATATAATGAAGGTGGTAGGCCTACATTGAGTAATGGGTGGCAACTAATAAAATCACGCACCAGTAAACAACCCTGGAAATGTCAAATTGGTTACCCAATAAATTATGATGACATTTTTTCCAGGGGAGGAGTGTTGAAGCTAAAAGCATGAAAATCAATCCCGAAATGATGACGAAAATTGGTTTTCAATATGCAGAGGATGCATTTGGATTGCCCAGCGGTGCGTTGGAAAGGATGAAAGGACTAGTTCCTGCTATGCGTTCAGTGGTTGTAGCTCAACTTAAACTGTTTATCACGAACGCAGTTGAAACCTATCAAGACTTTCGTACAGTCATACAAATATCTAGGAACTTATTACCTGATAAGATTACCGGTATTTCCAATCCCGAAGAAATTAAAGGTGTATTTTTAGAAGGAGCATATTGCATGCGTACTGCTATCACACAAACATCTAGCGAGCACCTTCAAATTCTATACGCATCTTACGAAGAGTTTGAAAAGTTAGCAATGAAAATGGTAGGCTACTTTAACGAAATGGCTGGGTGCCCAGAAGATGACATGGACTGTCCGGTCAAAATTGTTGCAAATTGTAATGACGATGAAAAATCTCATAGCGATTTTGTTAACCAGAAAATGGATAGCTTTGCTAATATAAAGAAAAGCCACGACGATATGATTAATAAATGCGCACAATTTTCTTAAAAGCCGTAAGAAGCAGCAAATTATGTCAGCCATGTAAATGAACTATTGCAAATATAATAGAATTTATTGTGTTATTATGTTTGTATAATTGTTCTCAATTGCAACACCTCATCCTCTAGTCATCAGATTTAAAAAAAATGTTTTTTTTTTTAAATATTCCCAGAAGTAGTAGACCTACTAAACTACTGTAGTATCACAAAGTAGTATCACAAATGTTCCCTATGAATCCTAAAATTTCTGATAGATTATCAAGTTATAGCAGATTAGTATAGGGAAAACTGTGGCAGAAGACTGCTGTTCCCTACGGATTTACAATCCGAGGGTGGACCATTTGGAGCGTACGAGTGATATTTGGGCGCGCGAAGAATTGCAATAAGAAAATGATTTTATTTTTATAAACAATATAGATTACCTATAGGTACAATACTTTAGAGTTCAAAAGTGTATTTTAAACCCTGATTGATTCTCTCAATAGCCCTGGTACCATGGGACCGTAAGGACAGCTTCTAATGTTGCCCCATATAACGTTAAATTTGTGGTTTATATAGATGCACGCATATGTACTATGTTCAATGTCCACCTCAATAAACTTGCCTGTAAGCCCCTAGCGTTTTTATGTGATTGTTAATATTTGACTACATTTCATTGTTGGACTACCGTTCCGCAAAGTATAGGCGCTCACATACCTATATCCATACGTAAGTGGACACCACAACTGGCTTCATTTATTATTTTACATTTTTATTATTTCTACAATAAAACCGATAAAGTACAACATACTACATAACTTATGGAGGCTTCTTGCCCAAATAAAGTTCGTGATTTGTCGAATCGGTCTAATCATCTTCCCTCTAACAAGCTGTACCCCTAGCAAATCATACAATACCTACTAATATTAGAAAACAAACCAGCATAAATATTAAAATCTGTAACTTAAAGTTAGAAATAATCTAAACTATTTCCAGGCATTTGTTGTAAGAAAGGCTCTAAGAATAGAGCCCAAACTATGCGAAAAGAACGAAACAAGCCAAGAAACCATGGACGTTGTTGATTGCAAAAATTATCAACAACAGTGAAAACATTGTTTATAAAGTGAAATATTATGAAATATGACGATTAATCAGATTGTATTTTTTATTATAATCCATCATGGGACAATAATTTATTACTCTACTAGATAGTGGCTTGTGTTTGTGTATGATTTGAGTTGAGCCGTTAAGAGCATGTCTGCATGTGTTGTGGTGTTCAATTTAATGCATATACATACATTTTAATTACGGCCGGAGTTACGTGAGGAGGCAGTATAATCCGGGATGATAGACCGTGGTCGATCTGAAAGTGTACTCCCAAACGTGTCGTCAAAATCTGCGGTCGACATCTTCAGTGGCACTGCGTAGCCTTCTAATATTGTATCTCGAAGGCTCAGCAGCAACTGTTTTTTTTTAATCCTACAATAGTATTTCCAAATCAATGGTGAATTTTCATGTTAGGCCTACAGCTCTGTTAATAGCTTAGGTGTTCACTATAAAAAATTAGCAAATGTAGAAGTTGTGCTACCGTACAATACAGTCAGTTTTCCTTACCTCATCTTCTGCTAAGCGTCCCTGTGAAGTAGGTATTGAAGGGGACGTATCTGTCAAGTCTAAACATTGTTATGCAAATAATTTGGCATTAATGAATTCAAGCCTATAAAATTAGTGCAAGATCTATGCATTAATAAAGCCACTACGGTCCTGAATTTCTTCACTTACCAATATTGCCTTGACAATGAAGTGCTCCGTCATTTTGTGTGTGTTTTTAGTCTCTCTGGCGGTGAGTATTCAAATTTATTACTCTTCTGTATTCAATATCACTGCCTACTGCAATCATTCACGAAAATAATAGTTATAGCCTATTGTATTTTATGTATTGTATGAATTGGAAAGTTCAGTAGACTTCGACAATTTTACATTCATTATTATTATGGACAGTACCCACAAACAGCAACATTACATAGTCCTACATTTATTTTGTAACCTACACACTCAGACAAAGCAGTTAACATGCATTGGATGATAGACAGTACTCATTCATTTATTGTTAAATACAAAGATAAATATCAGGACTCAAATGCCAAATGTATTTTAGCAACATATTCCTCGCCACGAAATTCCTAGAATTCAGGAGGCTGGACCTGACGTCGTCCATCAAAATAGGTAATGCATTGCAATGATCACCTGCTTGTGTCATATTGAAATTTAATCACTTCACATCAATTCCATTTAATTCATGCCCAAATGAGTTGATTGCTGAGTGTTACAATATACCTACTCTATCAATATTTCCCTTTTAAAAATTGAATATTAAAATAATTAACTTTTACAGGTGCCTAATGAAGCGAGCCTTCTGTCCAGAGCCGATTCCTTGGCCAACGCTAAAGCACAACTCCAAGCAATGCTGAAAGCCGGCGAGGCAGCTCACGAAAATCTACGTGCAGCTACAAGCGAATTTGCCGAAAAAATCAAAGCAACACAGAAAAACACATTGGCTATGATGCAGGAAGCAAGTGCGAACGTTTGTAGTGAGGGATTATCCCAAAGTTCTCTCGCCCTCGCTAAAGGTTCCGAATGCATGATGAAAGCAGCCGCTGAGGGAGTTCTGGAGCAAGGTCTCACTCAGATGCACTGTTTCAAGAAAATGGCCGAATATGTTGTACGTTTTGGAGTTTTAGGTTACGATTTGGCGAAATGCACTGTTAATGTCAAGTGCCATGGTGACGTTATGTCAGCTGCTGTCATGGAGGAGGTGGAAAATCATGAATTGGTTAGTCAGAAATTGAACCACATTTGGGAGGCGGGGAATACGTTGGACGAAATGACCCGGGGATGCATGATGGGTTTTGCAGGAGAGATGCAAGAAGTTCAGAGGACATGTGATGCTGCAAACAATTAAAAGGCTCTTTCTTTCGAATGTGAAATGTAAATAATACAATATATTGTAATACAGCATTTATTTCGGTATTGATTAAACTCTCAGTCAGCACAATTGAAGGGGTGCAACGGACATTTGTAAGCATTCGAGATGTATATAGGTATTTAAATTTATACCTCAACTGAAAATTAGATCTAGCATTGTCAAAATGACAGATCCCGATGTTCCAGCTGGTTTCTAGGATAAAGAGCAGCTAGAGTAATGGCATGGTGAACTTAACTCCAATACGCAAAACATGTCACTCACACTTGTCACTTTCTTCTATAGTCACTTCAATTTGGGCCCTGAAACTGAAAAATATTTTAGATTCTCCCACGATATCGTTTCATTAAGTATCGAATCCGAATGTGTTAGTTTGACCTACCTTTTACATACTGCAGCTTTTAGGCCTATTATATAGCCTAGAATAGGTAACAATGTCTGTATTGCTTCATTCGGAATGCAATTGACGCCCAAATAACTTTTAACTGAGGAATATTTTTAATTAAGGAATATAAGATGAATATCAGACATTGCATTTCATTATAATAGCATGATTCGGGGTTGCGTCAGTCTGGTCACATTTCTCAATAGCTCGGGCAATTAGAGGTATTCCCAAACTTTTTAGAATTTAAGAGGCCATACAATAGCTCGGGTATCGCTAAAAAATTGCCCAGATCATTTCAGGTCTGAGTTATGAGGTCTTTGCAAGTCCTGACAGATTTGGAAAGTCTCAATTAGGATGAGTACCCTAGTTATAGTTCGGGTAAATTTGCTGCAGTCGGTACTGATCTACGAGGCTAAGCTTACATACAGATAGCGCGTACAGTTAATTGCATTAAGAGTAGCTGTGGCAAGACATCAATGGTTCCTTTGTGCCGACAACACGTTCAGGCGTTCGCATACAGAACGTCCCCATTCCCCTGTCTTCTTTCCCGTTGCTACGTGCTTCCAAATTCAGCGGGAAGCAGGGTCGGAAACTCTCCGATGTTCCGTTTTTAACAGAGGAGCGACTGTGACAGTTAAATCTGTCGGGGAAATTTACATTATACATGTAGGGCAAAGGGCAAACAGAAATGACTGTCGATATGATTACTAAGACACAGCACTACCTGTACCAGTAGTACCACCCAGCAGATTTCAAAAACGTCTCGTCTCATTTTATAACGTACCGCATATAGTCACGGTCAAGTCCATTAATTTGAAAAGTTTTGCGTGATTTATTTTTCTTGCAATAGTTTTCATTTTTAGGTTTGCCGTGTAAGCAATAAGTTATGTTATTACCTTAATAATTATTGTAATTTAATTAATTGAATATCGGTCATAAAGTCAGTTCATAGCGAACTGTTTAATAAAGATACATTTGCCCCTATTTCCGTTGACTGTAGGATATTCGTTCACACGAGAAAACAGAAAACATGTCTTTGCAATCGTTTCTTTGCATGTCGGCTGCGGGAACTCAGAACTACACGGATAGTTCTTGAAGGCAATGTGCAATAACCGCTGCTTCCTATGGAATAGTAAATGCTGACATTGTAACTCCTTCTCTACCTTTGCATCCTTGAAATTTGAATGAAATCAATTCGGTAATACGGAGAACAGTTAGATGTGATGAAGGCAATTTACTTATTCTGTGGTAATTTCAAGCTATGCCTGCACTGCATACAAACAAGGAAAATACTTCCTGAAATGTTTTAAATACACATTCATGTTCTTTGAATTCACGCACTATTTGGGCGAAGTTGACTCCTAGCAATAAGATGAGTCATCTAAGAGCACGGTCATTCTTATTTTCCCTTTTGGGTCAGGTTGGATCTTCTTACAATGTTACTTTAAGTAAGGGAAAAGAGTATTCCCCTTGTGGTCTCTTTTGCGATAGCAATAGAGACAAGGCCGTATTTATGGGAGGGGGGATCCAAATTAAATCAATTGAAATTAATAAAAAATAAATTTGTTCTGTTGTTTCTATATTTCTACTGGTTGTAATCACCAAAATTTAGTTTTGCTTTCTAAAACTCGGTATACACTACTTGGGTAGCCTCGGGCCTTAGGCTAGCGTACCCCATACCTCCCCCCCCCCCGTCGCAAATCTATAGCTACGGCCTTGAATAGAGACTAATAAAGGCTGCCACGCCTTTTATAGAAACACGCACTATTAGACTTTTACGACAATAAAGGTTTATTTATTTAAATCGTATGAAGGAATTTTTTTAACAATTTAAATTTCTTCTTGGTACAATTTTGTTGCATGCAGTATACTTCTTTATTAAATTCCTCTCCTATCGAAGATTGATGTCATAATGATTACACAGGAGACTTGTAATACAGTGGTTTCCCGTTACCTGGTGCATCCTTATGCCGTTGAATCTTCATTGAGTTCCTCCACCTTCGGGGCCAGTTTCCCACCCCGGACAGAAAATACTGTGCTTTTCACTTACCCCAGCTCAAGCTAGGTCCCCTATCTGTTCAGTCGTCATTACGCGCTTCCATCTTGACCACGAGGAGGTACAGATTAAGGGTTGAAGCGCCTCCACCTCTAAGACCATCAGGCATTACAGTAAACAGCAGACAGTACCTAATCAGCAAACTAATACTGCCCCCCATAGATTCAGAGACAATTAAGCTGAAATTAAATTAATATTAACTGAAAACAAAGAAGAATGAAAAAACTGTAATTTTCAGTAGGTTATAACGAATTGCGCTGTTGTGCAATAGTACCGTATTTTATTATATTGTATTTAAGTAATATTAGTGGTATCGCACATTATACAAGTAGTAAATGATATTCATGTAAGATTAATATAGACAATATTTTCGAGAAATTTACTTTAGTGTCAGTAATTTCTAATGAACTAGCGATACGATATTATTAAACTTTTGGCTAGGTAACCTACATGAATGAAATTAAACAAGAGCAAATAAATAAAATATACAAAAGAGTGAAAAATGTATAGTGTGTATGTAAGCCATCAGTATTCTCACAACAGCTTTGAAAACATTCTTCTGCTTAACCCTTAGACAATTTCAGCACTAGCTGACACGACAGCATCATAAAGGAAATTTCAAATTTAATTGTATAAACCCGCAGCGTGGCTGACAGGTATGGCTTGGTTAGTGACGCCGCATTAATGTCCTAACTCCACCGCATACATTTTAAGTACAACAGCTTTGTCATGTCACACAACAGCGTAATGATGATTTCCATGACGCGTTGCATTGTACAGAGGTTAAGTTCAATGTCACGAGCAAAAACCGCTAACATACATCATGGCAAATATAACGCGCCTAAAAATACGACAAATGCGACGCCAAGTATGCGATACTTTATATTGAAATATGCTCTACTTGTGACACGACGTCTACGCTAGCAACAGGGGCGTCTTTTTTGGTTATTGGCAGAGGCGGTTAGAAATTAAATATATACAATACATTCATTGTTAAAATTAACTTTGTATAGTTTTACGAATTAAATTAAATTAAAAATTCACAACCGGTTTCGGCTCACGCCATCGTCAATGTTATCCTGACAATGAGTTTTATTTTGTTTTAGCTTGCATACCTTTTGTTTTATCTGTTTTCCATTGCACTTGTCGATGGCGTGAGCCGAAACCGGTTGTGAATTTTTAATTTAATTTTATTCGTAAAACTATACAAAGTTAATTTTAACAATGAGTCACAGCAAGTTTTACAAAGTTACCAAGGAGACTATTATGTTTATACAATACATACTTATATATGTTATTTTCTTTTCAAATGAATATCAATAACAGGCGTCGAGTTACCGGCTAGTACATCAAAATGTACAAGCAGTAGAAAGCGGGATGGTCGGGTTGGAAGCGTGCTTTCAAATGTTTCGTCAAAATATGCTGTCAACATCGTCAGTGGAACTGCGTAAACTTTTAAGTTTGTATCTCGCACGCTCAGCAGCAACAGCTGATGTTGACGAAGCGTCTGGAGACCACGGCCTATCATCCCGGTGTCTACTTTAAACCCATTTTTCTCACTTTTATAGAAACCTTATATAGTGATATGAACCTTATAGAGTGATATGATTGTTGGCTGATGTTAACGTCATCACGTTAACACTGAGGACATAGTATCTATCTTCAACCTGATAGCAAACATATCTTTGAACATGCACCTAAATTCCTAGATTGCCAACTCTTAAACTCGTTGCGAGTACAAAGTATAGAGGGAAACAAATTATCAAAAAATAGGCTAACTTAATGTAAGTGCACCATGTGAAACGAACTACTACGGCAGTCAATCAGTTATTTACGACTACATGATTCAGACATGAGCTGGAGTCTTGCATTTTTAACGGCGCCTTTTATGGGGGGGGGGGGTTGCTTGCCTTTGATTAGAAAAGCTCTTGTCATTGCGGAGGTAACAATGGAGGCTGATGAATAAATTAAAACTAACTCGCGTCTTTTGACTTTCTAGTGAATTGCTGACTAGTGTTTCAGGAAGTTTTTGGGTGTGCATCGAAACTAAAATAAACGAAAAAAATTTCTGCCTGGCCTAATATTACTTTTTATATTGGTTTTCCGATCTTCTCCTTCTTCTTATTATAATTTTTTTTTCTTCTTCTTCTTCTTCTTCTTCTTCTTCGTCTATTGCTTCTTCTACTTCTTCTTCTCTGACCTTATCTTTTATTCTTCTTCGTCTATGACTTTGTTCCACTTCTTTTTCAGCAGTTTTGTAACGCATTTGAATAAAATGCCTCATTGTTAGGCCTAATGGCTAAACTCTGCATAAACACTGACCACCGAGATCTCGCCATAGTTTATATTAAGCCATTGGCGTAAATTCCAAAAATTTCTGGGGGGGGGGGCTATAGGACCCAAGACTTTGATCCCCCGGAGAAAACAAAATCGATAAATGGGCCCAAATTAGTGAGGTTTTACGAATATTCTACCCTGGAGAAAGGGGGCCGGGGGTCTCCCCCGGTGGTGAACAAAAATTGATGAATGGGCTGAAATTAGTGAGGTTTTACGAATATTCTACCCTGGAGAAAGGGGGGCCCGGGGGTCTCCCCCGGAGAACAAAAATTGATGAATAGGCCCAAATTAGGGAGGTTTTACGCACTTTGTAAGATCTGGTCCCTGTTTTCTCGGACTTCCCTTCCTATTTTTTTTTTTTGCAATGGTTCCACCAAATGAGAAAAACAATTTTTCATCTCTGTCTTGTTTTAAACTAACTTTTGATTTAAAAAAAAAAATTAAAGCACCTTCGAAGCACTGAATCGATAGATGAGACGATTGCATAGTCAAGAGCAGGCAGACCAACATAATTCAACACAGTAATAGTGGCAAGGCATAAATGAAGAACCAGTAGAATCCGGGCTGATGGGCCGTGGTCGAATTGAAAGTGAACTTCCAAACGTTTCGTCAACATCTGCGGTCGACATTTTCAGTGGCGCACCGTAGCGAGCTACGGAGCCACCGAGGTGCAACCTTCGAAGTCTACGCAGCGCCACTGAAGATGTCGACCGCAGATGTTGATGAAAGTTTGGAAGTTCACTTTCAATTCGACCACGACTCATCAGCCCGGATTCTACTGGTTCTTAATTTGACTCCGGCCGTGAAAGCCTTTGCAGTTACAAAGCATAAATTATTCATAATTATTCAAAACATTATTTTTTATTCACAACCAAAACTTTCTTTTGGAAAGCAACCTGTTTCTTATTTTCGTTCGGTTGAAGTTAGAAAGGATCGATAGAAAGATTTAGCAGAAACTTTAGTTTTTAGTCATTTTTCCTGAGAATTGTGTCTTTTTAATGTTTTTGCCCCAGTATCAAACTATGAAGGGGCTGCTGATGCCTTTAATTACCACAGGTAGCAAAATAATCCTGTGTAATTAATAATTTGTTGCGCACTAATACAAATTCCATTGGCGTCAGTTCAGAGCAAACGATATGTACACACACACGAATGCCTAGGAGCTTAAATAAATATTATCATTATGTTGAATTGCTTGGATGTATAGGCGTCAGCATACAATGTACACATCATGTAATCCGCTTTCAAATTGAATTATTCATTATTATTTTGCTGAAATTTAAAGAAGGCATAGAAATAAAATTAATATCAGGCACAATATAATTCTCCGGATTGTAGCAATGGCGCCCTTTTTCATGCACTGAGCGCTACTATACTGTTTTGGAATGTTTGTCATTATTTATTGTTTTTATGGGTCAGTTACCCTGTTTTCCGATTCTTTAGGAATCAACCGAATTTGCGTAAGGCGTGTATTCCACTTGTCATATTTTCTTCATATGTGTATTAAAAATGATGAGATTTTGGAATTAAGGAGACTTTTACGTAGATACATAACTTATCTATTATTGTATTATAAATTAATATGGTAGAGACTTATTACTGATGTCTGCTACCATATTATAACTTAATTTATAAGAGATACGTTAAGTATGTACATAATAGTCGCCTTAAAACAAAAATCTCATCATTTTTTAATGCACATAATGAAGAAAATAATGACAAGTGGAATATACACCTAACGAGAACAAGCCTAATGTGTTCTGCTGACTTGTGCTTTTTCTGAACTTAAATTTAGTCATGACGCCATTTTCTTTTTTGTTTTGAGTTCGCAATATCTCCATAATATTTTTAACGATCCGTTGAACGAAAAATGCACGATCAACAGATTAATATATTTAGAATTTCCAATGCATGGCTTATAAGTTATTTAAACATTATTTTACACATGAAAACCAACACTCACCACAGGTTCGAAGAACATATGGTATCCTTTGCACACAACCCAACAACTAAAAATTAGGTCATGCATTGAAATAAAATTTTGATAAGTATATAATATAATAGTCAAAGCAGCTGATTTGAGGATTCGGCCAAGACAGGCTTGGTGCAGCAGTCAGCAATCAGCATACACCATACCACAAGGGTGAACTCGCCTTTGGTCTTTGAAAGGGGTCAAGCCATGAAGCAGCAGTGCTTTATTATATCAATTGGTTTTGTTTTGAGTGGGCTCCGACTTAAGGACTTCATACTACCTGGCCTTGTTATTAACCGAAATAAAAAAAATCGTCTTTTCCGCCTTCTTCTACTTTTTCTTTCTCTTCTTCTTCTGGGACTCAGCTCAGGGTATGAGCTTTGGCCTCTTGCGATACGTCCTTCCAGACATCGCTTGGTGTTCCCTACCAAGCTGTTACATACATCTTTCGACCAATCAGCACCCGATAACCACCTACTAGCGCAATGACCACAAGTCCTATGTAGACTATAAATAATTACCATTTCCGCTAACTTGAACAGTCAGAATTCCATAAGTACGCGGGCTCTCTATACAAACACAATGTTCATTTTTAATTTATACGAATATTGAATGTCTTAACGAGTACAGATTTGCATTAGGCTCGACGCCGAATGTCGGACAGTTTCATGCATTATGCACAAACCCACTTGACTACCTCTCCAACCTTTTTCTTGTAACCTATGTAACCTTTGGACTTTGACGTTCTGCCACTACCCGTACTGTAAATAGTGTAATTTGTATAATTAATAACGGTGGTATTCTAGGCCTATAAATCCGTTATTTACAGAATTCATTAAAGTAGAAGTAGTCTGTAGAAAATCAGAACTACTACTAAATAACTAACTACTAACTAACTACTACTAGTTATAAAGAATGGAAATAGCCCATTATTTATACATCCGAGTAAAAATAGTAACAGTATTTTCTATTTATACATCGGAGTGACTCGTATCCGAATACGGTCAAGTGACTTGCTTTGTTATGACATGTTACATTGTGTCTCAGCTCGTCCATTATCGCTTGTAGTCAGTGCCTTAATTTTTTTTGTTTATTTGGTTCAGTTTATTTATTATTATTTTCATTTTAGGGAGATTCATCTACCTATTGAGATGGCGACCAATGTTCGACTTTCAGAAAATTTCTTCACAACTTTTCATTTCATGACCCGCGAGGCCGAAGGCTGAGCTGCCACCCGCGGCAGGCGCAAGTGGTGGAGGCAGCAGCCGAAGGCTGCGCCGGGAACCGCTTGTATATATATATATGTATGTATTTCGATTTTAGGAAACACTCTAACTTCCGCAAATATTATCTGATTTTGATGAAACTTGGCACAAAATGGTCATACAAATGTCTTGATTGAGTTCGTTAACCACCTAGATCCACTATTTAGTTACAAGATGGTGGCCGACTGAAACCTTAAATAATTCATATCTCCGTTAATATTTGTCGCAGAGGAATAGCACCTTCAGGAAATGCCGGCCGCCATACCAAGTTGAATCCAGTGGACCAGAGCAGGTTCAAAGCTGCAGTTAACTTGGTCGTGTGCACAGAGCCGGTAGGGAAACATGGTAGGACTTGTCCCGGTCATCTCCGAACTAATCGTGTGACTTGACTGTGTTTCCCAAGTGGTTCGGAATCCACTATAATCAGGAGGTCCATTGTCGTATGGGCTGGCATAAGACAGTCAAGCCGGAGTCGCTCTATGGGCCCAGATATGAGGCCTAAGTCAATACTACTACTACTACTACTATTACCTTAAAGAGATGTGGATGTACGATAGATGCTTTAATGTTTCTCCCACTGCCTGCAATTAATTAAAATCAAAATAAAGAACCGGTCCGAGTTTACTCGAACATGCTTTCCAATTTATCAAAATTAGTAGATAGAGAAAATTTCATGGTAAATAATTTTCCTATGGATAAATTTCCGATATCTGGGGGGGGGGGGGTTGGGTTGTCCACCTGACGTCACTCGTCACTGGTGGTGAGGTAAATTCTAGATAGGTCAGACCAACACATTACCACACAGCAATACTGACAGGGCACGCAATGCATTTGAGCGTTAATTTTCTATCATTTTTTCAAAAATACATTTTTTTGTTCAAAACCAAATACTTTTTAGACAGACAGACAGACAGACAGACAGACAGACAGACAGACAGACAGACATTTCGTAAAAAAACACTTTTTTGGGTTCCTGGGACCTTAAAACGTGTAAATCCGTTGAAATCTCGGAATCGAAAATTTCGACCGTCACAAAGCTTTCCTTATACTACGTTTAAATTGGAAAGCAATAAATAAATAAGGACCGCCTCCTTTACATGCCCTCCGAAGCATGGCCAGAAAATGTAGGAAGTGTAGGACTCGAAACAAAAACGTTTTGGGTGAAAGTCAGAGTCCGTACCACTACTCTACACGTCCAAACTTAATGTTTCTCCCACTGCTTGCAATTAATTCACCCCCTGAAAACTGTCGCCAAGGCAGGTGGCGCCACTGGTTGTATCCGGTGGAAAAAGATTTCCAATAATGGCAAGTCCCGAACCTGAACCTATTGGTTGGCAGTCCAGTGGTCTACCAGCTACCGCTCGATCATCATGTCAAATGACTATAATGAATCATCGCAAATTGCATCGTTCTCGTGGCTACCTCACCCAACAAATTAATATACCGGTTAATCTTTCGTGTAGTTGACTCTAAGCTCACGATGAATAGGTCTAAGCGATAGTTAAGGTTGTATTATCCATCTTATAGTTAAGTACATGGACAGACACAGCTAATGTTTTTTTTTTGTATTTTTTGTAATTTCATTTTACAATATAATTTATATATATAGTACTATTAGTTAATATTTGAGGTGGAATTTGTTGCGATATGCAAATGTGTATGGTCGACCTGATCAATGCTGGTACTACTCGTATAGGAGAAGAATGCGTTTTTAACAACCGCAGGTTTGGAACGAGCATAGTGCAGGCATCCAATTCTGTATCAGCTGGGTAGGAATATAATTAGTTATTACGTTTCGAATTAACATGGCGGATATTAACATTACCTACGACCACAGTTCACTCTCCGACTAGGCTACAAGTCTTATACACACTTGCTCGATTTTCTGGTTTCGATGGCATCGCAAGCGGCCCCGGTCCTTCCAAAACTTACTGACTTACTTACTGAATGTTAGATTAGGCCTTTTTTAAATTTAAGCTGCACACGAGCTGAGCCCTGCAGCGTATCTATTATTATTATTATTATTGTAACTTATTATTTTGGCATTGTACAGTCTATAGTTACTTATGCCCTTATTGCGTGGGGTGGAGCTTACTCTTCTTCCCAGGATCATTTCAAGCGTACTATTAATAGTGTTGTCAAAATAGCGTTAAACCGCTGCAGAAGGTATCCCACTCAGAGGATATATGCGGAGTTTGGTGCACCTACACTTGAAGAGCTCTATAAGTTTCATTTGCTTATGTATGCATCTATACCAAAGTTAACAGCATTCATAATATTAGCGACATTCATTCCGTTGGTACGAGAGCAAGATCTGTGAATAATTTATATATGGTACGCGCATAGGCGCCCATTCCATTGACCGGCTAGGGCTATTTCCAAAAACAGTGACGTGGTAGCAGACATTCAAGACTTAGGTGGCGTTTCCACCGACCTCGCATTGCAGAATTGACGGAAATGTTTATTTTCTTCTATGCCATAGTTAAAATTGATCAATGATCATACAGTAAAATCACAAACAAACAAACTAAAATAAAAAAATGGCGTCATGGGATATGTTAATTACAAACATTTTAATAGATTTCTATAAAAAAATTAATTCTAATTTCCGTCAATGTCATTTGCATTCTGCAATGCGAGGTCGGTGGAAACGCCACCTAAGTATTGAATGTCTGCTACCACTTCACCGTTTTGGAAATAGCCCTAGCCGGTCAATGGAATGGGTGCCATACAGACACATTTTTGACCATTCACCTATATTTAAAGCATTAGCCTTGTTTAATACCTTACCAACGGACATTAGAGACCAGTGTCACTTGCCTAAATTCAAATCAATCGCCAAAACATGGGTAAAAAACCAATCCTGATTTGTTAACTGCTCAATATTCAAGTTTTTCCTACAGAGTTAGGCCTAGATTGTTAATTTTTTTAACTTTTTAAATATTAAATAATTGTATACCCCGTAGATATACTGTATGTAAATGTGACGACACATCCTGTGTATAAAGACAATGTTCACCCACGTAACAAGTCGGCCCTTTGGGTTGCACTTATAGTGTGGGTAGATGTAAATGTAAAATGTAAATTTATTATATTAAATTCATTAATTCATTCATTAACTTTTCATGGAAACATAAATTTATTGTATTGAATTATTTGGATAGTATTAGTATATATACTACATTATAGCTAATTTTGTTAGATTGGTTTAAGCAGAAATGGAAGAAAGTCAATTTCAGTTGATTGATTTATTGATTAGGCTACAATAGAGTTCAGTTTCAAGTAAGTGGCCGTGCATAAGTTCTGCAGAAAATTTTATGATAATAAGAATAATTGTCCAGAAAGCAATCGGCTGGCGAGTTTATGAACCTACACTCTTTTCGAAATTTACTGCGCAAGTCCTCAACTTCTTATGAAGTAAGTCCCTTGCCGCCCGCAAGTGATTCAGTTTCTTATTCAGCAGCCCGCGCTCAGCAGTTTCGTTTGTTGCCGCCTTTTTCACAATTTCTGCTGGACAGTCGGGTTTAGAAGGAGAACATTCAGCCATTGCAATGATGTTTTCAATTACGTTTTCTCCGTACGCTCCCATCATTTGAAAACATCCCATTTGAATCTCAATTTGTCGGAAAAACCCTTCCAGGAGAGCTTCACCAACACATTGCCCAGCATTTAGTAAAGCTGTTTGATATTGCTGCGGTGTGGTGTTTGGACTGGGTTCCATGTCCATAACAGAGCTAACAGCTAAATAGATGGATTCCGCTGCAAGTTCTATGTTTTGTGATATCAATTCTGCGTGAGGTGATATTCCTGACGCTACTGGTTCAATGAGACTTATCATGTTAAAGACCATATAATTTGGAATGCCATTAGATTCCAGGGCTGACAGGAACACCGCTAGACCGGGTGGCATTTCCCCAAATGGCCCAACTGTAGGCGGCGCTTGCAACACTGCTTGGTTGATTGCCTGAAAAAATAAGCCAGCTATATTTTTCTGATAACGATAAAAATTTGACGAACCTCCGTCTTTCGAGCTCCCTCCTCTCTCTCTCCAAAGCAACAGGAAACAACACAACAGCCACAGATGATATCATGCAGTTCCTAAGAGCCACCAGCCTCTTCTTCATTATTTAACCCTCCCCCCACTACTTACACAACAGAGCAGATAACCCTCTCCCACAAAATAATCAGTCAACATCCACAAATTTCTAGCGCAAATACCCAATAGGGACCCGCGTTTAAAAAAAATAAAATATAAATAAATAAAAATTATTCTGCCTAGGTACCATTGAATGAATGCATTGAATGAATGAATGAGTAGTTCATTGGAAGTCTCTATAAAACAATAAATATTAATTTGTCATGCTGTTGGCATAGCATGTGGATACACAGTTCATCCTGTTGGAATCTCTGACTTGCTGCAACTTGTCAAAGCTCTTCCTAATGCTCGCGCTGCTATGCTCCACGACCGGGTACAAGATAGAGAGATAGAAAAAACTTGTACAAATGTACAGTTTAGGGTCACAAATTTTCTCTGAAACTTACTGATATTATATTCTCATCGGCAGCAATTTATTTCGTGTTCATACTCAATGCTCGGATCGTCAATTGACCAGCTAGTTCGGAAGGCGGACGCATTATTCTGTATCTCTGCACATTTCCCAAATTTTACCCTTAATCCCCTAGTTGATTACGGTGCATTTTCAGCGTACCAATACAATGTATGTGCACAAACACCGTTTGTACACCCCCCCCCCATTTTACGTTGCACGATAAAAAAAATTAAAAAAAATATACTTCTCTCACTTGTAGTGAATTCCTACTTCCCAAAGATGAAAACTAATTACTTTCGTCCGTCCCAAGCGACACAAAGTGGCAATTTTCTATACTGTAGCGCTTTTGCACCTAAATAGGGGCCGCCACATAACAAACTCCAGACATAGTACCAACTAAGATCGAAAACTTACTTGCAGATTGTATAAAGTATTAACTATTTTTGATACGGCGCTAAAACTATTTCGGTCATTTAAAGAATAAATAAACAAAGCATGTTCGAACCGAATGAAGGAATTTCTATTGGCAAACAGTATGGACCGATACTGAATCGTTTATTTTGACATCTTTATCCCCCCCCCTTTTAATAATACCGTAAGTCAATTTACTGTGTATTCATTGGGGGTTATTTATTTATTTATTATTTACACTTATCTCGGATAAGTTATGTGCTAACGTTGGTGCAGCTGCATAAGTAGGTAATAAAAAATATTAAAAAAATTACTTACCACCAAATTAATGGCAACAATGGTAAATAGTACCCACTTAGTCATTGTCGGAAAAAATTAAGAATTGACTATGAACAATGCTGTTGGCTTGTTGTCAAGTGTGCCTTATGATTTTTTACCGTCCATTTTATAGGTACCTGGAGCTGCGATGATTATCGTGTAGCAGGCGATAGAGAAATTAGCTCTATATGTGTGCTTCCATAACAACGAAAAACAGCCAGTTATTGCCTCATGTTTGCAACGTAATCATACATACAAATACATAAGACCCATAACCTTATGGTTATTGGGGTAAGCAAGAAGCTCTCACATAGTATCAACCGCCGTCCACCATTCACTTTAAGATCCATTTACGCATGAATCAATTGCGATTTCTCTAAATACTAAGACATTATATGATAAGCTTGATAAAATATGGGTTTATTTACATACTGCTTTTACATAAAGGATTTACAAAAAGTCGTATATACATAATAGTCACCTTAGTAACTTTGTAAAACTTGCTGTCATTACTAAATACCAGTAGGCCTATTTCCCACCGAAGGCCTACATTTTCAAAGTCGTTCACCCCGAAAACCCCTTTTTGGCGTAATATGGATGAGTCTGCATCGTAATAAACACCTTTTCGGGTTCCTGGGACCTCAAAACGTGTAAATCCAATGAATTCTCGAAATTGAATATTTCGGCGCAATCACAAAGCTTTTTTTATGCTGCTCATAATTAGGAAAACACTTATATATTATGTTGATGTTTCTCTGTGATTAAATTGGGTCTTAGGGTTTGAGTTCTCTTTTGTAAATAATTGAAAGCTACGACTGCAGCAAGCTTGTGTATGCTTTCATCCTCCACCGAGGTGGTGTACTGTGTGTTATGAAGCGCAGGTTGCCCAGAGACCGTCCGAAACTTTTTAACATTGCCTGCTTCTGTTTTTGAAGAACCTAATTAAGATTACCTGCCCAATTACCAAACTATGTGAGCCACACGAATGATTGCTGACGTCATCATTCATTCCGGAAAAATCGTGAAAAATTGCTAATTTCATGGTACAGCAGCAAAATGAGCGTTAATGCTGTTGTCCTTGTATGTAAGGTTTTAAATATCCGCTTCCTATTTACTTTTCAAGGGAAATGACACTGTTAATGGCGCAATTGCATGCGATTTCACTTCAGAGGATTGCATGAAAAGTAAGGGCTAAAGATAATAGTTTAAAGTCGGACAAATTTCGATTTCAAAGTTCGACTGCAAAGAGTACCTACTCCCAAACGTTTCATTAAGATTTTTGGTTGACATCTTCACACAATTACTTAGACTTTTCAGATTGTATCAAGGAGGCTTTTAGTAGTTCAATGCAATGCATTTGAAGACGACAGGGGAAAAACCGGTAAGGTGATCAAAAGTTGATTTTTCAGAAATCGAATTTAAAGTTGAAAGTAGCCGTTTCTTCCCATGTATTCTGTTTTTCCCCCCGTGCCATTTGTGCAGAACCTTACTTGGTTTTCTTCGGTATTGTTAAGTCATCTAAAACTACATTAATAATTGAACTGAATGCCACCATTATCTCAATTTCGGCCAAAAGTGCACCTTTTCGGGTTTTCCCCTGACGTCTTCTTTTGTAATACGATACGAGTTAGTTCGAAAATGCTGCGGCTGGATAAAATCAGGAGAACCAACAGTGAATGAACTCAATGCTACAGGTTACTAATGACTTGACGAAAAAAAATTGACGAATAGGTAACGATTTTAACAAGAAGAAAATAAATCAAACAATAAATCAAATAGAATTGAAATACATTTTTTGTTGAAGAACACACGTTAATGATCATCGTCATCACGTTCTAATCGGGTCCAGTTGCCCGGGTTTGATACGTGAACCTCCTCCACTCTTTCTTATCTCTCCACCTCGGATCATTCATCACTTCCTCTGGTGCTAGTCCCACTCTCTTGAGGCTGTCTTCAATTTGGTTTCTGTATCTCTTCCTTCATGTTCCCTCTATTCCTCCTATCAGTCATCCAGTCTTAACTCTTTAGGTACACCAACACAGTGTTCTCCACCTCAAAATTCAACTCTGTTCTCATCACTTAATTCCTTACTAATGCTACAATCATGAAGGGCTGCTTTGACTAACTTCATTTCAGTTGATAATATTGTACAATCTTGTCTGTTGTCCGTGACCCCTGTCTTCAAAATGTACGCCATATTTGCTATAATATATGGTTTAAATCACTTTTACTTAGTTCTTTTAGGTACTGAGCTGATGATATAATGGAATTCTCTTATTGATCCTAATATTTATTTCTTGACAGACTTCACTTTTATCTGCGGTCATGCTGTCCAAGCACATTTACACAGTTACATTGCATTGTCTAGTGTTTGTCCCTCTGCATTTCATCACTACCGTTTTGACCAGTTAATTTTTAATCCATATTTCATCAGCACTTTCCAAATTCCTAGTAGTAGGATATATACATTAATAGTGTTCCCTTGCTACATCTATTCATTTCAAAAAAGACACTCATCGGCAACAACACGGACAAATCACTATAATTCTTTCTCTGAGGCAACACCCAGTGAGTTAAGGCTCAGGTAGCCTACATGCACATATATGCAGCGATCCACGAACGAAACGCAAACATAGCTGATCATGATGGACAAGTATCTGAAGAAAGACACCTATTCAAATGTGACTATGAATTTATTCATAAACCTATTGTCGCAAACAATTGCCAACCCGCCCTACATGGTTGAATGGCTGCCCCGGTATTTACATATGCCGCTGCTTTCAATTATTCTTTAGTGACTTGGGCGTTTTCATACCGTTCTGGGATCCATTCACGCTGTGGGTAATAGGTCTCGCTTCCGAAAACCTTTTTATACTTAGTCATCTTTTATTTTCTCTCTCTTGTTCTTCTTGGAGAGGTGGAGGTGATTTTGTTCTGGGAACTGATACAATGCCTATACCACCGTTGCTTGTGTCTTTGTTTATTTATTTTTTAAACGGTATTAATGGAAATGATAGTTTTTTGGCTAGTGGCTTAGTGGAGGGAATGCAAGTATGACTGCCAATTTACATGATATTTGAATTAAACGACCTTTTCAACAACCATTACAAAGCCCGTTCTTACACTTGACTCCATGCTCTTTACATGCTTTAGATTCTCTTCTATGTACCAGTCATGATAATAAAACCTACCCAGTGCAGTGTAAGGCTCGAAAAAACAATCACTCTGACCCAACCTATTTTCATTCTTCATTGCCTTCTTTGTTTTCATCACCTTCGTCGACTCATTTCCCCCAATCCCCCCTCAAACATTGTCTTTTTGATTTATCCTGAGATCATCCCTGGGCTCAGCTTATAATAATATTCGAGAGTTATTTTGGCTGATGACGTGGCCAAGACTGTAAGGACGCACAAAAAATACAAATAGGAAGTGACTCGGCAAAGGCAAAGAAACAGAAGTACTTAACAAAGAACTAAAGAAAGTAGAAGAAATTTTAAGATTCTTCTACTGTGGAGCCATGCGCGTCATATAATAAATTACAGCCATTAGAATAAACGAAGTTGAACCCGCAAGTCTGCGGCTTTTGCGGTCAGATATATTCCTTTGGTTAACACTACGATACTTACCTCTTACGGACGGGGATTGGTGCCTACCGTTTAAGGTACGGTAGGTTGGATTGGTTCGAACCTATCGCGCCTTACAGATTAACCTTACGAAATCAGGTGCATGGTCAAGGCATTTGAGGCTTCCCAAAAGGTTCACGGCCAGATGAAATTGTGGTTAGGTTGATGTTTTGAAGCTAATTAAAAGAAGTTCTTGCTGCGGTGAGTGCTTATCTGAGTCCATAGGTTAAAAGTAGGCGTTAAGTCAGTTATGACTCCGCACTTCGGAGGGGAGTGGTTTATATAACGATTTAACCTAAATATCGTTAATCGACTGAGTTAATGGTATAGTAACGTATTGTACAAGTAGTATAAGCCACGAGGCATCGGCGAGATGCAAGTACTATACTTAAAAAAAATTTAATCTTGATATGAAATTTATTATTTATAAGAATGATCCATCCTCATTCGTGCTGG
The DNA here is from genome assembly GCA_963971405.1 of Psococerastis gibbosa. Lineage (NCBI taxonomy): Eukaryota > Metazoa > Arthropoda > Insecta > Psocodea > Psocidae > Psococerastis > Psococerastis gibbosa. Next base: position 655,543 of record OZ020484.1, on the reverse strand, counting down.
AACATACCTAGGTATGTGCTGATCAGGCACTAAACTCTGTGAAGGGGTCAGCTGGTTTTAACCCCTCCACGCGGAAAAATATTTATCGGCCAAAATGTGTAAAACCCCACAATTTTGCAGCTATCCTTATATACAAATTCTCCCGAGGGTGACTCCGGACCCCCTGTTTGGAGTTTTAAGAATCTTCGTCGGTAAAATCTATAGACCTACTTTAATAATATCAAAACGTGAAAAACCCCACTACCGGTATTTCGTGTCTATTTTATCTCAATTTTCTCTGGGGGAGACCGGACTAAAACCTAAAACACGTTTAGTTTATGACATGTGCATAAAAGTTACTTATATTGAATACATACCCTATAACTTTAAGCAACATTTCAAACGAACTTACTATTGTCTGAACCCCCCCCCCCCCCCCCCCCCCGCCTATTGGAATTCCTAGGTACGGCCTTGCTCGGTTTTTGATTTTCGTATGAATGATATAAAGCGGAGAAGTCACTTTTCTTCTTTGAATGAGTAAGAGATCAACCAGTGTGTCTACATCAATATTTCTCAGACTGAGCCTGCACAGGCGCGACGTTCTATTCAAAGTCACAGTAGGCTACTCCGTGTAGGCAACTCACAAAGTTTGCTGACAGCCTGGTAGAAAGGGTGACTGCGAATCGACGATCTGCCAAGAGTACAACAATTTACCCGGTCTCTTCACCCCATTAATTTTGGATTATTTAGACAGGCCATCACGAGCCATATGTAGGTCTCATGGGACCTGTTTTATCCAGCAGTGAAGTTCCAGGAAATCTGCCCGCAGCTTACCATCAAAAATAATGAGCTCGCCGGACTATATCCATCATTCGAGAGTTGACGCAACGAGTGATCGAGATCTGTTGGAGGACTCACTCGTGTGTGCGTAAGTTGGCCACACTGTTTTTCATCCATTGTCAATTAACAATACTGGTGATTTATAGCTTACTTGCTGTTCGGAAGAGACGAGACATTATATGTAACTGCCCTTGATTAGCTTGTGATTCAGTCATCCAGAATCGACAGGCAAACGAAATGAAACGCGAATGCCTCCAATAATACAGGCATATGTTTACCTATAATATTTACAGACCTCAACTATCCTTATTGTTTATCGTCATTTTAACCTTTTGCACGTACAGTATTTAGCAATTTATCACAATGAGAGAGTGGGTACTTCTCATGGGTCACGACTGTCGCAAGAATGCAATAGGTCTCCGTGTATTTCGTTCATTTGCAAGCCTGCATTTGCAATTGTAATCCACCGGGTTGCTAACAATTGCTTTACCATAACCTCCCACAAGCCTGTGCATATATGTATACCTGGAGCCTATATATTTTAGAAACCTGTAATTATATTATTGTGATGTCAATGAATGGGTAAGTGTAGTGTAGGCCTAAAACAACAGATTTTTACAGTGCAAAGTGTTATGCTATTTCGTTTTGTCTACATTTATAGCCCTGGGAATAAGTTAATTTAGTGCCCCATGCTATGCCTGCGGAATGGTTCAATAAGTGAACAATAATTAGTGGTTATGTAAATAAATAAATACACATATATTTCTGTTAAATAATACAATCAAGTAATCAAAAAGTAATCGACAAGAAAATATAAAGTAAAATCTTCAAAATATCGTCAAAATCAGGTAGTTCTGTCATTGTTATTTTGATTTATTTGCGACACATCATCGCATCGACACATTAAATGAATTACAAAAGATAAATACAGGAAGCTTAATGGAAAACATTCACCTCCTCAAACTGTTTACGCATACTTTTTGAACGTGTCTTCACGGTATTTCGGTACATTTTCATCAAACTGTGCTCGATAGAAGTTGACCGCCACAGGCTCACCCAATTCCAGTCGGTTTTGAACTGTAACCAGGGGGTGTGCAAATCTTGTCTTGAGTTTGCCCAGTTTATCATCTTTCATGGTTGAGTAGCTGGATTCCTCGAGTTTCCCACTCTTCTGTTTGAATAGTAGGAAAATATACCTGTGCAACCCGCCGCCCTAAAAATGTGAATTACGTAAATATGTACTATCGAAAATGTTGAAATGAAAGACCTACCCGACTGTAATGATTAATTGATTTTTAAGGGGGATTTCCATGCCCCCGCAAATGTTCACGAAACGTTTGGCATTACGCTTTTAGATCGGCTGCCGCATATCAGATATGTACTACTTTTTCGTATTAAATGATTACAATATTTTCATTTCATAATTAAATTTGCTCTGACACATTCAGAGGCATTCAATCGAACATAGGAGTATATTGGATGCCCAATGCTTTCAGATTTGTCGGAAAGCAGTTTTCTGCAAGTCCAGTACCGATAAGAAGAACAAGCTGTGGCCAATACCCCCCGCTTTGCCCCCTTGAGGAAAAAAAAACAATCCTTATTCCACCTATGGCTGCAGGTGCGTTTTCGTAGAAGCTTTCGAATTAACAATGGAGTTGAAAGTGAATGTAGGCCTACATCGGATCAGGCGAGAAACTGCGCGTGCATTCAGGCTGAAAGACACCACAAAAGTAAAATTGTTACATTAAATTACCATTTGAGGACTAGAACCGAAAAATTCAAAGACAGTTTCGCCCTTACTGACGTCATGTCCAGGTATGTTAACGACACACCAATGGTTTATCTCGCCTCCGAGACTTTTAGGTAGATCGGGATCTGTCATAATTAGCGTGTAGTTGGCTCCTTCTTCCGCTTCCCATTCAACAATAGGCATGTCCTGCAATGCAAACACGAACATTACAACATAAAGCACATAAAGTCCACTTGGTCAATATTTCCTTGTTTTGAAATATTTTTGCATCCCACGTGACTGTACACCCATGCCGCCATCGGACCGTATGGTCATCTAGTGGTCACAACTCACAAACCTATACGACCGCATTAAGGGCATTTTGAACATGTCTCCTTATTAGTGGAAAACCCTTAAACTTGACTCAGCTGGTCAAGCAAAATGAAATAGAGAAATTAGTTTTAAAATTTCAAGTCTGCCTCATCAGTGCTAAGGTTTGTTATGTGTATGTAAACCTTGTAATTCAGAATGGGTTGCAGAATTACTGCTAATATAAGCCCTCTCTTACACTCAACTGAGACCGCCTACTTTACGTGCACTATGAAGCAAGACCTGAAATTGTAGCAAGTACCATATATTTGGTAAAAAGCCCCAGTTTTTACCACTGCACACGAGCAGACTTGCTTCTACTTACATGGACTTGCGTCGGAGTGAGTTCATTGCCCATGTCAGCTACCTCACCACCAGGGAAGCTCACCGCCACCCTCGAATGTGGCGCTCTGACGAGCACATCCGGAATCACACGGTACTGCTCTAACTTCATTGAATCATTGGCAGACAGCTGTTCTTGTGCTGTTATTGCAGACGCGACCAACAGCACTGCTGAAACCCGCAATAACATAAAAAACGTAACAATCCATCTATTTGGTCACTAGAGCTGGAGGTTTTTCTCAGCAATATGGTATGATCCAGGTCCCAAGAGGTATCGTAATGTGAAGGAGTGAATTGGGGGTCATCTGTTTCAGGAAGTACAGTGATAGAGCAATTATTTCACAAAGTTGCTTCAATTTCATAATTACTTAATTTTACTTTTACTTTACTTTTACCGCGCCTTATCCTCATGGAGGGTCGGCGGCACGACAGCAGCGTTTCCACACAGTCCTGTCCTCGGTGGAGAGCCTCAAACTTGTCATATCCCCGGCGTTCTTTCTTCCCAGTTTAACTCTTGGCCTCCCTGGTGGTCTTCTTCCTTGTATCTCCCGGCTTGTTACTCTTTTGACTAGGTGGTTTTCGTCTGTACGTAGTACGTGCCCTCACCAGTTCAGCCTCTTTTCTCTGAGTTTCTCCAGTACGTCCCGGATTAATTAATTGATAGCAACAAACCCCAGTTGACGTTTAAGCGGTTTCTATTGAGATGCGCTTGCGAGTCGGCCTATGTCAGTGAATATATTGCGTATTGAGCACCGGAATAGTTTCGCCCCACCCCTACACATGATATATTATACTTACATACAAAATAGGACAGTAGTTTGGTTACAGCAGCCATCTCTGCAGTACTTGCCAGTAAGACCACTGTTAATTGACTAATATTAGTGCGATTCCTTGCAGTTCCTTGGTCACGGTCACTGATTCTTAAATACTTGTAACCCCACTAATCGTGTTACTCGCGTACTACACATCACTAATCCGGATTGTAATTATAACAAGCAACTGGAAGAGTTAGATACGCTATACGGTATAGTACGCACTTCAACAATGGTTAATTTGCCTGCATGAAATAATCACTGTCTGCATCCAGCAAATAAAAGGCATTAAACAGTTTTACGTAATAATCATAGAAAAGTTATACAAAATTATAACGTAAAACTACACTTTAAATTTAAAATTTTTAAGGTTTACACAATAAGAAGACTATTATGAAATAGCATGTATTGTACGTAATAAATTGAAAAAAAAAAAAAAAAACACAGTGCCTTCACTGCCAGATTATCACTTCGAAGTTGGATGACCGCACTTGGATGATGCACTACATCAAAGTTAAGAGTCACCAATGGTCTATGAATGAATGAATGAATGAATGAATGAATTTAATTATATTGAACACAATACAATGCAATACAATAGTAATTAATTTATACCAACCATGGAAAACGGGCTCTGAGGGTGTCCAACTGTCTTTTGACAGAACTTACACACGTACTATACATTACCGACACAACCTACACTGAAAACTCGACGAGAAAGGTTACAAAACTCCGTTTCCAGTGACAATAAAAAATAGCCTTTAAAGGTTTTTTCAACTGAGGGAGAAACCAATAAAAGTAAAGGTTTATTTCTGTTAATGAGGTTCCCCCACGGAGGGGGTCGTGATTGGTGTACCCTTGGCGAGGGGGGGGGGGCGGGTTGAAATTAGGATTTGGTGGTGGTGGGGGATTCTTATGATACCTGTAGGAGTAGTTTCGACCGTTTAATGACCATAATTAAAGCACAGCAAACAAATATATTTGCAGGGTTGGAGGACAGGGGAGGGGGGTTAAGTTTTATGGTATAGCTTTAACCTTTAGTATACGGGGCCGTTTTCTTTTATTTTATTGCTGAAATTTCGGGTTGTGGCTTTATTTGAAGTTTAATTGTTTCCCATTTAATTACTAAAATAATTGTATTCAGTTAATTAGCAAATTGCTGAGTGTGCTGTATGTGAAAATAGCATTATTACAAATATATTGTAATATTAAATTTCGAAGTGAATGTTAGTTCTGCCATCTCACGCGGGATTTTATGATGTGTGTTTATTTACTCTTGTATTTAGATTACCCTTTTCCCTGACTTTTCCTACGTTACCACAGTTACATGAGTACCCCTATACTCCATGTTAGCAAATAATATACATAGGTTGGTCGTTGCTGATTGAGCGTTTTCACCTACAGCTGTTGTTATTTCGTACATCCTCCTGCGAAACAGATTTTACATTTACATTGGTTGCAAGTGAAAAAAATGCAATTGCCATCGATCATTTGCTGTGCTTTAGTAGTAGCTAATAGTAGGTAGTCCTTGACATCCTCAGCTCTTTGTCCCATGCTTGTTAGTCTATTGTGCGAGCCTGAGGTACTGGTTTTGAAGTTTTGAACTAAGAATGTCCTATTAGTTTCCTCTGTTCTTTTTTCCGAGCAAGTACAGTCTGCAAACAGACGCTTACGCGTTGTGACGTACCCTGCTTTTTCTTGTCCCTTCTGCTCGGGGGATGGCATACAGTAGCTAGTGTACTCATAAAGCGCCACTTACTAGTCGTTCCATCCCGCAGCAGGAGTGGTGCCTGATAGAATTTCATTACATGTAGACATAATGGTTTAGAGAAAAAGAAAAGTGAAAGATCGGCATTGTAAATGTTGCACGAAGGATGTAGTGCTGAAAACCAAAATAGAATGGTATAAAACAGCTATAATCTTATCTAATCTAACCCCAGAAAACGAAGGGTTTGTAGCAAAGTTTAGCTAACAATCAGTCATTAGCGAAATGAAAACATAAAGTAAGCAATAGGGGCAGTTCAAGATCTTCAGTGCAGTGCAAGATGCTTCAACAAGAAAATAATAAGAAATTAATGTTGCAATAGTGCTTAGGAAAGTTCTTCAGTCCTCACGAGAGACCAAAGGTAGCAGATCACTGGGGCGCCAAAATTAAATAAGAATTATTGATGATGTGACTATGAAAGAAAGGGGGAAGTAACAGAAGAATGAAAGGCTAACGTTGTTGCAGCGGCTCCTTCTATCCTATATCCCTTTGTTACCAGCCCACTTCCTATACACCACTCTTAAAGCGCCGATTTTTCTTAAAACATGGCTTAATCCGCCACTGATCCACTAAATTCACTCAGAAACTCGAATTGAGTGGCACATGCTGCAACGCGTCATATCCCCGATGAAAACTAGTCGACTTTAAAATGTTGCGCGTAAAACTGTCGGCCCACGCGTGTGAAATCCGGTGTGGTGGCATATTAAAGTCACTACCTATGTAATGCTAATTCCACCTCAAACCTATTTCGGCTTTGTGTTGCAGTTTGAATTTCCTATTAACTCTCCACGGGTTATTTGCACGATTTGACTTTTGTCTGATTTGCCAGGTGATGTACTGTATACCGAAGTCTACTTTTACAGTTTTATGAGGATGTAGGCCCCAAATTGTTATGGTAAAGTGAGAGCAGTATAGCAGTGCTTGTAAGCGACTTCGGTGGCAAGGTTGTAGGTGCTTGTACTCGGGTGAGTCTCTACACACCTTGCTGTCGGAGACGTGTCGTAACTAAACACAATTACCTATTAGGTGACTTAGTGAGGCGATTGAAGAGGTTAATCGGATACATTTAATAAATTGTTTGTACGCGATTTCACCTTTAAAAAAATAAAAAAAATGAAAGTAAGGGTTTTGTCCGTGAATGCCTCGCATTGCACAAGCTAAATATAGTTGCGGGTTGTTGTCGCAGGTACCTTACCCTAAATCGGGTAGGTACACAAGTACTCATCCCCGCATTTTACAGTTAGTGAATTCAGTCTCAATATTGTATCGGCTCCAATAGGTTGTATATTTATTTAATTATATAGCTATTGTTATTTACATTAATTTATTATAGTTGTGGTTGTAGTGTTTTCTTGTTTGTGTTATTATTCTTTATATTAAACAGTGTTTATTGTGCTCGCCCCTGCCGAGATTCCTGCGGATACTTTGCAAGCCACGGACTCCGGTAGTAGATAAGTAGCGTAGCCTATTCACTCAAAACACATACACCCAGACACTTTACAGCACCACACTATACATTACATTTTATAATAGGTCTACCTACTGTACTACACCTTCACCACCGAGTAAGCAGAGTACGGTAGGCTTATTCTCTTCCTTTCTTACCAATTCATAATTATTTTCATACAGTCCACTCTATTTTCATAGGTACCTAAACCTTCAGGAGCGTAATTTGGAGTTCTTAGTTATTAGCTTATTAGGATACGCCCCTGTTGTGAGTTAGGTACTTATTTTATTTTACTGAGTTATCGCAGAAAACCACATTGGTCCAACGAACCGGATCGGTCCTACGATCTGAATAGTTCTTTCTTTTGTCTTTTTACACCTTACTTCTAGCCCCGATTGTTTTATGCTATTGTCCAGTTCTGCATTTACATACCTGGCGCAACAATTCGCAACTATCAGCTCTTAGATAAGGTTGATATATTATTATTTTCGTAGGCATTACGATATAATACAATATTATATTTTATTATAATTTTATATTTAATTATTGGCATTGAGCCTATTAGAATCTGTAGTAGCCTATGTTATAGAGCATGGTATAACGGTAACCGTTATATTGGTCGTGGGGATATTACTACCCAAGGACTGGTACCTGGATCTGACCTTCTCGTCACCCTCTTTCAATAGATACTTTTAGGGGGATTTTTTTGGAATTGGCAGGTTTTAGGGTCTTTATTGTTAAGACACCATTACATGGTACCGATACTATACGGTTTCTATTATTGAACTGACATTTGGGTCAATTTATGGTGTCATAGTCATTGTGTTGTGCAAATAGGGGATTGAGTATAGCCTGTCCCGTTAGGTTCCCTTTTGTGAATTGTGGGTTCATTTATTGCGGAAATGGCACCGACAAGAAGGCGAACCGTTAGAAGTGACCCTGATGCGTCTAATTGTAGTAGGCTACAAATTTTGCTTCACAAACGGTCAATGATTATTAATGACGTTAAGTCAATTTTAGCATATTTAAAATGCACCACATCTCTCACGCCCGGAGCTCTAAAGATCAAATCTCAGCGTGCTGAAGGATTGGTCACTCAATTCGAATCTATAGAGTCTGAACTGATGGATATCAATTCCGGAAGTTCCACCTCCAGCCGCATATCGGTTGAAGCGGAGCGTGAGGAATTTTATAATCTTTGTGATGAAGTGCACATTTTGGCCATTGATGGCATGGATAAGGGAACTGTGTCAAATTATTCCAGCCCAGCTTGTGGCTTAGGGCCAAACTTATTAAAGCCAATTGAAATCCCTACTCTTGAAAGCCACAATTTTGACATGTGGTATGCAGTTTTTGACAGCTTAGTCAACAGTAGTGCGTCTTGGACACCTACCGTTAAATTCCATTACCTTATAAGCAGCTTAGGGCATGACGCCAAAGCCTTAATTAGTGAGTTCTTGCCAATATGCGATGCGAATTACGCGTTGGCATTGAATTGTTTAAAATCGCATTTTGAAAATAAAAGGCTTAAGGCATCGACCATGGTCAGCAACATGCTCAATTGCTCTCCCCTTGCGTCTGGGCGGAGCAGCGCTGATTTAAGCAATTTAATTCAGACTTTTCGGAATTCAATTAGCGCATTAGATAAAATGCAAATTAAAGATTTAACGGAATTTGTCTTCTTTCAAGCGCTCTACGCTAAAATTGATGTTCAAACCCGTAGGGCATTTGACCATCAACTTAAAGACATTAAGGCGTTATGCAACGTACATGACCTAATAAAATTTTTACAGGCAAAGGTACAAGCTTCCGACCTAGATAAGGTTATAGCCAAACCTTTGAAAGCTAGCCTAAGCACTTTCAAGCCTAAATCGGCTCTTTTGGTGGACCCTGCGGACTCTGCCAATGCTCGTAAAGCAGTGCGTCCAATCAGCAAGAAATGCCCGGTTTGCAATGGGTCCCACCCTGCATACCGGTGTCAGCAACTTTTGAAGCTGACTGTTCCCAAACGATGGGAAAAAGCTTCAGAAATAAAATTGTGTGCTAAATGCCTCAACAGCACTCAGCATTCGGCCGCTGACTGCCCTGTTGAATTTTCGTGCCGAAATTGCTCTGATGGAGATAATCAGCACAATAGTCTATTGTGCCGTAAAGGCGGTTCTTCTACTTTGGAACGAAAGCAAAGGCCTACTAACAATAGTACCTCTTTAGGGCACCGCCAGACTCCTACAACTTATGAGGAGCCAGCTAGTGCATTGGTGGCATCCGGTCCACAGGCTCTATTGGCTACGGCTGTAGTCACTATTCATGGGTTTCCAATGCGTACCGTAATTGACAATGGAAGCCATCTTAGTTTTATAACAGAAAAGGCTGCTTCACAACTAGGTTGCAAGCGGTTTTACGACAAAACTCTCATTCGAGGTATTGCCGGAACAACTAAGACCAAAGGAAGGGTTATCTTTACCATTAAATCAACTGTTAATCCTCATTTTAAGCAAAAGATTGAGGCTTTGGTTCTTCCCCAAATCTGCGGGAATCTTCCTTCTCGACCCGTCACTTCTGATATAAGTGGCCATTTAGGTGATATAGCTTTGGCTGATCCCCTTTTTTATAAACCTGCTAGCGTAGACATTCTACTGGGAGCCAGAGTCTATTCCTCTATTTTGAGCGATTCCAAGCCTTTACTCAGGTTGGGTGGGCTATCGGCGCAGTGGACCCAGTTGGGTTACGTACTGTTAGGAAGTACGACTGCTGACGAAGCTTCCGTGTCACTTTTAGGTCTAAGTGTGGACCAGGATTTAACTCGGGCAGTTGAGAGGTTATGGGAGATTGAAGAAGGTCCTAAGTCCATACCACTTTCTGCTGATGAACAGCTGGCTGAGGATTTTTACACTCAAACTACAGTTCGTAGAGCTGACGGCAGGTATGAGGTACGACTACCCTTTAAGCCAAATGCTGTCCCATTGGTGAAAAATAGCTTTTCACCCCTTAAGAGTCTGCTTTCATTAGAAAGTAGACTATCCAAGGAGCCCGAGAAATCTAAGTTGTATCGGGATTTTTTTGCTGACTATCTTGAAAGCGGTATTCTAGAAAAGGCTAAAACCGTTTCAAAGTATATTTTGCCTCATCATCCGGTTGTCAAACAGTCCAGTAGTTCTACTCGTGTGAGGCCCGTCATGAATGCCAGTTGTCTCGATAAGAATGGCAACTCTCTGAATTCTCAATTGCTGACGGGACCAGCATTGCAAACAGATATTTGCGAAGTGTTATTGTCTTTCAGAGTAAGAAGGGTTGGTTTGATTTCCGACATTAGAAAAATGTATAATCAGGTTGTGATTGCTCCTGCTGATAGGTGTTATCAGCATATTTTATGGCGGCCTGCACCTGATGATGATATTGAGGAACTTGAGTTCACTCGTGTGCTATTCGGCATGGCACCTAGTGCCTTTTTAGCACAGCGAACTGTAAAGCAGCTCATTGCTGACGAGAGCGTTAATTTCCCAAGAGGTGCCCAAATTTTGCTGACTCAGCTATATGTTGATGATTTAATCACCAGTTTAGACGGCAGTGATGAGGAAATCCGATTTGCTGTCAACGATGCAATTGCTTTGCTGCGCAAAGGTGGCTTTGAGCTACGAAAATTTGCAAGCTCTCATCCCCGTCTTTTGTCTCATCTACCGCGTGATCAATGTGAGGATATTGACCTACATGACAAAAATGCTGTAATTAAGGTATTAGGTCTATCTTGGAGTCCAGCTAAAGATATTTTTATGTATCGAGTCACTGAGTTTAATTATGTATATACCAAGCGCGGAGTCCTAAGCTTTATTGCACGTTGTTATGACATCATGGGACTAATTGCCCCTTTTACTTTAAAGACCAGACAATTTCTCCGCAAATTATGGGAAATTGGCATGGATTGGGATGCAGTTTTCGACGAAAACTTGCGGAAAGAATGGCAAATTCTTATGGATGGTCTGCCACTTTTGCAGGAAATACGTATTCCACGTCTGATAGATTGTTTTGGTTGCCCCAAACTTGAGTTATATTGCTTTTCGGACGGTTCGTCTACCGGCTATGGCATAGCCATTTATATTCGATGCGTATACGAGGATCACGCGACGATGACCCTAATAAGGGCAAAAGGTAAAACCATGCCCGTCAAATCGCGCTTGACAGTCCCAAGAACTGAGCTACAAGCGGCTAATCTGCTCGTTAATACATACAGTAGTATGAATTTTCTTAACGAATTACCGATACAGCGAACCTATTTTTGCACAGATAGCACTATCGTGTTGTCATGGCTGCGCTTAGGTGTAACTAAGCTGCAATTATTTGTGGCCAATCGTGTTTCAAATATTTTGAGTAAAACTAAAATTGAAGATTGGCACTTCATTGGCTCTCAATTCAATTGTGCTGATCCAGCCTCTAGAGGACTGGGCCCAGAACAACTGCTGAACTGTTCGCAATGGTGGTCTGGTCCACCCTTTCTGTCGCAAGTACCTAGCATATGGCCCGAAGCACCTCCGTTTTGTGATGAAATACCAGATTTAAAAGCGGAAAAGACTGTAACCTTGTTATCTTCCTCGCATGAGGGCGGAGATGATTTCGAAAAACTTTTTGTTGTCCGGTTTAGCTCTCTGACTAGACTAAATCGTGTATTTGCCTGGATTCTACGCTTTGTTTGGAATTCTCGGGCAAAGCGCACCGCTAATGTACCGCTCAAGGGACCTTTGGGCGTAAATGAGGTCAAGAATGCCTTACATTCATGTATTATTTTGATACAAAAAAGGGCGTACCCATATATATATGAGGGTAAACAAATGCCCAGGCAATTGGGGGGTTTAACACCATATGTTGACAAAGAAACCAACCTAGTGCGAGTTGGTGGAAGGTTGTCTCAAGCGCCTTTGTCTTTCGAGGCCAAGCATCCCCTTTTATTACCTAGCCAGTCACATTTGTCGATGTTAATTGTTCGCTACGCGCATCTCATTACCCTGCATGGGGGTCCCCTCCTGATGAGATCCTTTATACAGGAAAGGTATTGGATACTCGGTATTGGCCGTTTGATTAAGTCAAACCGTTGTCTTGTTTGCTTTCGTCTCAAAGCCAAGCCTTCTGAGCCTATGATGGCTGATTTGCCTAAACTGCGTTTTTCCACAGTCCGGCCTTTTTTAATAAGTGGCTGTGATTTATCCGGACCACACTTAGTTCATGAAGCGGCACGGCCTAGAGCCAAAGTTATTAAGGTGTGGGTGGCTTTGTTCACTTGTTTGTCTACCAGGGCATCTCATTTGGAGGTGGTACAAGACCTGAGCACGGACGCCTTTGTGGCTGCCCTAGATCGTATGATGAGTAGACGTGGGTTAGTCCAAACCCTTTACACCGACAACGCCACCAATTTCCGTGGCAGTGCTAGAAAATTTGACGAAATTTATAAATTCTTGCTGGCCAATGGCAATGAGATTGAGAAATTAATGTGTACTAGAAACATAAAGTTTTCCTTTGTACCTCCAGTCAGTCCCTGGAAAAACGGCGTATGCGAACGCCTAATTGGACTATTTAAATCTCATTTGGTCCGCGTAACCGCTAATATTAGGCTAACGTTCACTGAGTTCACCACCCTAGTAGTGCGGATTGAGGCAGTCTTAAATTCGAGACCGCTTCATCCATTGTCGATTTCCCCCTCTGATGAGGTTCTTACCAGTGGGCACTTCCTGATTGGAAGTCCATTATTATCATCCATAGGGCTCGACTCATCAGCGGTCCAGTTGAACCGACTCAGTCGTTGGCAGGTAGTGACATCTTGTCTGAGGCGTTTTTGGCGCCAGTGGCGCAACGTCTACCTGCAGACGTTAATAGCCCGTTCCAAGTGGGACAAGCAAGTGCCTAATTTGGAAAAAGGAATGCTCGTTTACATAAAAGGGGAAGACACACCTCCATTAGAGTGGCCACTGGCTATTGTGGAGGAAGTCTATCCCCATAGTGACGGGACAGTGAGAGTTGCGCGCGTGAGGCTACCTAACTCCGGTGCACTTTTGCGCCCTGTCAACAAATTATTGTCCCTGCAATTTGAGAAGTAGTGCCTCAATTTTATTAGTATTAAAATTTTGTATTTTAATTTTAGCTTTAGTAGTGCATATCGTAACATTACCTACATTATTACTTTTTATTAATTGTTTTAATTTTAGTTTGCATAAGTGCATTTCATTTCATTCTTTTAAGCTTTAATATGGCATATAGTATATATGTATATTTTTATATATTTCTTTATTTGTTTACCTTTTGCAAGTGCCTTGCAAGGCTGGCGGTATGTCCGTGAATGCCTCGCATTGCACAAGCTAAATATAGTTGCGGGTTGTTGTCGCAGGTACCTTACCCTAAATCGGGTAGGTACACAAGTACTCATCCCCGCATTTTACAGTTAGTGAATTCAGTCTCAATATTGTATCGGCTCCAATAGGTTGTATATTTATTTAATTATATAGCTATTGTTATTTACATTAATTTATTATAGTTGCGGTTGTAGTGTTTTCTTGTTTGTGTTATTATTCTTTATATTAAACAGTGTTTATTGTGCTCGCCCCTGCCGAGATTCCTGCGGATACTTTGCAAGCCACGGACTCCGGTAGTAGATAAGTAGCGTAGCCTATTCACTCAAAACACATACACCCAGACACTTTACAGCACCACACTATACATTACATTTTATAATAGGTCTACCTACTGTACTACACCTTCACCACCGAGTAAGCAGAGTACGGTAGGCTTATTCTCTTCCTTTCTTACCAATTCATAATTATTTTCATACAGTCCACTCTATTTTCATAGGTACCTAAACCTTCAGGAGCGTAATTTGGAGTTCTTAGTTATTAGCTTATTAGGATACGCCCCTGTTGTGAGTTAGGTACTTAAACGTAAATTGCCAAAATACCTGGGGGGGGGGGTGTATTAGGACCCCATGTGTTCCGTGTCCCTAGTTATCAAGGGAGGTTAAGAACCCCCCCCCCTCCTCCAGACCCCCCTAATTACGCCAATGGTCCTATATATTTATCATGTGACATGTATACACGGGTTGTACCGATTTTCATCAAACAAGGTATTTGCAATGTGAAATTGGCGCGTATTCTGGACCTAAGGCAGTTATCCACTAAAACTCTACTGATACGCTTCCGAAACCTCAAAGACGCAGCACAAAAGAGAGACCACTGTCACGACACTCGGCAAAGAGACGCACTCCTACTACCAAACTAAATCTCAGCTTGGCAAAACGTAGCTACACATACCTGGCACCAAAAATATTTAATCTGATGTAGACATAAAAAGTTGTACAATGAAAACTTCTTTTAAACACCTACTAAACTTATGGCTTCATGAGAAAAAAACAGATTTAGAAAACTTACTATTCCATGTAGAACAATAAAAATATATTTTCATCAACATTTTTTTTTTTTTACTCAACTTAAAGAACAAAATTTATATTTTCTATTACCTCTTTTCTAACATATACACTTTTACATATACGTAACACATACCTGCACACTGTCGTAACAAATCTGAGTTAAACTGGAAACGTGGAAACACAGTTGGGCTGGTTATAATTCCATGTCAAGTATTGAATGTAATATAACTTAATTTAATTTAGCGTGTTTAAAGTTAATTTTAATTTTGTCCTTTTATGTATACTTGTCTTGTTGGAAAAATTGGAATAAATACATTTGATTTGATTTGATTTGATTTCTTAAAATGAAATAATGCATCTTGAGCGAAAGGTATAGTCTGCTTGAGGGTAGCACTGAAGTGAGTATCGTCATGTGGAAATATTAATTTGAGAGTCTAATGTTAGGAGGTCACATGAAGCATTGAAACATTCTTCATCTCTTCTTCTTCCTCGGGGCTACCTCTCAGAGTGAGCTTTAAATGATGACTTTTTGTTCTAATACTAAGCCTATCTAGCGGAGTTAGGGCTGTAAAGCCCTATCTTACACTCAACTAGGAAGGCCCGGGACTCGAACCAACAACCTTTCTGGTGAAAGTCAGAGTCCGTGGCACTTCTCTGCATGTCCCGAGCTTTGGCTTCTCGCTTCTCTCTGTCTTCAGACGTCCCCGTCCTAAGTCTTTCTCTTCCAAGCAACCACTAGCATTTTTTGCAAGTCTACCTCGGTTATCAATCGGTTGACACCTCCATTCTCGTTCTGTATACAGAGTTCAATGTGCCGAATCAACCGAATTCTTTGGGTTTTTCCGAATTCCTTTTTTTAGTATCCTCCACGTTTGTTTCTCATTTTCAGTCACCAGCATTAACATATAATGCATCTTAAACCCTTCTTATACGAAGCAATTGGCTGTGAAGAAGGTTTTCACAGAGCTGAATCTCCTTTTTCTGATGACTTAGTGAAGTAATGTTAAGAGTATCATGTTGGTTCTTACTTCTTGGTCTTATTGAGTCCAAGCTTTCTATGCACAATGATCCGTTGGGTACTCACTGCAATGCTACACATGAGCAGACTATAGATTTTAATATAAATAGTAATTTGATGTATCCTCAATTTCACGCCCACATACTTCCCTTATCTACTGCAATGTAATTAATAAAGACTTTGGCTGCTTTCATCCACATTACCCCAGGTGAACCTTTGGGCAGATTGAAATGAGCGGTTGCAAAAAAGTTCTGAAGGAAATTGTCCAATTGCTGAGAAGAAGGGCCTAAACCCACGGAGATTCACATCCTCTCATTGGCTTTCTTCCACCGTCGGATCAATTTGAAATGAAATCTTACCGACAAAGTTGCCTCGATGAATCGATTTTTCACACGACTCTCGTTTTCTACTATGAATTTGCAACGAGTTTTTGTAGTTGCTCGGACCATAATTAGCTCCTAGTCTTTTAAGTCTTTTATTTCTCATCTAGTTGGCGGTAAAGAAACAAATTGCAGAATGAAAAATGGATTTTTTTGCAGTACGATATTATTATGCAGTCGTATATTACACTTAATACAAAATAAATACAATGCAAGTTAGAACAAAAACTATATAAAATATCGAAAACTCATTTTGGATGCTGAGAATAACCGAAATAGAGCACTGGTCAAGAAGGAGGATCCTCTGCCAAACCTCAGGCCTGCCCCCCCCCCCATAAGTTGTCCAGGCACGCAGTCGAGTTTTGTTGAAATCTGTTGACTGGTTTCTGGTATCCATTTTAAGGGAAGGCTGGACTCGTTCTAGTGTTTTTTCTTCCACAAGCGTGATATTAGAATTGTACAATGTTACAAAATTCTGCAGTGCCTTGAAGCAGTCTAAATAACCTTCTGCATTAAGCAATACAGCACAACAACTGACTATTTTTCCAAGAGTTCGGTCTATAAGACACTAGGATACCAAAGAAACCTACATCTAGGTATACCAGAGGCGAATCTACGATAAAAATATTGTGATATGCTTGGAAGGTCAGTTTTATCACATTCGAAACGTTTGGTGAAAGTTTGCGAGGGAGCTTTTTTCGGGTAAGTCGTAGGGCGTGTTGATATGTTGTTGGTATTCTCTGTGGGCAGATACCGGTGCGGACCACACTGTATTTATAAGAATAACTTAGTTAACTAAAATTGAAGAATGATAAGTTCTATTGTATTATATTTATTTATATATATTAAAATAACCTTGACCCCCTCTTAAGAAATGAAACTCACTCCAAAGCTCCAGGGGGTTAATCAGGCTATCAAAATCACTACCGTAACACATTTTAAGTGAAATGCAAAATAACCCTATTAGACATTTTCACAACCAGCATATTTCCTAAATATGTACAAAATTGTCCATAGTTAATATTAAACATCATTAAACAAATCAACATATTGACCAAGGACTTTCACAAAAAATATATTACTCAAAATGCTGAAAACCCCAATACTTCAGAGCTATTTTTTCCAAATTTTTCTCCGGGGGAGACCTCCTGGGCTAAGCCCCCCCCCCCCCCGAATTTCTGGCGACTAAGACGTTATGAAGGCGAAAGGCATAGTATTCACAATAACGAAAGGGAAATTAATTCTTGGTATGCTTATTTCACATGAAGACATAAAAAAAGCAACATATTGACCAAGTACTTTCACAAAAATGCTTAAAACCGCAATATTTCAGACCCATTTTTTCAAATTTTTTCTACGGGGGAGACCCCCGGGCCCCTCTCAATGGTAGGTAAAATCTAAACTGTGCTACCTGCAAAATGCGTAAAACCTCCCTAATTTGGGCCTATTCATCAATTTTTTTCTCCGGGGGAGACTCCCGGGCCCCCCTTTCTCCAGGGTATAATATGCGTTATCATTTATCGATTTTTTCTTCTCCGGGGGTCAAAGTGTTGGGGTCCTAAAGCCCCCCCCCCCCAGAAATTTTGGGAATTTACGCCAATGATATTAAACAACCTCAATTTCCCCCCGCGAAAGCCCCTAGAACCGCCACTGTCCCATTACTACATTGGGAATGACTGAGTGCAAATTCCAATGACTTGGAAAAGAAGAAACCGAATGGCCGAACCCCATGATTAATATAAGAGTATTTGTAATTCATGGCGACCCACGCATTATTATTCTGCTAATATAGCCGCGGCGGGAGGAAGCCATAATTCCCGTACAACTTTTGTCGCGCGGCTGCATAGGAAATTTCGTTTGAGTCATCTCTTTTTACTTGACGCTCCTTGTCCCGTTTACAACATCCTGTCAAAGTCGCACATTTGTAAAAATGATATTATACTCGCTTGGAATACATTGCACATTTGGCATTTGGCATTTTGTCCGTTTAAATAGGTACTTACTAGTGTTCTACGTGTAGGATAGATGGGACAATCGCTCCCAGTCTCCCACCAAAATTTCTGGTGCAATCTTCTACGTCATTTCAATGACTGGTCATAGGAGACCTGGCAAGTGGCCCGTAAGATTAAAGAACCGGTCCGAGTTAACTCGAACATGCTTTCCGATTTATCAATTAGTTGGTAGGGTAATGAGTTATTTCTAAGTGAATAATTTTCCTATGGTTAAATTTAGGAACCACCAGGGGGTGGGGGTCCATCTGACGCCCCTCTGGCTACGGCCCCTATTCCGAAGAAGATAATTAATAAATGGCATTGCATATTATAGAACGGGCGGATATTACCACACAGTTGGCACGGTACGCAATGTATTGGAGCGTGAATTTTATATAATTCCTTAAAAAAATAATTTTTTGTACAAAACCAAATACTTTTTTGAGAAAGCAACCTGATCGGGGTTTGTTAATCTATTTAACACCTAAAACATACCTGAAGGTGGAAATCATCGATAGAACGGTTCCCCAGCAAAACAATTTTTTCATGAAAATTGAGTTATTTTTATTTTTTTACCCCCTGAAGAAAACTATCAAGGGGCAAGCGACCCACCGCGTTTTGTTTAAGATAATATCGACTACAATATATGTAAATTTAAATGAAATCGTCGCAGCCGTTTATGGGAAATATTTTTTTTGGACGTTTTTTGAGTTTTTTGAAAATAAAACCCCCAAAATTGACTTAGCCCAAAATAATAAATTGTTTCCGAGGCATGATTTTTTCTAAACCTACATGCCAAATTTCATCAAAATCGACAGAGTAGTTTGCCCGGAAATCGATGAACAGACATAGCGACAGACAGACAGACAGACATTTCGTAAAAACCACTTTTTTGGGTTCCTTGGAACTCAAAACGTGTAAATCCGTTGAAATCTCGGAATCGAAAATTTTGACCATCACAAAGCTTTCCTTATACTACGTATAAATTGTAAAGCAATAAATTGAAAAGCAAAAATATTTTTTGGCGGGAAGTGAATGTCCCATCTCTTCTATATAGAACTGTTGCACGTATCATTACCAAATCACCATAACTACCTACAGCAAAGCAACTGCAGGGAAGTCCTTCTGTGAGATAGGAGTGTGTCGGCCTCCCGCGCTGCTCTGAGCAGGAGATCAAAAGGCATCAAGCGTCTGTTAGCGATTATCGACTTCTGTGGAAAAAAAAAACGTCATACCGGCTAAAAATGAATTCTTCAGTTGGACGTATAACAGCATGTACAACAGCATGCATGACCAACATAAATTGTTTAAGTGAGATCTTGACACGCCACTCATTGCCCCATTTACAGCATCCGTTGCTCCATTGTCGCAGTATTGTAAAAATTACGTTCTTTGTTTGGAATGTACAACTAGGCTATCTGTATTATGATTTTCTCTATCGCATGCCTATTGTACGATTTGGGACTATGGCAATGAGGGAAAATAATATATCAATCGTGGGCGTAGCTAGGAGGAGGGGGGCAGGTGCAAAAGTTCAATTAAATCGATTGGTTTTCGGGGGTTTATTTGAATTTTTTATGAATATGAACATTAATATCTGATTTATTATACCTAGATTTAATTCCCCCGCACTTTTTTATATTGTGTAAATTCATCAAAGAAAACCAAATCCTATCGAACGTTTATTCGTCAAATCTTTAGGAGGGGGGCTTGCCCCCCTGCACCTCTCTGGCTACGCCCAAGATCTAGTTCTGTATTCGTAGCCCACTAAAGCTTGAAATCCGGATAGTTTGCATACAATACATCCGACAATTATTTAGCCCCTAAATGAACATTCTTCTCGAAATAAACTCCCGAATTTCATGGATATCAGTATTCAAAATGTTTAGTCCGTATTCTATTATCATATTCATAATTTATACAGAAGCCCTGGGCACTCCCTCAACAAAACAACCAATTATGGAGGAAAGTCGCCACTAAACAATAACAATAAAAACAAAAGGTTTAACCTGAAATTCCACGTGTATTCCACGGACGCATGCACGTGTCCAGCATAAGTATAAACATGTCTTTCTCTGGACTGAGCCTTGCGCCTTAATTGGTCATGAAGGATGCGTGATATACTGTATAGTCAGGGGCGGATTGTCCACCGGAGTACGGTGGTATTGTAGCTGCCAAGTTGCTGCAGAAGATCGCCGTAGTATCTAACTTAAACATGTGTTTGGTAGGCTGAGCCATGCGCTTTAATTGGTCTTAAAGAGTACAATAATGTAACTTTCTGGCCAAGATTGGCCATAAGATTAATGGTAGACGCAACAACCAAGTTGCTGCCAATGGTTGCAACGGTATTTGACTGCCTAATACGTTTTATAATTGGTTGTGATAGATAGGCCTGATTGCTGGGGGGGGGGGGCTAGAGGGCTATGTATGTCTCCCAAATTTTAGAAAAACATAAATAGTATAAGAGTCCCTGCCAACACGTAATAATAATAAAAATAAACGTGTAATAGACAATTGTACTGAAAAATTCATGGGGTTTTGATTTGTTTAGAGTCGGTGTGTATTAAATTTTAGCAATATTTAGGCAAAATGAGAATGTATACAGCTCAATTTAATTGGAACTTTGAACGTTCGTTATCAGTAGGAAAATAACAAGTTATAAAGAATTTAATTAATTTATTCATTGCTTGTTTGACTTGTTCATAGTTTAAAATTATTATTTTGTTCATTACCAGGCCGCCCCTGCAAATACTCACGTGGATAACTCTTCCTCGTGACTTGATATGTCTCCACACTTGCAGATCTAAGTTACCTTTCTTCGTGGAACTATTAATTGGGCGTTACAATGAAACGCTCAATTGTTCTTCTCATTGAATTGGCTGAGTGTTAAATTTATTCCGGAGGTGTTGGCAAAGACGTGCGCATAATCGTCCGCGTGAGACAGTCAACATTAAGTGTCGTATTAGTTAGGTTCTGAGGCTTTGTTAAGAAACTATAGCGTCATGACGCCAATTACCAAATCATAGGAATAATGCTGCATGAAAGATTGTTTTGATTTTGATTGTAAAGTTCTAGACTTTCAGGAAACCCGGAGCCATATGAAGATACCGTAAAATCCGTGGAGACGGGCCGCGGTCACTCTAAAATAGGATTACCAAACGTTACGTCAAAACCTACGATCGATCATTTCAGTGGCTCTACGTTGCTACTGAGCGTCTCGGATACAAACTTAAAAGTCTATGTAGGGCCGCTTCAGATTTTAACCGCAGACGTTGACAAAACATTTGGGAGCATTTTCTCAGGTCAACCACGGTCCATCAGCCCGTACCCTACTGTATTTTCATTTGGCTATAGCAGGTTGGTCTGAGAAGTCTTAGAAACGAATTAAACTGTCATAGAATACCAGAGGCGGTCCCAGACCTCATAAATGGGGGAGGCACTTTTTAATTTTTTTTTGGAAAATAGGGCTGAAACATTGGGGTTTTACGCATTTTCCGAGCAATAAGGTTTCTATATTACGCGGGGAATTAATTAAATTGTGCACAAGGTGGGGCTCGGTGGTCTCCCCCGGGAGATTTTTTTTTAATAATAGGGCAGAAATAGTGGGGTTTTACGCATTTTGAGTGCAGTTGACACTTGTGTTTTAGAGGCACAGAAAATAACTGCCTTCCAAAGGGGGGGGGGGGGGCAATTACCCGCAGTACTGGTCGCTGCGTCCGCCTCTGTAGAATACGGTTTTCTACAGCCAAGCTCAAGACTTCCGATGTACTCTTGAACTCGGAAGAATTCAGTTCAGTTGTCCAGCAATAGAACCTATGTCCTCGTGGGAGTTGCAATTAAAACAAACTCAGTCAATGTGTCTTTTCCAATCGATTATTGATGCTTCGGGATAGTGTAAAATTTGATAGTGGAGAAACTTGTCAGCCATCAGTTGGTCGGAATCGCCTTTGTAGAAATGTCTGAAAGGAGTTTTTCAACAGTTGCAAAGTTCAAGACTTCCGGTGAACCCTTGTAGGCTGTAGAAGCCAGTAAAAGGCGGCGGTGCGGCGGAGCTGTGTAGGCGTCGGGTGCACGCTGCACAGTTATTTATTTAAATTTACAGCCCATTATGAGAGTCATCATCGGCAGTGTGGGCTCAACTCCCCACATTATCCTATATCTATACCAATGTCTTCTGCTTCACATTCCGACAGAATTCTCATTGTTATAGCTGTGGGTGGGGTGCCTGATGATTGAGGTCCAGAGATCGAATCCCACTTGTCGCCCATAAAATATTTTAGTTATGGGGCAAAGTGGGAGACAAAGTTATTTTTTAGTATAATTACAAAGGCTATCACGGTCGACGTCTTCATACGTTTCGTCGACAACGTTTGGATTTCGACCATGGCCTATCATCCCGGATTCTACTGCTTCAACTAGTTAATTTGTTAAATTAAAAATAAAGGCACTGCAAAAACGCATTCTGTTGGTCTATACATATAATAAAAGAACATTGGCCTAGCTTGTCGAAAAGGGGGGCTTCTTGATGGAAACTGTGACTTGCAGTACCAGCAAAACTTGTCAAAGTAGCGAACGAAATGTGGCAAAACAGAAATATGTACGCCTTTGGTGCCATGCTAGACTCGTATCTGTATTCTGTACTTGTCAATATTCCACCTGTTACTACAGCGCCAATGGTAAGCTTGTCACAGCTTGCCCATTATCGCTTGTAGCCGGTGTACACAAGTTTGCCCTAAATTCTTATGAAAACAATGTAAAGAACCGGTCCGAGTTTACTCGAACATGCTTTCTAATTTATCAAAATTAGTAGATAGAGAAAATGAGTAATTTCATGGTAAATAATTTTCCTATGGTTAAATTTCCGATATTGGGTTGCCAACTGACGTCACTGGAGGTGAGGTAAATTCTAGATACCTCAGACCAACACATTACCACACAGCAATACTATACTGGCAGGGCACGCGAAATCACTTGAGCGTGAATCATTTAAAAAAAGAAAAACAATTTTTTGTACAAACCAAATACTTTTCTGGGAAAGCAACCTGTCCGGTTTCGTTACTCAATTTAACACCTAAAACATACCTGAAAGAAGAAATCATCAATAGAAAGGTTTCGCAGAAAAATTATTTTTTAGTCATTTTTCATGAAAATTTAGTTATTTTTTTTTTTTACCCCCAGAAGCGAACTATCAAGGGGCAAGTGACCCCTGCATTTTGTCACCATTAATAACGACTACAATATATGTGAATTTGAAGGAAATCCTTGGAGCCGTTTTTGAGAAGTAATTTTTTTTTAGACGCTTTTTTGGAGCTTGTTGAGAATAAAACCCCCCAAATTGAGTTAGCCCAAAATAAAAAAAATCTCGAGGTATGATTTTTATGAACCTGCATGCCAAATTTCATCAAAATCGACCGAATAGTTTGCCCGGAAATCGACGCACAGACAGAACGACACACAGACAGACATTTCGTAAAAACCACTTTTTGGGTTTCTGGGACCTCAAAACGCGTAAATCCGTTGAAATCTCGGAATCGAAAATTTCGACCGTCACAAAGCTTTCCTTATACTACGTATAAATTGGAAAGCAATAATGTCCGAAATCCGTGGTGTCGTTGGCATTGGACAAGGGACCCATGGGCTTAGGCCTAGGTTCATAAAAACGTCTTTGAGGGCATTATTATTATTATTTTTGGTTCGATGCTAGGCAACCTTTACAAGTAAGTAAGGAAAACAATATTCTTTGATTAGATTTCTGATTAGGTTGAATAAAACATGTGCTCCCCATTGTTATTATCTCTATTTGGTGCAATATTTTTATTTTCCTTTTTTATAACTGAAGTACAATAGAAAATCTACATTTAATACAGAATTGTTTCTTCTTTCAATATAGTTACTAACGTTGGGCCAAACGTTTGCTACGCAATTAAAGCAGAAAATGGACCCGCTCGAAATCAGCACGCTATAGTACCTATTTGTCATGCTGACTATCAACAACCAAATTACGCCATCCACTGATCATATTGTCAGCAAGCCCATTGGTTATCGCAATTTTATATTGCCGGATGTCCCACAATAGATAATTTATCATACTGACTTGGGACGCTCCCTTTAGACCAAAAACCTAACTTAAATTCCTCATCTTCCCTAAAAACTCCTACTCATATGCCCAGCAAGCGATTCAAACGACTGAAAGGACCATGTTTGAATAAAAACATACAATGGTTACATGATAACAATCTTAATGCTTTTTGTACGTATTTTGATGGTGCCCGATGTGATATCATATTTCTTAATGAATTTATATAAATTATGCGATATGACATACATGACAGTGCTTCCCACCAGGACATACGGTGGCGCACCTAGCGGCCAGGTACATTACTCAGGTACATGGTGTCTACCTGCTATTTAGGTGTGTTCCTGCTTATCGGACATCTTCATCATAATGTCAACTCTTGGAGTTTTCTGCTGAGTTTGATATTATTCTATACCTTTCGGTGGGCTATTTATTGTAATTATGAGCTAAGCTATTATGATTTTATTGCTTTCCACTTTATACGTAGTTTAAGGAAAGCTTGGTGACCGTCAAAATGTTTAGAGGTCCCTACAACCAAAAAAAGTGGTTTTTACGTCTGTCTGTAGTTCTGTCTGTTCATCGATTTCCGGGCAAACTACTCAGTCGATTTTGATGAAATTTAGTACGTAGGTTCACAAAAATCATACCTCGGGATCATTTTTTTATTTTTGGCTAACTCAATTTGGGGGGGGGGGTTTATTCTCAACAAGCTCCAAAAAAGCGTCTAAAAAAAAATTACTTCTCAAAAACGGCTCCAACGATTTCCTTCAAATTCACATATATTGTAGTCGTTATTAATGGTGACAAAATGCAGGGGTCACTTGCCCCTTCATAGTTTGCTTATGGGGGGTTAAGAAATAATAATAACTAAATTGTAATGAAAAATGACTAAAAAATAATTTTTTTTGCTAAACCTTTCGATCGATAATTTCTACCTTGAAGAGATGGTAGTATAGTAGTAGTAGTGTAGTAGTAGTGTTGACTCAGGCCTCATATTTGGGCCCATAGAGCGCCCCCGACTTGACTGTCCTATGCCAGCCCATAGGACAATGGACCTCCTGATTATAGTGGATTCCGAACCACTTGGGAAACACATAGTGAAGTCACACAATTAGTTCGGAGGTGACCAGGACAAGTCCTACCATGTTTCCCTACTGGCACTGTGCACACGACCAAATTATCTGCTGCTTTGAACCTACTCTGGGCCGCTGGATTCAAATTGGTATGGCGGTCGGCTGTATGTGATGGTAGAATAAGTCTTATCTGTCTGCACCTACGATTTTTTCGGGCCAATTCCTTCCAAACAATACAAAGTCAGATTGCAACCGACGCGACGCGTGTTTACATTTTTACCATTAGTGCCACAGTGCGGCCGCTTTGATTTCATGGTGTTTTGGTGACACTTTGACTAAAAAATGCAGTAATGTACTCTAAAACCATCAGAAAATTCATAAAATCAAAATGAACGAATTATTTTAATCTGAATTCCAGGCCCTGAACCAGGGGCGTAAAGTTGGGGGGGGGGGGGCACGGTCCAACTTGCCCCCAGCTCATCGATCATTGCAAGACGTGGTTCATACTTCATGGTACCCTATACGGCAATATGAAATAAGCATTCCTTTTTTAGCTTTGTAAAATTTACAAACAAACAAATCTATGCTTTAAAATTATTAAAATGCGTAAAACCCTACTATTTTGCTCTTATATTTTCAATTTTTCCTTAAATCCTGCCGGATGACGTCATAAGGTCTACTTAGTTTTGCCCCCGCCATCATTCTAAAACTTTACACCCAGTGGCGGCGCTAGAAATTTTAAGGCGGGGGGGGGGACCATGGAGGGGCATGACTTCTATCTGGGGGGGCCAATGAAAAAACAAAACATTTTTCATTGGGAGTAGGTATACCGTTCAGTAATTCTGCAATTTAACAACATGTAGAACATCTCAAAAGTGGGGGGGCCCCGGAGGGGCTGGAGAAACTGTTGGGGGGGGGGGGCAGGCCCCCTCGGGCACCCCCGTAGCGCCGCCACTGTTTACACCCCTGGCCTGAACTTCTAACCATCGTTTTTCTCGAGACTAAAAAAATGACACTGGCTTTATTTTAGACCACGACATAACTGCTGCGGCCACTGAGTGTTAATGATGGCCCCTTATCATAATACAATACAAAATATATCAAAATGTATAAGAAAGTTACGTCCCTTCTAAGTGTCCTTACTTACCTTACTGACTTTACTGGCCTTACTGGTCTTAGCTACAATCAAAATTTCTTGTAAATATTGATTTTGTTAATGTGTTTCTTAAATACAGCTGGTAGGAACTACTAAAAGGAAATTTTATGAGGCGGAACATACATCAGTTGACCTCATCAGCTATACTATAACCCTTAATTAATTTAAAACTTGCCAGTATCGCAATGAAATATAAGCCATCCCACTAAAATTTATTTCTTGGCTACATTAAACAAGATAACATTTTTATTTTTACAGTGTTAGGAAACCCACTGCCTTGTAAAGTGTAGCAGTCGTTATCGCAACCCGAACTGTCCTTCTGAATGCTAAGTAGCCTACTATCTAATGTATGTACGCACAAGGCCTCGCAAAGTTTTTGCCATCGGATGTACTATATATACGTATAGTAGGTACTTTTACATTGCCGGCATTGTTCCCACGTGATTAGATATTGATGGCCTGATATTGTGTTCGACATTACTACCGTAATTGTAAGCAATGAGGATGCAGCAAACATGGTTGGCACCATAGGCCACGGCCAATCTGAAACATTACTTCTATGTTGTAAAGTACCTACGCTGGTAGATCAACCAGTAGCCCGGATTCTCATGTTAGTATCTGACTCCAGCAGGACAGCGTACAAGGGAAAGGCTGGGCCCCCGCGCCTTTAGTTGTGCGACAATGTTATAATAAATAAATTATATTTCATCAATATTAGTCTAATTAAAATCACCCCCCCCCCCCCCCGTCGAAGTAACAGGTGATGGAGAGGGGCAGCAATTGCACTAAGAAATATGTATTATTAGAAAATATTCATTAAATATTACAGTTTAAAACCTTTTAATTGGATAGTGTCACTTGGAAGATGTTCAACGAGTCCGTAAAAAAAAATTACAATTGAAGTTTGTGGAGGCTACGCAGTCTCACACATCAACATGTCGATGGACGTTTCTTCTATTTACTAAATCCTTAGTTAAAGCACTGTGATACATATATTACGTGAAATTGTATTTTGTGTCTAAAACTGTGACTAATATAATAGGGGGCGGTTGCGCCTGAACAAGTTGTAGCTAGGTACAGTAGGAATGTCTGTAGTCATTAATATGACTAAGTTCCAGCCTCCCAGTCAATTCTAAATTGAATTATGAACCTATCTGTAGCGGGTACTTGCAATTAATTTTTTTAAAGGTACGAATAAGGAAAGAGGATAAATCGCAATGTGCTGGCAGGTTACACGCAGTCGTTAATTGTAATCGCTGCACTTGTAAATTATACAGTATTTATACAGTATACAAGCTACTGCTCTCAGGATGTTCCATACTATATATAAAAGCAGTTCCTTCAAGCCAAAACAAACAATGCGTCGTAATCAATCCAGGAAATAGTCTTGCGAGGAATCAGTAGAATCCGGGCTGATGGACGTGGTGAACGAAGTGAACTTCCAAGCGTTTCGTTACCAGGTGCGGTCGACATCTTCAGTGGCCCTGCGTAGACTTCTGAGGTACACCCCATCAGCCCGGATTTTACTGGTTCCTCGTATGACTCCGGCCGTGAAAGCCTTTGCTTTTTTTTACAAATAGTGTTGTATACTGCTAAGCTCTGTTGTATAACTGCTAAGCTCTGTTAATTGCAGTGTTGCGCTCCTTTACAACTTTCCTGCTAAAATACCCCCAATAGGCGTGTTACTGTGTTAGATTACTCCACGCCAACAATAATTAAAATGGAAAGAGTCCATGCTTAGCCTATGCCGTTAACAAACGCAACCAATCATTACCTTTCGATATATGTATGGTCTTTTCTGGCCAGGGTCATTAACCTCTAACACTATACTGTATAAAACAACACCTAAATTTTGAGGAGTTCTATGGGCTGTGCCGCTATACCTGCCAAACGCATGATGTACGACCTAATCTTGGTCTGTGCCGGGAATTACTAAAATGTCCATTACTTAGCACAGTCAAATAGTTTTACGAATTGTTTATGATGTGGCCGTAGGTCGCGCGGGCCCGAAGAATTAACCGTCGTCTTCACGACGATTTTTTGGCTGTCACAGGATGCCATGCCTCGTTGACCTTTGGGGGCCCCCCCTGACTTATGGAGCCCAGATGAGTGTCGGGTCGGTTCCGGGAGGTCAATTAATATGGGAAGATGCATCAGCTGAATATTAAATACGGCTTAAGAGGGCCGTAGTGCTCCTGGCCCAGCGTGGTCCTGTTACATTACCAAATTTTTTCTAATTCACCATAGAGTATTGAGTACCCCTAATAACGAATACAGTGGTCTAGTATCGGCGTCGGTGGCAAGGTGAGAAGGAGTGTAGTAGAGCGAGTCAGTACACACCATAACATCGGAGACGTATCGTATCTCATCACAAGTATTATGTTACTTGTTAGTGAGGTCACGTAAGAGGTCAATCGGATACATTCATTAAATTGTTTGCAAAATTTTTTTATACAATTGCCACAAAGGCAAAGAGAGGGCCCTAACATAAATCGCCAGCGCAGGCAGAGAGGGAAACCATCTCCCCACTGTCACTAGATCAATCTTCTGCACAACGATATCAAAGCACAAACGGAAGCCTTGGAAACAGGACCGGAAATTGGCCAGGCGCGACACCCCCCCCCCCCCCCCCGCTGCGCACTAGACACTGAGAGGGACGAAGAAGATGAAGAAGAAAAATATACGAATGTAACTAACATAAACTAACGGCCACTATGAAAGTTTGAACGAAAACGCTGCCGACTTAATGTATATGAAGCTGTTTTTAGCCCAAAAGCTGAGCACACAACATAAATCAAAGGAAAACCTCGAGATTGGCTATAAAGTTGATAACTACATAGCAGACGATGCAGTTTAGCTGACCGCAAGCTGCAGCCCAAGTTGGGAGCCAATCGCCTTAACAACTCCATTACTGCCCCATCTCAACTTACCCCTTTACGGGAGTACAACAACGCTTTAATGCGCTAATTTCATTGAAAAGGGTTGCTCACTCAAAGGTTCAAGTTATAAGTTTCCTGAGGGTGATGGGCAATGATTTGACTAATATATTGTAGTACAGTACCTTGACGGGCTCAACCAATAGATGTACGCGTAAATTACCAAGCGGTAACCTGCTACTACTGTAGATTTAGGCCAGGTGCCCAGGTCCCACCATCGCTTGAAACGTCTCGATAGGGAATAGTGAACGTTACTGCCATCTTATCTTCTACTGCAGTATTCCCTACCGAGATTTTTCAAGTAATCGTGGGAGCCATTCTTAAGCGATGATGATAAGGAAATTACAGGCATACTGCATTTTATCAAATCTATCAATTCTGGAACTAATATAATTATAATATTAAGGAAGATTTTTTTTACTGTTGGCGGATGAAATGCAATGCTGAACTGACGATACAGTAAGATCCGGTCGCCATGTTCATGCAGTGGTACTACGTACAGTAGACCACTTAGGTTGTATCTGTTTTATAGCGTCAATGGTAAGCTTGTCGCGTGTCCATTACCGCTTGTAGCTGGTGTAGGTTGACGTCGGGAACGTATACATACAGTATATACCAGCTTCCAATGGCCAAAAATTAATATGGAAACAATACAAATAATTATTTATTTGGCTTTGGACAAGGGAAAAATAACCCCTAGGTTCATAAAAAGTTGTTCAGGACATGCAGCCCTTCCACTGCACTTATACAGTACATACAGTACATACAGTACATACTGTACGTTTCGTAATCAGACTGCAGCCTTCATAGTAATTGTAAATAAAGGAAAAATTACTTATTATTATTATTTATTTATTTGTAATTTAGTTTTGTACTTCATAATCGGATGGTGATATAAGTACTTTTCAAGCTTATTAAGCAAATCGGTCAATCACTATCGGCTTTTTTCCAAAATCATCATTTTTTAAATTAGAAGTATTATTTATTGATCGTCTACATATCGATACAGAACATAGCTGTCCCGGTACATACGTACGAATCTGTAGTCGCTAATTGCCGATGCCTTTTTCTAATGTAGCCATAGGACATGGTTAATGGCTGATGAAAGACCAAACCAAAAAGAGTCTGCTTCAGAAGATTTCTATGAGCTGGCGTGTCTAGGGGAAAACCGTGCACTTTGGTGAGGTCAGCATCTCGTCAGCCTTAGAAATCGTCAACGAATCTTCTGATAGCCCTATGGGTACAATGGAAAACACATGGGCAAGTGGGCCACTCGCGCGTGCGGAATCCTCCGTGTATACTGGGTTTTAACGCCATTTGGGCATATGCTATGAAGCTATCCATAACTGCAGCGATGTTAGCGACGGTGATATACAGTAGGCCTGCTGCATGTATTTCAAAATGTTGAGGAACTTTCTTTTCAAGATGTGGGACGGCTCATTGACGGCACAATGTAAATATGTCCTGTGTAATTTCCTTATTTATGAAACAAACAGATAGTGCCCATTAACAGTGGCGTATTAAATATTAAATGTATATATATTAAATATTTTTGAAGGGCCAATATCACGGCGTTGAACGTTACCGACCAAACCGCTTACTGATCATTGTTAATCTGAACATCCATTAGATCGGGCAAATTATGCATTATTACAACAAATCATATTTGTTAATTTCGTCTTATATTTATATTAACAATTTCGGGGGGCTGCACCCCCTTATACACGCTCAATGCTGTAATAATACAACACACGCGCAGGTATTAATTAAATACCCGACTAGCTCCACCGTTTGGTAACCAGTGCAGTATTGCCAGTTTCGTAAGGCTGCCCCCAGGTTCGCACCTGTACAGACATACCTATTCGCGGGCAGCGCTCCCAGCGTCGGCACGAAGCACCTCCACATAGTCTAGTTAATTTCACGGTCTTATTTTAATGCATCGTAATAATGAGAACGAGATAGTCTTATGTATAATGGGTAATTGTTTTTGTTGGAAATTGTTTTTAAATACTGGACAGCTATTAGTGTGGGTTGCATGAAGGTTAAG
Source organism: Psococerastis gibbosa (assembly GCA_963971405.1). Classification (NCBI taxonomy): domain Eukaryota; kingdom Metazoa; phylum Arthropoda; class Insecta; order Psocodea; family Psocidae; genus Psococerastis; species Psococerastis gibbosa. The sequence continues at coordinate 624,181 of OZ020484.1, read as the reverse complement.
AACCTTAGGTACGTATAGGTACTCGTACAATCTACTGCAGCCTATATAAGGTCGTAAGGAATTATGCTTCTCTACTTCATTTTCTATAGTAGGTCCAACGGATTTCACTTTCCAAGATACCAATTGTAATCCCTTTCTTGATTGACACATTTCAAAATATTTTGTAAGCATGAATATGGTCGTGTATTTTTAAAGATATTAGTTACTTTCATGCTTAGCCGGCCGCCATACCAAGTTGAATGCTGCGGACCAGAGCAGGTTCAAAGCTGCAGATAACTTGGTCATGTGCACAGTGCCAATAGGGAAACATGGTAGGACTTGTCCTGGTCACCTCCGAACTAATCGTGTGACTTCACTGTGTTTCCCAAGTGGTTCGGAATCCACTATAATCAGGAGGTCCACTGTCCTATGGGCTGGCATAGGAGAGTCAAGTCGGGGTCGCTAGTAATGATTACTATAGGAATAAGGTGACCGTACCTGGCGACGCCTGTAACACTATTGCAACACTCACCCTTGTGGTCGGCTATTGACGATGAGAGGCCTCTCTGTGCTCTGCCGCTCCTTGTGTGCTTCTTATCTTGTGTCTGTGATTACGTTAGTCACTAGGTACGGGTACGGATTATGATATTAAATACGATGATGAAATAAAGTTATAGGTAAGAAAACCGAAATCACTGCCGAGTGCTCTGATAGACAGTTTGCAACTAAACTTGTGTATCTGGTGTCTGCTCGCCTACCGCATGTATAGACTTGTCTATGCTCCCCCAGCGAAAAGGGATGTACACACCAGACAGAGAAACTGTTATGAACTACTCCGATCATACAGTATGACACAATATATATATGCAATAATAAATTCTTCTCAACAATATATGAAAATTAAAAAAAATAATATGATCTTAAATTCAAGTCCATACAATTATATACTAGACAGAGGGAACTATCGCCAGATTTCGCGAAGCCCTCTTGACCACCGTGCCATTAATGGAGCGCACCTCTACAAGCCTAACATTTCCTATCAAGTCAGGCAGCGTTTTTACGACCACACCCAGTGGCCAGGTGCCAGGCACCGTAGCAGCATCTCGAATCCAAACCAACTGACCGATTTTTAAATTGTTTTTAGTGGCTTGTGGCCACTTATTCCTCTGTGCTAAGGAATGTAACACTTGCTGGTGCCACACACGCCAGAAACGCAAGTAGATAGATCGTAACCGATCCCATCTCTCGGTAGGTGTACGTAACTCTTCAGTTACGATGAACGGAGCTGACGCCATTGGTCCACCGCATATGAAGCTGGATGGACTGATCAAGCTTTCGGGATTCGGATCAGAAGTACTATAAGGCCCTAAGTAAGGCTTAGAATTCAGAAGGCTTTCCACCTTAATGAACAGAGTGAGGTACTGTTCATATAGCATATTGCTAGTCAACAACTTTTTAAGGGTAGCTTTCGCCATTTTGCACATCGGTTCCCAACCCCCGAGCCAAGCTCCATATGGTACGATGTGGGATACCTGTATACCTCTCGTGCACAATTCAGAAAGTATTTCATTTTTGTTCTCTTCAAGAAAACAGGCGTATTCCTGCAACAGTTTGCCACCTTTGACAAAGTTACCCCCGTTATCAGAAACAATCTTCCGAGGCAACCCTCTACGTGCCACAAAACGATCCAGAGCGGCTAAATAATCTTTTGTAGACATGCTAGTGATTGGCTCTATGTGACAGCAACGAGTGGCCATACACACAAAGGAGACGGAAACACAGGATTGTATTTCGCACAGGTTAGGCAAGAATGAATTATAGAACGCATTAAAGAACGTCCCGAAATAATCCAGAATTTCTGCCTGCTGAGGCCTAGGCTTAATGAAGGCCCTGAATGTATAGACAAGTTATGGTAGTATCTGCAGATCAACGTAGACAGATGACATTTTTTAGGTAGAATAATGGGATGTGCAACATTGAATGCAATATCAGAAGTTAGAGGCAAGCGACCCCCCACCCTCATAACACCGTCGGCGTCTAAGAAAGGCGTAAGTGTCAATAACTGTTTAGAAATTTGACCTCTCTTCAACTTGCATATGTCTTCACGAAAGCTATATTGTTGCTGTGCTTTTACTAATACAATAGTTGCTGCCGTTATTTCACCTACGTTGGGTGAATAGGGGGAAGTCTGCTTGCGACAGATAGCAATGAAACGTAAAACATACGCAACAGTGCGGCATAATTTTGAAAAGGAAGAAAATCGTTCTATCACTGAGCAGAAGAGCGGTTGTACTGTATTACATGTTGCCGTTAGTACGTGAATGTCACGCTTTATTTCTGATAAATCACTATTATCAGAAACATTGGCGTTTATTTTTAAATTCTCCGGAAATAGACTAGAACGCAAAATTGTTGGCCCATTGAACCAGAGTTGATTGTTTATTAGGCTTTCCGGGTCTAGACCACGTGTTATCGCATCAGCACTATTTTCTGATGAAGAGCAATGAAGAAATGAAACAGTAATATCCCGGCATAACTCCAGAATATTGGACACGCGATTACCTGCATAAGTTTTCAGTTTATGAGGGGGAATTTTCAGGTAGGCTAATGCTATGGTAGAATCGGACATAATAAAATATGACTGTATATTGTACGGTAGTTGACCACTAACAAACCATTTCAGAACTCTACAAGCAAGTTCAATGGATGCTAATTCTAGTTGAGGTATAGTTCGATTTATACGTTTTGGACTTAGTTTACTTTTGGCATAGAGTATATTGCTTTGATAGTTTTGTGTAATCTCATCACGAGAAACTAAATAAGCACAGGTAGAATACCCCAGAATGGAGGCATCTGCGAATAATACTAGCCAATGAGTGGCATTGGTAAACGTTATGTATCGAGGACTTCGAATATTAGACAGTAGGTGCATTTTAGACGTGAAGTTCAGCCATTTTGACTTAAGGTGCTCAGGTAGAGTACAGTCCCAACCTAAGTCAGAGTGATGGTGCCATAAGTTTTGTACAAATGTTTTTAACCAGAAGACCACTGGCTGAAGTAAACCCGAGCTGTCAAATGTCTTGGCTATATAGCTTAGGCAAGTGCGTCTAGTGACGTCACCAGAAAAATTATAAATTTTGAAACAGAAATTATCTGAGACTGTTTGCCATTGTAGTCCTAATACAGCTGTTTCTTGACTAGTATTAAGATAACCAGAGTCAGAATCTAAGGAGTGCACTGGGTTGCCCAGTCTTTCAGAGGGCAGACCTTCTAACACCTCTGGGCAATTGCTTACAAACTTACCAAGAGGGAAGGCCCCTAAAGAAAGTAGCTCTGACAGTTCGTGTCGTAGCGAAATAGCTGACTGAATAGACTTTGAACCAATAAAGAAGTCATCACAGTAGGCATACTGTAATATAGCTTGTGAAGCATTTGGATGTGAAAGATTATTTTCGATCGCTAATTGTTTAGTACATCTGAGGGCAATAAATGGACTACACTTCAGACCATAAGGTAAGTGATTTAATTTGCACTCTGTTATTTTCCCTTCAGGCGACGCTCGCGGAGAACCGTAAGCGAGTTCTAGTCGAGCTAATATGTGTATTTTTTCAGAGTCTTCATGTGTAACTTTAATATTTCTGAAAAAGGTCTCAATATCTGCTGAAAAACATACAGGAAATACACGGGTAGCTAGTATAATATAGTTTAAGTCTCTTTGTAACTTTGGACCACTATACAGTACTGAATTAAAGTTAGAGCTATCTTTGTTAGCTTTTAGAGTTCCATCGAAAACTAATTTAGCTTTTCCAGCGCTATTGTATTTAACGATTTGCGAAAACAGAAAATTATTAGACTGGTTACTGAACGATATTTGATTTTTATTCAGATAATCTTGTAGGGCAGACTGATAAGTAGAGTAGTCTTTAGGCGACTTTAAGATACGTTTTTCCATTGAGTGAAAACTGGCCATGACACGTGCACGGTTGCAGGCTAGTGTTTCTGTAGGCGTTTTTATAGGTAAAGCTACTATAAACCTACCATCTAGATCACGAGAGTGTGTTTGTAGAAAATGGTTTTCAGCGAATACATCATCAGGATTCGGTATTTGGCACTCATTTTTAGAGTCAGGAACACATTCCTGCTCAAAAAATCTTTCCATTGATTGTTCAAGAGAGTTAGTGTGTGCTAAAAGTGACAGAGGATTATTAGTTTGCTTTGGTATAGTGGGAATGCTCCCTAGAATTACCAACCCAAAACGTGTTTGCAGGGCACGTGGATTGATATCAGAGAATTTTGACTTAAAAGGTAGGACCTGCATACCTTGCAGTATGGCAAGGGTGGATTCCCCGCCCAAGAGTACCTCTATCCGTTTTTCAACGAACGGTTGCGGATCGGCTAACGGTAAGTTGCTGATGTACCGAACAAAGTCTGGTTGAACCTGTACATTAGGTAAAGTATCCGTTATTTTCTGGACAACATAAGCAGAAATCTGCAGGAATGCAGTTGGACTGACTCGAGATTGCAGGTTAAGATTGACATTACCAATAGATTGTTGTTGAATATTACCAATACCCGCAATTGACAACTTATTCCTACGGGAAATAAATAAGCCCAATTTGTTAGCACAACTTAAAGAAATTATATCTTCTGTAGAACCAGTATCTATTGCACAAGTTACAGTGTGAGTGTAGCCTGATTTATCAGTAACAAAAGCTGATATCGTACCTAGGACCTTAGCACTGTCAGATTGACAGGTTAAGAGCGTAAGGTTGTTTTGAATAGGCGTCTTATTCTCTACTGTTTGAGTACCGTACCTTTGCGGACAGAGTAAAGAATTATGTGTGACTGATGCACAAAAAAAGCATTGACGCTTACTTTTACATAAAGTGACGTCACAATGTGAGGTAGACATGCAAGCTGGGCACCTTTTAGAGGTGAGAACCCAGTCGATACGTTGCTGCACGTCCATAGACAAGAATGCAGAACATCTGGAAATTTTATGCCCATCAGAGGAGCAATAAACACAATTGACGACGAATTGCTGTTTAAAATTGGCCGGCTTGGAATTAGCAGGCTTAGCATGAAGAGCCCTTGCATGAGAGAAAGGCTTGACATGTTGAAACTTGTGACCTTCAGGTGTAGGCACCGAAGATGCTGATGTACTTTTTTCAGACTCAAGGAGCTGATGTGTATTAACTTGCTTAGTGACAAAAGAAATTAAGTCATTAAACTGTGGAATGCTACCCGAAGCAACATGTTGTTCGAACAGCTTACGTGTTAAAGGATCAAGATTTTTTGATGCTATGGTCAGCAACAGAAAATCGGCTAAGTCCGTAACAGAACTAAGACCTTTCAAGGCCGTGACATAGTCTTGATGTACGGTTAAGAAACTTTTTAAAGTATCAGTAGTGGCTTTTTTGGCCGGTACGAAATTCAAAAGTTCATGTGCATAAGTAGATGCGAGAGTTCTGGGACAATCATAAGCGTCCTTTAGCGCCCGGACGGCACTAACGTAACCCGTATCGCTTAGCGGATAATTACCAACTAAGGCCAACGCATCACCAGACAGGGAAGACTGTAAATAAAAGAATTTTTCAGAGCCTGTAAGATTAGGATGTTTGTCATAAACGGCATCAAATAATTTTATAAATCGGCTAAATTCTTTTATATTCCCTGAAAAGACTGGAACTTGAATATTAGGCAACTTAATGCCAGAGCTTTGCTGCTGTGCAGGTATCGGTGTGCTCGGTGCAGCGTTGCGACTTGCACGGGACAGATCCAATGACTCGTAATACTTGACTTCTATTGTCTCAATCATGGAGTCAAAATCCTTTACACTTTTGATAATGTCAAGGCGGTCATCAGGGTCTGGTACAGAAGCATTAATGACACGTATATCTCTTTGAATTTGCGTCAGTTCCCCCCGCAAATTGTAAGCAAGGTCCAGTTTCGCTTTAATTAGTGCCACTTTGACTCGGGAGTAGTTCACAACAGCGTCCCTAACCGTTGTGAGCCTCAACGACAAATCATCTAGCTCGGCCTTCTGAATCGCTAACAAGTCTTGAGCAGAGAGAGCCATAGCATGTAAACAGCTGCGAGCTAGACACCAGAAAAAGAAACGGAAATTTTTGATATAAAACGTAAATAGACTGTAAAACGCGTAATTTAATGAAGGACCAACTTATAGTAATGATTACTATAGGAATAAGGTGACCGTACCTGGCGACGCCTGTAACACTATTGCAACACTCACCCTTGTGGTCGGCTATTGACGATGAGAGGCCTCTCTGTGCTCTGCCGCTCCTTGTGTGCTTCTTATCTTGTGTCTGTGATTACGTTAGTCACTAGGTACGGGTACGGATTATGATATTAAATACGATGATGAAATAAAGTTATAGGTAAGAAAACCGAAATCACTGCCGAGTGCTCTGATAGACAGTTTGCAACTAAACTTGTGTATCTGGTGTCTGCTCGCCTACCGCATGTATAGACTTGTCTAGTCGCTCTATGGGCCCAAATATGAGGCCTAAGTCGTTATTAACCCGACGAACACAACTACTACTACTAATTTCTTGCTTCACGATAGGAAAATAGGATGAAACCTTCTTAAAAAATACAAGATTTTGCAGGAAGTTTGTCATTTCTCACATGACTATTGTAACTTCTAAAATACCCCATTAAATTATTATTTATAAATATTAAAATTGTTATTATATTATATTATTATATTATATTATTATATTATATTATATTAAATTATTATTATTAAATTATACCCCAAAGTGCATTAAACAGATTTTATAGGGCAACTAATAAATCATTAGGGAAAAGAGACAGCCTTTAGAGAAAGCTTGCATTTTTTATAAATTATTCATCCGACCACTTTCATATCTTTGCCGCTGTGGAACAAGAACTTTTCAATTTCTCGAACAAAATATACTTCCTTGCTTACAAAGTATTTTGAAACCACTCTTTTAAGAGTGCACATCCTGTAGAAAATTGGCAGCCCGAAATTTTTTTTCCTTTAATTAGCAAGTTATTGCAGATTTGGCTCATTTAAGTTATAGAAGACTACTTTGTGCGTCATATAATAGGGTATTTTTAATAATTGGTATCGTAGTTTTTCATGGTAACTATTTTATTATTATTGTTAAAAAATTATCATAATTTTTAAAAATCTAAAGAATAACAAATACCCTATTATATTAGAATAATACATAAAATAGTCTTCAAAAACTTAAATGAATAATAAACTTAAATAAATAAACTTAAACTTTTAAATTGCTTAGTTAACAAAATAAAAAATAAGAACCATTAAATTACGTGCTGGCAATTTCTTACGGTACGTACACTCTTTAGATTTTAATTAATGTTCCTCTATATTAAAGTTTAAATTAATTTTTTAATTTTATTTGAATTTTTATAATTTACTTCTTATTGGTTTTTCACACTTAACGTCAATGGCCACCTATTAATTAAAGAAGACCATTACTTTTACGAGAAAACAATACAGAAAAGCAACTAAGGGTTGAAAACAGATCAAAAACCGCAACATTCCCAAGGTGATTTTGGCAATTTTTTCATTTGCCATTCCTGCTAAAATATGATTAAGACGTAACACATGTAGGTATTATAGATAAGTACATATTTACTATTGCATCAGTGTAATATAACGTAAATAGAGACACACAATACAATAATGTGGTTTGCGGTATACATGCAATATTGTATAAGAGAACCTAATTTAAGTTTATGTAACTAAATTAATTTAGGCTGAGCCCACAGGCCATAGGTAAGAGTTTCACACGTATTCCAATTTGCCAGCCCAATCATAACCTCCATAACTTATTTTTACATTATAATATTATGAGGAAGCTGACCGTTGACATTCACAACCCTTGGATCAACCCCAAAACAGAATCGTTCATATTTTTTATTTAAGTCAATACTTTAATTACTTATCTTACAACCATTCAATTAGCAGAGGACTATGTCATACTGAAAAACACCTTATTACATGGCGCGTCCTCTACCGATTGAATTGACCAAATCTTTATAACTTTAGTGTTAACTAATATAAAAAATATAAACACACCAATTTTTGGGGTGATCCAGGGGTGACCGATGTCAACGGCAAGCTTTCTCTCATGTAGAGAGCCCTATACCATGGGGGGAGGGGGGGTCCAAGGGGTCCGGAGCCCCTACGAAATAAAATTATATAATAGATAGAATGGACTTTCAATAATAATAAAAAAAATTTGGACCCCCCAAACAAAGACCAGGGCACGGCCTTGCTCTACACAATAGCACATCATTTTACTTATAGATGAAAACTTACTGTCTCCTAAAAAATCTTTGTTGCTTTCATATTCATTGGAGATAGTACAATACAAGGAAAGCTTTGTGATGGTCCCTAATTTCGAATTCGAGATTTTAAAGGACTTTTTGAGACGTCTTGAGGGCCCATCCAGGAACAAAAAAAAAATGGTTTTTACGAAATTTCTGTATGTCTGTCTGTCTATCAATGTGTGGGCAAATGGATTTCGTTGCGATTCGACATGTGGGTTTAAAAATATCATATCCCGGTACTTTTTAATAAAAACTGATTTTTTCACATAAAATAATGTATTCGTTATGAGTGTAAACAAACCCCACTAAGTCGCTCCCCCCTTGAAAGCTTGGTTATAGGGGCAAAAAAGTAAATGAAAAATGTCCAAAAAATAATTTTTCTGTGGAACCATTCAATACTTCCCAGCTTCAGGCATGTTTCAGTTTCAAAATAGAGCAACAAAATCAAATAGGGCGCTTTCCAAACGAAAGTAGACTATGCTTATGCAGCCCCATCGATCCCAAGGTTTGGAAAAAACGAAGGAGGTGAAATGTAACTATAGGCTAGGAGATATAATGGTACCAACACTATGTAACTATATGTAACTGTATGGTACGGTACCTATACCAATAGATAAAATTGAAAGTATGTACGGGTTGACACGTACCGGTTCTCTCTGATTATTTTGGCTTCCTATTCGGCCATACCACCCTATTAAGATATGCAGCCCGAAACCCCAGTATACTAGTTAACTGTAGTAAAACAACGTCTCATTATTTATTTATTTATTTATTCATTCATTTATGTAGCCTAGTAACGATCGAATGACGATCCAAAAAATCAATCTATGGACAATAGAACGGAATTATGAAACACAACGAAATTGGGGAGGAAAAAGAATTTTCTTGGCTTGTCTTGGTGGGTCGGCAAGACTATGAAAAGGGGCATTAGAGGACTTAACCCCACAAGATACCCCACACGTCCCAATAATGGCCATTCTTCATTTTATTAGATCCGTAATTAAAGGAAATGCTTCGGCACGACCACAGACCACGGAGCACGACTCCCCGACGCTCAGGCCTGTTTGCGAAAGTCTGGGGCGCGGAAAATTGCAATGGCCATCCCAAGGCAGAGGTTAACTATTGCGTCAACTGCTCAAGATGACAACCCAATGGCATTTACGACTAAGGGTCTTTTCATAAGGGCCAAGTTGGAACAATCTATAGTTAATCTTCGATTCATAGAAATATTGAAAAAAAAAAATTTGAGAAACGTCTCCCGTTTATAAAATACGAATAAATTACTGTTCATTGTAAAAACATATAAAATTACAATAGAATAGTCTTTATAGTAGTAGGTAGCCGATACTATAAATAAGTAGTGGCTAATGGACCCAAATCAGCCAATATATCTGTACATATATCAATTATTATATTGTGAAATAAGCTTGGACGCTTGGTTGGAATATTTCTTCATTATTACTTTTTGCGATGTCATGATGATATTTTTGTTGGCTAAGATATCAGTTGTTTCAAATTAATGGGTATAAACTGCCCTGTACTTTACCATGTGCTTTACCATTTTATTAAAAAAAAAAAGAAACAATAGGGCATCTAACTTGCGTTGGAACGGACCTTAAGTCCATGAAGTGGCTTCCAATGGGCTCTAATCACGATGGGCTGGTGATTGTTCGAGAATGGTAGCAGTTCAAAAGGGCGTAAGATCAAACAATACAATAACCGTACACAGATTGTTTAGTGTAGAAAGTGGTCGGGCAAATTAGATGTCCTGGTGGCCTCTTCTCGTCATATATTGATAAAACGGTTGTGTGGAACAATGGGTTCTTTTATAATTGGATGGCTATAGGGACATGACACAAAATTTTGAACTGGGTTTGATTGAATGTTACCCATATATTGTTGTTTAGATTGTGTAAAACAGTATTGTTTAAGGTGACTTTCAACTATTTGTCAACTTATTCATTAGGTTAATGAACATATAAACATATAAATGGTCTCCTGTGGACTGTGGTGGTTCTGGTGCACAGACTGATATAAAAATGCCATACCGTAATAAATGGGAGAGGAGATGTCCTCTTTGAATGCACTTGAACAACTTTCCAGGTTTTCCGGTTAGTAAACTGTAGGCAAAGTTAGCGCTCGTTTTACTATAATAGGTACTATGTCATACGCTGGTCAAGGGTTTGCATGGCGCTATGTTTCTAGTAGTAATAACAACTCCTGCAAACAAAATTGTGTAGTATATAATATTGAACCACATTTTGAAAAAAAAACATGTCGTTAGGTATAGGTTGGTATTGACCCTACCGGCCCAGCTTCATAAAACAAAGAAGCTTAAGGCTGCAACTCACAGCCATTTTGATTTGACATTAGCCCAAAGAAGGGGTCTTCTGTTATGAGTAGGCATCCAGCATGAAAAAATGTTGTAATAATGAGTGTATACCTGATTGATTGGGGCCATTTATCACAGAAAGAGCGTTCAGGTTCATCGAGGGATTCCGTGATTGATCGGTCGATGGCTAGGCTGGGCCTGCGGTGGCCTAGCTGCGTTGACAGAGTGATGTATGGGGACGAAACGGCGGGGGTCAGCAGTGGTGTCACGCAGCGACCAACGACAAGATATTCAATGGGCTGCCTGTATTCTGAAATGCCTATGAGAGAGACTGTGGGAATGTCATCATCACTCGTAGCAGTTGTGCCAAGCCGCCGAGGTGGAGTATAGGGAAGAGCGCTGTCGCGGATAGGCAGAGTCGTAAGTTCAAGTCCTGCTCTTGTTAACATAAGTTAATAATATCACTTCCCCTTCTTTCGATGGCATATTGGTAGCTTCCTCGTACTTGTGTGAGTCTCTACACACCATGCGATCGGAAACCTGTCGTAACTCAACACAAGTATTACCTACAGAGGCAGCTGAAGAGGTTATTCGGATACATTTATTGAGTTGTTTGGATGCGAATAATCTATTTAAAAAAAAAATATCCAGATTGAAGGTTGTTATCTATACTACTAGATTATGATTAATTTGTTTTAGAATTTATTCGAAGTTTTCTAAATGTGCAGTCTGTCGAATATGTACGAGTATAGATAATTATTTGATACAAAGTATTTTAAAGAATTATGAATTCTTTGAAGAGAGTGGAATCCAAATTTTGGCGTCGTACCACAATTAGGAGCCCGGACGCAAGCGCTAAATAAAATTTTATAACTATTCCTACGAAAAGAAATAAACATTAAATTTATCATAAGAACTTTTTTATGAACCTAGGCCCATTGGTCCCTTGTCCAATGTCAACGACCCCATAGATTTCGGACATTATTTATAATGTTGACTAGGGAAGTCAGGTTGTCAGGTACTGCCCAACGGCCAGGCAACCTCCCAATATAAACAAATATTACAAAAATGTAAGTCAGCGAGTGATAAGACTTTTTTGCCACATCGAAATGCCGAAGAATCTATTTTATATTCAAGTAGTGGTAAGTTATAGGCTATTACTAGTTTACAATTCATTTCCCCACCACCACGAGCCGCCACTGGACAAGCTGCGATAAATATATCATATTAAGGGAACCATATTCTACTGTACGTTTCCTCTTAAGACCCAAAAAACAAGACGTGCGTAAACTAGCATACGGCTGCGCATTCGTGCCCACAAACTAACTCTTTGTTGCGCAACAGTCGATATTATATGAGCCAGGATGGGTTAATTTGGGGTCCGAGGTATAATTTTCTCGGCTTGGATTGATTTTAACCGAGTGTAAAATTATCTGGCAGCGTGCAGCTACCGTAGTACACGATAATGATTTTAATGATTTGTTAGCTCTGCACAGCTCATTCCTAATTCTGTAATTGGCTGCTTTGAAGATCTGTTTCTCATTACACGGGCTATGCTCGCATTTGTACCCCTTAGTCTTTAATCTTAAATGCTGATTTTGAGGAGGGAAACCATTTAAATGGATCGAGTGTCAAGGTTATAGCATCGTCTGCTGCACCCGAAAGGGTGAAACACTGAATTATGAGTTCAAAATATTATTTTGATAACTTTTAAATGTGTTTTCCTTGTGACTGCATGATAGGAGGCATACGATAAACTCCATTGGCAATGCTGAAGTCTTTATTAGAGCTGTAGCATATTGGTATTGTTTTATTTTTATTTTTTATTTTTTAACACGAATGAAGATTGTGGCAGAATTGAAGTTGAAATGTATGGCGGTTATTAAAAGGAAATAGAACAAGAGAATGAAGGAGATTGAGAGAAATAAGATGTAAAAGAAGGGGAAAAGAAGTTGGTTTAATTCAAACTGCCAAAAGTCTTGGGCAAGTTGGCGAAAGTGTATGGGCACCATAGTTATGTAATATGCTAGGCCTACTTGTTTATGGCGTGTGTGATCCATTGTGGGCATCTTTGAAAATTGAACTGGAGCACTGGCGGCTATTGAGATGAAACTGATAGGCGTGTTCATTTATAAATTATTCTAATCGTAGACAACCTAATCAAATTGTTATGACACAAGCCTATTACTTCGTTAGTGAATTCATAGTGTAATGTATTACGAGATTTTGCTTCATGGTTGATTTCGTTGTTGTTATATCTAACGAAGTCTTGTGCAGTTATGTAGGGCACCGTCAGGAACTCTGCTCTGAGGTAAACAATATAGGCTACAGTATTGGATTTTTATTACTTACTAGTTACTAGTGTACTGGTGGGCTTTTATCATGTAATTTGTATTGTAACTTGTATCGCCAACTTCCCCGTTCCACATTTTTTGATTGTTTATATATATACTTTTGGAGTTGTTTACTATATGTTCAATGTCGATATTAATTTAATTTACTTTAATTAATATATATTTTTGGTCCTGAAACCTTCGGCAGCCTCCTCAAAACACCCTATCAAAGTTTTATCACAATGTGAACAGTGCTTCGGAATGCATAAGGAACAAGCACAAAATTGAAGTGATATTTGTGTATACAATTTTCTTAGACAGACAAGCCTAGGTATATTATAGTTGATGTCCTCATGTAGTCATGTCATATATTAGTGTATGATAAAACACACTATATATTAGAGTTAGTGGATAGTGCAAGAAGCTTAAACCGAGCCTTTACACCTCCATATGATTTGCTTGCGGAAGCAGGGGACCAATAGAAAAACGCCCTATGCAGGCCTTAAACTTTCGCGTCAAATGAAACTCAATCGTTTTCATATGGTACCTAACCCAAGATTTTTATAACTAAAAAAATGTGTCTTATTAAATATTTAGGCTGTCTAACTTCACTATTATGATAAATATGCTTTCCCAAAATATCTGAAAAATTATGTGGATTATAAAGAAACAATAGCATCAAATAAGTTCAATCATCCAAAACAGTAACAACTGTACCCTACGAAATTTCAAATGTAGTAAATGCAAAATTAAATTATAGGCAAAAATAAGGGCAGCAAAAAGGCATTTTCTCTTAATTTTTTAAATAAAATACAGAATACCTCCTGCTGTGAGCCCAAATATGGCGGAAATCAAATGACCATGCGACACGACCGCCAATGGTTCCTCTAATGTATTATATGTTATGCATGGTGTATAAGTCATAGACGGATACGGGGGGGGGGGGGGGGGAGCTACCCCTCCCCTGCCAAAATTTAGTAAATCTATTGATACTTTATTGTAATACTTATTATACATTATAGGCCTACCTTTATCGCAAAACTTAATTACAAAATTACAATGCCACCAAGAATTGAAGATAAGGAAACACTGAGTTTCTGTTGTTCGATTTGATAAATATACAATATATTTTTTCCAGTCAGGGATCAACTCAGGCCGACACTACCTAATTACTTAACATAGGCATCCGGAACCTAATGAAGATGTCATTAAAGATTATTTTTGCGCAAAATGTGATAGCCCGAGTTTTTCCACTATCGTTGTGTTGTAGACTTGAGTGTATGAATACCACCTGGATAAATAGTGCATACAACACCTTTCCATAAATGGTCGCTTGCCCATTACGCGCAACACCAACTTGTTAACCAAATATACATTTCAATGTTTATATCGCCACTTGCCAACATGGTTTAACGAGATGGCCACTCCCAGGCTTAGCACTTGTGGGCTCTTCTATAATTGGTTCGCTGTGGATGGTTTAGTTTCAACACTTATTATGTAAATTGATAATGGATATATTGCAGTAGCCTGTAGGGCTTAAATCACTGCAGCTTTGTATAGTGATATACGAGTAGGGCAGGCTATTACAAAATTCATAAACTAACTGCTTATTGCTATTATTTTTAGTCGATAATTTCAGTTTAAATCGCAACTTGTCGGCACAGTAGTGTGCAAGTTTAATGTAATTAGTAAATATTATTCTATGGTAATTGCCTAGTGACGGTAATCATGTTGATGTAGTGTCAATTTGTTACTACCATTTTTGGTTTCCAATTTATATGTAGTATAAGGAAAGCTTTGTGATGGTCCAAATTTTCAATTCTGAGATTTCAACGGATTTACACGTTTTGAGGTCCCAGGAACCCAAAAAAGTGGTTTTTACGAAATGTCTGTCTGTCTGTCTGTCTGTCAGTCTGTCGCTCTGTCACTCTGTCTGTCTGTCTGTTCTACGATTTCCGGGCAAACTTCTCGGTCGATTTTAATGAAATTTAGCTTGTAGATATACGAAAATCATACCTCAAGACTGTTTTTTTTATTTTGGGCTAACTCAATTTGAAGGGGTTTTATTCTCAAGAAACTCCAAAAAAAACTTATAAAAACATTATTTCTCAAAAACGGCTGCAACGATTTATTTTAAATTCACATATATTGTAGTCATTATTAATGTAAACAAAATGCGTGGGGTCGCTTGACCTTTGATAGTTTGCTTCTGGGGGTAAAAAAATAAAAATAACTAAATTTTCATGAAAAATGACTAAAAAATTATTTTTCTGCGAAACCTTTCAATCGATGATTTCTACCTTCAGGCATGTTTTAGGTGTTAAATTGAGTAACGAAACTGGATAGGTTGCTTTCCCAAAAAACTATTTGGTTTTGTGCAAAAATTTTTTTGAAAAAATGATAGAAAATTCACGCTCAAATGCATTGCGTGCCCTGCCATTATTGCTGTGTGGTAATGTGTTGGTCTGACCTATCTAGAATTTATGTCACCTCCAGTGACGTCAGGTGGAATGTCCCCCCCCCCCAGGTATCGGAATTTGAACCATAGAAAAATTATTTGCCATGAAATTCTCATTTTCTCTATCTACTACTTTTCATAAATTGGGAAGCAAGTAAACTCGGAACGGTTCTTATTACAATAGTTAGGTGAGCTGTCGTTTCAATTAATTTTGGTTTAGGGTCCACAGACTAATTTGTACCTTTTTAAACTTCATGACGTGCGTAGCTTCACCCTTATAACCAAAACCTAATGAGGAGTTCTGTATAGGCAAGAAATAAAAATGTTAGTGGGAAGAACTGTAAGAAGTTTAACCTTGTAACCCTTACTGTATGCAGGACTGAACGGGGCAAGCATGTCAGTGTAGCCAATAACAATAATTTGGGCGGGGAGGAGGGGGGGGGGAGAGGTGGAAACCAATTGGTTTCTAAGAGAAGCTGGAAAAGACCGTTCGATTAGAAGGCCCCTTCTAATCTGTTAATGTGTTTTTTTTTTAAGAGAATATGAGAATAAACCATCAAGGGATATGCCACCTAGTGGTATTTGTTTCTATTAAGAAACACCATGATATACACGTATGTATGTGAATTTAAAAAGAAATATTTGGAGCCGTTTTCTGGTTTGAACATGTTCAAAACATTTCAAAAGAAATTTTATCAATTTCTATCGAATAATTTTGCCCCAACATTGAGGTACAGACAGAAAGACCGACAGGCAGACATTTCGCAAAAACTTGTACCTGGTACCTACCTCAAATGTCAAATCATGTAAATCTATTGAAATCTAGAAATCAAGAATTGCGACCATTACAAAGTTTTCCTTTTACTGGCATACAATAAATTAATATCTGTTCGATATTACTGAGCCAAACTAGCGGAGTTAATGACTGTAAAGGCTTCTCTTGCACTCAACTGGAAAGGACCTGCTTTTACATGCACTCCGACATGTGACCAGAAAATGTGGCAAGTGTGAGATGAGGCTCGAACCAACTGCTTTCAGGTGAAAGTTAGAGTTCATACGACTGCTATATATGTCCTGACAATGCCCGATCCATCGGTGGATTGCCGTACGAGGGCTCTTGCTTTATAATCATAACTCCGCTAGGCTGGTTCAGTATTGGAGCAAAAACGTCCACTAATTTGGGTTCGTTCCTTGCTCTCCCTTTGCAATCTGAATCCCAATGTTTTCCTCCCACATTCATCAGACCACCTCAAGTCACAGACAAAGCAAGTTCAGCAACAAAAAAATTAAAAACGGTGTTCAAAACTATTTAACGCTACCACCAATTTCCAGCCCGCATCTGGCTGGCCAAATTAATTATATGCCGTGGCCAATTTAAAACCTTTAGGAGCCAACCCATCTGCCCTCAGATTATTAAACCTCTCCCCGAATTGACTGAGGTGCAGCGTGCAGGGGGCAGTGACTCCACTACAATGGCCGCCATCAGCCCGTCATATTGTCTGCTAATGTTTTCGTTTTCATGGTACATAGAGCCACCGCCTTCGGTTCCCATACAATTATGTTTTTAATAAAGTAGTTTAGATTTTTTCAATGACGTTGCTATTTAGGAAGGTGAGAGTTTATAAAAGTCAGTGAGCCTTGGTACATAGAAAATGTTGGCGATTTTTCTGAGAAAATGTTGGGGCATTTGATATTTGTGGGCCTAGGGCCGCAGGTATATACTACACATAAGGGTACAGGTCCAGGGAAAAATTTTTGGGGCTATGTGAAACATAGTCTAAAAAATATCTGCCCCTTCTTTTAATACGTCATACATAAGCATAATTGAAAGAGTGGCCCAAAAGTCCCAAAATTCGCCGATATGGAAGATAAAGACAGTTTTCTTTCTTTATTTCTTTCATATTCAACAACGGCTTTCTGTAGCTTATTAGCCACATGCAGGTGTTTATTTAGTTTTTAGTCCATTCGCGCTGAAAGATCACAAGGTTGTAATTTGACTAATGAAAGTAATCACTGTTCAAGAAAGGTTAGCTCTTACGACTTTGTTAAAGGTATGGAAAATGAAATCGAGTGGAATGCAAGGACCGTTCCAGGACAGATTTTTGGAGGGGGGGGGGGGCATTTTGAGGATCAAGTCGAGTTCCATCGCGTCAATTTTTTCTGCAAAGCTAAAAATTAGGCACAAATTATTTAATTTTGCGTGCAACAACATAGAAACATAGAATAAAATAAGTATCCGAAATTTAGCTTGATTGAGCCTTTGTTTGGAACCTCCTAGGACGGAATTTCGGCCCTATTTTTCCCCATTCCAAACCATGACAGCTTCCTGCTGATTCTGAATTCCATAGTTTTACTAACTATGCAATGGTCGGAGAGGAGCCACCCCTTACTAACAGAAATAAGGCCAACGAACCTGTATGATTACATTATGTGCATCTCCTATAGTTTCGAACTTGGCCAGCAGGGGGCCATCATCTCGAGAGGAAACAACAGACACTAATCAATGTCCTCCTGGGCCAAGAAATACCGACCGGGCCGAGGTTGTGGAGGCCAGCAACAATCAATCAATCAATATCCGTGTCAATCAAGCGGGTCGGATTGTTTTAATTACAACGTGTTTATTCCCTGTGGTCTCCACGTCTCTATCCCACCGACGAACAATGAACCAGTTCAACCAGTGCAGAGCTGCTGTTGAGGCTGCTGGCCGTTGTTAGGGTATTAGGCTACGAACGGGAAGGTCGACATTCGCGACTCGACAGAAAAGTTAAAGCCAAATTAGCTTGGATTATTGTGGGTCAACCCAAACTTGGGCACTCCTACGATCACTTGAAAAGTCTTGGTAAGGAATACTGGACGGCACCATAATGTTCCAGCGCATGGCACCTTAATTGATATTGTTGCCAACAGAACATACTGAATTGGGCAGTTATCCAGGAAGATGCCCATATATGACTCAGGACTAAGCTCGTTGCGAACGACTAGGATAGGGGTCAAGGATAGATAATGGATACAGATACAGCTTTAGTAAGTCTGTGTAAGTTAATGTATTACGTCATAGGCCTATATTAATTTAATCGATACTAATTGCTAAATTAGTCAACCACCACTTCATGGCAATGACGCCCCTATTATGTAGCAAAATATTCTTGTAAAATAATATGTCTTCTCAGTTCTGACCTATAACTCTAAAACAGTCAACAGTGTGACTTGAGTATACGTTAAAGCCGACCAAAAACACTCAATGTGCTTCTTCACGCCCCTATTCTCAGTAGGGCCCCACCTCTCAAAAAGCACCTATTTTTGATTGCCATGACTGGACCTCCCCGCATTCAGCAACGATCCGTCCAGATCACTTTCGAAACATTATTACAACAGCAGCCCTGAAGCATCACTAAGAATATGTTATCCGAGAATAAGAAGTGTAAAATATTAAGTAAAGCCAATTAACAATAAATTGGCTTACTTAAAGCAGAATATGCAAGTATTAAATTACATGATATTGTTTGTCAAAAAAAGAGTGGTTGCTCTTGATCACTGCATTTTTTTGCCATTTTCATGATAAAAATGTAAATGCCTTCTGTTTTACTTGCTAACGTGTAACTTGGTTTTAACACCCTTGAGTAAGCTAGGGTCCTTAGAAATCTTCATAGTACCTATGTAATATTTGTTCCACCACTTACGCTATGGTAACCTATGAAATAAAGATAAAAAATTCACTGTCGCAACTAATCTTCGAAATCATAAACAATCGCCGGACTTGTCAAACGGAGCTCACATAAATTTAACTCATAATTAACCCTCCCCCCAATAATTAAAGCTATTCCTAGACTTTTGACCCGAAAATGATTAATAAAATATTCTTGAAAAATGTCTGGTTTGTAACTAATTCGTTAAAAAGTGATTGATTACAGGCAAAGACTATACGAGGTGCGCGCTCCGTGTGGCGCGCTTGTATTATACTTCTACTAGGTCATAAACGGTGCCGTATTAAGGTCTATAGGCCTTGTAATGCTTTCCCATTTATACGTAGTATAAGGAAACCTTTGTGATGGTCAAAATTTTTGACTCGGAGATTTCAAAGGATTTACATGTTTTTAGGTCACAAGAACCCAAAAAAGTGGTTTTTACGAAATGTCTATGTCTGTCTGTTCATCGATTTCCGGGGAAACTACTCGGTCGATTTTGATGAATTTGGCAAGTAGGTTCACAAAAACCTCGGGACCATTTTCGTATTTTGGGCCAACTCAATTTTGAAGGATTTTATTTTGAAAACACTCCAAAAAAACGTCTAAAAAAATTATTTCTCAAAAAAGGCGCCAACTATTTCTTTTAAATTCACACATATTGTAGTCGTTAATAATGTTGACAAAACGCGGTAGGTGTTCTTCTTCTGTCAGGAGCCCTCTGCTCCCTGTTAAAAATACTACCCTTAGGTAAATATACTGCACAAACCTAATTTTTACTGTTTATATAGGATTACTGTTTTCGCCTTGCGTGGATAATAATAGGAGAGCACTACAAAAAGGCTGAGACCACTGCCATTGTGTATATCAACTAACCTGTCGGCAGGGCCGGTTTTACCAGGCCCGGGACCTGTGGTGATTCCATGGCGCGGGGCCCCTACCTTAGGATATATTTTCTCGGGTGAGGTGGGGGGGGGGGGGTTAAACTGACAACAATGTAGCCACCCACTCATGGACGAATTTAGTCCTTTTTTTAAGTAATTAAAAAATAAAAATCCCTTTCGACTCTGGCCGATCAGGAGTAGGGAGATTCCGCAGACCCTGCTTTTTACGCTGTGTGTAATAAAAAAAAAACTTCATTGTTTTCCCGACCACAACATCAACACACAAAACACTCTTGTGTTCCAAATTTCGAACCACAATGCCGACGAACTTTTATTTATCAAATTATTTTCACTTTGACTGGATGCCATCTTAAAATGGTTGATTTGTCATAAAAAGTGGTGATTACCATTATCGTAGATAATAATACTGACTACAGTCAGATTTTAATTCATTCCTCTGCGACCAATATCAACTGAGATATAAATTATGCAAGGTTTCAATCGACCACTATCTTGTAACTAAATAGTGAATCTAGCTGGTTAACGACCTCGATCAAGGCATTTGTATGATCAATTTTTGTGCCAAGTTTCATCAAAATCGGATAATATTTACGGAAGTTAGAGTGTTTCCTAAAATCGATATATATATATATATATAACGGAGGGTGGTTTTAGGCTCAGGGGGTCATGAAATGAAAAGTTGCGAAGAAATTTTCCGAAAGTCGAACATTGGTCGCCATCTCAATAGGAAGATAAATCTCCCTAAAAATAAAAATTATTATTATTAAAAATTGTGCCAAGCGCGGGCCCCCTGAAAGCGCGGGACCTGTGTTTTTTTGTCATACTCGCCACATGGTAAAACCGGCAATGCCTGTCGGTATGAAAATATATTAAGTAGGCTCTGCTATATAATGTACACAGGTTACTTCTTGTTCAACTCCTCCGAAAAATTCATGACAACGGCCTTGGTACATACTACAGAAATAGCGTTGACTACGCCTATTTTCTTATAATGTTCAGCGCACCCAAAAGAAGTAGGGCAACCCCAGATGAATAAATCATTGAATAGTGACATACTGTGTATCCCTAAACAGAGCCTATATAATGTCTAGCGACCTTAAGCAGGCTCTTTTGTACAGGTGTCATACCCTTGAACTAGCACCGCTACAACCAATTACCAAAGGCGGCAGAGGCTGAAAGTGGTTCGAAACAATGGCACAGGTTAGGTGTCCAGCGGACGACCTTCGAGCGATCCGGCTGGCGAAAGTGAGCGTGATGAATGCGCGGCAAAATCGGAGCAATTTGAAACATGACCAGACACCACTGCATGGGTTAAGTTTTTAAGGAAAACTCGCAAACACTGTTTCGATCCGATCTGTCTTTTGTCACAAAGGTGCATAAAAAATCAGGTTATGGGCCCATGCATTGCTTACAACTTTTAGTGAAGGCAAAATGAAGTAAAAAATTATGTGAGATAGCTTAAGGTGGTTTTAGTATGGATGTTAAGTGTGTTGTGCATTGAGAGACCTATGGTGTCCGGCCCCCTGCACAGCTATGGTGTCGCTATTGTCGGTACGTGTTTTATTTGCATAATCAGCGGTTATGTTGGTACGCCCCGGATAGCGTTGCCAATATAGTGCATGGTTTTTATAAACCTTTCAACTAGACCCTGCGGTTTTATTATTATTTGTAGCATGTACAATCATTATTGTACACACGTCTTGATAATATAGAGTTCTATTATTGTAAACTGACCTAAGCTTCATATCCAAGAATTTACTTAACGGAAAAGATTTATATATATTGCATAATTACTCTTCAGCTCAGATATAGTAAAAAGGTTGACTGATAGGTGTCTATAAACAAGGACTTGTTAGAAAATTATGGCTAATAATCTTCATTATTAGCACCTTCATGAAAATAGGCGGAAAAAGCGGAATAAGTAAAGTAATTTTTATTTTGCATATAAAACTTTGCTAACTGCTATACCATAAAGCTTTACTTCTGAATCCATCATACCTTAAATGGCTCCACGATATCTAAAACAGATAGATCGTGAGAATTGAGATAGCTGTTAATGCCATCAATTCGAGTTATGAAGTTGCATAAAACAAGATATTAGATGCACCCTATTGCACATAGCCTATCAGAGATCGGTCCTTAATTAAGCAGAACGTGATAAGTCACGACTGTACTATACTACGGAATAAACGTTTTTTTTTAAAGTCTAAATGGGGTTTTTCATCATTTTCTTCCCCATCAGAATAGAGGGCATTTCAGCCATCCCGTTTGAACTAGACCTTTTTTCAGGGACGGATCCAGCCCATTTTGGGGGGGGGGGTAGCTGAGGGTCAAAATAGGAAAAACTTATGTAGGATCGACTAAATTAGAGCGTAATAACTTAATTTACAATAGATTTACCAAATTTTGGGGGGGGGGGGCAGCTACCCCCCCTCTACCCCCTCCCTGTATCCGTCCTTGCCTTTTTTCGTCTTATCCTGGAAATTATAGTGATATAGTGGGGATCAATTTTTTTCGAAAGAGATGGGCTAGATGGCACCATGGTTAAGCTAACATATAAGACTCAGGCATTTTCTGAGCTGTTTTTTTAAGGCCCTTCTTAGGGGGGTTGTTAAGTTAGTCCGATGACACATCAAAAGAGTAGTCTCTTCATATTGTGGAATTGTTGCTAATATACTGTATGCATAATATTTGAAGTTAATTTTATAAGTAGTCAGCTTCTCAAGAAAGTTTTCATTTTTTATGAAGTCTTCAAAATATTATTTTTAGATGTTTGGATTGAGAAATGAATTAATTTATGTCACCGTTGGTTCATTCAGATCACTTTGTTTTAAACACAAGTAACCATTTTCAGTGGCAATAGCAAATAAAATGTCTGCCTAGATTCGTAAATTCCTTCCTGACCACCACGCCCTAATAATTCAGAGAGCAAATTCAATAATCCTATACAAAGCCTAACCTTGAAGACCTTTCTCTGGCACAGAATCACTAGAGCCCAATATGCAGCGTCCGACCTTTATTGTGAGCTCTGAAATTGCTTCCTGATCTACATTCGTGATAAATGTAATAACGTTATTAGTTTTTTGCCGTACCTAGTCATTACAGCCGACACTTTGATGGCTTCAAAGCTAATTGTTGGAATGATAATGTCATTACGAGTTAAGTGACTGCCATGACATTTGGGAAATTATTTCGCTTTATTGAAGTTGATAGGCCGATTTTAATATTTTGATAATATATTTTATACCTGCAGCACAAACATGTCTTCTTAATAGCTTATTAAGGGTGATTAATTAAATATATTTTTATTCATACAATATTATATCATGGCGTTTCACATGGGCTACATTTATTTGTTACCACAGCAGGTAGCTGAGATATTTAATTCCTTGTTGGCTTCGTTAAGACTGTAGATTTTGAAAATCTCCATTCGGATGTACCAAGGGCGAATCAAGCGGCAAATTTAGGGGGGGGGGGAGGGGTTCACAAGTTGTATGTAAGTTTGAAAGGTAATTTTTTTTGCTGAAAATGTAAGTTTTATTCAATTTTTTTTTAATTTTTCTATCATGTGAATTTACTAACTTAGGAGGGGGTCATGACCCCCCTGCCATTGGGATGTATGACGATGCTCAGGTTAAATGTTAATGATACTGAATTTGGGGCGGCCGGACAGGGTGCTCACTGTTCCTGTTCTGATTGCTTTCTCGACATTTTCCAACTTATCGAAAGTGCCAACAATTATTGTTTAAGGTTTATGGTGATTGAGAGATTGACTACTGCAAATGTTCGGGTAGGCCCTCTAGTTGATTCATAATATGAGTAAGCGTTTTTAGGCTTGTAGAAATTGCAATGCCACCCATACATAGCTAAAAGCTACAGTACAAACATATGTTATAAAAGCATTGCAAGCAATCTGCACTCACAGTATACTGTATACTGAAGCATACGGTTAATGCCAGCCTGAACCAGTTTTTTCCCCGCACTTTTTGCATCTATTAAATCCCATCTGTACCGATATTAACACCAATATATACTAGCACATGTACTATTATAGGCAATATCCCATAATACGATTCAATAACCACTCTACCACACATTACCCGGCGCACATATAAGGAAAATAAATGATTTAAAATTAGCCATTTCCCACACGCATGCGCTCGGGCCCGTTTATGAACCAATATAAGTAATACGGGTCAGAAGGCATTAGCGGTATAACACACACGAGGTCGTAGCCTAAGGTCGAGAATTACTTATTGGCGCTAGTGTGCTGCTTGTCCGACAGATGTAGTTGTCAATATCTTTTACACCTCACTGACTTTGCGTCAATGAGAAGGCTCCGCCAGTGGAGATGATCCTGTCAGATTGATTTGGTACAAGTTTTGTCCAGTCTCTTTTCGGGGTTCGTTAACTAGTAAAGTTTCTATCGATTAATTATAACAGTGAGTGGTTTTAAGTTTGAAGTAGGCGTTATTGAGTTTCAATATAAATATCTCTCTCATGCCTCAGTCTCTGTATACTGTAATTATTGTTGGGTGAAATTCTAGCAGCATTATTATCGTTAGACTATATGACACTATGTATTGTATTATATACTGTAGTATACTAATGTAAGACGTAAGAGTGGAATGTGGATATGCCTTAATTACTACCTACTCCGAAGTGTCACAGTAACATTAGTTTACATTTACTATGATCTTGATAATAATATAGCCTATAGGGCCCTATCTAGAGAAATTAGCCAACCAACCATACTTCCTTGCTAGTTTTCGTGGGGGCAAGGAAGCTGGCAATAATTTTCAAACGAGCCGCACAACAATTTTATAGCGTCATCTTCCGATGGCAAAACTGGTTAAATAGTCTACTTCTTGCGCCTGTAATTTCATTGAGGTAATGACTGTGTAGGTAAATTGGGGGTTTCGCATTTTATTGCATAAAGAAGCACCATAAAAATCTTAACTTAATAGACCTGGAGGACTGCAAAAGTGGAAATTTAATGCGGCAAATAAATAGGGCTCCATTTTCTTAATAGATCTTGCATTATTATTTCGAAAGAACACATCAGTAATTTTTTTTTTCTTTTTAAACATAGATCCGAGTGTTTCAATGGGAATCTAGGCTTTTGATTGTCATTTTAAAGGGTTCGGTTCTGAGCTCAATATTAAATTTATTGACAGTAATTATTGTATTTAAGTACCTACACTGCAGTATTACAAGAACCGGTCCGAGTTTACTCGAACATGCTTTCCAATTTTATCAATTAGTAGGGAGAGAAAATCAATAATTTCATGGTAAATAATTTTCCTATGGTTAAATTTCGGATATCTCGGAAGGGGGGGGGGGTGTCCACCTGACTTCACTGGAGGTGAGGTAGCCTCAATATATTTAAAACACATTACAACACAGTAATAATGGCAGGGCAGGCAATGCATTTCAGCGTGAAGTTTCTGTCATTAAAAAAAAAAAAAAAAAATTTGCGCAAAAGCAAATAGGTTTTTGGGAAAGCAAACTGTCCGGTTTCGTTACTCAACTTAACACCTAAAACATGCCTGAAGTTAGAAATCATCGATAGAAAAGTTTCGCAGAAATATTATTTTTTAGTCATTTTTCATTAAACTTTAGTTATATTTATTTTTTTACCCCCAGAAGCAACCTATCAAGGGGCAAGTGACCCCCCGCATTTCATTAAAATTAATAACGACTACAATATATGTGAATTTAAAAAAAATCGTTGGAGCCGTTTTTGAGAAATAATTTTTTTAGACTTTTTTTTTAGTTTTTTGAGAATAAACCCCCCCCCCCCCCCCAAATTGAGTTAGCCCCCCCAAAAAAAAAGTAGTCCCGAGGTATGATTTTTGTAAACCTACATGCCAAATTTCACTCAAATCCACCGAGTAGTTTGCCCGGAAATCGACGAACAGACAGACCGACAGACAGACATTTCGTTAAAAACACTTTTTTGGGTTCCTAAGACCCCAAAACGTGTAAATCCGTTGAAATCTCGGAATCGAAAATTTCGACCGTTACAAAGCTTTCCTTATACTACGTATAAATTGGAAAGCAATAAAACCGTACGGGTGAGTCCATAGGAAGAAAATGTGTATAATAGTATAGTTCTGTAGAGTACTTTAAAAATGAAATACATAAAAACACCTGCCAGTAGGTATGTTGAAGACGAAAACTGCTATGTTTACTGTAGATCGATATGTTTGCTGCATGCTCCCTCCCAACACGATTTAATAATAAACAGCATAGCCTATGGGACAACCACAAAATCGGTATTTCAAGTAAACATTGTACAAGCCCTAGCTCTTATAGTATTTAATTTGGGAAGTAAATCAGGTAATTAGACTAGAAGGCAAATGGCTTCGATCATCTATGGTAAATAAGTTTCAAAAAGATAGCGTATTTTATTTGGTAACCACAATATTTTCCATAACTAGCGCATCAGACACTTTGTAGGAAACACTTTTTTGGAGCTCTGCGGCTGAGAGCTCGAAGCATTCTGTCAAATAATGCCTCCCAACATCGAAATAAAAAACCCTCAAACAGCTTTCCAAATAGTTAACAATGTGCAATGTTTATGAAGCGCCACAAAAACACTTAAATCATTAATATACTGCATAGGTAAACAGAGGCGGTCCTAGACCTCATAAAAGGGGGAGGCACTTTTCAGTGGCGTAACGATAGGTTCTCAAAGGTGTATAATTTGGCGTCTCCCCACCCACTTTCATGAAAGTTGCTCAGGAGCCAGAGGGTTGAAATATTGGAGTTTTACGCATTTTGGGAGCAATAAAGCTTATATAGTACAAAGAATCAACATAATTGGGGACAAGGGGGGCCCGTGGGAAAAGTTTTGAAAAATAGGGCTGAAATAGTGAGGTTTCGCGCATTTTGAGTGCAGTAACACTTAGATTTTAAAGGCAAAGAATATAACTGCTGTCCAAAGGGGGGGGGGGGGCAATTGCCCGCAGTGCCCGTCGCTGCGTCCGCCTCTGTAGGTAAATGTTTGTAGACCAATATATTGTTATTCCCACGAAAGTCGCCACACCGTCGCCAATATGCCAACATACTAAAATAAAAAACACACCAAAGTAATCAATTGAGACGATCCAGATGCATAATATTAGATAAGGTCACGTTATGAATACCAACCTACGCATCGGCCTTCTCAACTCACTCCTTTCCATTACACCTATAAGCTAAGCATTCAATTTTTAATTACTTGCAACGGCCACCGGTCAGAATCCTATTACGAAACACACCAATTGTTATATACGACTTATAGAATCTCATATAATAGTTCCACTGTTGAACGGTGAAATGTATTTTTCAAAACTGTCTATCTGTCTTTGGTTGTGTGTGACCCACTGACATATAGAGAGGATGCTCACGATTTCTAGTTATCCATCACTTTTTCTTTCTTACGTCGGTAATGAATTACCCTAGGCTTCTGCTTCTAAATTTGTAGGCTTACTAAATTGTATATTTTGTAGTGTCATGTAGAAACAATCAATCTCGGTTTATGTAATAATCCCGGGACGTAACCATTAAGTGAATAAATGGTTACATAAATTTGTTTTATTAATCTTGTTGACAGTCAACTGACCTTCAAATAAGTTTGTTGTTTCCGATTGTTAGACAGCGACATTCAAATGTACACACTGCATTTAGGCTGCCAGCCAGTGACCATGGAGACTGGAGCCAAGTCTGTCTCCATTGCCCATAGGTTTGCGTTTTAACATTATATAAATCAATTCCAAAATAACAATTGGCGTGTGAAAAAAACACCTTTAAAATGTCTCTTCCAATATGGAATTCATGGGTGTAAATCCTTCTCAGTAGGCGTAGAACCAACACCAAAGGATAAACTAAAACTGAGTTTAAAAAAATCTGCACGTTTGGAAACAAAACAGGAGATTTTCAAAATTGTGCTAAAGTTTGAGTGCACAGCAGTAGGCAATGTATTGTTTAACCCGTGGGCGGATACAGGGGGAGGTCAGGGTAGGTGCCCCCCTCCAAAATTGTTTTAGTAAATCTGTTGTAAGATAATTTATTACGCTCTAATGTAATCGATACTACGTATGTTTGTTCCATTTTGACCCCAAAATGGGCTGGATCCGTCCCTGTTTTACCCCTGTGTTAACATTTATCCTAATTAGTGGTAACTGGTAAATTAGTTTTATTTTCCGCTATCTCCCGGAAAACTTATCATTTTCTGTGCTACGCCCGCTGAAAAGTTTTCTTCTTTCATTTCTCGGATATAATGAGCAATTAAGGGACTCGGCGGTTATGAATAATTGTCTATAGACAAATGACAGTTACCAGTGACCCGTTAAATAATCGTTATTGTAGGATAAAAAAATTAAATCATGGTTTTTATTGGTTGTAGAGGGATGGAATGAAGGGTGACTGAAAGCCCGTATTTTAATCCACGATAATGACAATTAACACATTTAACGCCAATAACGTGATCCATAACGTGATCTCCCAGAGCCGAATGGGATTTTTAATTTTGATTCCGTATGTATAACTGTACGGAGAACAAAATATGAAATAACATAATTTTACTCAAACTGTACAATTTACTTCACATTTTTACTTGTACTCATCGGTCTCTATTGCACACCATTACATCAGTGTCAGACTATGCCTTAGGCGTAAGAGCTGTAGTGCCGTGCCTAAAATTACATTTGTTGTGGGGTCTTAGGTCACGAGGAAGAATTAAATTAGTGACGCAACAGCAATCTACAAACTGTCCAAGAGTTTTGTGCTGGTCAGTTGGCCATACTGCCGCGCATCGCAATGATCAAGTACTGCGCAAAGTGCAAACAGGCCTGTCAACACGACAACATTAAAAATTATGACAACACTGCGGCGCGAAATTGGACCAAGGAGGAAGGTGAGAGGTTGCAGAAGAGTCGGTGGACTTTCAAATATTTCAGGCCGGCCTTTGAAATATTAATGAGAACTATTTGCATGCGGCCTCAAAGACCGAAATATAGTCCAGTAATGGTTGCAAATTGAAGATGTCTGCTATAAAAGAGAGAATGGCAGTACAACACGGCTGCCGTCGTTTTAGTGGCAAAAGTGCGATTTGGAAGTTGGGAGGAGATGTGGAGTGTAGGGATGGGCGGAGGAGTATTGTCGAGAAGGCCAACACCCATCAATAAGGACTGAATTGGATATGACTGTAGCTTGCAGACAGGTGGTAGGAAAATCTAAAGTCTTGACTTTCGAGTATTTGCCGGACGAAGAGAACGTGCCCCCTCCCTGGGATTAAAGAATGCAAGTGAAAGGCTAAAAAAACCAACCTTTTCGAACTTCTCCTTATACTATTAAGTTTCCCTAAGGAGACCTTCTCGCAAGAGTTTGTAGTTTAACATACTATCTTAGTTTGGAAGGGGCCCATACGCTACCGTATATCTGCGCCCCTGAAGAAAATCCTGGATCCAGGAATCTTACAGACATAAACATTAATAATACCATTAAGATATTGTTCTCAGGGCGAATAAAATATAATACCACAATTTTGGGAGAATTTGGGTCATTTCAACCCAAATTCTCTGGAAGCATCCATGATTTAACAACACCACTGCCATTTACCCTCTGCGGTTAACGAAATTTTGGAGATCGAATCTCAGTTAAAACGAGTTAAAGAGGCATTAAGGGTGAGGCAAACTACAACCTTTAACCTTTAAAAGGGGTTAGGATCACTTCAGTAAAACTTCATTTGGCCATTATAACGAACTGCTTTGTAACCCCGACAATTTGCCCCCTTATCGTTACTATCCCGTAACCCTCTCAATACCCCTCGCTACCCCACTTCTTATTCTTGTGCCTGTTTTGAACTTCCGGCATCAATCTCCAGATTTTGGTGAAATGTCGTCGGGTCAGGGTAAGAAACACAAAAAACTAAATGCTCTTAGCCGGACGGTACTGTTGGCCGTATGCTGAAACTGGTTTTAGTAGGAGCTTAAACTTTGAAGAACTTAAACTGTTAGTATGTAGGCTGACAGTAATAATAATAATAATAATAGAATAAGCGATATAACATATTTATTGCTGAAATAACGGGATTGTAAACTTTCACATTTGACTACTTATAGCCTAGCTGTTAGGACATAAATATCAGGTTTCTTAATTCCGCTGCCTCTTCCAATTCGTTGAGCTGCTCGTCTTCTTCCTTGACATACCTCTCTTGGACCAAAACTTGTTCTATTCCCTATTCTTCTTCAAACTGATATACAAATAAAATCAAACCCAATTTCCAATACTACATCATCAACCCTTTCTCTTTTGCCCAAGAAATAGGTGAGCAAAGTCACGTGCAGCTACGGAGGGGAAGTCTTAACTTTAATTGCATTTTGCATAACGCCACAAAAGATCAACATCCTAGTGAGGCTATACTCAGCGCAGTCGTGGCCCACGAAGTGGCTCTCTACCCTCCGCTAGGCCGCTGCACTCGGTCTCATCTCAAGATACCCACCGGCCTGCTCCAATTTCAATGCAATTGGCTTATGTAAGCCGACGTGTCCCTCTCTCGTGGTTCTCTGATATATCATTCCGGGCGTTTGCAAAAACACCTCTTCTGTGTTATTGTTTGTTATTATTGGAAGTAGAGCAGCGTCATTTCGTTTTCAATTGACTGTAATTTGGTAATATATTTTAGAAAGTTTGTTTTGTTTTACATCATATCATTGTAGACGAGTCCAATTTTGTGGTTGATGTGAAGACATTGTGTTGTTGGGAAACAGTCGGTGGAGGGCTCTAATTCTGGTGAGGCGGAGTGCTGGAGCAAATATTGTCCGAGTATTGTACTACAAGTACTTTGAAGCTCTGAGTGCGCCCCAGTCTTCCTTACATTATTTGTAAACTGGCAAACTGCTGAAATTGTTGCTAATTTCACGCTTATTGCAGTAAATAGCAACTACAATACTCTACATAATTTAGAACTCTTAGGCTACACTGTAATAGGGAAGGGAAGTTACGTGTTTTCACATCGGATCTTTGTGCCAGGGGCCACTTCAAGCGAATTATAAAAAGCTATCATTATTAATTGTAACGTAAGATATAAAATAAAGTGTAGGCTACAACTCGATTATGTTTTACATTCAGAATAAAAATTGTCTGTCATTAAAATATTTAAAAAAGGAAAATCAAATTAACTACAGTACAATGAGCTTGAGATTTGTAGCTGAATATTTCGATTGGCTGATCGCGGCTAAACCATAGTAGGCCTGTTATGACGTTATTGATTCCAGTGATTCAGTGAGTTATAAATTAAAATAAAAAAGTGAAACAATCCCACCGAGATGAATGGATCTGGTAGACGGTGATGTCTTCGAAAGGTTTTTGGGGTGGATTTCACTGAATTGGTTAAATTCATTTTTATCACGCTTCATCGTGTTTTTAACTCTTGCACAAAATGTCAAAGCATCATTATTTTAAATTTGAATAATAATTGTTGGAAAATGCATATTGCAAAAAGTCAAACTTTTGTAATTGCGCGTATCACGAAAAAATCACGAATCAATGCAATAGCTGACAATTTGACGGAAGTCAACCAAAGGATAAGTTTGTCCTATGTTTAGCACTATCTAACAGATAGAGAGCTCATAAACCTACGACACGACTACGATATTAGAACAGTTCCTTAGCGTGCCTTTGAGCTAAGGCGCCCATTCCATTGACCGGCTAGGGCTATTTCCAAAAACAGTGACGTGGCAGCAGACATTCAAGACTTAGGTTGCGTCTCCATCGATCTCGCATTGCAGAATGCAAATGACATTGACGGAAATTAGAATTTTCCTTTTTATAGAAGTCTATTAAAATGTTTGTACTTAACATATCCCATGACGCCAAATTTTTTAATTTTAGTTTGTTTGCTTGTGATTTTACTGTATGATCATTGATCAATTTTAACTATGGCATAGAGGAAAATAAAAATTTCCGTCAATTCTGCAATGCGAGGTCGAAGGAAACGACACTTAAGTCTTGATTGTCTGCTACCACGTCACCGTTTTTGGAAATAGCCCTAGCCGGTCAATGGAATGGGCACCTTAGTTGCGTCCACTAAGCAACTGCTAGATTTCCCATCTTTGCGACGCCTGCTTGACAACTTATTGGATTCTACTCGAACGAGCCAGCCCATAGTTAACTTATTGCACTAATGCACAATCCCTTGACTAGGTTATAATTCACTATACATCTTCAAGGAAGAGTTGGAACTTCAGCAACGCGGAATGTTCCAGTTAGCTTACTGACGTAACTTAACATTGACAAATAGATTATTGAATGTTATTGCCCCATCCGTCCAAGTTTGGCAGCTTAGGCCACATCAGTAAAATCGATTGGCCAATTAGGAGCGTCTATAGGGGTTTTAGGATGGGCCCTCCGATTTACGGTTGTAATGGCCAAGGTAAGCCACGTTCTAAATAGTCCATGAATTATGGCCTGTCAGTTGTGATGCTTGTATTGGTATTGTTATTGTTTTGTAGCCAATCTGTCATTAATAGTGATTTAATTTTAAAAAAATAAGTAGATATATAAATAAATGAATAAACACCGCCGTTTGCTCGACAACCCGAAACAGACGAATCAAATACGTAACCGTACCCGTACAGTGGTACTCGTATCTCTATACCACTGGGATGTGGTTGTCAGCAACATCCGAGAGTACCCAGGGCAATCTCCCTGTTTGATTGCTTATTTCTCTACCAACAGCTCCGGCACTTCAAACAAATACATTATAAATAAAATAGTAAACAATTAGCAATAAATTAGTAATAGCAGTAGTGCTACACCCCATAGCTTTACAAGTCTATGCAGTCTTTTCCCCAAAGTCAAGTTATCCCAAAATAGACTTTTTCGGGGATATGCTGTTGTTTGTGAACCTGCCAGCCGGAATTCCCAAAAATCCGTGGAGTAGCTTGCCCACAAACCCACGAGCAGACCGACCAACAGGCTGACATTTCAGAAAGTTTCGACCGTCACAAAGCTTCCCTTTTAACAACATAGACAACTATAATTAAGAAAGCAGAAATGGAAGAGAATGGATGAGAGAGATCGATGGACCGATGAGCTCATAAAGATGAAAAATGTTTTTGATAGCCAAAAGCTTGGAAGTGCGATAAACTCGTAGCAGCAAGAAAATCCAAAAATACGTGTTTTCCTCACGCAATAAGAGGCATAAAAGTATAACATGCATTACCTAATTTACTCTCTCCAACGAACGTCCACTCGCCAGTAGAGGGGCTCGGGGTAACTTTCCGCTCCCTCAATGTCCGCTGAGGCTTCGCAGTGATCCGAGTTCGGAGCGTCCGGCGTCCATGCGTCCAGCTTCCACGCGTCCGGATATGGAGAGCGGTCATTGGTCGAATTCAGTTAGACGAATTCGGTGGGCCCACCACCATAATATACCTTGTTACCTACAGCACGCCAAAGTCAGATATCATACACACGAGTACTGGATGTTGGTAGCGTAACAGCCCTAATTAAAACTAAGTCATTATACCTGAATACATCGTAAGGGGGAAACGTCTTAAAACTAATTACAACCCAAGACATTGTATACCACCATAATGCACATGCCTGGACGATGCATATATGTGCATTCATTCCCACAACTCTTAACTTTTATCATGCCCATAAAAACAGAAATAAAACCTTTTAAATACGAAACCTATATAGATAATACAGTCCACCATAATTGGCCTACAATGAAAACTGGCATCTCACAGCTATAAACGTAACACTTGTTTTGCCATTGGTGATGAACTTTTCTACATTGTATCCGTAACGTGGACGTCGGTTATTTATTACATAGCAAGTTTTTATTAGAGTACTGCATTGGAGGGATGCGCCATGTACCAAGCAAAATTTTGAGTTTGAACGGTTACACGACATCTTCCCAAAAATCAGCAAACAACATCTCTTGGTATCCGAGTTGTGCCAACGGGAAAATTTGCCGTTTCTTATTAAGTTACAAAAATAGATTATGTAGCTGAAAAGTTATTTTTAATATGATTTATAGCAATTTATTAAATGAAGTAGGCCTACTATGCCGTTTAATCATAACTTATTCGGGGGTTAATAATACAAGTGAAGCAATTTTAGAATTTTTGCATTCTTTTTGCATTGCATTATTTGCTAACATTTACACTTGGACAAATAACCTTAATAGAGCCTTATGTCATTGGTAAAAAGATCTCGTGGGCTTTGTCACCACACAAAATCAAAATATTTAGCTTGGCGAAAAAAATGTCGATTCTCCTTAGCATGGAACCCAGGTTAAACGCTACCCCGTATATTTAAATATTGTTGGTAATATTGACCTAGAGTTGCCTCATTAGCGGACTTGTCTACTAAATGTTTATTTATTGCCAGTGTTTTGTGATTAATTGGCTTGTATACTGTATATTGTATAAAAGAGATGCAACATTCGTGCAAGAAATAATCCGTTCGCGAATACATACCTGTCGTTACTTGTTTTATTTCTTCTTCTTCTTTACTCTTTATTTTGTTTTACATCCAGAAATGAAATTCCGTGCTTTGTTAATTTATTTTTCAACGTCTTCAATGTTCTTCCTTGTAACGCGATTATCTTATTCACGTATTCTGTACAGGGAATGCAGTTTTTAGCCTATTTTTGCAAGTTGTTTGACCAGCTACGAGTTTTGGTATGGTAGGTGAAGTGTTTTGCAATTTTGGTAGGTATTGGTGCCTTGCATTATTTAATGTTTTTAATTCCCTAGGCTTTCACGGCTGGAGTCTGAAGATGATGTGGTGGAATCCGGTCGCAGATGGGCCATGAGAACTTTCAATCGTTTCGTCAACTTCTGCAGTCGACTTCTTCAGGGCACAACACGACTAAGTTTAGACCTGTATGTGAATGAATCTCAGCAACTAGGTAGCAATTGGTCCGAGATACAATGATCTTGATCTTGGATGAATCTTTTCAGATCGACCACGGCCCACCAGCCCGAAATGTTTATATTTTCCGTGCTGTGCTGTGTTGCACGACGTTTTCTGGACTCGGAGGTTGCAGTGTAAATGGTAAAAAGTGATGACACATATTGCTACAAGCCAGCGAAAGTTTTCCTTTTCATTTGGTGGGAATGTAGTAATGCAAGTGGGATCGGATCCTAGTTAGGCTTAATTTTCATTGCCAACTAAAATGGTTCCATTTCGTAAAATGAATTCCAACATATATTTTAGGCTACTCTGCTCCCAGAAATAAAATGAAATTGTAGATCATGCGTTCAGCTTTCCCTTCCTTTCTTATTAGTACAATACAACATGAATTTTTCCATGAAATGAAATGACACAAACAGGATTGTAGGTTTAATAGTAAATATTTTGCATGCTGAAAACTTTTTTAGTTTTGCAACAATGTATAATTATTTATTTATTAAGAAACTGCTCCCCAGTAGTAAATTATAAGAGGCCGCGCCAAACTAATTGGCTGTTGAGCAGTTTTTCATTATGGAATAGTCAATTTACCTGAAGGAGCCTCAAGGAAAAATGTAACTGACGTGACTGAAAAATTATTGTGGAAGTATAGCCTACGTACTATGCAGCATGTTTGTGTAGATGTTGTAAGAGTAGGGATCTCGAAAAAGGGATGCGCCATATTAGTATTTATAGAGGGCTTTCGGATTTAATTTCCCTTGTTGACCAAGCATTATTAATATCATTTAAAACGTATCGTATCCTACAACATAAAGAGTTCGGAAGCTGCATAGAAATGAGTCGTAGCATAATAAGTTATCAGTAAATATTAATAAGTAATAAAAATACATGCATAGGTCAAGAAGACGTCAGGATACTATCCAACTCTGTTTTTATCTTCAACATGAGCAAACCGGGGAATTTAGCCCGAAGTGATAGCCGGGAAAAGTTTTGCGGGACAATTATATTAAATATTTATAATTGTTCCGCAAATTTTGCGCTAATGGCGATTCTCTTTCTTAAAAAAACCTAGGAAGCCGTAGATCTGATTCTGTCATTTCATTTGCAGTCTCTAATTTAAAACGTACAGCCGATACTTATTAAGGCACGCGGATTTAAAGGGTTTTTTGGCTATGCTTCTAGCTACATATAATTTTAAATACAACTGCCCTCTTCAGGAAGGTTGTTCCCTGACCACCTGTCGACTGGAGCAGACCCGGGTCCCAGTTATAGGCCTAAGCTTCGAAGCCTACTAATCTACTGTCAGTGTGGGCGCATTGGGCTCTTGGGTCAAAGGGAAATTCATAAACTGTTAGTGCCCACCCAAGAGCACACGGATTCACAATAAATGACAAACTGTACAAAGTCACAAAATCTTTAAAACACAGGTACAGCATAGTGAAGTTTTGTGTAGACTTTTCACGTTTATTTTTGTTAGCTCCGTGCGGCGTTAGTGCAAAATTATCGAAGCATCTAAGGTAAGTGTGGGCAAGTGGGATAGTTGAGATTTCAGGTTAGTATCCAAGCAAAATGTAATGAACGTAATGTGAATGAACACGCGTAGTCGTGAAAGGATCGGGAACAGAAATGTTGTCCCAAAATGTATTTCGGCTTTTGTTCAATCTACGTATTACTCCCTAACCCATGGTGCAGTCCATTGATGCATTTTGGGACTCAACTCTCACAGTGAGTCTCACTCTATAGTCTATATAAGAACCGGTCCGAGTTTACTCGAACATGCTTTCCAATTTATCAAAATTAGTAGAAGGGAATATGAATAATTTCATGGTAAATAATTTTCCTATGGTTAAATTTCCGATATCTCGGGGGGGGGGGGGGGGGGGGTTGTCTACCTGACGTCACTGGAGGGGAGATAAATTCTAGTTAGGTCAGACCAACACATTAATTACCACACACCTATAATGGCAGGGCACGCAATGCATTTGAGCGTAAATTTTCAATCAATTTTTTGCACAAAACCAAATAGTTTTTTGGGAAAGCAACGTGTCCGGTTTTGTTACTCTATTTATCACCTAAAACATAGGGTACCTGAAGGTAGAAATCATCGATAGAAAGGTTCCGCAGCAACATTATTTTTAGTCATTTTTCATGAAAATTTACGTATTTTTATTTTTTTACCCCCAGAAGCAAACTATCAAGGGGCAAGCGACCCCACGAATTTTGTTAACATTAGTAACGACTACAATATATGTGAGTTTAAAAGCAATCGGTTGGAGTCGTTTTTGAGAAATAATTTTTTTTAGTGTTTTTTTGAGTTTTTTGAGAATAAAACCCTCCTAAATTGTGTTACCTCAAAATTAAAAACATGGTCTTGAGGTATGATTTTTGTGAACCTACATGTCAAATTTCAAAAATTTCATCAAAATCGGCCGAATAGTTTGCCCGGAATTCGATGAACAGGCAGACATACAGACATACAGACAGACAGACAGAGCGACAGACAGACATTTCGTAAAAAACCACTTTTTTGGGTTCTTCGTACCTCAAAACGTGTAAATCCGTTGAAATCTCGGAATCGAAAATTTCGACCATCACATAGCTTTCCTTATACTACGTATAAATTGGAAAGCAATAATTACGTCACTGCTTTGCGTAAATGTAGTCTCGACACAGCTGGAGGTATGCTCGTTAAATGCGCGGACTGCAGTATCAGATATGAGTGTACGTCAAGTTAGGAAATTGAATGTGTCGTCGCGGGTCTGGAGCGCATTGTTCTCAATGAATCATTGGTTTCATGATAAAGGACTAAGTACAAGCCTTATAATTGGTCCCGCGATGATACCAGCCAGTCTATTTATCAGCTACTCGGCGTGGGCAGCCTCTGGGTGGTATGTGCTCAGATACAGCCAATGTCTGCGAATTATCCGACACACAGCAGTCTGCCACGAGGATGATGATTGTGATGACACTCTTGCCGCTTCTTCATCTTTCACGTTCAACTTGCGTTTCAACTAGATAGGGAGACACTTAATCAATTTCCATTCTTGTCGTTTATTCGTTACTAGTAACTTCAGACAAAATGAGAAAGTTGAACAGTTGTGGCCATTCATCTGGTGCTCATGCTTGCACGGGCCTGTGGGTACTACTCTCTGGAGAAGAGGATTGCTGCTCGGCAGGTTGCTGACCGCAAGTCCCAAATAAAGCACCCATAATTTGTTTAATTGCTTATAAATATTGTATTATCAATATTTTTAATCAAAGACTGCACTACGCAGTTTAAAAACAAAAAGCTTGAATATATTCCAATAGAGTTGCAAATAAAAACTCTGCATTTCCCATCACCTTATCCAAAGCTAATTTTCCTAAAAGCTTCCTTTCGTAACTGATGGAAAAATAGAGATCCGTTACGCGGAAAACTTTGTGCAGCGCCATCAGCAGGATCCCACGCGGATGAAAAAAAGCAAACAAAAGAAGAGTGTTGGCTGGGTGAGATGACAAATGCTGATTACGGAAAAAAAGTTAAAAAAAAATAGGTACAAAGGACAAGGAAGTCGGCGACAAAATTTGTTCGTCACTATAGGAGCGCCTCGTTACTTTCCTCTGCCTCGCATGAGCGTCCCCACGGGAAATCTCGAGGGGGATGGCGTTCTTCCCCTTCTTTTTTTAATTGGGGGGGGGGGGGCTGTAGTGAACCGGCTGGATGGAAGTTCCAAAAACGGTCTCATGGGACAACACTTGGGATGCAAGCTGATCTATTCCCTAATTTCTAGCACTTAGCAACATGCAGTTTTACCAATTAAATTAAAACTGGGTAAACGTAGTCCAATTATCGTAGGGAACTGAACTATGAACCGGAAGATAAAGGTTCCAGACTCGACAAGAAAAGTAAGAAGAAATCAGTATTAATCGAGAAACTTTGTGGTACCGTACCTATATTTTATTTTGCCATGACCTAAAAGGAAAAATATGTTATCCCCATATACAATGATATATTAAGATTATAATGATCAAAAATCTCAGTAGCTCTGTGGACCTTGTTTTGCATGCAAGGTGCGTCCCCCGCTAAATACCTATCACCAACTCTCATTCCATTCGCATATAAAACGACAGACTCAGGTATTTGATATCGCACGCCCAGACAGCCAGGTATCCCTGCTACACACTCCAAGTATGTCGATGTCATATCTATATGTTCGGGATCACCTATTGGTGGCACTCTCGCAAATCATAGAGCTGAAAAAAGCATTCCATAACGCGGCCATCCAGTGTCTGCCTTTGTTCTTGCGGAATGAATCAAAGTCGTGTGAGACGGCGTGGAGCTATAAGTTAACGAGTCCTACAACAAAGTATGTGTAACATCAGTAAAAAGTAGTGCATTAGTTAAATTTCTTTGTATTGGGATGTGTAAGGTTGCCGCTTATTATTTTGAGGTGGACATAACTATGTAAATAAAGTTGCTGTTACGACGCGCAACTTGT
The DNA here is from genome assembly GCA_963971405.1 of Psococerastis gibbosa. Classification (NCBI taxonomy): domain Eukaryota; kingdom Metazoa; phylum Arthropoda; class Insecta; order Psocodea; family Psocidae; genus Psococerastis; species Psococerastis gibbosa. The sequence continues at coordinate 584,751 of OZ020484.1, read as the reverse complement.
TTATAGCTGTGCAAGTTAAATTCCCTTTAAAAGCAGCTTTAACAGCAATCTTGCACGCATCGCATTTGCCGTCGCTGCTTTTCTCTGTTTAGCAGCCAATCAGCTACAGTAACTACGTACGCTACAGGCTCAAAACCTGCTGCGGGATCACTGAGGGAAGAAAGGACGGGTGCCTGTTGGGCAGAATCTCCACTTTTAAAAGACTATTGTAAAATAAGTCTATATTATGACAGACTGAGGAGGTCGATCGGAAATACATTCATGAAATTGTTTGTATGCGATCTACCCTGAAAAATATATATAAGTACAGTATATCAGGATATACTGTCATTTTATGTATACGTATATCTCTACCGGTATTCATATTTCGATGGGAATATTAGTAATTCCGAAAAAAAAGTCGTAGGCTATACAGTTTCTTCTATGTCCACCTAAACCCAAAATCACCCTTTGTAGCAATGAATTTGGTCCGCTCCTGTCCGGATTTTCGGTCCGGCCGAACCGAGGACTGATGAAATGAGGACCGAACAAATGAATTGGCCCGAGCCGAGGGCCGGACCCAAGATACATTCAAAATACTAAAAATGGGACCTAACCGGATGCATCTGCGGACCAGCCCCGTCTATATATTATGTAGATATCATTAAATTTTACATGTAATTTTTTAATCGCTTAATTTCGGTTTCTAGTTTAGGTGACATAAGCGCTGGTATATGAGTCCTATCCCCATATCATTGAAAATTAACGTTTCGCTACTACCGCCATTGGAAAATACCAAACAATGCACAATATCCGGCTGTACGGCACTAAACACATACACGGCTATAAAGGAAGCATGGCTCCTTATCAATTACGACCAGATTAGGTTATTATTAATTAAATGCTGTTGCGGGTAGCGTGTATAACGCCATGCGTTATATACGATGTATTGTGCTGCCAGCATGTCTTTAAACGCTCATACATTGTCGAGACAAAGCATTAGGTGGGAGGATCATTTTTTAAGATGGCTCGTCCGTCCAGGTGATTTTTAGTTGTCATTGAAACTCAATGACGCTGAATACTTAGACTGTGTAATGCACATATATAAATGTTTCGTCTAATAAGTTAAATAGCATTAGGAACCAGTGGCGTTGCCAGGTATGGAGGTAGTCGTGCTTCTTAAACTAAATCCAGTATTCGGCTACAGCATATTCCAGGGTTAAATTACCTGGAAAATTATATACTGTATTTTTCGAATCGATAGTTAACTTATTGGTTTAATTACAGTATATTGTCCGTGATTTGAAGTCTGCCATTCAGAATGCATAGAATACATAAGTTAAATTAAATTACACGAAAGCTTCTGCACCCAGCAGCCCTAGGGACGTATTTCGAATTTAAGTGTCTAGCTGCCGCCTTTGGGAAGCAAAGTTTCCCCCCACATCCCGTTTCAGCGCCCTCTCCGATGTCACTCACTATGTTTACACCAATACATGCGCCATCGGTGGCCTACGTATAGGGAAGTTATCTGCAAGTGCCACTGCCGCTGCATAGAGGCTGTCGTAGAGGCTGTCGTAGAGGCTGTCGTAGAGGATGTCGAAGAGACTATTTTTATAACTCGAACCCCAAAATTGTGCCACCCTTGAATTTAAATTAGTAAAAATAAAAATAAATCTCAGAAACCTACCAGCCAATGACGGGCGCTGGCTGAAGACGAAGAAGAAGACGAATTGTGGGGAAAAACAGGCAAGGAGCGGTGGTCTCTAAAGAAGAGCACCAACTCAAGTACTCTGACAGTGGAACATTCTAAGCGTTGTAGTTCTATGAGGACACACCTCTATTGTAGGGCGGTGTCAAATAATAAATGGATTATATCATTTCGATGTCTGGGGCAGTAGCAATTCGAGACGGTTGACAATAGCAATACCTTGGTTGATTTTATTCACTTAATGTTTATTGATATGCATTGTAGTAGGCTGATATCACACATTGTGTCGTTGGCATGTCTCCATGTCAGAGGCTTCTCAATGTAGATAATTCAAGTGGTGGTGTAGGTAGCTTTGCAGTTTCATTCTTTAATTATTAAATCGGTTTGAAATGGCTGCATATTTCAACTAGGACCAAACTTACTTAGGGTATATTGTGATATACATCACCCTATGATTTTCAGTACGGCAAGCCAAACGTCCAATTCGACACACCGTCATGTAAACTCCCATAAAATATATAGAGGCAAATCTACTCTACTACAGGTACCTATCTAGTACGCAATATGAATCAGTATAAATTAATTTTTCACTTGTGACTCTGGAGTATTATTCCTTATTCCTGAATATTTTTGCTTTTCAATTTATGCGTAGAATAAGGAAAGCTTTGTGACAGTCGAAATTTTAGATTCCGAGATTTCAACGGATTTACACGTTTTAAGGTCCCAGGAACCAAAAAAAACGGTTTTTACGAAACGTCTGTTTGTCTGTCTGTCGTTCTGTCTGTCGTTGTGTCTGTCTGTGCGTCGATTTCCAGGCAAACTACTCGGTCGATTTTGATGAAATTTTGCATGTAGGTTTAAAAAAATCATACCTCAGAACAAGTTTTTTTTTTATTTGGGGCTAACTGAATTTGAGGGGGTTTTATTCTCAAAAAACTGCAAAAAAACGTCTAAAAAAAGTATTTCCCAAAAACGGCTCCAACGATTTCTTTTGAATTCACAAATATTGCAGTTGTTATTAATGTTGCTTAAATGCGGGGGGTCGCTTGCCCCTTGACAGTTTGCTTCTGGGGGTAAAAAAATAAAAATAACTAAATTTTAATGAAAAATGACTAAAAAATAATTTTTCTGCGAAACCTTTCTATCGATGATTTCTACTTTCATGTATGTTTTAGGTGTTAAATTGAGTAACGAAACCGGACAGGTTTTTCCGTTTTCCCAGAAAAGTATTTGGTTTTGTGCAAAAAAAATTTTTTTGAAAAAATGATAGAAAATTCACGCTCAAATGCTTTGCGGGCCCTGCCAGTATTGCTGTGTGGTAATGTGTTGGTCTGGCCTATTTAGAATTTACCTCACCTCCAGTGACGTCAGGTGGACACAACCCCCCCCCCCCCCCCCGTGATATCGGAAATTTAACCATAGGAAAATTATTTACCATGAAATTGCTCATTTTCTCTATCTACTACTTGATAAATTGGAAAGCATGTTCGAGTAAACTCGGACCGGTTCTTTATATTTATGTTTAATCTTTTTTCTTCAGTGAAGTTATGGTACAGTGCTTTGTACTGGATATCCGGTATATACTGTATTATATGTTAATTCTGTCACCAGCATTCTGGTATGCTTATAGCCTATCGTGGTACCAACATTCTAGATATGTTATTTATTCTCATTTAAAATAACATTTGACTACTCTTTTTAACGGCAGGGTAGGCACTTATTGCCACCCTTGCTTGTTCATAAAATATGATATTTGAACAGTAATATTCTGTATACAGGATAACCCCGAATAGATATTCCGGGACATCTTGTTTTATATAACTCTGTATGACGCTCTTTCCCGACCTTCTAGCAGCGAGCTGTCCATTACGGTTTGTATGGTGCGCGCAGCTGAAAGGTGGTGGGAATTGTGTCAATTATCACTGTTTATATCCTTATAGCGTATACAGTATTTACTGTTGCACTTACTGTACTCTGTAGTACAATATTACTTGTATACTTTTACTTGTACTTTTGCCCCTGTGTACTTCTCTTCATGGGTGTTTTCAGGTGATGGAGGTACAATACTCAATGTCAAGTCTCCTCAACTTTCGTCCATCTTCTGTTGCGAGTGTCCCCGCCAGTGCACTGCCTGGGAACATCCAGGAGGAGCTGAGATGATGCGGAGGTGGCTACTTATGCGCGGCTGCTGGAGGAAGCAGCTGATGATAAGTAGCCTACTCATTTTATACTTTTATATTTCATACTGTATACTGTATTCAGTTTATTCATTAACAGCCGTTAATGCACATTAATTATTTTTCTTTACCTGTCCTGTGGAAGGAGCCTAATTATTGTTCAGCTCGCCTGGTAATTATTCATAATAATTCAGCAGCATTTCATATTTTCATATTTATTCCTTTTGTCTACCGTACGTATCCTTTCCTATTTTAATTTATTTAATAGTAGTTTATCCACACGGCGCCCAACCCTGAGTTTTGTTTCCCATTGTTTTCCCGATTATCTGAGCTTGTTCCTTATTTGTTCCCTTTATTTCTACTCTAGCCCTGACCAATGACTGGGGTAGTTGAGGAATGATTTGGCGAGAGTTAGCCCTCTGTGAGCCTTTAGGTTTGATTGGAATACATAAGCTTTAGAAATTTGTTTGCTAAAAAGTGTAGAATGCCAGGAAGGCAATGCGGGGGAACGCAGATATGTACTGAATGAAATACTTCGGTAACGCATATTTTGTATGATGAATGCCAAAATTGCATTGATCCTAAAAATGACTACAGTATACTTGATTGTGCTACGGCTCAATACATACGATGTTCCGCACAGCCTTTCCTGGACACAATAACAAAATTTCACGGTAGTTGAACCAATAGGAGACTCTGATCCAGCTTATTGAAATGAGGCTATAATAATTGAATATCGTATGAGTATAGTGTTGAGCCACCTTATAAGGCTCTGCTATGTCAAACTAGTTTGGCCCATCCAATTTAACACTGATAATGTGAAATTCGTGTGCTTCTTATTAATGTTAGAACAAGCTGCAAGTTGCATTTCACCGATGTCCCCTTTACAATTATAATATGGCACCCCATATCCTACCGCAGATGGCTGTCCTTGTATGTTGTATGGGTACCTCCGGCAGCAGTTTTTTTTTTTTTTAAATGAAATGCTGGCCAATTCAGCAGCCTCTGTCTTACTCTGTAACACGAGGAAAGAATCAATTTCTTAGAAATGACTCTGTCGTCCTTTGTTTACAAAATGTTTTGAAATCTCCGCCTTAACAGTGGAACTATAGCCTATTGGGGAGTGTTGGCGTCACGTTCGACAGCGTCATCTTAAACATATGGCGACGGCGCAGGTGTTGCGTGGCAATCCGGTCACTCATGATTATTAGGGTATAACTTGTCATAAATGCACCGAATTTTACCTAAAAAATAGTTGTACGGTTAATATGTCTTAATGATAGATTTCGGCCACCTTGACTAGATTGGTCAAGAAGACGAAAATGGACAGTCCAATATAATGCTACACAATAATAAAGTATTAATGCAATGCATCTGGGCACGGATCAAAAAATATTTTTTCCTACAAAACCAAAACTTTATCTGGCAATGCAATCTGATTGGTTGTAATTCTTCATTTACCACCTGAAACATATCTGAAGTTAAGAGACATCGATGAGAAGGTTCCCAAGAATTTTTTTTCGTTTTTCATGGAAATTTAACGTGACCTTCATATTTTTTGGTTTCTCACCCCCTGAAATAAACTAGCAAGGGGCACGTGACCTAGCGGGTTTTGTTCACGTTAATAACGACTAAAAACAAATAAGTGAATATAAAAGAAACCGTTTGAGCTTCTTTTTAGAAACATTTTTTTTTGTATTATTAGGTACCGGTAGTGTAACGATTCAAATCGTACCTTTAATTAGAGTTGTGTAAACAACTCTCTTTTAACCATTTAGAAGAAATTACAATCCTTACAGGTAATTCTTACTCACAAATAAATCATTTTTTCCTTTGTTTATTTCGTTTATTTACATCGCCATTCTCCAACAATAATAATAATTATTTCCTCACAGACATTGTACCTTAAAAATTAAAGTAAAAGGCAGCGAAAATATATTCTTGAAAAATTCAATTATCTAGCAAACAATGTAATTATAAATTCTTGTTCAAATATTTTTTAGCCACTAAATTTTATCATATTTAAAGTAAGGGTTGCTCAGGGAAATCTGTCGAAAATTAAAAATTAAAATAATTGTAAAGTAGTCGACAGAGAGAGGCTGCGCTGTCGTCTGCATTCCGAAGGGTCTCTGGACAGGACATTTTTTTAATAAAATTATCTAAAATGGAATTATCATATATAAATAATAAGAAATTATACGTAAGGTATGTAAAAAAAAAATCATTCTTTATAAATAGTAATTACAATTGTGTCGAAATTTAATACAGAAAGGTACTTTCACCGAAGATTTTTACTTGATTAATTAATGGAACACGTGGCATCGAAATTGTATCACTAAATATTTTATATCATTAATTCTCTACGTCTAAATAGCCAATAGTACTAATCCATGTCACATATAATTACATAACTCTTCAGAAAAAAATAATAACACATATGAACATTGTATTAGCAATTCTCTTACAGTAAACATGGCGCCTCCAGGTAGCATAGCTATAATATAAATTGTATATTTCAGAATGGAGGAGTGAGAGGAAAAGGGGTCTTCCCCCCCATAGGGGGCCTAGTGTGGCGAGATGTAACCCAAAATCCAGACCTAGTTGTGTTCGAAGGCCAATTGTAATCAACGTTACTACATGTATGGGTTAATGTTATAATTATCTGAAGGATCGAAGGAGATTCCTTATTAAATGTCAGGTATACTATGCATAGTATAGGGGTTCTTTAATCTGTATCGTATGACAATATTTTGTTGATTCTAAAAATATAATCGCAGTTACATTCGCACAACTCCTGCCTTGATACTTATGACTACCTAGAACCTTGCAGACTTAGACGGTAAATAAAATTCCCACGGCATAGATTGAGCTAGTCGATGCACCGGCAAAACCTTAGCTAGGTTAGAACGGGAGTGCACGCCCGGATTAGCTTAAGCTAAGGGGAAGCCTTATAGTAGGTATAACTCCCAAAATTGAGTTGGCCCAAAGGAAAAAAATTGCCTCGGTGTTTAATTTTTGTGATCCGAAATTAATCGAAATTTATCAAGTAGTTGGTACACAAACGAACCGACAGAGCGCCAAACAACAGACAACAGACAGAGAGACAGACAGATATTTCGCAAGAAAATTTTTTTTAGTTCCTGGTATCTCAAAGCGTGTACTTCCGTTTTAAACTGGAAATCAATAATTTCGACCATCACAAAGCTTTCATCACACTAATGTATAAATACGAAAACAGAAAAACATGAAAATATTAACGTTAAAGTCTAAATGCAAACAATCCAGCAGATGGGACCTCCACGGTAGCATTTCTCCCATTCATCCGCGCACACACAGTAAACATTATTTAATCGACTCACACTGCTTGGAATATTTTCCATGCTGCATAATAGAAAGAAGCTCAACATCGACTCCCATAAGGTCAACAATACAAAATCTGAAGCGATCATGCATAAGTGAAGTTGGTGTGCATATAGTCGTGACGCTGCATTTCGCCCACTCACTGTGCCGCAGCCATCTTCGGAGAAACCTTTGTTTATAAATATATATTATGTTTTAATTCTCACGACACAAGTCTAATGTATTTAAATAATATTAACGAAAATGTGCAGACAACACTTTCGTTAGGGCGTGTTTGGGTTCAGGGGGTCGCGGGCCCGATTTGCATGGGACGCCGCCTTAGCTGCGCCGTCACGACTGAATTCTTGTGACCGCACGTTGGTGCTACAATTAAATGAGCGACGTTCAGGGTCTTTACGAGTATGTCTGCCCAATGAATCCCGAATTCTGCTATGTCAAAATCTTCACTAAGGCCACTATTTATTATTATGTAGGAAACAGAATATTCTCCAATATTGATCATCCCAAAATCTGACGCATTCTATTTTTTTAAAGTTAAGTTCCACTGAAGATGTCGACCGTAGAAGTTGACGAAACGTTTGGAAGCACGCTTTCAGATTGTCCACGGCCTATCATCCCAGATTCTACTGCTTCATCACGTAACTCCGACCGTGATAGTTTTTGTAATTATAATGTAGTTTTGGCTAGTCCTTCGGCACGTACTGTGGAGCCAAAATACAAAAGTTGAGCTTGTACCCATATAAGGAATTTTAAGCTTACTGGACTACACCATATTCTACATCTTAATGAGGGAATATCCCAATACTCAGCGTCTTATTTTAGCGATTCATAATTTATTACTGTTGAAAAACAACAGCGTATATATAGTTTACTGCCTAGGCTAGTTGTAAAGTTGCCCGATGGGCCATACAAAAACATTTTAACCGAGATCGGTTCCCCGCACGCTACAATTCGCTTTGGTCGCCAGTTTTTAATTGGCATTGTAGCCTACGGTCGTCTTCGACCTGGCCTTTGGTGAATCACCCATGTTAATGAGATCATTTACAGACACAATGTTTTTTTGTGTATATTCTGAGGTAGGCTAATTTTACCTTATAATAGCATGATTGTTCAAAATCATCTATTGTACATGTATGTGTGAAGAGTAGGATCTGTAGGTATAGAATAAGCAAGTAAATATAGTAGCACCTAACTTTTTGTTCTATTTTAATGTTGAACCAACGTAGTGGAGGCATTGCAACCCCAGCATAGCCTACAACCCACTAAGGTGCCGAAGCATAGCTAGAAAATGTGATAACCTATGCCCAGACCTCAAAGGGTCCCCCAAATAAATTCCATCAGCTGAATAGGGCATTATAGGTCACGTAAATAAACAAGTAAATAAAAGAGGTATGTCACCTAAGTTACCTGTGAATTACTAGTACTATAGGTACAAAATAGTACAGCCGAATTCTGATAGAATGGTACCTAGTTAACTAACGAAATTATATCTATTCTTTTCTACGCTAGTCACGGAGAATTAGGATTACCGCGCTATCTGGCACTAATACCGGCAACTAAAACAAATTAACATCCAATGGGAATAATGGCAACATGAAATGCCGCGAATTCTGTGCGCTGTTTGGTGAACTACCCAATTGAGGCTCTGACGGTGCGGGAAGACTTTATGGCCTAATCGAAGGCGCACTAGCAGTTCGGCAGCCGTTAATAGTCTATGTAATAATATTGAACTAGATTTGCAAATAAAAGATTATTAATTTATATTTATTTTTCGTCTATCAGTCATTTTGTCATTTAATTTTTCGGAAATACGGTACTAATCATTGAAGTAAGGTTCGTCGTAATTAAGCACTCGATATTAAATTTCGATCTCTATGTATTGTACACACACTCTTACTCCTCTCCTAACAGCCCTCAACACTCTCCTCTGTACCACGCAGGGTACTTCCTTATAACCATTCAGCACTAACCTACTTTCAGTTGATCCACTCTACAAGCCACACCCATACTATACCACATCATGAGGAAATTGGGTATGAGTAAGGAATTTGTATATCATAGCAGATTACATGTTAAATGTACGAAATTGTAATCAATGAATAATGAAGCTCCTTACCCTTTCAAGTTTCAATACCAAATTATGATAACGCATAAAAAAAAATCCCTTTCGGCTATGGCCGATCAGGTGTAGGCAGATTCCGCAGACCCTGCTTTTCCTCTACGCTACCCAGAGGCATAAAGTTTTAGAATGATGGCGGGGGCAAAACTGAGTAGACCTTATGACGTCATCAGGCAGGATTGAAGAAAAAATTGATAATATAATAGAAAAATTGTAGAGTTTTACGCATTTTTTAATAGTTGTAAAGTATAGTTGTAGACTTTACAAAGCTAAAAAAAGAATGCTTATATTCATATTGCTGCAAAGGGGACTATGAAGTAAGAACCACGTCTTGCAATGCTCGAAGCGGGGGGGGGGGGGGGTAAAGCCAAAAGGAGCTGGGGGGCATGTTGGACCGTGCCCCCCCCCCCCGCACAACTTTACGCCCCTGACGCTAAACGTAATAGAAAATAAAAAAAACTTCATTATTTTCCCGATCACAACATCAACACACAAAACACTCTTGTGTTCCAAACTATGACAACTATGAACTTTTACTTAGTAAATTATTTTTACTATGACTGGACGTCATCTTGAAATCGTTAATTTGTCGTAAAAAGTGTAGATTACCATTATCGTAGATAATAATACGATCTTTCAGTCAGATTTTAATTCATTCCTCTGCGACCAATATTGACTGAGATATGTATTATATAAGTTTTCAATCGGCCGCCATCTTATAACTAAATAGCGGATCTAGCTCGTTAACGAACTCGATCAAGGCATTTGTATGATCAATTTTTGTGTCAAGTTTCATCCAAATCGGATAATATTTACGGAAGTTAGAGTGTTTCCTAAAATCTATATATATATATATATATATATATGACGCCATCAACAAATTACTAAAAACACTCCACGAAGCCCGCGAAAAAAGAAGACATTGTTTGACAATTTTTCTGGATCTTAAAAAAGCCTTCGACACAATACCCCACGCACGGCAACTTGAAAAACTTAACAAACTAGGGATCAGGGGCATAGCTGGGGATCTCATCAAAAATTACTTAACGAATAGAAAACAATGCACAAAAATCAACAATACAATAAGCACGGAACAAATAATGTCACTCGGAGTTCCACAAGGCACAGTATTAGCACCATTATTATTCAATTTATATCTAAACGATTTATTAGAAACAAATAGATTCGAATCAATAATTGCTTTTGCCGATGACACCTGTATCACCTGCATAGCGGATACACATCATGATCTATACACACTAGCCAACTCAGAATTTGACTTAATCAAACAATGGTTAGAAAAAAATAGATTATCATTAAACGTGGAAAAGACGGTATTTGTTGATTTTTCGTCAAAAAGAGACGCTTGTACCAACAACTTGTCCATAGAAAACATAATCCAAACTGAAAACACGAAATACTTAGGCATCATAATAGATGAACAATTGAAATGGGAACCCCATACTCAATTGGTTGCCAACAAACTAAGAAACACTATATATAAATTTGTCCAACTTCGTAACGTTGCACAAGGACCTCTAATTAAATCCTTTTATCACGCTATAGCGGAATCCCATCTAACATATGCAATATCAGCCTGGGGAGGTGCCTACCAAAATGTAACGGACAAAGTCAATACCGTACAAAGAACGATCCTATAAATTATACATAATAAGGGGACATTATATCCAACAAAAGACCTATACATTTTAGCGGATGTCCTAGACATTAAACAATTATATATAAAAAACTCAGTAATATTAGTACGCAATCAAAAACAAAACTTAAAACATGTACAACACTCACACAACACAAGATGGCTCCACACACATCCTTTCACACAACAAACTGTTCGAACCACAAGATCTCAACACCAATCTGAATATATAGGCATATCCTATTACAATAAACTACCAATCCAAATAAAGTCATTAAAAAACTTCAATTGTTTCAAAAGAGCAGTTACACAATGGATAAAGACCGAACTACCATCAACATAAAAGTATACCACCCCGTAAACATCCCCCCCCCCCTCCATAGCCAGATAGTATAAGTCGCACACGGGCCCTTGCCTTGCGATATGGACTTAAGAAAACGCTGTAACATGGCATTATTGCATTGAATTATTATTATATTATATTATATATATATATATATATATATAACATTTTGAACGGAGGGTGGTTTTAGGCTCAGGGGGTCATGAAATGAAAAGAAATTTTCCGAAAGTCGAACATTGGTCGCCATCTCAATAAGTAGATGAATCTCCCTAAAATTATTTATGGTGATGTATCATGATCAGGGCCGGCCCGCCTGTAGGCAAACTAGGTGCCTGCCTAGGGCGCCGAGCTGCGAGGGGCCCCGCGGAGCGGCGCTCTTCGGAAAAAAAATTAAACTATAGAAAACTTCACCGGAAATAAAAACACAATGTTTGAAGGGGTCGTTTTTTTGAACGGCTTAGAAGGCTTAAAATGAAGAAGAAAAAAATCAATTCTTTTAACAGTACTAGATATTTTGTTAGAGACGTGGAAGTGTCCGTCGTCTGTAGAGACAGAGAAGCGCATATACGAGTAGTTGCTCTGATCCCACTAGCGCCAACAATCATTCGCGCACTTGCCACTCGCAGTACAGAGTTTATATTGAAAAAATGCAAAACCTAAGAAGAATCGTTAACCCACAATGGACTTGATGAAGACATTGTTGCTGTAGAACTACAAGCAATATGAAGGCATGTTTCAGAAGAATCAACACCCAAAGATGGACTTGTCTTCCTTCTAAAATTTGACTTAAAGGAAAGTGTCCCTAATTTGCTTGTGGCTCTCCGGATTCTGCTGCCTGTTTCTGTGGCCTCAGGCAAAAGGAGAAGTGGTGGGTCCAGAGGGGGCCATGGGGGCCATGCCCATGGGGACCATGCCCCCCCCCCCCGATAAACATTAGCCTACACTATATAAAATAGGCTATTCTAAACAAAAACCTTAGTATGGTAACATGAATGTGTCTTCCATGTTTAAGTAAATTATAAAGTTTACAGTTGTAAAAATCGTAAAACCCTACTATTTTGAATTTTCAAATTTTTCCCCCGGGGGAGACCCTGTTTCCAGCAAATTGAATAAGCATTTAAGTATTTCTTTGCAAGCTTTAAAAAATCTATAGGCTACTTTACTTTTGTTAGAATGTTTAAAACCCTACTATTTTGCACTTATATTTTCAAATTTTTCCCCCGGGGGAGACTCCCGGGCCCCCCTGTTCCTAGCAATATGAGTAAACATTTAGGCATTTCTTTGTAAGCTTTAAAAAATCTATTGGCTATATTTTTGTTACAATGCGGAAAACCCACTATTTTGCACTTATATTTTCAAATTTTTCCCCCGGGGGAGACTCCCGGGCCCCCCTGTTCCTAGCAATATGAGTAAACATTTAGGCATTTCTTTGTAAGCTTTAAAAAATCTATTGGCTATATTTTTGTTACAATGCGGAAAACCCACTATTTTGCACTTACATTTTCAAATTTTTCCCCCGGGGGAGACTCCCGGGCCCCCCTGTTCCTAGCAATATGAGTAAACATTTAGGCATTTCTTTGTAAGCTTTAAAAAATCTATTGGCTATATTTTTGTTACAATGCGGAAAACCCACTATTTTGCACTTATATTTTCAAATTTTTCCCCCGGGGGAGACTCCCGGGCCCCCCTGTTCCTAGCAATATGAGTAAACATTTAGGCATTTCTTTGTAAGCTTTAAAAAATCTATTGGCTATATTTTTGTTACAATGCGGAAAACCCACTATTTTGCACTTATATTATCACATTTTTCCCCCGGGGGAGACCCCCTGTTCCTAGCAATATGAGTAAACATTTAGGCATTTCTTTGTAAGCGTTAAAAACGCTATAGGCACTTTACTTTTGTTAAAATGCGTAAAACCCCACTATTTTGCACTTATATTTTCAATTTTTTCCGTACCTATCTGCCAACGGCCTTACCATGTTGATTCCATTACAGCAGAGCATGTTTCAAACTGCGGCAACTTGGTAGTGTGCACAACGTTGGCAGAGGAACATGGTGGACATGATAACACGCTTAGGCAGTATAAGTCGAGTCATGGTCACCTCCGATCTAATCATGTGACTTTACCATGTTCCCCAAGTGGTTCAGAATCCACTATAATCAGGAAGTCCACCCTTTTAGTCAACTCCCCTTTCCCCGAAGTGATAGAGTCTGCCCTCACTCCCCCCGCCAGGCTGACAGGGTTGCTTAAAGCAGAAATGCTGAAAGCAGGCGTTAGAAACAACGACAACAACAACAACGTACCTATCTGCATCAGGCGCATGGGCTTTTCAAGTAATGCACTGTAACTCAATGTGTTAAATTGGTTTTATCAAGGGGGGAAGGGTGGCACTAGGCAAAAGATTCGCCTAGGGCTCCGAAAAATCACGGGCCGGCCCTGATGATGATATAGAACTAGTAAATATGGCCTAGGAGGTTTTTTCAAAATATTCCGTGGGGGGGGGGGAGAGATTTTGGGGGAATGCGTATTTCAATACGCTTTGGTAAGAAGTGAACAAAAATAAGTAAAACAAAAGTCAAGTTTATTTCAAATGAAATTGTTTGAAACAATTATTTTTATTTGTGAAGCACAAGTTTACGTTGCATTTGGAGCATTTCACTTCAGAGTTCAGTTTGACACTTAATGTACACCTTGCATCTTCCTCGTGGACAATATTCAGGCCCGTGTCCCACTCCGCCTCTCGCAAATTCGGGAATTGGTATTTTTTTTTCGTGCCTTGGGCACAGGTGATGAAGTAAGAGTCGACGAGGAAGAAGAATTCTCTAAAATAATCAATGGGGAGCTCCTTCATCTCAGGAGGTGCATCGTTCACAGAATTTGTCTGTAGCGTTTCAAAGTCAAGCTTCAAAAAGACACGTCTAGCCTTACGTCTTTTCCTTTTGTTCTTTCCCTTCGCAACATATGTCACAGGGTCTGCTTGTTACTAATTTGTTGATATTTCTCACTGCAAAGCAAGGCTAGGGGTTTATCGTCTTCGTCGAATAGGAATGTTTCGTCAGGGATCGCATCGTCGCAATCATCGTCAGACATGCCATCACAGTCAGAAAGTTGAGGATCGATTCAAAAGTGTCGAACACTTCATCCACATCTTTTCGCTCCATCACTGGAAGAGAAACGTAAAAGTTTGGAATGCATAATTATGCTTGTTACCTCTCCATTAACAACCAATGCGTATTTTAAGACCAATAGAGAAATAGCCACCTTGAGCCTTAACGTACCGATGCGTATTTTAAGACGCATAGACAAAAGGGGGTGTGTCAAAGATGGTAAGAACAATAAATACTCGTACACAAAAAATAATATCATTATAACAACTAACAAACGCACGATAAATTCTCCTACCCCTAAAAATGATTGGTAACCGCGATAATAGCAGATGAAATTATAAAATTTTACTTACCTCAACATCAGCTCACGTAAACTTTTCGATAAGCAAATAATGCTGGAGCCCAGAATGAAAAAGGCGCCCGAAGTTATTCTGGAACCACGTTAAAAGTGCAGTTGTTTTGTTTTGTTATGTTAATTGGCGTAATGAAAAGTTTATCGCGCTCTTTTCAAATCCGGTTTAAATGTGATGCGGATCCAAATACGCATTGGCTGCGAAAGGGTTAGGTATATTTAAAACGTTTAGGGGCGGCCGATTTTCCAACGTTAAAAAGTCAGTTCCTAAAGACTTTGGATGCTGTCCTCGTCTTCGTCTTTAAAATGAAAATTTAATTTAATTTAAATTTAAAATTTTGCGTAAGCCCCACAATTTTGGGCCTACTCACTATTTTTTACAATTTCTTATGCCCCCCCGTTTGCTGTCTTTCCGCCACGTCCGGGTCAAGTGCATATAATTAATACCATCAGTAGGAGAGGGGTAAAGTTTTAGAATGATGGCAGGGGCAAAACCAAGTAGACCTTATGACGTCATCAGGCACGATAAGGAAAAATTGAAAATATAAGAGCAAAATAGTAGGGTTTTACGTTTTATTTTAATAGTAGTAAAGTGTATCTGTAGATTTTTACAAAGCTAACAAAGGAATATATTCATATTGCTGCAAAGGGGCCCGGGGGTCTCCATGAACCACGTCTTACAATGGTCGAGGCTGGGGGGGGGGCAAAGCCCCCCTCCAACTTTACGCCCCTGATCATTAGTAAACGGGGGAAGCCACTAAATCCTACAAAATTAAGTATTTACTTTCGGTTGGGTAGCATAAATGCGCCCCTGTATGGAAGCATGTGGTCAGGCTCAAGAGCCCCCAATATTTTATGAAAAATAATAAATATAAGAGTGATCTATCCAACCCTAAAATAAACGTACAACTGGCATGTCAGGATATATTTTCTTTCAATTTCTATCTCTATTTCTTCATATTCCCCATGTGTATTCAAATACAACCCATAACGCCATAAATTAGCTACAAGTTTACAATAAAATTGTACCAAGAGACAAAATCAATAATTTGATTATTTATTATTAAATGTTACTTCTTATTTCACAAATCACTGAGTTCCCTCACCATCCCATATGATAGTGAGTACCTACACTTTTTGAAGTTTATAAAAGTGTGGTAGTTGGTAGGATTGTAAAATTTGTTATACGAGTCGTATAGGCACGTAGGCACGTAGCCAGGGAGGGGGCTTTGGGGACTGAAGCCCCTCCTGAAATGTAAAAAAAAAGGGAAAAACAATGATTTTTTAGTTTATTTATATTTGTTCTCTTTCGATCCAGTGTACATAGGCCTACAGTAGATTCGATAGTGCAAGATACTTCCGCAGATTACAGAAGTCTTGACCCGCCGTTTTACTGGGGATATTCCATACCCCCTCCCCCCCCCAACCCCCTGGTAGTTAGCCCCTCCCGAAATAAAATCCTGGTTACGTGCTTGGATACGACAGAATTATTTTGACGTTGCAGACTCTTAATTTTGGGAAAACATTTTCTCCATCGTTTTTCATTATTTTCCCTTCATAACTAAACAAATTACAAATTTCCTCTTCTCAACTTCTTTCTTGACAAGTTAATTTTCGACCGGAACATGAATAACGTCTGTTTTATTAAGATCTACTTGGCGGTTTTTTTAAAAGCAAACCTTTCTTTCTTAGATTTTTTTTTCGTCATCTAATTAAGAAAGTAAGGGTAAAGTTTTAATGTTCGTTACAGAGAAAGTTTTTGAAAGCAGCGGGGTGTTGTATGAATATAATTCAAATTGTACTTTGATTAGTTTTTAAAAAAGAATATTTTTCACCTTCCGATGAGTTAATAATAACTTTTATAAATTAATTATTTTCCTGATTCTTTTTTTCTCTGAAATATATATTATTATATAGCTAAAATTTCTCCCCAGTTTTGAAGTTGGGTTCCCAATACCGAGAAATTGGTAGCCTAATTAGAAAATTTTAATAACACTTAACGCAATGGGCGTTTTGTTATTCTGAAACAAGAATAGCATTAATTGCAGGTCATAGCAGATGCAGAGGTCTACTGTACGACGTACGTAGTTTCATTATAGGCGTATTTTGTTACACGAATTCGAATTTGGATTACTGGATTTGGTGCATTTTGTTACCAAAGGGGGCGGAGCGTATTAAATGTTCGATTCTTAACCCGGATTAGAGAACAGGATTAGTATTATGTATTCAATAATATTTAATCTTGGTCGGGAGGTAGATCAGATATTCATTTTTTTTTTTGATAATTTTTTTTAGTTTTGCCACGATTTTGGCTTACAAAAATTTGTTTACGCTAGGCTGACATCTTGGATTTGTGATGACTATCGTGTTAATGGTTAATATTATGCTGTTGGTGTGACTTTTTATAGGGCTTATTTTTTAAAATGTAACTGCAAAGGCTTTCGCGGCCAGAGTCATATGAAGAATCAGTAGAAAATGGGCTGATGGTCCATAGTCGATATGAAAGTCAACTTCCATAATCAACTTTCAAATCAACCACGGCCCATCAGCCCAATTTCTACTGGTTCTTTATTTTTTTTAGTTAGTTGCTTTAAGTTATTTTTTATAATGGGTGATGTTGATATCATTTATTTTCTTCAAATTTTGGATTGGCGCCTTTAATTTGAATTCATGTCTACTGCTTAGAATATAATATTTGAATATCACAATACGCTCATTTTGTTGCATTTTTTTGCTTCTTTTCCTCCTGTTCCCTGATTGGTCCAACTTCTAATACGGATTTGTGTTCAAATGTAAAATATTCGTGTAACAAAATACGCCTTAATTCGCCAGTCCATTGACTAACCGTTCAAAAACTCATTCGCATTTCTACAATAAATTCTTCAACTTGTAGGTACGAAAATTATTATGGGAATTTGAGACTTGGCAACTTGCAACTTGCTGAGATTAGATCTGACGTCATTTGTAAACAAATACGATACATAAAAAGAGTGGTTTAGTTTGCCCCTCACTATTCACTTCACTTTTCCCACTAATTCGTCACGTGGCCAATCCCATATCCATTGCAAGTGACATCCAAGCCCAGTCTTTTAAGATACCTACTTATAAAGGTAATGACGCCACTTCTAATCCAAAATAAACTTAACATGTCCGACTATAGTTTCTATTATATAGTGTGTGCGTCACATTACTCCTACAATTTCAAAGGTATGCAATTAAGCAACGTAAGTGATCAAGACTCAGGGGTTGAGTCATTGCAGATGTCCTTCTCACCAATCTACCCAATGATTTTTCATGTTTGAGTAAGGAAGTAACCACGACAGTTAAGAATTTCCTTTAAATTCTGTATTTGGATAAACACGGTTTATTTGTTTATTTCAATATTGCCTGCAGAAAATATCACAGAAATAGGCTAAAAATTGAAATAAACATTATAACAAAATTTACATTTTATTTAGCTTCTTTCCTAACTTACTTTTCATTTGTGCCAACGGCCTTACCATGTTGATTCCATGAGAGCAGAACCTGTTTCAAACTGCGGCAAACGTGGTAGTGCGCACAGCGTTGGCAGGGGAACATGGTGGGACATGATAACGCGCTGAGACGTTGCCAATCAGTCTACGTACGTGTCGAGTCCTGGTCACCTCCGATTTAATCGTGTGACTTTTCCATGTTTCCCAAGTGGTTCGGAATCCACTATAATCAGGAGGTCCACCCTGTTAGTCAACTCCCCTTTCCCCCGAGGTGAAGGAGTCCTAGCCCGTAGGGTGCGTCAAGTTAACAAACAGACTCACTCCCCCCGCCACAGGGTTGCTTAAAGCAGAAATGCTGAAAGCAGGCGTTGGAAACAACAACAACAACAACAACTTTTCATTTGTATTTCTATTTTCCCTAACTTTTGCTTAACGTTCCGATGTACCAGTAACCGACTCAACAATATAAAGCCACACTGCGACAAATTAACTATAATGCATCCCAACATTAACATTTACATTCTTGAGTTTTCCTATCTTATTGTTTCTTGTGGCAGTAAAATATGCTGTCGCATTTCTTTAGTTTTCTCAGTTTTCAGACTTCATACTTCAAATTTAAGTAATCAATTTCAGCGCTTGTTTATTTCAATATTGCCTACGCGGCTACAGAAATTAACAGAGAAATAGGTTAAAATTTGAAATAAACAATTTAATTTACATTTTATTCGGCATATTTCCTAACTTTTCATTTCGATTTCTATTGTCCCTAACTTTTCTCACGGAACCACTGAAATGGGAAAAAACTTAGCACAGCTACCCAATGAGGGTATGTGCCTGAGGGGCAGTAAATGATCCTCACTCTTGAACTCTGCTCTATTTGAGATTTCGTGGTCAGTAACATATCCAATGGTACTCATTAGGGTTGGGTGGATTCAGGGCCGGCCGAAAATATATCCTTGCATGTCTTTGCCTCGAACCTCGAGCTTCCGTTGCCTTGTTTGGTTCTCTGGCAACTGGACTATTCTGGCAATAATACCACAGAAATGTGAGCTCTCTTATCTTCCCCAGTCACTCACTTCCAAATTTCACATTGAGCCTCAGATTCTGCATTAAACATTTCGCAAAATGTAAAATCAAAAAGTGTCAGCAGAGACAATGTTATTTCCCTGTAAAAGGATACCTGTGTAGATTTGAATTGAGTTAGAAATGGGAAAAGGTCGGCTTGTCATTTCACGGCACGTTGTTTTGTATATCCAGAGGGCGCCCCGTCAGAAGACGCGACAGTCCTGTCGACAACAGGAGCTGTCGCCCACAGCATGTCCCATCCCCCTTTCACGCATCTCTAATCTCCACTGTTTAGGCCTAGCTCTGCCGAGTGTAAACATCCCTTTGATTTGCGGGGATTTTTGTTGTCAAGGACGTAGCCAGTAGCGAGGTAGATGCTGAGGTCAATGGGGCATTTTGTTAAAATAAAAATACATATTGTACTTATATATTTTGTTCCAGGAGACATTTGTGTTGAATTCTCCTCTCTTCAAAGTTTTTCTTGGCTAACCACACACTTTGAAATACGAAACACAAACTAATCAGCCTGAAATGCAACCTCGTTTGAGATTTTAAAATATTTCTCCAAGCTCAAATTTTTCAATACTTTTGACCCACCATAGCGGAGGTAACGCGGTGACGCTTTACTAATGAAAGACAGTGCAATTACTAGTACAATGCACAGTAGATACTAAATATAGGTATATATTTATAATATAACACACAACTCATTGTCATTAAGTGTGGAATTATACTAGACTGTCAAGACATGTAGCGTAGTCGTACGGACTCTGACTGTCACCCGAAAGGTTGTTGGTTCGAGTCCCACACTAGCTACATTTTCTGGCCATGCTTCGGAGGGCATGTAAAGCAGGCGGTCCCGGGTTTTCCTAGTTGAGTGTAAAGAGGGCTTTATAGCCATAACTCCGCTAGGTTGGCTTAGTAATAGAAAAACAAAAAGTCTTTATTTATTTATTTATTTATAATTATACTATTACTGTTCTGATTCGTATCCTAAATATGCTGATGACTATGTTTATCTACCTATACATTACAACAATAAATTATAACAAATAATTATAACAATAACGTGGTCGGGATGGACAAAGGTTAATTGTTGAAAGAATAAAAAACGCTACAGCACCTGTGGATCACTGCGCTCTGCTCTATTTCACTACTTCACATTTGTGGAGAGTAATCTGCGTTTTCCCCCTACCGATGAACGTAAAGCACCTTTTAGGATCATAAGCTTGGGTCGATAAGTTTCCCTACTCCTTCGGGTCACAAACCTCGACCTTCCATTTGATAGAGGAAGAAGAACGCAATGATCCACAGTAAAATACTTTAATAGTGACCGGTCACTATTAAAGTATTTTACTGTGGATCATTGCGTTCTTCTTCCTCTACTCATGATGTTCTCCAAGTTCCACGAAGTCACCAAGGAAACTCTCA
Source organism: Psococerastis gibbosa (assembly GCA_963971405.1). NCBI lineage: Eukaryota > Metazoa > Arthropoda > Insecta > Psocodea > Psocidae > Psococerastis > Psococerastis gibbosa. The sequence continues at coordinate 563,978 of OZ020484.1, read as the reverse complement.
CAAGGTTCCATTTGATAGTCTAGTTCTCTAATAGCTGACCTGACCTTAGCCTAACTGTTGATCGAACTTTGAACTAACACTGCTGAAATATTCGGACAGTGCAGTGTATAGAATGAGTATAGACTATTTTCTTTCATTCATACGACTAAAACCGACTAAACTTTGTCAACCCGTTTTTGTTGGAGCTTGGAGAAAGAAATTACTCAAACTTCCCTCTATCCCCCACCCTTTAACTAGATAGGCATGATCAATCTCAACGGACTTTCAAAAACATTCAATTCCAAAACATCCCCTAAATATTATTAGTCAACTCTCCCGCCCGGGGTCTTAAAATGGCAATGACAATACTCCAGCAGCAGAGCAAATAAAGGGTTTAATTATCAAGAAGAAACTTACCCCGTTAATGGTGGACCGTAAAAAGCCATTACAACACTCCACCCCCCCCCCCTGCCCCCGTCCACCATTTCCCAAATTCAACCCCAAGACACGGCTCCCCCTCATTGTTTTCAAACTGTTCCTCAGGAATTTTTGAATAAAGGTCATCAAAATGTGTGTCTTCGTCGGTCTTGATGTAAGAACTAAGAAAAAACATGGCAACACCTCAAGGACTGGTAGGTGGGGACCCTCCTCCTCCTGCTGTATTTGAGATATTGTGGTAAGCAATGCCATTGTCCTTGGGAAAAAATATTTTGAGAGTCTTCGGATTAGCTCTTGGAGCGAAAGTAATTGCCACCCCCAGCAGCTCAAGGGGACAGTTGCATTAAAATATACATGTAAGAATAAATCATTATATACAAAATATGTTGTAATACGACAGCTGACAGCGACAAAAGGGACTGGAATGTTGTGAACAACAACATGTCCGGCAGCCGCTGCCTATTTTCCTGTCATCATTATACCTGTATAACCGACTGAAGACATTACATTACGAACCAACTAGTGGCCCCATTGGGGCAAATACCGAATCTTACAATGCCTGCGTACATTTTTCAATAGATTTTAGAATAAGACATCAGTATTATTGGCGTAGTCTAAAGAAAGTGTAGAAACCACATGTCTGTAGTTTGGACCTTAGCTGAATAATAAACAGGCGAGATTACACAACAATAGAGAATCGCCTAACAATTTACTAGGGCAATTCATTTCTAAATCTACCATTTGGTCGAAGTATACGGCACCTAATAAAATTTAACAAGCTTTTACAAAGTGTAAGAGGTGAAATGCTCAAATTCCAGAAACTTTAGCTTCCTCTTAAATACCCTTCTGGGAATTTGTAAAACACCCAATTTCCCATCCAAAACTAAACAAAACTGTTTTAAAACTTTAAAATTTATATTACCCTAATTATTGAGCTACGTTTAAAACATCCGGTACCGAAATGAAGTGGAAATAATGAAAACTTTGTCTGAAAGCGCACGCCGGTTCAACTTTCCGATGAAAACTTACCCCCGGAAACCACCCTCTTTTCTCCCGAAAAATATCTGAAAAACTTTCCCACTTTATTTCATTCTCAACTGAATGCCTAATTTGATTAAATTTACATTTAACGTAGAATATTTTTTTTTTTAAATCTTTGCCTTTGATTATAATAATATGCACCCTTTCTTTTGTTAACCCCCGACGATGGTGAACCCCAGTTGTCCAGCATGATTTCCTGCGGGATGGGTTTGTCAGCAGTGCTGCCAGTAAAGCCAGTAAAAGTATTACATTGTAGTATTATATGGTATATAACACTGACATTAAATGCCTGGAAAATCGCCTGTCGTGTCGCTGACCCCAAACCGGGATAAAGCGAAGAAAAAGAAAGAAGATAACACTGACATTAAATTAACTTTGGTTGAAGAGGTAACCTCCTCGTTATAACCGAACCAAGCCCAGTTTTTTCCATATCCTCTAATTTCGGCCAGTAAAAGTACCTAGCCTATTTGGAATTTTGAATTTTGGAGAACAATTTCGATCGAACTCCAACTCAAACTTGTAGACTAGCAGTCTTGTAGTACATTTTATTAGCTTCCAAAGCCAGTGCTTGTTTTCGAAATAGTTTAGCTACGAGTATAGTTAGTAAACAGCATCTATGCGTATCTGCTTTTGATAAGTTGAATGGCCTTCCACGTATCGTGTAGCTTGTAGGATGTAACAGTTATTGTAATATACCTTATCCTTTTTCAATGGAGTGCGAAAGTCACATGCACACGGTACAGACTCAGACTTTCACACGGAAGGTTGTTGATTCGAGTCCCACACTTGCTACCTTTCAGACCATGCTCCGGAGGACATGTAAAACAGGTGGTCCCGGGCCTTCCTAGTTGAGTGTAAGAGAGGGCTTCATAGCCTAAACTAAACTCCGTTGGATAGGCTTGGTTATTGAAAAAATTATTTATTCATTTATTAACTTAAAAGACTGAATTATTAATATACAGGTAAGCTTACATGCACTTTGTTGTGGTTGTGGTCGGTCGCCCACGACTAGAGTTGCATACATATTGCAGTAAATTTACTTTAAATTCAAAAACTGGGAGTTCTTCAAAATTTGAAATTTAAAGTCGCCTGGCATATTAATATTTCTAACTTCTCTGGATTTACAATTACTATGCACCCCTTCCTTTGTTAACCCTGACAAAGACGCACCCCTGTTGGACATGATTTCCTGGGGGAGGCCACGTCGAATCGTTAGCGTTAATATAATCAAAGGGTAGTTCTGTTGGTTGGGCCCGATTACGAGCACCCCTCGAGTGCAGATCAATTACAAAGAATTAACAAATAGGGGTAGAAGAGGGAGGTGCGGCCATCAGGGAGGCAGCGATGCAGGATCTTTCCATAGTCGTACAATACAATGTTAAGCTGAAAATTTTAGAGTCCATATTTGGCGGTAGGGAAATGTATTGAAGGGCCATTGACTTTTGGCCTTAAAGTTGTCGGCTCAAGGCTCAAGCCCCAAGCCTTATACATCAGGACTGCTCGAAAAGAAAGCGATATTACTCTTACAGTATATAAACAACGGATTTTAATAAATAACTAACTTGAACATTGCTTAAGTGCTGAACACAGTTAGGCGAAAAATTCTGCTCAACGGGGACTCAGTCACTTGAGACAATTTTTCCATTCTATAATAATTATACGATTTTCTAGCTTCCTCTCAAAAGACACTCAAAATACGGCTGCATAAGACGCTTTTCTATCTCTACAGTAAAATCTGCGAACCCTGTATTAAATTCCACAATCAGCATTCCTTTTCTTCCCTCCCAATTCAATAAAATTGGGGTAATGAAATAATCTTCTTATAGAAAGACAAAACATCCCCTCACTCCCCCCCCCCTTACCCCCCTTACCTCCATGATTTAAATTATTCATTGAATTTCAGAGGAAGCCATATTGCCGGATTATTTTTCGTAAGAACATTTTAAATCATGAAAACTTACTGTGGGAATTAATTTAAATTTCCTTTATTTCAATTAGATATGAATGCTAAGTAAGCAGGTCAGACTAGAATGATATCCTAGTATTATTTTCGTTCAATAAAATTATAATGATGCTGTACTTAGCATCCTTACTAATAAGGGTTGCTTCGTCAGCAGACTTAGCACCAACGGAAAGGAATAACTTACCCGGGAACTATTCAAACCATTTAAATACATTATTAAGACTAACCCGCTCCAATGCAAAGGAAATTCAAATGTTCCGAGCTGAGAAAACGTTTTGCCTACTCCTAGCATATGCAGCTATGAAGAAATAATTGTCAATTTAATTTTTAATTCGCTTTCATTATAGTACATTATGTCAATTTACATTCTTTGGGGTTTATTTAGGATAATAAAAATGTATTCCCAGATAAGTGGTTTTTGTTTGTTTAGCCTTCTGTATAGATTCAAGTATTATTCAATTTACTAACTTAAAGGGACGTCATAGCACCATCTACAAAAACTTCCACTCAAAATACACGATCAAAAATTAGCTTTCAATCTTTGTTATCAAATTATTATTCACCAACGATGACACAGTAAATCAATTTAAATCCTGGCCGTTATATTTTTTATAGTTTTCAATAATTTCCAACCGTAAAACTTGCCCTAAACGATTCTCATGTAGTCATGTAGGCATATCATGACTAGCGGACATTGCGGGAGCAATCGTAATGTATGTTGCGTGCGTCAGCAGCATAAATCAGTGCAAAGCCCCAGATTTCAATTTAAATCCCGAGTTCTTTTCCGTTAGTTTGTCTCATTAAGCAATCAATTTGCCTACAGAGTTTGCACCCTTTATCTCATGCAAATTTGAAGGACCTCTATGCATAACGCCAGTGCGTGTCCATGGATTTTTACCATTGTTTTGCATTTGCGGAAATTAGAATTTTTCTTTATTATGGTATTCAAGTGAGTTAGCAATTTATACCATTTTTCACCTTCATTCTACTTCTTAGTTCTTGGTCTTTTACTTCTAATTTTCCTTCTTTGCGACTACACGGTTGTTTTCTTCATTTTCCTATGGTTCACATGTTCACTGAGACCAATGCTTGCTTGCTTAATTTCGGGAGTAAGCCAAGTTTAATTTTCCAGGGACAGGGGAACATGGTGGGACATGATAACGCGCTGTGGCTATACCAGTCAGTCTATACGGTCCGAGTCCTGGTCACCTCCGAATTAATCGCGAGACTTTACCCTGTTCCCCAAGTGGTTCGAAATCCACTATAATCGGGAAGTCCACCCTGTCAGTCAACTCACTCCCCTTTCGTCCGAGGAGAAAGAGTCTGCCCTTAGGGTGCCTCAAGTTAACAAACAGACTCACTCCCCCCGCCAGGCTGACAGGGTTCCTTAAAGCAGAAATGCTGAAAGTAGGCGTTGGAAACAACGCAACAATTTTCCATCTAATTGTAACGTGGTCCATTCCTGGTAATGTACTCCGTCTCTTCATGGTCAAATATAGTAATATTCTATTTTTGTATTCAGAGGAAGTAAGAAAAGAATAATTCGTCAATGAACTATCTAGTAACTAATTTGGCGCGAGTAGTTGAGGATAGTTGTGTGTATTGAAAATATAGTTGGAATGACATGTATGTACTTGGCTTGTGGCTTGTGTTTGGCATTACTCTACCCAATTGCGCATGCTCGTATATGAAAGCTGATGAATTTAAGTGATGTTTATTGGCAGGGCATTCGATGAGAATCCTTTCACCTGACGTTTTTAAATATTTTACAAAGCAGACTTTATTAATTGTGTTTAGAGTAACCTGTGATACTCCCACTTAGTGGTAAGTCTTTGCCTGTCTACCCTCTTGATAAACGGACTTGGGTAGCCATTTGGTAATGAAGAAATGCATCTTCCGATTCCTATTATAACGCTTCATATATTTTTTAATGATCCAACTAAGTTAATAAAATAATAGAGAATAATTTAATACTTTATTGCATTTATAATAGTAATAATAATAATAGGATGAAATTCGGTATTTTCTTACATAATTCATATGAGTAATGTTAGTACTAGTCATGGGCCTGTTACATACTATATTAAGCTTCTGTACTTCTGTATTTTCAATAGATGTGATTTTCTTTTAGGGTTCGCGTTGCGGGAAAAGTAATGATTTCGCATTCCGGGTTAAGTACTGAGTTCACGTTCTGGCTATAAGTAGGCTACTCATTTTTCGTTGCGGCTTTGGGTGCTGATTTCAAATTTCTGATTCCAACTTCTATATGCCAGTTGGAATACAAGTGATTGCGTTTTTTTCTCGATTATTCCTGAATCATGACCGTTAGGATTATGACGGTTGGCCACTACTCTGTATCAATGCCTGCCAAGATATACTAAGGCCCGCAGATTTGGCTGTGATGATGCGATACATTTACCAGGGATGGATAACGTAAGATAACTCCTCCACAAACTGTAAGTGATTATCTAATTATGTCCTGTTTTAAATTATTACAATAAATAGGCGCTCTTCTGAATCTTCTGATTTCTTTATATGGACTTGCAATTAATAATTAATGACATTTCAACATTGTAATTTGATATAATTTAATAATTTACATGATGGTTCTTTTCTACATTTTTTACCATTAAATTAATCTAGTTTGTCCGTTGAGCATATAAAATGTAGTGGCGCCCATTAAAGATTATAATAATGCTTATCATGTGCTTTAGAGAAGTTAATAGTAGACCAGTCTTGTGTAGTAAGTTTCAGACTGTAATATTAAACCATCAGGAGGTTTGTCTTTCATGTATTCTCTGGGTGACTGACTGACTTTCCTGTTTTTACAAATTTATTTAAAAATGTAACGGTCCACATTTGTTTTTGAGTACTGCACCTGATCTACATGACATTACCTAATTATGTGCAAATATTTTTTATAACAGCAATGCATTCTATCATTTCATTTTATAACTTAAGCAGGTTGACTATTTTTAATAATACTTAAATAGATATGAATAATAAATGTGAACTTTAAATACAGTATTTTTTTATTCAATTATAAATTGATTATAAATTTTATAACCACCCCTGATAAGAGCTAGCCAGTGGCGTGAGTTTGTCTGTTCTCATATATTAAAAAACCTATTCTCAATATATCATACCTTACTTTATCTCATGATTTGGTTTCCATTGAATTGAAACGGAAGTAAGGTCACATAATACAAGAACCCCCTTAGGCCCAATCCTCACCAAGAGACCGCTGAAAACATCGGATACTAAGTTATCTACAGCTATTCGCTAGCTACTTAATGTTTGCAATCTGTTAGTTTCACATGTAGCCTATACACTACACAGTACCTTCTTCTTCTTCTCCAGCCAACACTCGTCCTTGCTGTTTGACGCATACGTTACTCCAAGTATTGGTCATTATGGCTGGTTTCGTGTAGGGCAGGGCTGTGCCGCCCTCTAAAGAGCACAGTACACTCATTTTTGTCCATTATCTTGTCACATTCTTATTTTGCACAAATTTGGTCTCTTAACAAACCTACACTATGGAACCTGTTTACGCTCTACGCTGTTTGTTTATGTTGACACTTCAGTCAAAATAGGAACAAAAACCACAAAGCCTAGCTGCTTGTTGTAATTTCCTACCCAAGTAAAAAGTTGACTTAGATCTAAATTTTAAGAGCCTATTGCAAAGCCGAAAAAGTGGCGGAAATTGTATTACCATCCAAAACTAAGCCTTTTGTGAAGTTCATTTCAATGATGAGTTAAAAGAAAGTCAAAAAGTCGGCGTAATTTCATTAAAATCTCCAACCAGCACTTCAGACAGTTCTTTTTGCTTGGGAAAAATATTTTTTTCTTTTAGAAGGATGCTAATTAAAGCCTTCAACGCGAATAAGCCGCCGAATGAGTCATTGAAGGATATTTCTCATTTCTCAAAAGGGAACCAATTAGTCTTTTCATTCTTTCTTGCTAATTGCTAAGACTTCTTTCTCGAGATCAGAGTGTTCCGGTATCTTTCTCAACGCAAGTTTCTTCTGTCGGTGAAAAGTTATAAATGATGAGCTTTATTCTGATGGTAATAACCACTTTGATATTATATTTGTAAGTGGGCTACTCTTTTCGTCTAATGAGGAAATAAACAAAATACTAGGAGGAAGGTAGTACGTAAAAGACTGATTAAGCAATAAAATACGGTATTACAATAATATATTAATAAAAAGGAAACCAGCAATGAAGATAATTTTACGATATACCGGCAAAGAGTCGAAAATTGGAAATGGACAGGAAAATCTCGTCCCGTAATCTAAATCTATATATATATCATCCTAAAATGAATTTGTTTATAGTTTAACACCAGAATACGGAATAAAACACCACATTGTGTTATTTTTATTTAGTTGTGAGGAGTCCACTTATAATATATTATTTATATTATGTATGAACTATTATATATATATTATATAGAATATAGAATATATATTATTATTATTATTATTATTATTATGACAAATTACTCACTCACTATATCCTTGTCATCAAAATCATTATAAGCGTCATTGTTATTTCCTTCGCTCTGCGGCTGCCTCTGCAACCGGTTCACAATATATTTCTCAATCACAGGGAAAGGAGACTCAAACATGAGAGACATGACAGTACTAACTAAAATTACACAAATTAGATCGCCAAAAAAGCGGTGAAGAAGTTCGAAATCTTGGAAGTAGCTGCCCGTCCGAATGGTACCGAGCTGGTATTGCTGGATTGCCATGTGGCACAGGTAGATACAGTAGGTGAGACGGCTCAGGGGCACGAAAGGCTCCCACGAGAGGATCGAGTTGATGACACCTGCAAATGACAATGGTGAGGCAACTCAAGTCATCAATCGGATACATTCATTGAATTGTTTGAATGCGATTAACCGTTTTGTTATAACAATAAAGATATTATTATGTACGGAGCGGAGTGCTGGCCATTGCGGAAGGACGAAGAGCAACTGCTGCATGTGGCTGAGATGCGAATGTTGCGGTACTGTCTGGGTTACAAATTGACAGACAGGAGGAGAAACGAAGACATCCGGGCGGAGTTGGAAGTAGCACCGACCACCGACAAAGTCAGGGAACGAAGACTGGCATGGTGGGGCCATACGCTAAGGAGAGAAGATGGACACCTGCTACAACGTGTGAGGGACTACACGGTTGAGGGCCCAAGACCTATAGGACGACCGGGGGTGTCCCTTGAAACGAAAGTGAGGGAGGACCCCAGGACCCTCGGTCTCTCGCCGGATGATACCCAAAACCGAAACACCTGGAAGATTAGGATCCGTGCCGCCGACCCCGTGGGAGGGATAAGGCGCCGTTGAATATATAAATATAATATATATATATATTATTATGTTGGTATGTTGTTGTTTCCAACGCCTGCCTTCAGCATTTCTGATTTAAGCAATCCTGTCAGCCTGGTGGAGGGAGTGAATCTGTTTGTTAACTTGACTCTTTCACCTCGGGGGAAAGGGGAGTTGAATGACCACCTGATTATAGTGGATAAATAATTAGATTACTCGTGACTTCGTGGTATTTCATTTTAATAAACAAAAAATAACAAAAACTTAGAGTTTTAGAAAAACTTGTTATAACAACCCGAATTACCAACTATAATAATGAATTAAATACAATAAAACAAATTGCCCAAAATAACAATTTCAATCTCAACCTAATAGACAGAATCCTACGACATCACAAAATCAAACACAACCTCAAACTAATTTACCCCCCAGGGAGCTTAAACCCGGTAACCAATAAATCATATTTCAGGATACAATACATAGAAAAAATCGCAGAAAAAATTAGTAACCTCATTTCTTCTACAACAGACAAAACACCAGCCCCGTACAATCGCAACAATTTGGCCAATAAACTCATGAACTGCAAAACCAAACCAGAAAAAGAAAAAGGCAATGGAGTTTATCGTCTAAATTGTAACGATTGTAACGCAATTTACATAGGCCAAACAGGCAGAAGCTTTAAAACTAGGGTCAGAGAACATATAACAGGTATAGGAGACACCAACACCAACAGCACATTCGCGAAACACCTTAACTCGGAAAACCACACATTCGATCCTCACAATTGGACAGCCCTACACAAAATAAAGAAAAGTTACACTTTAAATTTTTTTGAAAATGTTGAAATCAAAAGAGCTTTACACAATAGGGAAAAATTAACAAACGACATAACATTCACACAATCATCCCCTCTAATAGATCTAGCTAGTAGGTTAGGAATAGGTAACCAGCCACGCCCCCTCCCACCCCCTCCTCCCCCCGCTCCCAGTCCTATATAAACCAAGGTTTCCTCTCCCTAGTCACATTTGCATCTTCTCCTCGAGTTGAGCAAGTCTCAAATCGCAGATAAGGTGTAACTGTGCTAGTGGGTTTCCCTCTGTAGATGGCAGTTCTTGCCGAAAGCGCTCAGGGTTTTATACTAACACAAGTGGGTTTCTTCGACAAAGTTAATTTCTTAACGATTATTTGGGTTTTACTAATTCGGGTTGTTATAACAAGTTTTTCTAAAACTCTAAGTTTTTGTTATTTTTTGTTATGATTATAGTGGATTCCGAACACACGGGGAACATGGTAAAGTTACACGATTAAATTGGAGGTGACCAGGACTCGACACGCACGTAGACTGACTGGTATATTCTCAGCGCGTTATCATGTCCCACCATGTTCCACTGTCAACGCTGTGCACACTACCAAGTTTGTCACAGTTTGAAACATGCTCTGCTCTAATCAGGGACGCCGACTTGGGGGGGCACGGTCCACCTTGCCCCCGCAGACTAGTTTTTTTTTTGGGGGGGGGGGGAAGCAAAGAACCCACAGTGCAGTTTATTTATTTGTCTCCCTCAATATTTCAAACATTAAGATAAAAATAAATCACATAATTTGCACCGCACCAACTTCTAGAAACTTTTTCGCGCCAATTATGTTCGTATAGCCAACTTTCGAATGATTTTTTATATAAAGGCTTTATTAAATATTTTTATAGAAAGTGCGAGTCTATGTCGGTCAATGCTTTCGGCATTATAGTTATTTTAAGTAACCATCTACCAATGCATTTTCCTAATACTTTCCAGAGTACCGAATTCTTGCCCCCCCCCAGAATTTTTAAAATTCGGCGTCCCTGGCTCTAATGGATTCAACATGGTAAGGCCGTTGGCTTATTATGTTGGTATTGTGTAGGCAATTGTATGAACTTGTACCCATGCGTACTGCAGTCCACTGATAGCTAAGGAGTTTATTTTGATTGAATGATGTTTCACATTGTGACCTTGTGTCCCTCCTTTCCTTCCTAACCCACTTATTAATCTATATTAATTTTCTGCGGGCGTTCCTGATCATTTCCGATGACTACTTGGCAGGTCTTAATTTAACAACATTATAATTTTTGGGCGCTGCAGGCGCTCCAGCAGCGCAAATTGTAATTGCTCACCACCATATCCATACAAGCAAGCAAATATGATCCAAATAATGCCGCAGGACCAAGCTACCCTGAATAATCCGATGTAGAACGAGGATTCCAGCCGGTTGTAAGGGTGGCTGGGCTCAGGCTGCTCTAGAGGGTAGTTGCCTAAGATTACGGTCAGGCATAGGGCTGTGGATACTAGCCACCCTGCTGCTACTGCACCCTGCAAAGTACAGATCTGGTCACATCACTCGCAAACTTGATGTTGTTGGGCTGACAATAGTCCTCAATTGCGTAACAGTGGTGCACTGTTGTCAGCTACGTTATCAGATTACACGCGTGTGTACCTGTAACCTACTGTATCAATGTGCGTCATTATTGTTCAGTGATAGCGTTAGTTATAGGTTTTTGTAGTAGGCTTCTACTAAAGTGATACACGGCTTGTAAGGAACCGCAATTTAGGGGCAATTCTCAGGCAAACCTCAAACGGACAGACTGAGAGAGCGGTTGCGATATAAACTTAGGGTAGGTGTCTTATATTATCAGTCTATATTTGTAATTTATCCTGTTTATTAGACATAGCCTTCTACGAAAAATAGGTCATAGCAATAAAACGTGCCGTATCATTTCATGAAAGCCAATTGCTCTATTTTTGTAATACAATATGTGTCAGTTGATATAAAATTGTAACAGGCTTTGCATCTCGCGTTCAAAAAGGAGATTTCATTGTTAGGAACAATTATTATAGGTTGTGGTTTGGGTCTACTCAATACAAACTAACCTAATGTCCTAACTAGGCATCCGAGGTCATCCAGGTCGCAATGTTTTGGATCAACGTGTCCCAACGTGGCTCGGACACGTTAAGTAAGTCTGGACCAACTTAATGTCCAAAACCTACAAACCTTAACTTCATTTTCATATTATATACTGTATATTATTTTGTGTGTGACAGTGACATCACTTACATGAGGTAGGATAATATTTTTATTAATTTTTTTCAGGCTGACTATGAAAAATCCGAATATGATTCCCATTATATATGGTGTTGCTCGAGCATGTGTCGGCGTGTACACTGTTTCTGTCACGCGCAGGTATTCGTCATAGCTATAAACAGAAAACATTATATAAGTTATATTAAGAATGATACACATAAATTATTAATTACACAAAATATTTTGTTAAAGTACTTATGGCTCATGCGTTCATTGGCATTTTTCACATCAATATTGATGTCACAAGGAAAATACTGAAACTGGGAAACCTTCTCACGTTTTCGATAACTGAGGCACTTTTTTCAATAATAGGTGTTACAGGTAGGCAGATGGCAACATCATGAGTAGAGGAAGAAGAACGCAATGATCCACAGTAAAATACTTTAATAGTGACCGGTTTCGGATAAAATCCATCATCAGACTAACAACACATGAAAAAACGCCAGCTTATATACTACGGGAAGGGAGTGGGAGGAGGAGGCGGGGGTTGAGTACATAAATCGAGTAGTGGGGATACAGTTTGAAACATTATATCATTCGTGAGAACCTCGTTATTCCTAATAACGGGTACCAGGAAGGCGACACAGAAAGGATCCTAAGGAAACAACATGAACTCAAGAGCTTAGCACGGATGGTGTACGCAGGACAAGACGTTACCAAGGAGAACAAGCAGTATGCCAAGATCCCGTTCATAGGAGAAGTCAGCATGAAAGTAGGAAGACTAATAACCCGAACCACTAACAAAGTTGTATCCTTTAGCTGCCCGCCCAACTTAGGAAAATTCCTCATCAACTGTAAGGATAAGGTTAATAATAATAGGAAATCAGGGGTTTATAAAATTTCTTGTAATGAATGTAGTGCGAGTTACATTGGACAGAGTGGACGCAATTTTAAGTTTCGCTTACGTGAGCATAAAAATGCGATCGGTAAAAATGACTGTACCTTAGCTTTTGCGGACCACCTCTCAAGTAACTCGCACTCATGTAATTTTGAAGATTTTAAAATTCTACATTGTTGTAGTAAAGGTAGACTATTAGACAGGTTAGAAAGCTTAGAGATTAGAAAGGCTATTAGGAATAACGAGGTTCTCACGAATGATATAATGTTTCAAACTGTATCCCCACTACTCGATTTATGTACTCAACCCCCGCCTCCTCCTCCCACTCCCTTCCCGTAGTATATAAGCTGGCGTTTTTTCATGTGTTGTTAGTCTGATGATGGATTTTATCCGAAACCGGTCACTATTAAAGTATTTTACTGTGGATCATTGCGTTCTTCTTCCTCTACTCATGATGTTCTCCAAGTTCCACGAAGTCACCAAGGAAACTCTCACAAGGAGATCGCAACATACTGCAATACATCTCATATAATGTACTGTACATATCCACTATCGAATGAGTCTTTAACGCAAGTTGTACCACAATAATTCCTTTTAAATTTGTTTTTGTACATTTTTTAGTAATCGAGACCAATGTTCGCACCACAATATAAAACATCGATTGGTCCTGTTCTCCCAAAGTTTCCTTCTATGGTACTTACTTAAGTAAATTCGTGAATGGCACCTTTATTTTATTTACATATGCAATGGCAAATTCACCAGCTGTAGACAGAGCCAGTAGAAAGCCAAGGTAATATTTAGTCAATTTTGGCCATTTCCAGCAGGGCAGTATGACCAGCGGCGTTAACCAGTAGAGTTGCATATCAACGGCCAAGTACCAGGATTGCCCCGCACACTGTTAGATAAATAAGTAATTGTTATTACAGTTACTTAGTGACTAATAAATTTGATAAGTTATTGGACGTTCAAAAAATGCTACGCATCGCTGTACAACTACCTCACGGATGACTTGATTGTCTCATTTTATATATGCAGAAAACATTTCAAATAAACAACGAAATAAGTTAGGTGTTAATAGGTGAATGAAAATATTGAAAGTATACCAAAAATTGTAGTTATTTTTCGGTTAAAGCAGAGTGCTAATTATTCTTAATAATAATATCTCTGTTTTGAGACACTCAGTCTACTCGCCGAAAATTCAATTCTTCTTTCAATGCATTCAATTTACGCCTTGCATAGCCTACGACAGTTTTTTTTTTGAAATTGAAAGAAATATCTCTTTGAAACAGTGTAATTATATTATTTTTGAAAATAATTTCCCCTGAAGATGATTGCATTTAAATTACTTTTCAAATTAGCACCTGCATCGACGGGTTGTAGTAATTGTTTATGTACAACAGAGTCGGCCACCAGTACTGCTCACAAAGCTGCTTGTTAATACCGACGGTTCTGTCCCAGAGAGGTCCGTCCCCCAGTAAATTGTACCAGCCAACTTGTGACAGGATGAATGCGGCCAGTGCCGGTGTAGTTCTAAAATAGAACAATATGCTGTACCTACGCATAAAGCATGTAAATGCTTGAGATACCACGATTGAAGAGAAATTGAAAACCCTCAAATAGCCTATCCATTTATGAACAAAACATAAATTGTAGGAAGTATCAATTGCGTAGCTATCAAAAATGTCGCATCTTTTACAAGATTTTGATCTTAGATAACGTGTGGCCGTCATTAACAATGAAGGATGTGTTATTTCTGTCAGCTTTATCAATATACACATGAGATATTGTCTGCGATCACCTGTAAGGGTTTTCCCCCTCCGGTTGAGTCTTAACTAGGTGACATTGTTCGCTGGTGACGACCTTTCAGTGTTACGAGTAATTGCAACAATCCTCCTCATTGACCCAAAAATTTATGAATTCCCAACGGCGATGATTTGCAACAATGTATATTTAAGCTACGGAAAGCAGGTGTAACATGAATACTGTCTCGATTGGCATCACTTAACAACGAGTTCTCATACACCTACCCCCCCCCCCCCGCCCAAAAATAAAACCCCGCATACGAGTACACAGAAGTAATCGATTCGAAAAGTTACAAATTAATCTTATAATAAGCGACTTTGGTGGCCAGATGGTAGTAAGCTTGTACTCGTGCGAGTCTCTACACACCTTGCGATCGGAGACGTGTATCTCGACACAAGTACTTATAAGGTTACTTAGTGAGGCGATTGAAGAGGTTAATCGGATGCATTCATTAAGTTGTTTGTACGCAATTAAATCTAATAATAATAATAATAATAAAAATACTATGAGTATGGGCTACTTTGCATTAGCACTGTTTGCCTACGCTAGATCTGGAATTGGTCATGTTGACTATTTTCGTAGCCTGACAGCGAACTTGGTGCGATTTCCTAATTCACGCCTTTAATAGGCAAAAGAACTTGGCCGAGTTCTATGTCTGACATCAATAAGACAAAGAACTTGGCTAAGTTTTATATCTGACAACTTCAAATGGCTAACCTTCTGGCAAGACTTACTCGTAAGTAGGTGAACTTGGTCTGTTTTTACACAAAGCGATTTGGTTAGAATATATTTTACCTTAAATATCGGTGAACATAATATTTTATAAGAGGAAATTTTCTGGTTTTGTCCAGCAACCGTAATAAATGATAGGCATTTAGGAAACTGCTCAGTATAAAGAAAGTGTCCACAGCGAGTGTAGCGCCGCCTATAAGCTGGAACTGTAGACTGTCGAAAGTCTAAAAACAAACACCAACAAAATCGAATGATACACGAGTATGAGTAAAGAGTAATGAGTAATGAGTATGAGAAATGATTCTTCTGCCGTGATACTTGTCACCTGTATCTCTCACTTCGTTTTATTTTTGTGTAGTGCTGTTTGTGTTTCTGCAGCCTGATGATGGCTCCGTGCAGAAACCAGTCACTTTTAATGAATTTTAGTAACAATTACTTGACAAAGTTGATTTTTCATTTATATAATTTCATTGTTATTCTTAAAATTTGTTTATCTAATGCCGTACATAAGATTTGTCGAGACTATAAAATATTGAAGGCTAAACTCCCAAGCAACCACTTCAACAACGGTATTCAGAAACGTTTTACCACGTTTTACATCCAAATTTGCATAAAGAACACATTTTAATTCATATTATCTACTTCGTGATTTTGTGTAGTCAATGGTCCAATAGCTAAAATAAGGGAAACCTGTGAAAGTTAAAGACTGTACAATTTATTAGGCTGGAAAATTTTCCAATAAGTGGAGTGTTGAACTTGTCACATTGTACTTTATTTCAAATTTTTCCTGCCACTGGACTACCACATTAATACATTGTACAATCGGACACTATTACGCCTAAGCTCCTATTTCTTGTCGCCCATGCACCTAACTCCGGTCACTATCTCTTCCAACGTAAGCCAATATTCGAAGTTGGTCCCTTTTCTTACCATCATGCCGGCCGCCTTACCAAGTTGAATCCAGCGGACCAGAGCAGGTTCAAAGATGCAGATAACTTGGTAGTGTGCACAGTACCGGTAGGGAGACATGGTAGGACTTGTCATGGTCACCTCCGAACTAATCGTGTGACTTCACTGTGTTTCCCAAGTGGTTCGGAATCCACTATAATCAGGAGGTCCCCTGTCCTATGGGCCCACACCGTGACCTGGGACTGTGTACAACCATACTACTACTACCATCATGAAAAAACTTTTGCCACTCAATAATTGTAAATACTGGGCGAAGCTGACGGAAGCTGTTATCTTGCAAATTCGAAAATAATCTGCTGAAGAAATTCCTAAACTTTACCATTATAAAGCAGAAAATTCTAAAAAAAATTGCGCTTCCTCTTAAATAAAACAGAGGCTTACCTTAATCATTTCTGCTAAATTCATAACAGATGACAAGGAAGTCCACAGGTATCGGTGACCTAACAGGATCCAAGTGATGCTGAGGAACCGCAGACCATACAGTGGAGCCAGACTGTCAGCACTTTTAGGGGCACTTAATAAGCGTCGCCCATTCGAATAGAAAGAAAAAGCCGCGAAAATCTCTGCAGGGAAAAATTGATACTTTAATATGCAGCTAAAAGAATTTCACGCAACAGTTAAATTAAGAAAACAGCTGACAGGCTATAGAAGGGGAAATTAATGTTTTAGTTTGTTTTTGCAAGTTTTTTTTTATTAGTTTTTGTCCCCCTTCAGAAGTAATTGACTGCATGGTCCCTGTTGTATTTTATAACAATACTGTTATTTAAAACAGGACCTGGACTTAGGCTACTTATGTGACGATTCGGTAGTTAGGGACACTACGATAAAGAGTATATTAATATGGTAGGCTGCAATTTACCAAATAGTGGTAACTCGTATGAGGCAAAAAATGATTCTAACGTCAACAGTGAGTTAAACATAGCCGACTCTAAACATAGTTGTAGTGCGTTCTTCCCAAAGGTTCAGATTAGTCCACTATGTAGCGATGTGGAATATGACACGGAAGGTTGGGGTTCAAAATTCGACACAAACGGAAAACTTTTCCTCCGCTCTGGCTCACCCAACTGTACCTGTAATGGTTTCGAACCATCATTGGCAGGAATGCGAATTCCAGGCAAGTTGCTATCCACAAGAACCGGTCCGAGTTTACTCGAACATGCTTTCCAATTTATCAATTAGTAGATAGAGAAAATTAGTAATTTCACGGTAAAATTTTTTCCTATTGTTCAATTCCGGGCATCTAAATCTAAAATTTGAACCGTCACAAAGCTTTCCTTATACTATGTATAAATTGGAAAACAACAACACAAACGGAGCAGTCGTCAAGACAACATCCTCATTAGGATTCGTTCTTTGCAGTTGTAGATTTATTGCTTTCCAATTGATACGTAGTATAAGGAAAGCTTTTTGATGGTCAAAATTTGCGATTCCGAGATTTCAAATAATTTACACGTTTTGAGGTCCCAGGAACCAAAAAAAAATGGTTATTACGAAATGTCTGTCTGTCGCTCTGTCTGTCTGTCTGTCCGTTTCCGGGCAAACTACTCGGTCGATTTTGATTAAATTTAGCATGTAGGTTCACAAAAATCGTACCTCAGGACCTTTAATTTTTTATATTTTGACCTAACTGAATTTTATTTTAGTTTTATTTTCCAAAAACTCCGAAAAAATGTCTATAAAAATTATTTCTCAAAAGCGGCTCCAACGATTTCTTTTAAATTCCCATGTATTGTAGTCGTTTTTAATGTTAATAAAATCTGAGAGGTCGCTTGCCCCTTGATAGTTTGCTTCTAGGGGTAAAAAAATAAAAATAACAAAATTTGAATGAAAAATGACTAGGAAATAATTTTCTTTTTTTGTGAAACCTTCCTATCGATTATTTCGATTATTATTTTAGGTGTTAATTGAGTAACGAAACCGGACAGGTTGCTTTCCAAAAAACTATTTGGTTTTGTGCAAACATTTTTTTTTAAAAATTATAGAAATTTCAAAAGTCAAATGCATTGCATGCCCTGTCAATATTACTGTGCAGTAATGTGTTGGTCTGACTTTTCTAGAATTTACCTCACCCCCCTCCCCCCCGAGTTATCCAGACATCCGAAATTTAACCATAGGAAAATTATTTACCATGAAATTACTCATTATCTCTATCTACTAATTCATAAATTGGAAAGCATGTTCGAGTAAACTCGGACCGGTTCTTTTGTAATGTGCAGTATATTTATTTATGACCATCATCATTAGACTTTCCGTCTTTGCCAGTTCGAAAAAAAATTGTAATGCTCGGCAGAAACATTCTCAAGAAAATAAGTACCATAAACGTTTAATTTACAATTAAACCCTTTCAATTCTCACCTTTTCTCCTGTTCCGTCTCATGAGGTCGTATGCTGTGCTTAGTAAGCAGCAAAATAGGAATATTGCATATATTGAGCTGTAATGAGATAAATCAATGAGGTTTTGGAATGATATCGTCAAAAATCAATAGTACAAAGTCAACTTTAGTTCGATTGCTACATAAAGGATATATAATCAAATAAAAAATATTCACAGTCATGAGTTCTCTATTTTGTGGCTACTTTCAAACCTGTTCAATTGCTCATTATTACTTGGTAATTAGTTCGTAATCCAGGGTTAAAACGCTTGATGGCTAAATAAGATTGAACTTGGTCATTTTTTAAAAATAGGTTTAGGTAATTAGTAAATAATGCTTGTTGATGGCAATAGTACATGCCTCCATGAGACTCATTTACGTACTTCTTGGCAAATGACAATGCTTTATATGTGTAGTGAAGAGTTTATAGTGTCATATCTGTTATAGTTACCCCGGTAGATAAAAGGTTCCGGTTCAAAAACCCTTCAATACTTTACTTTCCCGCATCTTAATACCGACGGTACGGTTTTGGCGCTTCTATGTGAGACAATACAGTACATAATAAATACTAGTTGTTATATTTTAATGGACAATATACAAAAATTGAACTCATGTGGCACACATTTCTTTTATTTTTCGACTTCCCTCATGACACGTCCTTGCTGTCTAAAGCACTCATTCACATATTGTGTACTTACATTGACAAAATATCTGCAGTCGAAAGTGTTTTCGAAGAATTCACATGACAATCGCTATCTAACACCGTTAAATTCCCATGTCCATGAAATAAGTAGTCGTTGAGCACATTCTGAATGTCTTTTCCAGTGCAGGAGCTCGGCATGCAGTAGGACCATGTCATTGATACATTTGTAGTGTTTTCAGCAGCGCCATAAGCTAAGTACCAATTCGCTAAGCAGTGCTTTCCTTTCACGGGACTGCTGATTTGTAAACATTCGTCGTAACTTCCCAAATCTATTAAATTTCCTGTTAGGATTCCATTTGGAAGCTTGGTGGATGAATCTATCACTGAATTGAAAGAAAAAATCAGTAGAATATAAAAGGAAGTTGAAGAAAAGGGAATTTTCTAAAAAAAAAATTATGTGATAAATTATGAGCCACGATTTTATTATATGTATTTTAACATTAATGAAAAAGAGTCATGAGCAAAAATTAAAAAATTTGAGATCGCGGTCGATTATAGCTAAAATACTAAACTAAACGCATAAAAAAACGCTGTTGGGTTTAGGGGTGTTCCTGTGTAGACCAAATGGTCTACTACTATCATAATAAATTACAAAAAAAACAACACCAAATTGCGATGGTGACTAAACTACATTATACTACAGTCATGCTCTTATAAGGCCAAAAAACAAATCTTTTATACTTACTTTGCAAACTCCACAGCTCTCTCCTTTCTGACGCTTTTTCGACTTTATCCACCTCCTCCAAACATTCTTTTGACGATTTCGTCCATAACGCACTTTCAAACAATTTCGAACTTAATTTCACAGCTTCCAAATCCCGTATTGAATGCATGTTATCGGCGCTTTCCGTAACTACTGCAGTATACTGTGTATACAATGTAGTATAGGACTGCCATAGATAAGAGGCTAGACTGGACTAACAGAAAACACGTTATATGTTGTTTATCGGGTACATGGGCCTGATCGGCCGCTGATTAAACACACTGTGTCCCTGTGGGCCTACGAACGTTCTTGTATCATGTACAGCTACGTGTCACAAGAACCGGTACGAGGGAACCCGTACATGCCTTTGTATTTATCAACTTAAGTAAAGGTACCGAAATAGATAATATTTGTTGAACCATGGTAAATAATTGCATCAATTTTCTTTATCCCAAAGCACTGTATTTATCGATGGTATACAACGATCTGACTAGTATAATACAATACTACACAGTAATAATGGCAGGGAATACTATTCTATAGTACAAATATTGGGATCTATTCAAATTTTTTCAAAAAAATATTTTTTCTTCTAATCCAAACTGAAAGAGCAATCTGGACAATCAGGACACTTAGAGTAGTAGTAGTACGGGCTCTGACTTTCACCCGAAAGGTTGTTGGTTCGAGTCCTACACTTCCTACATTTTCTGGCCATGCTTCGGAGGGCATGTAGAGCAGGCGGTCCTGGGCCTTCCTAGGTGAGTGTAAGAGAAGGTATAGCCCTAACTCCGCTAGGTTGGCTTAGTAATTGAACAAAAAGTCCTTATTTATTTATTATTTATTATCTGTTTGGTTTGGTTGTTCTATTTAATACCTAGGCATACCTGATGTTAGGAAACGTTGATGGGTAGGTTCCGCAGAAAATTAAGAATTCCTACTTCATGAAAATTGAGTATTTTCTTTCCTTTTGAGCCTAACTATCAAGGAGCTAGCCTATATCGACTGCAATATATGTGAATTTAAAAGAAATAGTTAGAGCTGTTTCTGAGATACAATTGTTTAATCGGTTTTTTAAAGCCCCCACACAATTAAGTTAGCCCAAATTTGAAAAACCTGTTACGAGATATCAAGATTATAAATCTAGCTGACGGATTGAATTTTGTTAAAATCCATCGTGTAGTTTGTCCACAAATCTATGCACAGTTAAGCTGACAGACCGACAAATAGAAATATCTTACAAACTACTTTTTTGGGTTCCTGTTCCCTCAAAACCAAAATTCGCTGGAATTCCGAAATCTAAACATCCGAAACAATCCTTGTATATAAATAGGACATAAAGAAATAAAACAATAGTAACTAAAGAGATATGTACCCTCGTCCAATTGATTATATTGGCAAATACAGTATACCTACTTCGGGAGAGCTGATATATTACTCAGGAATTTAAGGTGGAGTATCCAACACAAAGGAAAAACTGGAAATTCTCACCTAAATATTCAGTGGCCGAGCGTGGGAGTGTAATGCTTGCAAATATTTAAAAACAAACAAAACACTCATCATTTTATACGGCAGGTATTATCTTCTTAAAAAGTAAAAATTTAAAAACAAAAAAGAACTTAATTTTATGTGTTTTTGTTCTATCTTTTTAAAAAGCTGATGGACCCCAGTGATTTGCAAAGAAACAGCTCATTGAATTTATTATGAAACACAAAAATCTGGGTACAAACAAGTTATTATTGATGAAAATTTACAAATAGGAAAGTCCTCAGAAAAATATCCAACTTGGCCCCCTTCCTAAAAAAATTCTTTGCTATGGGTCAGGTAGCTGTATATGCCCTGTATACTGTAGTATAGACAGAACAAAATTAAGACTTTAGTAGCTATTTGGGCACCACCTTAGCCTGCGTAAATAACTGATATTATATATTCCTCTGGGTGTAAGAATATTCATAATTCGTGTCATATACAGTACATTCGCGAGGAATACCCAGATCAGAACACTAAGCCGCATTATGTTCTTAATCTTTATTGACACATAATTTTATTTTGTTGCTGTTTCAGATTTCTACTTTGATAGTCCGCTATTGTTCACAAATGGCAAAACTTTATCGTGCATTGACACCGCGATGATCCAATAATTTACCAACGGTAATGTCCAATAACAAATTAAATATAACAAAGAGCAATGACGACGCATTTAGGTATGCCTACATTTTTATTAATAGCATATTTTGTCTATGGTAGTATAGTAGTATTACCACATACTGAATGTAATGACAAAATAAAATTTGTATGTAGGCTATTTTTCGTTACAAAATGTAGTTTATTTAGTTATTAATCAATAAATGAACCAAAAGTAGTGAGGCCACAGCGTCGATGGCATTCTTTAGTCAGCATAATTGTTCTAACGTTAGCACGAAATGAAATAAACAGCATACCCGGGGAACGATATAGACCGCTTAATAATGCAATAAAAATAAAATACTACAAAAAAAAAAAGTATTCTGTCATGTTGGTACCTTTACAGCCAGAAAAAAACAACAATGAACAGCAGTTAATAGGTACTTCAAAGCCAACTGTTTTCTTGCACTTGACGATGGCGTGAGCTGAAACCGGTTATGTAAGTTATTTCTATTTTATTAGGTGAAACTGTACAAAGAAATAATTTTTTCACAGTGGGGTTGAGTAATAAAACCTTAACACTACATAGACGCATTACTCGCCATAATTGTCCCCCAGGCCGTTCAGTTTCGCGAACTGCGTCAAGTCGATCTACGTCAATATTTAATTATGATTTAAATATGAATTATTATTAATTATAATATAATTGACATTTTCAAGGACGGGTGATAAGACGTACACTTATAAATAATTCAGAGCTATTTTTCGGGTGTACTTTGATTTTGTTATTTAAGTAAGTGTACCTTTTTTCGTTTTGTCTTTAAGCCCAAATGTACTCTTTATCAAAAGGAGTTGATAATTTTACATTTAGCATCATACATTAACGCAGATTCTTACTTTTAGTAAATTCATTTGAATACATTATGCTCATTTTTGGCAAGAGCCACCTTATCGTATGAGGTCTTGTTGCGTCCGACAGACTTCAACACTTTTTACATGTGGATATCTAGTCACTTGCGGTAGTTTGGCATCCTAATCCTGTTTGACAAATTTAAGGAGGGGTCCAAGGCTCTTAAAGAGTAACCTGAATCAGCCGGGTATCAATTGTAATAATAGTTGATTTCCAGTCAAGTCACACGCCCTAGGATACCAAAATTCACAGTTTTTCTGGTTTGGTTCAAAATGACGCAACTCTCAACCGAAATCTCTTAGTTCAATTGCACAATTAGCCTATATTAGTATTGTTGTACCGTAAGGCCACTATAGTATATTTTGTGACAATTTCATAAAATTGTTTATTATTCTTACAAAAATTGAAACATAACACTATCGTCAGGTGTTTTAGGCCAAATATTCGAAAGACTCCTAAAGCAGGTGATGTTTTCTGGGCTCCTGCTCCAGTGGGGAGGAAAGGGGTTGATTTACGATTTTCACGCAAAGAGAATCTATTTCCACCCCCGAATGTATTGGCTCCTACGAAACACACCCTCTGGTGCCCCATAAAATCTATTCCGAGCTCATCCCCTATCTCAACGGGTCCAAACTGATTTGAAACAGGTTTGTAGGTCACCAGAGACTTCCACTGCAGTCATTTTCAATGTTTTTGGCAAACAAGGTTGTTAATATAAGGGTGCGTTCGAAATTAGTACTCTAAAGTGTATAGTAGCCAGCCTGAGTTTTTATAACGTAAAACTAGACTAAGAATTGTAATTTTTCCAATGAGTGACTGCCAGTTACCAAAGAGTGGACTTGCATACGATCTTGGCACAGTCATGTCACGCCCGTTACATTGTACAAATGGTGTAAGTTTGTTTCAGCCCGCCCATTGTCGCGTGCAGCCGGTGTGGATTGACAACGAGGAAGTGTTCTAGATTGCCATTATTTCCTATATTCATACGGAAACAATACCGGTACTGTTTCCGTTGCAACATTGCAATGTTGTCCAAAATATCAATGTGTAGGCCTAAGAAACCTTTCAAAAATAATTATAATACCAACGAGCGACAGCAATGGATGAGATGTCAGCAAGTTGGCTTGTATTTTATTCCTCCACACTCCTCAGCAATTTTGGTTGTGTCGAGCCTAGTCCCGAGCTGTAAGGTGTATGCGGCTGAGAAACTATTTTAATTTGCAAACCGACGGTGTCGCAAATTTCGTAATTGGAGTCTGGAAATCCATTTTGTGGCCCCTTCTGGAATGTTCCTCTGTGTAATTGTGAAGGCCCAACTCAGCTGACAATAATGCTCCATATATACCAAATCACTGGTTAATTGAAAACCGGGTTAAGTAGAATAATAGGGATGCCAGGAGTGCGGAAGGGGGGGGGGTGTATTGGACCATGTGTATAATTTGCTGAATCACGTCATTATCCTATTAACGAATGACTGAATATTTTGTCTGTGAAGATATAGGACTGTATTAAAATTTGAATTAGAATATTTCGATCAATGAATAATACAATACAATGCAAAATAAAATAATTATTTATGGCTTATATGGACTTTTCTGCGAGGTGTTGTTGGAACTGTCAGAAGTCAGTTAGTAGGGTAAGGATGTTTAGAGTCAGTGTCGATGCAACCCAGCCGTATACAGGAGGTACCCCGTGCTCCTTCTAAACGAGAGCCACTCTTCACTTTCTGCAATTAAGTCCATCCTCAGCAAATTTTCTCTCAAAATAGGCTCACAGGCGTTAACGAAGTATTATAATAAAACACTGACATGTAAAACCGATCGGGCGCACCCCGGGCAACGTTAAGTGGTAACATCTAGCGGCTAATCCTTTCACCACCGAGACGAGACCTTCCTCTTCTTTTGTGAATGCACCGACGATGGCGTCGGTTTGGCTGAGACCAGAAACAAGGAGTCTCTACCCCGGACACGAAAAAGTAAGTAAGTACTGACATGTATTTCGAGAATAAACTGAATGAAAGAAACTAACCCTTGCAAAACATTTTATGATTCCTTTTGGTAATTGGCTTCTAAAAGAAGGCCCCACATGATAACACAGAAATTTCAGGACCTTGAACAATAGGCTGCAATAAGGATAATATCCTCGACGAATTTGTCAGTAATTTGGCTAATGATCCTTCTGGTAGTTCTAATTTTTCAGAAGTTATGGAAGTGGATAAACCAACAGGGGTTTTAACACGTGTGCTAAAAATTCGGAGGAACCCCTAAATTCTTCTCCTTGGATGTCAAATACCGTGCCGTCCAACAATATCACAATAAGTTTTATGAAATGTTTTATTTTATATTCATATGCATATGCAACAGGAAATGTTCAACACTTACAGAGACTGTTACTACGCGTATGGGCTGTTGATTTTTTGCCTTTCTATCCGTCTACATCTGATTTTAAATTATTGCCTGTTGGTAGTAAAGTTGCTTCTAATTAATTGATGTAAAGAACATGAACAGCCTTTGCCACTGGTACTTCATTATTTGGATGTCAGAATTGGGGTACATGAATAAAACATTTTAAGGATTTAATAAGGTGTATGCAGGTGATGCAACTAAGTCTATTGTACCTCCAGCTATTGTGCTTATTATTCCTCCGAATATTGTTGGTAAGTATTACAAACATGTTAAGAGCAATGCTACGATGGTGACATCTGTCTCAGACCTTTCGTCCATAAAATAAATGAGATAGAAGTGGAAATCCTGATAACAGTAAATATTCGTTATACCAGGTACATAATTTTGTAGTGCCAAGAATGGATGATGTAGAAGATACCTCCATAATAAATCAATGCATTATTGGTACTCCTATTGCAGAATATTATGTGCATGCCGAAAAACGGAATGATAAAGGTAAATAAAGATCATTTGCCTGCATAGATTTTGATGTTGAAACTCATTCTACGGGCACGCTCTATTACTTTACAATTTTACCACTTACGATTGGAATGGTTGGCCTTGACCAGGAAAAAACTTGCTTAAGCTGAATAATTAAGTGGAATCGCAGTACGTACATGCGTCAAATTGAAAACTGTCTCTCACTCGACTTTCAAACTGGTTCTAAAGGTTATGATGCTCAACCACTACTTCATGTAGGCATAAAGGCTACTCCACAGCTTAATCCTGGCAATGAGGAAAAGAGAAAAAAACCTTTTCGAATTAATGTGCTTATTGAAAGGTGGAGTGTGGGTGTACTATTACAACGGCTATTTCTTCTACATTCACGGAAAATATGCCTATATCATGGCTTCATGAAGTCACATTTGTGGAGAATCGTTCGTACCGGTTCTTTAAATGATATTATCGTCCCTTCTTAATAAAAAGAGAGCTGCATTGCTACATAACAATCGTTTTCATGGGCGTTGGGGGGGGGGGGGTTGTGACGAGACATATGGACCAGTATTTTAAGACTGAAAGCCCTGAGGAACTAAATTAAATTAGGGGACCCCCAGGGGGCACATTTCGAAGAGCTTTTGTACTTAGTCAAGACGGATTTGATAGACTTTTTCTGTGTTGAGCCATGTGTTCTGTCCTTCAACGGTACGTGGGTTTGTCTTAATTTTGATGCTCTAATTTGTCTTCCAGCTGATGCTGTTGCCACGTTCTATAGCTAATTTCTCAGATTTTGACAAGTTGGAACTGTTTCAACTTCCTTAACAGTCTGTCCTAAAATATATACGGGTAACTGCCAATTTTATTCATGCGTTTAATTTTTTATTGGAGGCAATATTGAAGACCAATGGATCATGGATCACGGATAGCGAAATGGCAATTTTTGTTTCAGACACAACACCGCGATGCTTATTGTACATTGAAAATTCAATATTTCAGCAATTAATGTACTTTTATTTTTTTTAGAAGAAATCGTTATAATTTTATAATTAAGGCAGAGATTCTTAAATACGCCTCTTCATTTTTAGCACGCGTTTTAATTGAGTGAATGAATGAACAAATGAAAAAAATATATAATGATTCGTAAGAATTCTAAGCTGAATTGTCACTGAGTGCACGAGCTCTTCTATCATATTAAGCCCAGTGTACAAGGGCAGTTGCTGTGAAATTTGCCATTGTAGCAAATGGGTAGTTGGAAAACCCCGAAGTCAACATCACAAGATTTCTGAAATTGGTGGACCGCACGCAGGTGCAAGGTTTTCCCCTCTAAACGCCGGTTTTGTACCAACCATTCCCAAAACCCATTTCCTCCCATGACAAATGTCTCAACGAGTCATCGGGGTGCAAATCATCCGTGTACGACAGGCCTTATTCAAATAATGAAATGGATCTGCTAAACGCTCTGCCCGTCTTTTTTGACCCTGACACGAAGCCCAGAACTTTCGCCAGTCAACTTAGGGGCTGGCTGTGTGCAGTAGAAAACGTGGGGTTCCTTCTGTCCTCATAAATCCTTTATTTATTTAATGAAAAAATATTTAATTAATTCATTAATTTTTTATGTAATGCAGTGTTTTATTTATTTCTATTTCCATTTTTAATTTGAGTGATACTGTGCGTTGATTCTCTTTCAGCTATGTCGCTGTTGTGGCTACAGCTGATCTGTGTAATGTAAATTTTTTTTTCAATGCACATATTATTATTATTATTTATAGCTATGCAACTGGGTCTAATAATAAATATTTTATATGTTATAGACTTAGTATTAAAATTATTGTGCTGTGAATATGACTTTACTCAACTAAAGTGTGCTGTTAGGGGGTGGTGTGTGAATTACCGTAGGTTATGTGCATTGATCTATATACCTGTATATATATATATGAGTTGAGATTTCTTTACCAACTTGTAACAGAACCGATACGAGTGAACCGGTACATGTTTTCCTATTAAATTATTTAGTAGAATAATTGGTAAATAATTATGAGTAGTTCCAACCATCTACGTTAAATAATTTACATGGCAATTTATCTTCGAGTGCAACGAAGTGCCAGGGGTGCATTTCGATTTCCTCTACTTTTCTTTCAAAAATATTTCGTACCAGAAGCCAATATGTAGCCAATATTATTTTTAATTCAGTTTTTGTCATAGAAGCAAACTATCTGTTTCCTTAATATTGGCCTACCTTAGTACATGTGAATTTAAAAAAAAAAAAACAAAAAAAAAACGTTGAAACTGTTTTTGTCATCCAAAATTTCAACCATTATAAAAAGCTTTTCTTATATTAATGTATAAATTGGTAAGCAGTGCGATAAGTCCATCTTTTCTACATCTTTTCTAAAATCCCGTCGATATTCTGATTTTCCAATTAATAACTGCAGACACGTCCGCTTCCACAAGATAATATCCTTCAACTCTTTGATGAAGCCTATATATATATCCTCTAAATGTCAACCCTGCTTAAGCTTCTAATTACAGCAAACTCCCCCTCGCCCTCACATCATTGCTCCAATCCAAAAACTAATAAATCCCAACAAGATGCCGACAAATCATCGAGCGCGAGTAAATACGTAATTAAAATAAAACCCGACCGGATGTTTTGTGGCAAATTGGGGGCGTCGAAGCCTTTGAGCTTGTCGTCAAATATATGAAAAAAATGTCGTTAAAAGTTAAAACTATATCTCTTCTTTCAAAATGATATCTTGAATATATGCTTCAGGGTCGGATATAGGGTACTTGGTTGCTGAAAAGATTTTACAAGTTCCGCAGAGCAGTAAGGTATACTGCCTATAGTCTCTACACGAGGTGTAGATTTCTTCAATTCAAAGAAAAAACAGCCAATATACAGTATTGTAAACTGAAAATGTTCCAGGCGGATTAAAGGTAACAAGATGGTGAATGTAGACGTCCGGGCAAATGTATTCTGCTCCGTAGGTATATTATGATACACTTTGTAGATCTAAGCCTTGATTATGAACAATTAAACTGCAATTATTGTCACACATCACTAAATTTGCAATGGATCATCATTTGTAAAGCTCATGAAATTGGCAGCTACACAACAGCCATATTTCATAATTCGGAAATTATAACCCCTTAGAAAAAGAAAGAAAGAAGGGACCGGTCCGAGTTTACTCGAACATGCTTTCCTATTTATCAATCAGTAGATAGATAATATGAGTAATTCCATAGTAAATTATTTTCTAATGGTTAATTTCGGATCCCTCGATATCCCTTATCCAAAGCACTGATTTGATCGATCGAATAGTAAATTCTAGAACGGGCAGACCAATACATTGCAACACAATGGCTGGGTACACAATGTAATGGACTGTTAATTTTTCATAACATCTTCAAAAAATAATTTTTTTGCACAAAACCTAATCTTTTTTTAGGAAAGTAACCTGTTCGGTTTTGTTACTGTATATAACACCAAAAACATACCTGAAGGTAGAAATCATCGATAAAAAGGTTCGGCAGAAAAATAATGTTTTAGTCATTTGTCATGAAATTTTTTTAATATCGTAGTTTCTTACTACCAAGGGGCCAGCGACTCACCTCGTTTTGTTACCATTAATAACAACTACAATATAATATGTGAATTGAAAGAAAATCGTTGGAGCCGTGTTTTAGATACAATTTGTTTAGCCGTTTTTATTGGAGTTTTTTGAGGGTAAAACCCACCAAAACTAAGTTAGCCCAAAATAAAAAAATGTTCCCAAGGTATGATTTTTTTGAACCTACATGCCAAATTTCATCCAAACCCAACAAGTAGTTTGCCCGCAAATCGATGAACAGACAGACATTTCGTAAAAAACACTTATTTTGGTTCGTGTCACCTCAAAACGTGTAAATGTCGGAATCGGAAATTGTGATGATCACAAAGCTTTCCTTATTCTACGTAAAAATAGGAAAGCAATAAAACATGAAAAATACGTTAGCATGTTATGGGCATATGCGAGAAGGTGCAGATAATTGAAAATTGAGTTGGTAAATGAGTGCCCGGCCACCTACGAGAATGTTGTCTACACCTGAATCCGGCCCTGGCTACGTCAAAAAGAATGTCTTTCATCCGACAGATGCCGCATGGTTTTGAGAGCTCCAAACAACTGACGCGGTTATTGCTGAGAATTTTTTGGAACACACGCGGTGATTTAAGCTAACCAGCTGACGGCGCGGGCCCTCCCCCGTTGAATCTTTTTGTTGGATTCGTCAATCAATATCTTTTGTTGTCAGCACTGTCTCACGCTACGGAACAGTAGCCAATTTCTGACATTGGGCGGAACGGGACAGTGGTTTTGAATTTCGGTGCTGACAACGTCAGTTTTTTTTCGGTAGTAGCTAATGACAATCGATAATTAAGAATTAATAAAACACAATAGATAGAAGTAAATACTAAGTACCCATTGCTCCCTTTATATTTATCGCATGGTATGATTGAAATTTTGTCATTTTTGACATTTTGCTTATTTTTTATGCTATTAAAGTAAGTAAGTAAGTAAGTATACATATAATCACAATCACAACCAATAAAAATCAAATAAGCAAAAATCCCCCTGCACTAAGTACAAAAATGACTTGTCACGCTGAGGTCAAAAGTTAATTACAAATAAAGTACAATACATATTTTTTTTTAACTTACCGTACAGTCCAAAAAGTATAAAATTTATTAGATGAAAAAATCCAATTAAACTTGTAACTGTAACTGTAGCTGTAACTGTAACTTGTAACTTGTCTCTAAATGTACAATGGGCACAAAGTTATTAGAGAAGAGATCTATGAACAATTCTGAAATATTTGAAGTAAATGTTTATTGTCAGCTTTATAAATGAAATTTTTAGATGTATAAAAAAAATTCTTTCTTGAGCGGAGAACCTTTTTAAATTTATCTCGATTGGAAGGGAATTGAATAGTTTGCAGGCTATAAATAATGGAGAGTGCCCAAAAATGCATTTTCTTGCAGACTCGGAAAAAATATTATGAGATAGACGATGTCTGGTATTGACATGATGCTGTTGTAGGGAACTAAGTACTAAATTATCACTAGTAAGTTGGTAAGCGTAACGAAGTAAAATTGCAGAATAAACTTGATTAAAGGTAGGCACATCAAACTCATTATAAATCAATTCAGTGGGATATCTGCGTGGGTGGAAAAAGAGCAACTTAAATTATACAATTAATTGAGCTGTTTAACTTTTTAAGGTAAGATCTATACGTTCCTCCCCAGGCAGCAATCCCATAGCTGAATATAGACTGAACAAGACCATAGTAGACACTGATATTGTTAATTGCACATGATCATTCCACAGCATGTTTTGGTCAATGATAACGCCTAAATATTTTACCGATTTTTCACTGCGGATATTGAAACAGTTGTTGTTACAAGTACAATTTATGCAAACACAATCATTGGCACGAATAGTATTGCCATAAGAACAGTGATGCAACTTTATGGTTTTGTTTATTGGTTGTGTAGCATTATTTATTGAGTAAAATGTGGCGCATGTTTTATTTAATTTTAGGGATAGTTTATTGAAGTCGAGCCACTGTTTAACATGT
Organism: Psococerastis gibbosa; assembly: GCA_963971405.1. Classification (NCBI taxonomy): domain Eukaryota; kingdom Metazoa; phylum Arthropoda; class Insecta; order Psocodea; family Psocidae; genus Psococerastis; species Psococerastis gibbosa. Next base: position 532,474 of record OZ020484.1, on the reverse strand, counting down.
AATAATGTTTTCTTTGCGTTTCTTGTTACTTCGGACCAATAGTCTCCATAAAATACAAGTGCAGTGGCATCCATCAATGTGTGTAAGAATATCGGCTTCAGTGTATAAGTACTATATAGGGGCGACTGAAGAGGTTATTCAGATTAACTTATGTTTGTATGCAGTTAAGTAGCTCGCATACCTGTTAGTTTAGATATTAGTGTAGCTGTCATGTCCTGTCCAATAATAATCCGAATCTTCTTGAAGAGCATCATATAGTCATATAGAAGATCGAGTCAAGTCAGAGGTAAGTGGCAAAGCACAGATCGTGGGTTTGAATCCCGCCAGCCGCCATGTCAAGATATTTCTTAATTACCTAATTTCTGTTATAATTTATATTACATAATATTGGCTGCGTTGTAGTAAATGGGCGAGATTTACGTAAAATAGTGAATAATTGATACATGATTATATTATATATTAAAAATTGATGGCACACGAAGATAATACTATGCGAGTTACCATAGCGATGATAAGTATAGTACTTTGAGTACTGATTTTTTCTTTTTTAGTTAAAGGTTAAATCGCTTATCTGAATGTAATTAATGTATCGGATTAAACTCTTCAATCGCCTGACTTGTGTCGAATTAAGACACATCTCCGACCGCAAGGTGCGTAGATACTCGCACAACTGCTACTCGCTACCACCTAGCCACCGAAGTCGCTTAGATGCCTAAGGTCGCCTATTTTGAATATATTGTAACCTTGCTTGGCTACGTCACATCAATTGGCTTTCGCGGATTTTGACTGACCGCTAGGCCTACAGTCCACTGCAGAGTCCACCAATAATTGAATATTTAATTACCTTAAAATTGTTTCCGACTAAAAAAACTTACGGTCCAATGATTTTCTTGTGTCAGCGTCATAAGGAGATTTTTTGTTGTATACCATGGCTACGAACTAGCAAAATAGAATAACTCTGCAAACAAAAACTATTCCTCGAACACACCTATAATATTCACAACTTTCTGTAGACGTCAACTCACAATTCCCTATCCAAACCCTGCAAAATTCAGATAGCGAAATCCGAGGTGAATCAAACCATAAATAACGTTACAAAACTACCTGAGAAGTAAATATAAATTTTGACAATGCTATGATAATGGGGTGAAATGTGTATAAGGGATGGAAGCCAGGGGGTGGGGGAGGGAGAGCCTTTCCAATTAGATGTATCCACCCCTCACGTTATTTGACAGACAGTCCCGCTGGGAGTTTTTCGATTGATTCAAGCTAGGGGAGCGCATCTCAAAGTCACAAACTGTTGCCGAAATTCCCGGCTTGCCTTCAAATTTGATGATTTTATCAAAGATGAAAAGAGAAATTAAATTTTCTTGCAAGTAAGATGTTTGAGGGTAAAATAATTGTGGGTTTGGCTTCAGTTTTCTGTTTAAATGTTAAATAAGGCTTAATTTCAATGTTTTAAATATGCTTTTAAACAAACTTCAATGCTTCCTTGATTAGTTACGTAAGTGAAAAATTATCTATTTGGAAGCTGTCATTTAACATTTTGGAAGCACGGTGCTTCACGTTGAAACTCTAAGAATATACAAGTGTATATTATACGGTATTTGAAAGGTCAGGAGAATAAGAATGTCAACTGCACAGTATGTATGCACCTTTATGTATCCGAGATGGGATGGCGAAGAGGCTGGCAGAACGTGCATAATACAACTGACCTGGTCGGAATGGGGCGGCTATTGAGTAGCTTTGAAATTGGTAAAATAACAGCTACAAGAAATAAAGTAAAAAACAGAAATCGCACAAAATAAAAACAACATTTCATACAGAAGTTGACATGTTTAAGTTCAACATAGCCATTTTCAAATTGATCGCCAGGTGTTCTTTTAGCAATATTTATTATAAATTCCTTGGATAAGATTGTACAGCCCGTAGGAAAGTGGCAGCCCGAAATTTAAGACTTTTTATTTTTTATTTAATTAACTAAGCATGTTATTAAAGATGGCTCATCAAAGTTGCAGAAGACTACTTCATATATGCATCATATAATAAGGTATTTTTAGTTTTCGAAATTATTTTATAGATTTAGAGATTATACGTGAAACGTTATTGTTTATAAAATATTTGCATGTTTATAAAAAAAATTACAATTTCGAAAATTAAAAATATGTTATAATATGAAGCATGAAGTAATCCTCTACAACTTTGATGAGCCAAATCTTTAATTACATGCTTAGTTAATGAAATAAAAAAAAAAAGTATTAAATTTCAGGCAGCCAATTTCCTACGGGCTGTACACTCTTAAGGACACCAATAAATTCATTGCTTCCCTTATTAACTACAATTACTATTGATAATACATATTATATTGTGCTTCTTTATTTCTATTTCTAAATATTAATGTGGAAGGTCCATTTTAGTAGCTTTTCGAAAGAACAAGTTACAGGTGGAGTTCTATATAGGAGAGATGGGGCATTCACTGTCTGAATGCCTGCTGCCACCTGCCTGCCACGTTTTCTTCAAACAATGACTACTCAAACAAGACGTGCCAGGTGACACCACAAATTCAAAAAAATTTTGGCGGGAGGGAGCGAAAGTGCCATCTTTCTTATATCACTAAATGTAGCCCCAATTATTTTTTTTTTTGAATGGTTTCTTATGGTCGCAGGTCTAGTTAATAAAAGTTTTCACAATAACATAATAATAATACATTAATAAGCAAATTTTATTATATTATATGCCATCATCCCCCCCTATATCTTTTATCCTTCTTTTTTACTACTCCTCTGTTTCCTTCTTCTCTATTTAATTTTAATTAAGTATAATAGTTCACAATGTTTTTTTTTTTCTGGTTTTTAAGGTTAGCATGAAAACAAGACTTTATAGTCTTATTGTTCGCCTTTTGTTTTGTTTACAATAAAGTCGTATTTTCATTTCATTTTCATTTCATTTCATTTCATTTCATCATCGTCAACCTATGTCGGCATAGCGACAATCGACCCTCTTTTATTATCAGACTCACACTAGCCATGTCCTGTGCGGTGAGAGATCAATATATTACTATCTACAACATTATTCAGTACTATGTGGCATAGATCACAAGGAATTACATTAAAGACAAAAAAAACAATAGTTGGAGAGCATATTCGTATTATGCCCATGCGGAAACGACAGTTCTTACAGAGTTGCATATTCACATTTCTGCAGAAATAAGCGGCCATTTTTACTTAGAAAAACCACCATCAGTAAAACTTCAAGTCCCGCTGCGGGATGGGAGTGTAGCTTAGTCAGTAAGTCTCACACTACTTAAGCCAACCCGCGCTACACCCGAGCCCGGGGCAAGAAACAGCAGGGGAGGTCAAAAAAGCATAGGTGACTGTTTGAAAATTCTTTTCTTCCTGGAAAAAAAAACCTTAGTCACACTCACACACTGTATAACTTATTAAAATTGTTTATTTTACAGTTTAAATATTACGTTACTAACAGTTAGTTAAGTTACTTAATATTAGCATACCCATTAAAACTTGGAAGGTGTATTATGACAAGGACGGTTACAAAAAAAATTAGTACACACAACCTTTTTTAAAATATTCCAACCATGAGCCCAGCACTAGTAAATTAGACACTTGGAGGGGACTCAGTTAGCAAATTCACAGCAGCACAAAAAAAAACTTCTACCTGCGCTAAAATGCAAATATAAACCCGGAGATATGTGAAAAAAGTTTAACCCTCGGCTCTGTAGGGGTGAAATGACGGTACATGACGACGACTTTCGGAGGGGGGGGGATACATCCGGGCGACACTTTACCAAATGAAAACGGGCTCATCGTTCTGGAAAATTTGATTATTTGAATCAATGATTGTCTAACTTACTCCTGGTTTTCTTGACATTTTTAATAAAATAACGTGGTTTCATTTTTTCTATTTTTTTTTTTTTTTTTTTGCACAGAAATTTCAAGTTGTTGGGCTCGACTCCATTTTTCAAATAATGATGGGTTTTTGAGACATTTTGTTTTGAAATTATGTTACTTCAAGTATTTTTTAACATCATCTAATATTGTATGTTATACTACACCAACAATTAGAGGTACAGAGCACATATATTTGTAGTATGCCTCCACAGGCAAGGAAATTAGAGAAGGGAATTCAGGAAAAAATGCACGGAAACGAGATTCGAACCCGAACAACACTTTGCCAGGGTGCTGGACTGCTGGTATGCTAACTACTCAAAAAATAGGTAGTACATTTTGTACATTCTGATTATTCCAAATTTCTAACCTCACGTTAAATATTAAAAGGTTATTTTCCTTAGTTTTCGTCGACGGTCGCATCCGGTTCTTCCAAGTTCAGGGTAATATATCTAGGTTCTCAAAGCCCTCACTCGAGAGTTATTAGAATAAAAGTCATTATTTATTATTGAAGAATACTACTCTGGCTAAGACTAGAAAAATAATTTTACAATTTTTGGATTTCTGAACACGTAAATGGACAGAATGACATTTTGTAAGTATGCTGTTATAGAATGAGTAGTTTTTAAGTGTCCGCGTAATGTGTAGGTAATTCTTTGAAACCTGGTTAACAAACATTTTGAGTGTCATATTGAAGCTTTAAAAAAAATTATTAAGCAGGAGAAAAAATATGTTTTTCCATCATTTTAAGTTTGCCGGTTGAAAAGCGGGTCTAGTAAGATTTGAGTACCTATGACGGCATTTGGGATGCCGCGAGGATGGCCAGGGGTCCACATTGGACAGTGACGTCTTATTCATGTCACCCATGTCTGTTGGCGTTTTGACTCTCATAATCCACAGCTAAAAACACTCACATTTATTTATTTGATGTGTAATATTATTACAAATTTTTTCATGCACAAAAATTGGATTATTATTGTTAACCTTTAAGCTACCAGTACCAGCTACCACTGACGTCTACCATAGGAAAACAACTATTATTTCAGGTACGCTGTTAGTATTGTAGTATATACTTGTCATATAATTGGTCGCTGAGAATCAGCCATAGTGTTGCTGTCAAAGTAGAAATTGACATAACGTGTGTTATGCTAATGAAGATGGACTGCATGTTATGTCCGACAATTACATCCCGACACTGCATTAGCAGTCCCACCTACTGTAAAGCACATCATATACATGTATATTGCAGCATTAAGTTAGATGTAAACATAACAGAGCATGTTCGGAATTTCAATGTCGCATGATATGTGTACATTAGAATACATACATGTTAGAAACTATTAATTAAATAATAAATAATTTTTCTTCTTCAAGTTACAGCCGGCTGGCTGGTTGGCAGTAACATGTGGCATCGATGCCTCCACTCACCTCGAGCCTGCAGGCTGCAGCATGTGCCATGTCACTCCCTCTTGAGCTCCACGTACGTACTGGCCAAATCCTCCATCCCTTGCTGCAGAAATACCTAAAAAAACTATAGTTTATATATATAGGCCTATACATATAAACTAAAAGTATATAATTGCTTTCCAATTTATACGTAGTATAAGGAAAGCTTTGTAACGGTCGAAATTTTCGATTCCAAGATTTCAATGGATTTACACGTTTTTAGGTCCCAGGAACCCAAAAAAGTGGTTTTTACGAAATGTCTGTCTGTCGCTCTGTCTGTCTATCTGTCTGTCTGTTCGTTGATTTCCGAGCAAACTACTCGGTCGATTTTGATGAAATTCGACATGTAGGTTCACAATAATCATACCTCGGGACTATTTTTTTTTTTTTTTGAGCTAATTCAATTTGGGGGGGTTTTATTCTCAAAAAACTCCAAAAAAATGTCTAAAAAAATTATTTCCCGAACACGGCTGCAACGATTTCTTTTAAATTCACACATATTGTAGTTGTTATTAATGTTGATAAAATGCGGGGGGTCGCGTGCCCCTTGATAGTTTGCTTCGGGGGATAAAAAAATAAAAATATGTCAATTTTAATGAAAAATGACTAAAAAATAATTTTTCTGCGAAACCTTTCTATCGATGATTTCTACCTTCAGATATGTGTTAAGTGGTGGTAATTAATGTGTTGGTCTGACCTTTCTAAAATTTATCTCCCTTCCAGTGACGTCAGGTGGACAACCCCCCCCCCCCCCCCCCGAAATATCGGAAATTTAACCACTGAAAAATTATTTACCATGAAATTACTCATATTCTCTATCTACTAATGTGCGTCAAATGGCCTACCAGCCAAGGACGGGCGTTGGCTGAATAAGAAGAAGATCTACTAATGATGATAAATTGGAAAGCATGTTCGAGTAAACTCGGACCGGTTCTTTTGAGATGTGGAGCTATCGTCGCATGTTACGAATACCTTGGCTTCATATTATGCACAGGAAGAGCTCGCTTGATCGGTCGTTTGCTACGACACGAGAACTTCGTCCACTGCATCATAGAAGGCGTCAACTGACCTGAGCACTCGAAAAAAGAATAAATAGTTATCGCTCTGAAAATATTCACTTTTCAACATAATTTTAATAATTTCGCTTCAGACTCTTAAAAAGCAGAAAGAGGTCAACCAAAACACGAGTAGACGCTTTACTGACCATATTCAAGCGCAATCCACGCTCATTAAACTCACCAAATCTCACCAAATCTCACCAAAACTCACCAAATCTAAACCAAGTAGCGTGCATTACTAATACCTGGATGCTATTACTTACATTGCTGTAAATACTTAAATGGGATGGAGGGCTGACCGCGGGGAAAGCCCCTTGGCATCAATTCCGAAATTACAACCTCCTCCCCCCCCCCCCCATAGAATTAGCATTAGAACTGTCATTGCTGAGTCAGCCCTCTTATCTTGTATGGTCATTTACCGTGGCCATTGCTCACTGCACTGTGAAATATTCATCGTTGTTCATGAGGCTAGAAGTAATGTATGGATTTTCAGCTGAATTAGCAATATTACTCAATTCTGGTAATGGGGTCCTTCTTTGGGCTATTGCTATTGTTTGAATTTTGAGATATTATTTGAAATCTGTTAAATTGTACTGCAAGTGTATTAGCATTTGACACATTATAACATGCACAGTGTGTAAACATTACAATAGGCATACCTACTAATTCATTACATCTCAATCTATTTGGCTGTCACAACCATGTGCCCCAAGAACACAAAATAATTCGAACTCTAGACCTCAATCTGCCTTGCAGAGTCTAAATTTACGCCTATAAAAATAGCCTACAAAAATTGGTTAAGAACTTGTATATTCCTGCAGTTATGTAATTATGCAATGATGTGAGTTCGAAAGAGGGAGTGACGATGATGGTTTGACAGGCCAAATGACAACATTTGGCTTATCGTTACATTTAGCCACCATTGTTTCCTACTATAACCTGAGATTTCATACCTTCTCTATTTTTGTTACATTTTTATTTTATTTTTTATTTACTGTATCCATTTATTATATTATAATGAATATACAATTTATTGTTCAGATTGCCCACTTTAAAAAGTTGCTGCAACAGAGATTTCCAACAAGGAGCATTCCCTTTTCCCAGACCTCAAGCTATGCCATTGGCTTAAATAAATAAATATTGACTTTTTTATCTATTACTAAGCCAACCTAGCGGAGTTAGCTATAAAGCCCTCTCTTACACTCAACTAGGAAGACCCGGGACCGCCTGCTTTACATGCCCTCCAAAGCATGGCCAGAAAATGTAGCCAGTGTGGGACTCGAACCAACAACCTTTCGGGTGAAAGTCGGAATCTGTACTACTACTTTAGGTGTCCTGGCTTAGGGACAACCATGCACGATTTACTGCAATTTGCAGTATGGATGAATAAGAGCCACATTTCTATTTCTATTTACAGTTATCCATCATTACAGGACCCTTTTAGTCACCCCCTAAGTCGCAACTATAGGCCTATCCCTTACTTGATGTTGTGAGTAACTACAGAGGCTACTTTAGGGGTTGGGGACTTGAGGGCAGTGTGGGGTCATCCGCGGCCGCAGCTAATAAGTTTGGATCAGCCAAATGAATGGGGCGAAGCCCCTCATGGGCGTAATGAAGGTTAAAAAGGCGCGGACGAAGGCAATTTACGGAAACACCCACGCCCCTTGGCCCCCTGCCCGAATAAATCTAATGGACATGTCGCATCCAAAGTTTCATTGTGTATTATCCGTCTAATCTCGGTAAATAAGGACTGGGAGGCCGGCTGGGGGTTGATCGAGAGGGGGTGACTCATCCCTGCATGTCCAATTGATGAATTTATTGTGGGGACTAGTAGATTTCGTGATAATTTTGGAAGTTGGAGTTTTGTTTCTAAAACTGTCTGGAGTAAATTACAGGAATTACGTTTTCCTCATGTACCTTTAGTGCTAGGCTTTGTCTCAGCTTCGGTAAGAAAGGGACCAAGAAAATACGGACCTTGTTGTATTAAACAATTTTATTAGTGTAACGATATACCTATAATAGTGAGTAGTATTGCATCGTTAACGTTCTACAAAATAATTGTGACTACTTATTCCATGGTTTGAAACTCATCATTAAAATGAAAGAGCTGCTGCGTTGGATTCCCAGAAGGTCCTATTCACAGTTCGATACGTATATTTTGTAAACGCCCCATCCTGAGGTACTGAGATGAACTCGCCTGATAAACCTTTGCAACTGCAGAATACTTTCCAATCAGACGATCCCATCTGAGGAACCTCTATGAAGTTTTCTAAACAGACCGGAGTGACTTCCACTGGCCAGAGTTGCGATATTAAAATGTTTGAATGTACTCGTATGAGAGATTACACTAGCTACAGTATGTAACGTACCTTTACCTTTTACATTATACTGTAGCACCAGCAGTAAGAGACCGAGACAAAGACAATGACGGATGATGATTTTTCAATTAATCTTAAGGGAATCTTCGTTCGGCTTACATAGTTTTGTTACTTTTTCCACAGTAATTAGCGTTAAAATGTGCGAAATCGTTGGGGAGTTTAAAAGCGAGTCAAACCAAAATCTACGGCGTTTAGTAGAGTTGTTGCTATTCACAATGTTGATGGCTTTCCATAAATTACACACTGTACGCACTGTATACGACTTCATTATGGATTGTTTTTGGTATAGTATTCTACAACTTACTAATGACGCCCGCCGAAAAACAAACAAAACAAAAAAACAAAACAACTTTTATATTTTAGAAACACATTATGTAAGCTACTGTCCTCTGATCTGCAGCATTAAATGAAAATGTCAGTAATTTGTTATTCTGAATAAGACCTGTGGACTTGTAGAGGATTCTTGTTTCTGTTGCTCTATTGGGGATGCTGTAGTCAGCAATATTCCCAGCAGCAGCGTTATAATAAGGTACGCAATAATGGTCGACAAATTTCGCATTTGATAGGCCAGTTCTTCGCCAACTAGAGAAAGCCAGGCGAGGTTTAGAACCTGAATATTCAATTTATTTCTTGCGTTTCTACGTACAAGTGAGAAATATAAATATCCATGGAAGTTTGAACTTGAAGATGATTACCAAACACATATTGAATGCCAATGTAATGCATTTCTCCAAGTTTCTCAATTCAAACTCAACTACCTGCTGCAATTTACGTCAAACTCTCACGTCTTTCAGAGTGTCAATCAAGTTGGAACGAGAATGAATTGGAACGAGAATCAACTCAATATATGGGAGATAGAGAGGTAATAACTATAGGGGATGAATATATAGACGGGTATCTATCATCGAAATCACGAATTCCCTGCCAACAGAGAGTTGATATGAAATTTGTTTGAAAGTTGCAACGCAACTCGCCTGTAACTTACTACCCGTAGCCTGTTGGTCGACAACTTCAGCTCCGCAGAATAAATACAAGTTCATGAGGAACTCTAAGGTCTGATAGTGTCTGATGGTTTCGGAACACTACTATTTTTCAATTAACATTCCTTGCATTTTTTTGTACCATGAACACGTGACTGTCAGGTACGACTAACTTTAAGATAACCGTGACGGACTTAACACCCCAACATGGCCCAATAATAGTGGTAATGGTGTGTGAATGCGAGGTTTCTATTACAAAGTTTTCAATTATTTTGTGGGGGTTACACTTTTCTAGCTAACTAAATAAATAATCGTGCATTGTTCAACGAATACCAACTGTTTACTTTAGCTAGGTATGCTCATTTGGCCTACACCAATCATTTGCACATTCAAAATAGACCCCTTATAAACATATCTACAAATTTTATTGGAAATCAGCAACTTTTGCTGAAAAAGATGAGGCAATACACCAACTCTTCATGTAACGCGTCCACACCAGCAGATATACAAACAAATTTTTTTTTCTATTTTATTATGTGTGAAAATATCTCTATATTTTAAGGTAATAATACAAGAAATAGGGCTTACAATACAAAGAATTATACATTTTTTATTATAAGAATTCAATATCTATATTGAATGCCTATAGGCATTTGGGTACATATTTTCCGAACAAATTTCCGGGGTTTTAATTGTGCTGCATCGTATAACATCTGTAACCTGTGACCACAGTAAAAATTGGTTGTCTGCAGGTCGGTTGCAAAGTCGGTTTACGGACGATAGTTTAACGTGACAACGCCTAAATGACTAAATCTGACTTAAACAATATATGGCTAGAAAGAGAAAGATATGTGGAAAAGCCCTTAAGTAATTTGAATTTCGTGCGCACCCCCTGACGTTTCACACCCCCAAAGCCAAACCCCTTGCTTGATCACCACAAATATAGCTTGACCTGAAAGAATTAGAATAGACGAAGACATGGATATAATTTAAATTAAGATAAGCCTTCCACATCAGCCCAAAAAATTTCTTTAAACCCGCCCATGCAATTCAAATGGGATTGCTTTAAAGGAATTTTTTCGCGTCATTTTTTTTAGAAATTTTGTGTTCTACTCGTGTTTAAGGGGTGAAGGGGTAAATTTGAAAATATGTATTTATACTCGTTTGAAACTTTAATTCATACTGCTTCCAATGAGACATTAAAAATTAATTTCGGTTGAAAATTGCAGGCTGTGGAATCATTTTACTTTATGCAAGTAAATTGAAAATTTGAAAAGTAACCTTTGAACCTGTTTTCCGCCGAAACACGGATGGCTTACACACTCACCTGAGCTGAACGATAGTAAAACTGAATTTATGTCTGGAAAGAGTAAAAAAGGTGGAAAAGAACTACAGTAGTTTGAAGTTTTCAAATTGATATTAACACCCCCAAAAACGCGGCCGAAAAAGGTCTATTTTCGATGAAAATCGGCAAATTCGGGCCAAATTTGCGCACGTTTCCACCCCCCAAAGTGAAACCCCTTGCCCTATCACAACAAATGTAGCATGGCCCGAAAGAGGAAGAATAGACAAAGACATGGGTATAATTTAAATTAAGATAGACCTTTTACACCTGCCAAAAACTTTATTTAAACCCGTGTAACACGCCGTGGTAACGCATCGTGGTAACGCGTCGTGTTACGCGTCGTGTTACGCGTCGTGGTAACACTTTTTCATACATGCACCTAGTGTTTCAGCCAGCGGTCATCGATTATTAGACGTTGCCACGCCAAAATGTAATCACTTCAACGTGTAGGCAGCATTATCTTGAACCACTACGACAACAAGTACTGTTCGAAGCCCTTCTTAGATACCATTTACACGCAATTTTAATTTCAGCATTCTTCCACGCGTAAATAAAAGGATTAATTAGAGAATTTGCGTAGGAAAGGGGGAACAGGGCCTGGAAGAAAAAGTCGGAGAGGGCAGAAGGCTGCGACTGAGCGACTCGGACCATCAGGCAAATGCTGTAGGGCGTCCAGCAGAAGAAGTACGCCCCGGTCACCCACGCCACGACCTTGACTGACTTGGTGTGCAGAGGCTGGTGGACAGGAGGCTGACCCTCCATCACGATACTCCGCTGACTGGCTCTCCTCGCTGCGGTGTTGTGCATTGTGATGTGAACGAACGAGACCATCACTGTAACAACAGAAAAAAATGCTCCAATTACAGGCATAGCATGACAAAATGCAATATGTTGAACTTACGAAATCGACCAACAGATAGACAAGCAGAGTTTTTGTGAAAACCACTTTTTTGGGTTCTTGGGAGTTCAAAACGTGTAAATCCGTTGAAATCTTGGAGTCAAAAATGTCGACTATCACAAAGTTTTCCTTATACTCACGTAGGTCTATACATAAGAAAGCAATAGCGGCATCGGTGGCTGTAATTTGGTTTCTCAATAGAAGGTATACGGAGAAAGATCGCTCAAGCTCAAGATTAAGCAGGGTAATCTATGAAGTGGCGAACAATGAATATACTTACTAACTTACTTATTATGATGGAATGAATAGGAACCCCAACCGACAGTATGTACCGGAAGGGCACGACGTCCTCAAGGTCGCAGTAGCTGTTGGGAGTCCAATTGTTGATGAAATACGGGATGGAACTGATACCTGCCGCCACCACAGTCTGCCCAATAATAATATAATTGCAAAATCTGAAAATTAAGAGACATTACACATTGCATTATTGGGAAGCTATGGTCCTTTTCACGCCTTTACGTAATAAGGGTTGTGTTGTCAGCAGTCCACTATGCAATGAAATGTACATGTACATATACATGTAGATAGTTTATACCTCCTATAATTCTTTGCGAAGTTCAGAATGTGGGGTCGTTGGCATAGGCCAAAGTTCAGTAGACCTCTAGGGCTCTGTCCATAGAAATGGCAATCAAACATTAAATATAAGCTATACACCAAACATGCAACTATTATCAAGGTCATGACTTAAAAGTAAAAGGTCAAAGGAGGCACACGTACAGTACGTAATGCGTTCATCTGGCTGCAGGGCATAGATATGGCAGCTACCGGGCAATTAAAGTGGTAGCATGAATTAATTATAACAATACCATATTTAGCAGTTAAATGAGTTATCAGGGAAATATGGAAAATGTGTGAATTTTAACGTTTCGTTTTGTTAGAGGTTTCTGCAATGATACAGCATTATAATTACTGTACTAATTGTAATCTTTATATATTGTGTGTTACCGAAGTAGGTATAGCTGTATGCTTAATCATCGGGCATCTTCATAACGCCGGCCTTGGTTATAGTGCTTATTTATTTTAATTTTTTTTCTGGAATGCTCTCCCTTTATAAAAGCGTTGTTTGGAAGGTCATTACTTAAAACTAAGATTTTAAACTGATTTCCTAGTTACTAGTTAGGCTCTATCGGTTCACAAAAGGTTCCCATACACAGTAAATAAATAAGTAAATGAGGCGCTAGCACAATGACAATGACTGAACAACCTGATTTTGAAAGAAAGAAAGAAAATATATATGGGCGAATCTTACAATTAACCCATTTGACGCTTTTACTTTATACTTTCTTGTCGATAACTTCAAGTTATTAACTTGTTGATTACTTGATTGTATAATTTAACAGAAATATGGGCTTATATTTATTTAATTATAAATAATTCTTTCGTATTTTGATCTTAGTAAATTTCATAGAAATAAAATGAAAAAAATGGATGTAAAATTAATTTTCCTCTTAGGGGATGGGGGGATTGTAGAGGACAATTGTAGAACAGAATTTGATTAATTAGTTCTTTACAGGAAGAAACTTGGACATTATTACATTGCGGTCTAGGTGTTTTATAGCTATGAAACAGGTCGCTGCTGGCAAGTATAGTATATCGGGTGCTAGGCGCTATAGCTCATCCTGTTTGTTTTTCCTCATTGTCGGTTTTACCCCGTTCCATTGCCAATCAACGCCTAGAGAAAGTTGGAGTAACTGTATAAATTTATTGACACTTTATGTGCCACAGATAGAGTCTACTTAACGCACTTAACGCACTTTAATAATTGTGCAATCATCCAACACATAAGTAGTAATAATCCGATAGCACAACATTAATTTATGGTGCAATTATTTGCATAAACTGTTAAGGACAAGGTCAGCCCCTATGCATTAGTATTCCAAGTAACTCCCAGCTACATCATAATTTGAGGATTCTAGAAGTATTATAATATATTAAAACACATTTACCTAGAGTCGACTCAAGCAAATATCTATTTCAGTCTAACCATAAGGAAATTTATTGATTACTTTCCTATTAATACGTAGTATTGTAAAAGGAAAGCTTTGTGATGGTCGAAAATTTCAATTTCGAGATTTCCGTGGATTTACACGGTTTGAGCTGCTAGGCCTAGGAACCCATAAAAATATTTTTTACGATGTCTGCTGCCAGTCTGTTGTCAGTGGATTTTGTTGAAATTTAACATGAAGGCTTACAAAAATCATGTCTCGGAAGAACATTTTTTATTTTGTGCTAACTCAATTTGGGGGGGAGGGGGTTATCGTTAAATAACTAAAACATGGCTCCATTTATTTATTTTTGATTCACATTTATTATTGTATTCGTTATTAATGTAATAAAAACACAATACCTATAGAGTAACATGTTACATTAAATGAAAATTGAATAACATGCCGGTGACATTAATATAAGTTAAGATGTGTTATGGTTTGGTTGATTATGAGGGGGGGGGGGTAGGTATTTAATATAAACATTGCTTACCGATGGATATTATGATTTGAATATTCCATCGACCAATTCACAGCCAAAAACCTGTCTACTGCTATACACAACAAACTAAAATTTGACATAACCGCCGAGAAAGTAGTCAATGTAAATTTTGACATGCACATCCACATATTGACTCGCATAATGTCATTAATGTCACAAACATAGTGGGGAATGAGGTACACGGGGAGGGACAGCCCCACCAGCACGTCCGAAACCGCCAAAACTTGCACGAACTTCATTGACGTCCCCGAATTGTACACTTTTCCGGTCGCGCTGAATCTTCGGCGGTATTTGAAGATTGCCATAATCAGTGTTATGTTGGTGACGATCATGGCCACTGTTAGGAAGATGTCTATGGCTATCCTGTAGTAGACAAATACAGGTCCGGCCAGCGTGTGGTCCAGGTACGGCCTGTCCAGGCAATAGAACAGGGAGAGGTGGGGTGCACTTGTTCTATTGATGTGGTCGGACATACTGTATCTATGGGTGCTAGGTCGTACTTTGTGGTCACATCTTGGAGGCTTGGTTGATTTTGGATGTTGAAATTTAGTGCTGACTCTAAAACAAAAAGAGTAAAAATTGAAATAATGTAAAATGAAAAAATTGCAAAGGCGCAACAGGTTTTCGAGGCCCACCTTTTCAAAAAAATGTATAAAAAGGGGCCAGCATCCTCTGAGGAGGGGCATGGTGCCCCAGAGTTTGGGAGACTTGAAGGAGGGTCCGGTGGTCACCCCCGGGAGAACATTTCAGAAATAATGGGCAGGAAATATTAGAGTATTACGCATTTGATAACAGTAATAGTTAGATTTCCCCGGGGGAAATTATTGAAGCTAACAGTGCGAAATAGTGGGGTTCAACACTTTTTGCCAGCAATTTTTTTAGTATTTTGCAGACGGACGGACGGACGTAGTCTTTATTAACAAATAAAGAATAAGGGGGCCAGGGGTCTCCCTCGTGGGAAATTGTTTGAGTAAATAGACGCAAAATAGTGAGTTTCTACAAAAGCGCGGGGCTTTAAGTGGTCGCCTAATGCTTAATGCCCAAATGCTTAATGTAGAAAAGAGAGCTCAGCCTCCCTCGAGACATTGTGGTTCGTTAAATGTTTATTAATTTTCATTCAGATAAAGACGTCTCACATGTGGCAACGAGAGAGAAAATGTCAATAAGTATAAACCTATATATATATATATACATAATCCAGCGTTATTGTAGGTAGACTGCCGCCTGTAACCCCCATTCTACTATGAAATCCAAATAATTACAGCTAATGTATTTTCTTTTTCTTTTTAAATGTTGAATTATATTATTTATGTAGTCATTTTTTGGTTATATTGTATACATGTTGGTTGATGTTGCCCAATTTGGCGTCCCTAAGCAATGTCTTTGTGTTCAGATTTTTCATGGCCGTAGAACAATGATGAACAACACGAAACATAGAGTTGATACTTTTCCGTTAAATATTAAACAATTTCATAACTAGGTTAGAAATTATAATAATATGGATAGAACACATCTAAAGGTATTTATTTGTATTTCTAGGATAATAAAGCCTTTCAGTATAAGTAGCAATATAAATTGATAAAGTTATGTAAACCCAACTGTTATTTTAAAATCCAACCATAACTTTATACTTTATACTTTACTATATACTTTAAAAAAACGATAAAAAATTTCAAAACCTTGCTCCAACCTAAATAATCATTTAACTATATCTAAGTAAATATATATATAATAAGAAATTAATCATGATGTCCACGTAAAACCTTTTATGCCAGAAAATCCGCGACACACAACAAGTAGCGGTAAAAAACTTGTTATAAATGATATAAATACCTAATCGAGTTTGCTATTGTAGTACCTGTAAAAGTACCTGTTTTAATTTGTAATTGAACACTTTAACATATTTTTTCCCATTTTAATGATAGTGAATGCCCCCAAATATTTCTTCACACCTTAATACGCAATATTTCATCTTGATCTTTATTCGGAAAAGATGGTATAAGAACTTATTACATATTTTGCATATTCATATGAAAGGGTTGTGAAAAGATGGAAATGTATACTGAGATTTATTGTGAAGCTCACGGAAAGTGCCGGAAATAATCGTGGGATTTTTTATAGATTTTTCCATTCTTAACTGGAGCTTGATGATGTGGTTTTACTATACGATACACTGATACGGAACCAATTAGGTTTTAGAGCATCGTCTTTCAACAAGTATGTGACATAGAGAGCTTCGTACTGTTTTACCAATAACAATTAAATTATTACCCCTCGTGCAGGTCAACGGCCGCAGATTTTAAATCAGTTTTGATGGCGTGAGCAAGCTAACATAAATAATAGCTCTTGACAACCAAATGTGGCCAAACTGTTCCAACCAAACCACTTCGTACAAAAAGAACATGAGCAAAGTCCAAGCAACTTTATCGACACAGAAGGCAGCCAATATATTTGCTTTGATGACAGTTATACTGGAGGAGATATGCTGTGAGAATCCGGGTACTGCCATGCACCATGCATTCGGGAATCCCCATGTAAGGTTCCCTAATGCATATAATAAGTGTTAGGCCTACGAGCTGGAGATCGTGTGGTCTACAATCTACATTCGGATCAGTTTTACCAATTTATATTATCAACATAAATTTCAAGTATATAGTTTGATTTATAGATTTATATCTCCAGCATTGCTTCAACCGTCGACACGGACAAATTAAGGAATGAACAACACATTTACTTCTATTGCACTGAACCAACCTAGCGGAGTTGGAGCTGTATTAAGCCCTCTAGGCCTCTTTTACACACACACTACAAGAACAAAACACTCAGGTTCAGGGAGGATTCCTCCCTTGAGAACAGCCATGCCCGGTGAAGATATGGTGCCCATTCGGGACTCGGTTAACACTGAAAATTTGCATCTTCTCCAGTTGAGCAAGTCTCAAATCGTAGATAAGGTGTAACTGTGCTAGTGGGTTTCCCTCTGTTGATGGCAGCTCTTGCCGAGAGCGCTCAGGGTTTTATACTAACACCAGTGGGTTTCATTGACAAAGGTAATTTTTTAACGATTATTTGGGTTTTACTAATTCCAGTTATAACAAGTTTTGCTAAAACACCAAGTTTTTGTGTTTGTTTGTATATTATGTTCTCATGTCGAGTTTATAGTTACCTAATTTCTCGAACATTATACCACTCTTTAACACATAGCTGGAAAAAGTGCATTAGATTGAACTTGAACCAAGAACCCATCGGCTAAATATCAGAACCCTTTTCACTATGTAAATTGTAAGTTTTTTAAAGGTTTCATTGACAAAGGTAATTTTTTAATTTAACGATTATTGGGGTTTTACTAATTCCAGTTATAGTAGTTATAACAAGTTTTGCTAAAACACTAAGTTTTTGTGTTTGTTTGTGTATTATGTTCTCATGTCGAGTTTATAGTTACCTAATTTCTCGAACATTATAAGTAGTATAGAAAGGGGGTTTCTGGCACAAATCCCACCCCCCGTCGAGCTATCCCATCTATCCCACCCCGTCGTGCTATCCCCCGCGGGTGGTCTATCTATTTTTGCGTGTTATCCCTCGTGGGTGGTCTGAGGTTCTGGCGCTTACCCCACCCCCCCCCCCGTCGAGCTACCCCATCTACCCCACCCCCCGTCATGCTACCCCTCGTGGGTGGTCTGAGGTTCTGGCGCTTACCCCCCCCCGTCGAGACCCGTGGGTGGTCTTTCTATGGCACCATGATCGTTTTTTTTTTTTTTTTTTTTTTTTTTATAATTACTAATTTGTGAGATAGAGTTATATATATATTTTTTTTTTTTTTTTTTTTTTATGGTGTAATTGAATTAAAACATTTCTTTCTTCTTCTTCTTTCTTCTTCGTGGGTGGTCTTTCTATGGCACTATGATTGTTTTTTTTTTATAACCCAGGTAAACATAAGCTAAATATAGACACCCGTAGTATTTAAAAACCTTAAAATAAATTAATATAAATTTTTTTTTATTACCTATATTTACATCGATGAACACGCTTGAGCTAATGCATAATGTTTAGTACACTACATTGAGTAAACATAAGCTAAATATAGACACCCGTAGTATTTAAAAACCTTAAAATAAATTAATATAAATTTTTTTTTATCAGCTATATTTACATCGATGAACACGCTTGAGCTAATGCATAATGTTTAGTACACTACATTGAGTAAACATAAGCTAAATATAGACACCCGTAGTATTTAAAAACCTTAAAATAAATTAATATAAATTTTTTTTTATCAGCTATATTTACATCGATGAACACGCTTGAGCTAATGCATAATGTTTAGTACACTACATTGAGTAAACATAAGCTAAATATAGACACCCATAGTATTTAAAGACCGTAAAATAAATTAATATAAGTTTTTTTCTTAATTATTTATTATCAGCTAAATTTACATCGATGACCACGCTTGAGCTAATGCATAATGTTAAGTACACTACAATAAGTAAACATAAGCTAAATATAGACACCCATAGTATTTAAAGACCGTAAAATAAATTAATATAAGTTTTTTTCTTAATTATTTATTATCAGATAAATTTACATCGGTGAACACGATTGTGCTAATTAATAATGTTAAGTACACTACATTAAGTAAACATAAGCTAAATATAGATACCCATAGTATTTGAAGACCGTTAAATAAATTAATATAAGTTTTTTTTCTTATTAATTTTTATCAGCAATATTTACATCGATGAACACGCTTGAGCTAATGCATAATGTTTAGTACACTACATTGAGTAAACATAAGCTAAATATAGACACCCATAGTATTTAAAGACCGTAAAATAAATTAATATAAGTTTTTTCTTAATTATTTATTATCAGCTACATTTACATCGATGAACACGCTTGAGCTAATGCATAATGTTTAGTACACTACATTGAGTAAAGATAAGCTAAATATAGACACCCATAGTATTTAAAAACCTTAAAATAAATTAATATAAGTTTTTTCTTATTAATTTTTTATCAGCTACATTTACATCGACGAACACGCTTGAGCTAATGGGAGACAGGGATAGATAGACCAGTGAGGGTGAGCACCATTGAATAATGCACATATTAATTACCTAATTTGAAACAGTGGACTACCCACGAATGATAGACGGTAAGGGTGGGACTCGGCGTTGCACTCAGTATCTTAAAAGAAATGTATTAATCCCACAATAGGTGTTCAATATACCCACCAGCCATGTTTATAAAAATGAATTTTCAATAATCCCAACTAAGTCTCAGTTTCTCACAATGGGTGTGCAATATACCAGGCAGTCGTGTTTTCTATGTTAGATTTAGTTACATTGGGCTAGGACAGGTTAAGTTATAATATTAGGCTAGGTTAAATTTTTATATCAAGTTAGGGTAGGTTACATTGGATTAGGATAGGCCAGATTAGGTTACATTGGGTTAGGTTAGCTGTTTACCTAGATTAAATTCATCATTTTTTTAACAAAAATATTTTTATATCAAATAAATATGATGTTAAGTTAGGTTACATTGAATTAGGATAGGTTAGATTAGGTTACATTGGGTAAGGATAGGTTGAGTTAGCCACAAACAAGCCATTAATAAATCTACCCCTCGCTGACAGTCCATTGTAAGCTAAAGTGATTTTTGTTTTCGTAAATCTATCCAACACTTAGGTTGAAGCATGGTCATTATCGCATTATAGATATGTCTTAGGTTTAAAAGTTTGTTTTAAGTGATTGTATGTAAAGACATTGTTTATGAGGGAAGATTTTACTGATCATAATAATAATTGCACAATTATGAGCGGAGGAGCACTATCTAACGAGGGGAACTTTGTATGCAAAACATCTATAGCTCTAGATGGTGTTGTAAAATAATACAATTATAAAAACATAACCATACGTCATGATCCCGTTGTATATTTACATAATATGGAAGGTGAGGTTGATTCAATTACAACTGAAAACATAAAACTTTTTAAAGTGATTAAATGGTATAAAGGACAAGTCCCGTGCTGGGCAATTAATAAATCTATCCAACGCACAGGTTTAAGGGAAGTATTGATTTAGTAAACAGATAACCGTGTGCAGATTCAATCCTGTTGAGAATCACCAGGTGCACTCAGTACACCCATCACACCAGGGGGTCCATTGTAAGCTAAGTGATTTTTGTTTTTGCATCAGTTGCACCCGGCAATGATAAAAACTATACTGAAGCATGGTTTCGTGCTAAAAACAAACAACTTCTCCTCACTGATGACTCCACAATAAAATATCAACAAATAAACAAACAACATTTACAATATTAAAAATGGTAGGGGGGGGGGCCCTTTAAAAGCAAAAGTGAACATTACAATTGCAAATACAAGTAAAGAAAAAATGTACGAATTAAGTAAAAAAATTTTTTTTTAAACGTTAATAGAAAAACAATTGTGCAGGCAGATAACTGAAGTAATGTAGGCTAATAATAAAATATTGGTTGACAATCGACACTGAGAGAACATCCACTTTACAGTATGTATCCCAATTTTCATTAAGTCTAGATGCTAAGTAGGGACGTGATGTTATTGGGGTTGGAAGAAATTAGGTATTTTATGTGTCTTGAAACTTGTTATGCTGACGGAGTCCTTTATGTTGTCCGGTAGGGAATTGTACAATGGAATAGACTTATACATAATATGCGAATGCATAAAGTGTTCCGTATTCGGTTTCAAAGTTTTTAGGTTGCGTCCGGTACCAAGTCTGGTATTAATGTTATGATGGACGAAATCACCTTGCCCAAGAATGGTTTTTGCCCTTTTTAAATCGAAAAAGTAGAAGTTGTTTTGCACATAGCAATGGCAATGGGAGGGCATTGAATTCCTGAAAAAGAAGATTTGAAGGGTAGCGGCGAGGCTTCCCTATAGCTACCCTGATGGCTATTCTTACATCAGTTTCTAGGGAGCATATATGGGAAGAGTGAGCACCACCCCAGGCTAATATGTTATATTGGAAAATTGATTGGACTAAAGCATGATAAACTTACCTTACAGAGTGTCAACGTTAAGTGTACACCTTAGCATCCTTAAATTGTTATAGGTTCTTCTAATTCGTTTTGATGTTAGGAGGA
Organism: Psococerastis gibbosa; assembly: GCA_963971405.1. Taxonomy (NCBI): domain Eukaryota; kingdom Metazoa; phylum Arthropoda; class Insecta; order Psocodea; family Psocidae; genus Psococerastis; species Psococerastis gibbosa. The sequence continues at coordinate 510,798 of OZ020484.1, read as the reverse complement.
TTTGTTCATACCACTTGAGATGATTATCAATGGTAACGCCTAAATATTTAATATTATTTGCTTTTGCGATTATCTGACATGTGCATGGATTAAGGTTGCAATTATTATGGAGTATTAAACTGAGATAGAATAGAATAGAAGAATAGAATAATGTATTTCGTTCCTTCAATAATACATATACATGCACACCAATATAATGAGGTAGGGGTGGCCCAAAGGATTTCTCCCGTGCTGGGGACCCCATTAATACTATAATAACTAAGCTAAAACTTTATCGATAATAATTAATTTTATGTAGACTCTAAGTAACATCACTAAGTAAGGAAATAAGTAAGATCATATACTAAGATGGTTTATCACTCTGTTGAATCCGGGGTTGTTATGCTAACGCACTATTGCTGGAAGATTTCTTAGTTGATTTTGGGACAGATGAAAGCTAATTTTACTAATGAATTTTTTTTTTTTGTTGAAGATTTTTTTTTTATGAACTCAGGAAGGCTGTTATATAATGGAACTGATAGGTAAATGTGAGAATGTGTGAAAAGGGTAGTGTTATGATTGGGGATCTGAAGATTGCGACCAACACCAAGTCCAGTATAGCTAAAACTATGGAAGAATATATAGCCTTCAGTATTGGAGAGTTATGCTTTTAAGACACTTACCAATTTATGGCCTCCTCATTAGATTCAGTAGTTAAAAATCTTGTTGATGCGGATAAAAATAAATTTAAAATTATGAAAACATGTTTTGTGGATGAAAAATTAGACAACTGGTAACAAGTTACTTAGGTACTTCCATTACGGTATACTTACTCCCAATGAAAAATGTTCTGTGTTTTCATTGGCCCCCCCAGACAGATGTCATGCCACAGTCACAGAACTTTAGTTTCTCTTGTTAATAGAAAATTTGGCCCTACCTTTTTTTCACTAAAACAAGTTTTACAGGAAAGATTGATTCAGGGAGATGAAATGTTTCTGTATAAAGGCCATTCGGCCACAGTTGTACTTCCCACCCCTTCCATAACTGTACCCGAGATATACTAATACGGAACATTTCATATTATCACCTCATACATGGCATACATACACCAACACGATCAATATTTCGAGTGTTTGGGTTTTTGAAGAGAAACGGAGCCCAACATGCTCTCTCTCTATATCTCTTTCTCTGTCATCCAATATAAATTAAGTTCCTGTATCGATAGTAGAAGTAGGAGTAGCTTTAATTCGGTTTCTGTGTTTTGATAAGAAAATGGCTATTTTCACCTGAACTTGGTTTTTTCCTTTTCATCCAAAATCACCTACTTTAATCTTCGCCAACTGATTAACTATGTCACACTATGTCAGGAAATAAGTATAATTTCCCAATAATATAAGACCCTCCATACTAACCGAAGTCACTCGACCAATTCCTTTGTCCTCATTCACACACGCACACAACACTACAACTGGACCTCGTGAAGGCAGGCCCTCCAGATTAATACTACTATACAACTCAGGTACCCGCCGCGAGAGAGGGCCTTGAGTCAGTAGGTATACAGTACCTATTTAGGCTGTTTAACCAGAGCTTCTTCATGTGGACACTGGCCACACATCACTTTGTCAACTGTAGACTAACATTTTGTATTGGGAGGAAAAAAGTGGAATGAATGAATGAATGGATGAATTGAACAATATAATAGGGTTATGATGAAATTTACAACTTTTCTTTAAAAAAAAATAAAAATAAAAATAAAAATAAAAAAATAAACACGCGTAGTCCGGTCAACAACTGATTGTATTGGGTGTTCATGTCTGACATGAGGACTGCCAGATAATCCTCTTTTACTGATTGGAATGTTGTAGTCAGCAACATGGGCTGCTACTTCTTTTTTCCCTATCAGTCAAAGCTCAGAACCCACTAAGATAGGGTGGACCTATAGGCACTGCGTGGTTATGAATGGCTCTTTGAATATATCCCTCACTATGTACTGGCTGACAGTCAAGTTGTTTTCCTGAAACTTCCTCCCTCCCGCTATCTCTTTTAGAACTACTTTTCGATAAGGGTAGTGAAATGACGAAAGCGTAGTACCACACCCCACGGTAGACGGTAGTCCAATCCGTCACAGTTGAAGGCTCATCACGGGCTAATTACACCCCCTAACACGGCATGCCACTCCACGTGATGGATCGTCGCGTGCACCACTCCAATACCCGAAGTTAATGCTGCTGCAGGTACCTACGAACAAGAGATGTGTCACTGAAAAATGCGGTCTATATTATAATGAATTTTGCGTGTCAGCAATTAAATACATATTGCTAAATATGAGAAATATTAAATTTTTGTATACTGTATACCCTCGCACACCCCAGGTCCCCGATCTAAGAGGTGTAGAATGCCATAGTTTGGCATTGGCCCTAGTAAAGGATGTGGCTAAAGTATAAAGCACCATTTGCCTGATATAATTCTCCTTAGACGATACTCATATAGCTATGAGCTTCTGAACACCCCTCACAGCCCCTCATAGCACGGCGCGGCCTTAGAAAATTCTGCAAGCGTACCCTAGTAGATGTGCGATGACTGAAACAGTAAGCAATGCAAATGTAGGCCTAACTATGAAGAACAGTAAAGTAAATATATTGTATAATCAAGGCCATACCCAGGAGGGAGGGGTCAGCCGTTTGAAACCCCTCTCTCGAAAAAATGATAACTTTTGCCAAATTGCGTTAATCCCCACAATTTTACATTATGCTAAAAAAATCTCCCGGAAGTAACCCCGGAAGTAACCCCCGGACCCCCATATGGAGTAATTTCAAAATTGTTTGGAGTGTAAGAATGTGTAAAACCCTCGAGGGTATTTTTTCACAAATTTCCAACAAGGTGTCGGTGGACTCTTGAACTAGTAAAGTAAATAAAGTAAAGTAATTTTTATTTCCTTCAAAATATAGATTAACAATTACTTTATAAGTGTAATAGCAGTAGGAGGGGACCCTTTAGGACGAGCCTGTGCTGGGCCCCCTTTTAATATAGCTAATAGCTAAAACTAAAAACTAAAAACTAAAAACTAAAAACTAAAAACTAAAAACTAAAAACTAAAAACTAAAAACTAAAAACTAAAAACTAAAAACTAAAAACTAAAAACTAAAAACTAAAAACTAAAAACTAAAAACTAAAAACTAAAAACTAAAAACTAAAAACTAAAAACTAAAAACTAAAAACTAAAAACTAAAAACTAAAAACTAAAAACTAAAAACTAAAAACTAAAAACTAAAAACTAAAAACTAAAAACTAAAAACTAAAAAACAAAAAACTAAGATAAGCAAATAATAATTATTAAATTTTAGTTGCGATAACTAAACATACAATGCAATAAAAAAACATGCTGACATTCTGGGTGGCTGTTAGGACAATAAAGGATGGTTTTTGTATATTTCAGGGTATTGGCTGAGTTGTTTTTTAATTTTATCTTTGTAAATAGTTAGGTTTAATGCAGATTTAACTGATAGAGGGAGCAAATTGTAAGCTTTTACTGAGAGAAAGGAGTGTGAATGCTGAAATAAAGTATAGTTCTAAAAGTTGGGGTTCTGAGGCAGCTCTCTTCAGTCAATCTGGTTCCTTGTGAGTGTTGTATGTAGTCTTCAGGAGTGTTGTGTGTGTATCTATATAGTAAGAGCTGTGTAATGTAGGTAGTTTCAAATGTAGGTACTTGTAGGTCATTGAATAGATTTCCTGATGGATGAAGGCGTTGCTTACCCATACCAACTTTTAGCACTGCTCTAAGAGCTACTATTATTGCCCTTAAGTGGCTATCAGCTGCACCTCCCCAGGCTAGGATACCATACTGTAAAATTGTTTGTACTATTGCATAATACACCTGTCTGATTCCTTCCTTGTCAATTATATTTCTTAGTCGCCTGAATTTGTATATTGTTTTTCTAATCCGCTGTGCTGTATTTAAAGCCTGCTGGTCCCAGCGTAGGTATTAGTCTATTGTGACCCCAAGATATTTGTATTCACTCGTTCGCTTGATATGTTCACAACTACATGGCTTAGCAAGTTCGCAGCTATTCCTATGGAGTTGAACCTTCAGCTGGCTGTCCTGTTGATGTGGCACTGAACGTCATATATTCTGTTTTGGATATATTCAAGGTTATAATAGGTTATCGTCTAGTCAGTTCTTAACTTTTGTAAGGGTGGATGCAGCATTTTCGTGAACTTCTTTCCAATTTGGTCCGTGAAAGTACAGGATTGTATCATCGGCAAATCCTATGCCAGTGCAGTCGAAGTTAATTTTGAGTAGCTCATTGATATAATATATCAAAAACAGGACTGGTCCTAACACTGTTCCTTGTGGAACGCCATATGTTACATGAACTGTGTCACTTAGAGTGCTGCTTGATGAATGATTTTCATTCGTTGAATGCATTTTTACTTGTTGTTGTCTGTTATTCAGGTATGACGTAAGCAATTTATGACTTAGTCCCCGAAGCCCGGCTTTTTTATAACTTTTCATTTTTTAACTCTGCGCCATTTACAGGTTTCCTGCATCACCGGAATTTGCTACATCGGCCTATTTCTAGCAAAAGACGATAGTCTGTTCTTATGGTTTTGAAGGCTGTATGTTCATTGCAATTGCGAAGTTAGAATTTTCTCGTGCAACCGCGGGAACTCTGGGAACCCAGGATCCTAGACCGAAAAATCCTGGTTCTGCCAATTTTAAATTAATTAGGGGACTGTAATTGAGGCCGTTACAAAGAACGCACTCATTTGGAAAGTTTTAGCCTTACTTTTGTTAGTACCTATATAACTGCTATAACTTTGAAAACGTGAGTAACGTGACCTACTGTAAATCTAATTCGCTCGTGCGCATGCTCACAGTTTATCAAAAGTAGCTTTATGTTAAGAAAAATGATGGATTGTCACAGGTCGTACAAAATATTACAAAGTTTCGCGAGGCATGTCACACAATTTTTTACCGCCAAAAAACTGTCGCATCCCTTCATGCAAAGACTATCAGTATCCGACGGAGTATGACGTAATTCTGACAGACAGATACATTTCACCACCGAGAGACAGACGCGAGGAGAAGTTTTCTTGCCGAAGATATGAACTTGTGACCTGACAGGGCTGCACGCCATCCTGCCGGAGTGATATGAGCTGCTGCTGTCTGCAAGAGGCAATTTTTATTTTAAAAAGTTGCTTGCCTGTTAGTTTTTATGTACAGGAACTGTCAAGCGAATAAATTGCATGATTTTGGGGTTCATTAAAAGAGGGAAGACATTTTTAATTTAAAAATAACGTAATTTCTTATTTTGTATTTTTTTTTAAGGACATTTTATGGACCCAGGCGTACTTATAGTGGCCCATAAGTCCCTAGTCCAATGTCAATGGCCCCGTGGATGTTGGACATTATTGCTTTCCAATTTATACGAAGTATAAGGAAAGCTTTGTGATGGTCAAAATTTTCGATTCCGAGATTTCAAAGGATTTACACGTTTTGAGGTCCCAGGAACCCAAAAAAGTGGTTTTTACGAAATGTCTGTCGGTCGGTCTGTGGGTCTGTCTGTTGGTCGATTTGTGGGCAAACTAAAAAAAAAAAAAATTTGATAAGTTATGCGTTCAACTTTATAAATACCAGTATAAGATGGACATAATCGTAGTAAGTGAGGCATGGTTACAGGAAAAAGATAATTATCAGTTTCAATTACCCGGTTACTGTACATACTACTGCTATGGCAAATTTAACAAATGTGACGGTGTACTTATATTCATCAAAAGCACAATTGATTCATCACTTAAGCCCATAAACAGCATCAGTAATGCTTGTTGTTGTGAATTAGAATTTTTATATGAAAACAAACCTTTGCTAATAACATGTATTTACCGACCCCCGTCATGTGATGTGGAACAATTTATAACAACCCTTGCCGTTTATTGTGAATAAAAAGCTATGCATCGAACTGTCACGTAATTGTTGGAGACATGAATGTCGATATTGCTCCTAGTTTTCCTGGGTTTGGATACAAGCGTCAATTAAAACCTAGAGAAGAGGAACAAATGATTGATTATTTGAATAATTATGCCTCTAGTGGTTATATCTCAATGATAAATAATTATACACGTATTGATAATGATAAGCGCTCATGTATTGATCATATTTTTATACAGAACTGCTTGACTAACGCAGCGTTAGGCGCCATTTCACAGGTTAGCATAACTGACCATTATGCCACTTGCCTTGTAATTAAATCAAATGTAACTAATATTAACAGAAAACATAATGAACGTAAAGTATACAATATCGTTGATTACACTGTGTTAGGGCAGCTCCTTAGTGATGAAAATTGGGCAAGAGTATTGTCATCCAACAATTCCAATACTGCAAGTAGCTTTTTTCTTAGCATTTTTAAAATGAATATTGCGGGTGCCACTAATCCAGTCCGACCGTCCAGAAAGAAATACAAAATTAAGCCGTGGATAACGCCAATTGTATTAGCTGCGATTGAGTACAGAGACAAACTTAAATTAAAATTGAAAAGTAACCCTAATAACATTGAGTGCAAACATGACTTCACTACTTTTAGGACGTATACAAATAATTTGATCAAGTCAACTAAAACCCGTTTTTATAAAGACAAAATTAATGACTGCAAAGGTGACCTAGGTAAAACATGGAAAATAATTCGAGAAATCACGAATAGTAGGAAAACTAACAAAAGTGTATCAGAAATTGTTGATGAACACACCAATACAGTGCTGAAGGACCCTGAATCTATTGCAGATCATTTAAATCTATACTACAGTCGTGTTGCTGAAAACTTGGCTCAAAACATTCCCCAAACTTTCCCTCCTAGCACTGACATTTTCCCTGAGTCTAGAATTCCACATGATATTACTCTTAACCATGTTACTGAAGCTGAAATTATAAAGTGTATTAATGATTTAAATAACTGTAAGTCAGTTGGTCCTGACGGTTTGACCACCATGATGTATAAAAAAATGGTTAAATATATTGCTAAACCTATTGCGCACATTGCCAATTATTCGATTCGCACTGGTGTCTTTCCTGACGTATGTAAAGAAGCGTATATTACTACTCTGTTTAAAGATGGTGACACCAAAAAAGCTGAAAACTGGAGGCCAATATCGCAAGTGTCTGTGCTAGCAAAAATTATCGAAAAGTGTTTAAAGGCCCAAGTTCACAGCTTTCTGGACAAGAACAATTTTTATTCTTCCACTCAATATGGATTTCGCCCAAAAAGATGTACACAAGATGCTATTCTTCATTTTAGTAATACAGTTTATCATGCACTTAATCATTCTTATCCATGTCTTTCAATCTTTCTCGACATAAAAAAGGCATTTGACACTGTGTGCCATGAAAAACTTCTCTTGAAGCTTGAAATGGCTGGTATTCGTGGTGTAGCATTAAAATTAATGGAATCGTACTTGAAAAATAGAACCCAGAGAGTCAAGTTAATTACAAAAAACGAAAACTCGGAAATATTGAGTGATAGTTGTACGATAAAACATGGAGTGCCTCAGGGAACAGTAATCGGTCCTTTATTATTTTTAATTTATATCAATCAATTATGTGATGCTCACATTGATGGATCAGTTATATGTTTCGCAGATGACACTGCACTTGTATATTATGGAGACTCTTGGTCCGAAGTAACAAGAAACGCACAGAAAACATTATTACATGTCAAACAGTGGCTCGACTTCAATAAACTATCTCTAAACTTAAATAAAACATGCGCCACATTTTACTCAATAAATAATGCTACACAACCAATTATCAAAACCTTAAAGTTGCATCACTGTTCTTATGGCAATACTATTTGTGCCGATGATTGTGTTTGCATAAATTGTACTTGTAACATCAACTGTTTCAATATCCGCAATGAAAAATCGGTAAAATATTTAGGCGTTATCATTGACCAAAACTTGCTGTGGAATGATCATGTGCAATTAACAATATCCAGATTAAGAAAAACCATTTATAAAATGCATGAGCTCCGTATGATATTGTCAAAACCACTGCTTCGCAGTGTCTACTACGGTCTTGTTCAGTCTATTTTTGGCTATGGGATTGCTGCCTGGGGAGGAACGTACAGATCTTACCTTAAAAAGTTAAACAGCTCAATTAATTGCATAATTAAAGTTGCTCTTTTCCACCCACGCAGATATCCCACTGATTTGATATATAATGAGTTTAATGTGCCAACCTTTAATCAAGTTTATTCTGCAATTTTACTTCGTTACGCTAACCAACTTACTAGTGATAATTTAGTACTTAGTTCCCTACAGCAGCATCATGTCAATACCAGGCATCGTCTATCTCATAATATTTTTTCCGAGCCTGCAAGAAAATGCATTTTTGAACACTCTCCAATATTTTTAGCCTGCAAACTATTCAATTCCCTTCCAATAGAGATAAAGGTTCTCCCCTCAAGTAAGCACTTTTTAAATTCATCTAAAAATTGTATAAATAAAGCTGACAATAAACATTTACTTCAAATATTTCAGAATTCTTCATAGATCTCTTCTCAAATAACTTTGTGCCCATCGAACCTATAGAGACTACAAGTTTAATTGAATTTTATTTTATTTTTTATTCTACTCAATTTTATACTTTTTGGATTGTAAGTTAAAATAATAATAATAATAATAATGTTAAATTATGTATTGTACTTAACTTTTGACCCCAGCGTGACAAGTCATTTTTGTACTTAGTGCTGGGGATTTATGCTTCGATTTTTAATGATTGTTCAATTATATATATACTTACTTACTTACTTACTTACTTACTTTACACAGTGGATTTTATTGGAATTCGGCATGTTGGTTCATAAAAATCATACCTCGGGACTATTTTTTTTAATTGGGCTAACTCAATTTGGGGGGGGGGGGGTTTAATCTCAAAATACTCCGAAAAAACGTCTAAAAAAATTATTTCTCAAAAACGGCTTCTACGATTTCTTTTAAATTCACACATATTGTAGTCGCTACTAATGTTAATAAAATGCGGGGGGTCGCTTGCTTGGTTCTGGGGGTAAAAAAATTAAAATAACTAAATTTTAATGAAAAATAACTAAAAAATAATTTTTCTACGAAACCTTTCTATCGATGAGTTCTACCTTCAGGCATGTTTTAGGTGTTACAAATAGTAACGAAACCGGACAGGTTGCTTTCGCAAAGAAGTAATTGGTTTTTTGGCAAAAAAATGTTTTTTGAGAAAATGATAGAAAATTCACGCTCAAATGCATTGCGTGCCCTGCCATTATTACTGTGGTAATGTGTTGGTCTGACCGGTCTAGAATATGCAATAATTCAGTGCTTTGGGATATGTGATATCCTAGGCGATTGCCTGAGGGGGTCCATGGGTTCCGGACCGAGATGTCCGAAATTAAACCATAGGAAAATTATTTACCATAAAATTACTTATTTTCTCTGTCTACTAATTGATAAATTGGAAAGCATGTTCGAGTAAACTCGGACCGGTTCTTTGTATTGTTTCCGTATGAATTTTTGGACATTGGCAAACTGGCATACGTTCTCGATGTGAACCTACAATATCTTCAATCGATAATGGACATGCTGAGACAAGTTTACCATTGACGCAATGAAACAGTCGAAAGCATGACTTATGCAAGTACAGATACGAGTCTAAAAATATTATAACAATATAACAATTATAACAATATTAAAACAAAAATAGTGCATTGGACGAGAGAGATACATGTAATCTTACCTCATTGACTAGTGTAAAATGATCTGTGACCGAAGATAGATTCGGTTCGGTCTGATCTGGTCCTAACAATGTCTATTATGTTTACAATTTATAGCATGTATATTCGGTTCGGTTTGGTCTGACCAAACTATGGAACGGATCCATATAATTAATTAGGACAGACTGGTCAACTGCAATTGAATTGTAAATACATTTATGGTAAAGACTTTTTCTGACTTGCTAAAATCACTCATCGGTGTGTTTATCCACTTACGTAGCAGTCTCGAACCAACAACCTTTCAGATGAAAGTCAGAGTCGTTATTCCAGCAGTTTGAAGGTATTGCACGTTGCATCATAATATGATGCAGCGTTACTATATGGGACCCCCCCCCCCCCCCTCCCCCACAAGTTTGGGAAATTGGGCCCAGTTTCCTATTATTGAATTTAATGCACAGAAATACCTTTTTTTCTTTCAATTGATTACTTCAGTGCAAGGGAACACCGGCAAAAGAAGGATAAGACAAGGATGAAAATGTGTGCGTTTTTACATTAGTCACCAGGCGGTCACCCTCATACCCATACCCATACCCGTAGTAATGTCCGACGCTTCGAAACTTTTTTTATTTTTCCAGCGCCTGCTGGTAGTCTCAGCACGTAACCATGTTCATCAATACATCATGTTCTCTGCCGACGCTGTGCCCACTACCAAGTTTGCAGCAGTTTCAGTTTCGGGTCGGTTCTGGTGGATTCAATTTGGGACGGTCGTTGGCTGCGTAACACGGGTCTTTAGACAATACTGACCATTTCGAGCCGCTTACACGCCCAATGACCTCGAGCGTGTACTGCGCTTAATTAAGTTAGATGAGTCCAGGGAGTAATTTTCCTCGCTATAATGAAGCCATAAACATATTAGACAGTACTCCGTAGGTATTATTTTCTAAGAATACGTTATGGATACTTGCACAGCACCACATTGTGAGCAAGGCCTTGGTCTGATCAAAATCTAACAAATGCATTTTCTGCGTGGTTCAAATCAGGGCTTTAATTTTTTTTACAAGATTTACAGAAAAGTATAGAAAATTAAATAAAAATAATGTAGAGACGGAAGGCAAGTCGTTATTCGCTGTGTAGATGTGAAAATTCTTTCACCCCTTAGGTGGTTGGTTTGTATCGCTTGCTGCATTGTCCAGCCAAGCTTCGGATAGCATTTAAAACAGGGAGGCGGTCTCGTGATACCCTTGCTAAATCTAAGAGAGGGATTTATATAGTTTTAACCCCGCTTAGTTGGTTCTGAAACTATGCCATTGCTACTAGTACAATATTATTTGTATACAACTATTTCTAATGTCGTTGAGCGCTTGTCCAGAACATACAAATCCGTTGATTAGAAGTGTCAAATGTAGTCTCATAAGTTCAGAATTGTCACAAATGAGGAGTGAGAAGTTGGAACTGTGAACTGCCATTACTATTTTCTTTTTGCAAAATATGGTGTGACCGCCTATGTATATGTTCAGCTTAATAAATAAATAAATATTGACTTTTTGTTCTATTACTAAGCCAACATAGCGGATTTAGAGCTATAAAGCCCTGTCTTACACCCAAATAGGAAAGCCCGCGGGAACGCCTGCTATATATGCCCTCCTAAGCATGGGCAGAAAATGTAGCAAGTGTGGGACTCGAGCCAACAAACTTTCGGGTGAAAGTCGGAGTCTGTACCAATACTCCACAATAGAGAATTTTAAGGCAAAGAGAAACCCATGTACGGTATATGGTAGCTAATCATCCATCCGCTGTTGCCGTCACCAATAGATAAAAGAAAACACACAAAACGAAATAAAAATGATAAGCCTTGAAATGGGCGAGCGCGAACAGGGGAAAATGCAAAATTAACGAATTAAAGAGCGGCAAGTTGAAATAAAAAAATCTGGAGAACCGTAAAAGTGAAAGTGGGCACGAGAAAGATTAGAAAAATACATACAAAAACAATTACCAGATTAATATGTATTTGCAATGGTGGCGCCGCGCCGTGCTGATCGCCGATAAACGCACCTTTCTCGTATTCATTATATTTCTCCCTTTTGCTGTTAGCAGGGTGGAAAGATTAGCGTCGAGCACGGTTGTGCTTATTTCAAAGGCTTACTTCCACAATTTTTGTCTGCTATTTATTTTGAAAAAATTGTACTTGGTGTGGGATGTTAGTCATTACGTTACCGATGATATTTTGTGGTCTGCCTTAGAGGGGTACCTGTCTCTAGTTCAACATCTCTCTGCCCACCTCTTCTGTATAGTATTTCACTAAATTCAATTACTTCTTCTTATGGAGTTACAATCTATGGATTGGTTTGCAGCGAATGTTGTAGTCTTGTTCTCCACTCTTGTCTGTTTTGTGCGGTCCTTTTCAGTCCTTTATAGGTGTCGCACTCTAGGTCCTTGACGACATCCTGTAGGTACTCCTTCCTCTGTCGTCCTCTTGAGTTGGTGCCTTCAACCATACCCTCAATAATGTTGTTGAGGGGCCATTCGTGTCTCAGAATATGCCCCATCCATTTGCCTCTTCTTGTTGAAAAGGCGGCCATAATATTACTAATTTTCCGATTTTAAGTGGCAAAGTTGAACAGGTAGTATGAACCTCAAGGCCTCTATCGGTACCGAACAGGTACTAGTGTAATATGCTAGCTTGCCATCTCGCTCATCTGTAGCTACAACTCTAGTACTTTGTGGCCGGCCCTAGAATGTGCATATGAAATTGATGGAGTGACTTTGGTTAGTAGTATAACACTTGTCATTTATGTAATATACAAAATATGGTTGAAACTATAGTATGTAGGTCTAGCTAAGTATGGTGCAGGATATACTCTATCATAACTGCAATGTGGCCAATAGAAGGAGTTTTGTAATATTTCAACGTTCGATGGTTCTCTTGTCGCTGGCAACAAAATCCTTCCTTTGAGAGTTGGCCTTCGGTCATATCAAAAAAAATTTCAATGTTTTATCCGAGTAAGACTTTAAACAATTTGGCATACGCCTCCAGGCCATTTTTTTAACGCGTGCACACACGTTGTAATAGTTTCTCTTAGTTTCGGCAGACTATATTTGAGATTGCTATACTAGTAGATTAAAATAGCGCAACAACAATCGATCCCGAAACATTTAAATTTGGCAACGATCTCTCTCCCAATTGAGCTATAGTATCTGTCCCGGAACCGCTATTGTCCTGGATATAAAATTCGTTCGTGCTGAGATGTAGCTATTGCACATTACCACATACTGTATGTTACTCATTGTTAAAATTAACTTTGCATAGTTTTACGTAATAAAATTAAATTAAAAATTCACAACCGGTTTCAGCTGACGCCATCGTCAAGTGCGATTGAAAACAGATAAAAAAAAAGGTATGCAAGCTAAAACGAAATAAAACTCACTGTCAGGATAACACACAGCATCGCATAAAGTAAACAATTTAAATTGAACAATTAAACATTAACCAATGGAAGCGCCAACAAGGGGGAACTACTTAAAAAGGTTATGACATTAAGTAACGATTTGTTTTTAACCATAGCTTCCCTAATCTCAATGGTTTCTAAATTATCAAGAAGTTTTCCCTTGTTGGCTACATGTAAGATCTTAAAATTATCGAAATCACAGGCATGGTTGTGGGTGTTTATATGTTGGGCAAAGGCGGACTGAGTGTCGGGTTTTCCTACCCCCCGTCTATGCTCCGCTATTCTTTCTTTAAACCCTCTCCCAGTTTGTCCAATATATAAGCAACCACAATCATTACAGTCTAGTTGATAAACCCCTGATTTCCTCCCTTTCTCCAATTTAGGTTTACAATTAATCAGTTGCTTACCCAACGAGTCCACAGAATAAAAGGACACATTCTTATCGACCCTATCTCCAATCCAAGAGGCCAACTCCAAACTAATCCTACCCAGATATGGTAACTTAACGTACCCTTTATCTGGTTCAGAAGTCTGGCTCGCTCCATAGACTAAAGAGAGGGTCAACTTATTCCTGTGTTTCCTTAAAATATTCTGTGAGTCTAGTTAAGAATATTTTAAGGAAACACAGGAATAAGTTGTGTTATCCTGACAATGAGTTTTATTTCGTTTTAGCTTGCATACCTTTTGTTTTATCTGTTTTCAATCGCACTTGACGATGGCGTGAGCTGAAAGCGGTTGTGAATTTTTAATTTAATTTTATTACGTAAAACTATACAAAGTTAATTTTAACAATGAGTGACAGCAAGTTTTACAAAGTTACTAAGGAGACTATTATGTTTATACTGTAGGTTAATTAGACTGGTTAGTTTGTAATGATGTAATGTCCATTTATATAAAACATTTACATGAATCTGACGTACCTTCAGGATTAATTCATATACCAAGTTTTCACTGAATATGCATATTAAACTACTGCAGATCCTCGGGAAAATAGTTCACAAAATATATAAGTATGTTTTTTTATTCTTTTAATTAGCCATTATTTTCATTTTTCTTTCCTTAAGAGGTTCGCATTAAACTCCATGTTTATATTTATGCTCAATTCTTGGCAATCAATCAATACTAGTTTCCCTATGCACGCGAAGGAAATATGGATATGTTTATGTTTTCTTTCCTTTTCCAATGATGGATCAGCCATCAGGTGTTTATTGAATTGTAGGCTGCAGTGACCTCTTACATTATATTAATGGTAATTTGGTTGAAGTTTAATTTAATGCTCCCAAACGATGATTAAAAATTGTCAGGCTGTCACTTATCTAAAAACAAAATATAAAAATAATAATTTATGTCCCTTTCGGTTTCAGAGTCAGCCCAATGTTCAGTATCAAAGATCAAGCGGTCAATGCATTATAAACACATTCAAAAATGTACGAAGAGTTGCCCGAAAGTATGTGGGACTTGTACAACAACAGAACCACCCCCCACGCCCTGCTATACTGCTTAGACCGGCCGTACCATCACTTTACAATGGGCGGAGCTGTCTTCGTGTACAGCAGGGTAACCTTGGACGTGACCTTTACAGTGGCTGTAGTTATTGCGAATACAGCATTGATAATTTCAATTAACCGATACCGCAAAAGGTTCAGAGGAACGGCTAAAGTTTACAATTCGGGGACTTCAATGAAATTTGTGCAATTTTTGGCGGTTTCTGATTTGTTAGTGGGGCTAAGCCTGCCTGTGTACATGGTGCCCCATTATTTGTGTGATATCAACGATGTGATGCGCTCCAATCGGGCAGTGTGTGTGTCCAAATTTGTGTTGTATTTATTTTGCATGTGTATGACGAACTTTAGCATATTATCGATTGCGGTCGATCGATATTTGGCGGTAGAGTGCTCCCTTAAATACAGACTCATTATGACTCATCGGTAAGCAAATGGTCTATGCATGTACAGTTCCCTACTTTCTGCATTTTTGGGCCATGCTTCGGAAATCATGCACATCAAGTGGTCCCGGCCCCCGGCCTTCCTAGTTGAGTTAGATATATTCATAAGTCCCCTTAGTTGCCTCTGTCATAATTTATTTGTTTACCCACTGTACTATAATAATTTTTTCAATCTTTTATTTTGGTTTAGGCGCTAGCTTTACAATTCTGAATATTATCGTTAACTATTATTTAGGGGAACTGGGGACGGGTAGACATTGGAAGAGAATGGTACTTTAAAAATTCAAAATTTCCAGTTCTATCCCTCCCATATTACCCACTCAACAATATTTGATCCAATAAATATTTCTCAAAGAAACCATCAATATAAACATTGCAAATAGTCGAGTGTGCAATTTGGCCATTGTGTGGGTCCAAGCACAGACTTTTTATTCTTTAACTAACTTATTACTACTTACTTAATTACTTAACGTTTTAATTTATTAAAGGCTAAGTCTATTTCATTCATAGAGCAGGCCTACTATTGTATTTTTTGTATAGGGATTCTTTTCTTGGTGTTGTGGCATTTTTCGTTAAACTGGTGGGGGACATTTTTTTTTAACCAATTTTCAAATACGTGGAAAAACAACGAAACAGCAATATAATGACAACACCTTTTAATATTTATATAACTAGGCAATACGTGTAATCAATTTCCTTTTTTACTAGACTTAAATTAAGTATGAGATATTATTCTTCTACAACTTGAACAGACATCTTCAAAAACTGGCGTAGCAGATTAATTAAAAAATAAATATTGACAGATTTATGCATCGTATACTTGGGCTGGAAAATTTCTACTGCCATCCTCTTAATAATTACAGACATGCTTGCTTCGTTGTTTATGCTAGTACTAACGGGGTGAATAAGTATTCACTGACTAAATACCCGACACTACTAATTTGGCTCACATTCTGGCGAGAGGTATACTATGAGGAGTTGGAATCTTGTTCCACTTGGTGAGCATATGAACGCGCGTAGATGGAGGCAAAAACATCATGTTCAATGACGTTATATCGTACTGATTAATATCTCCAACAAAAAAATAAATCTCATTCGCTGCGGCTTATTACGTGGAAGTGTAGCACTTTATGTCGCTGATTACTTGAAGTCATGCGTTGTTTTCCAAACGCCAAGCATTTATTCTGCTTCTCCTGTGATGCTGTTTGTCTCGGTTTCGATAGGACGGTGGAAGATCATAGCCTGCACAATCTATCTGCCACCTCGAATTAACAAGACAGACGACCTAAAAAATGCGCTAACAACATTTCTCCTTAATTCCGATCAGGTCATGTTACTAGGTGATTTAAACATTAATCTCCTGACTGGCGGACCCGAGCAGGACCGTCTCAGGGCAATCGTATCTGAGTTAAATCTCAAACTTGTCACATTCAATGCCACCCATCACACATCTGAGACAATAAACACGTGGATAGACCACATTATTGTCTCAGAAGCTACCAACGTACTCAACCATGGAAAATTTTCAGTTAGTGATATTTCAAAGCACGATTTAATTTATGTCTCCACCTCCATTCGACCACCTAAACCCCCTCCGAAATTTACGACTTATCGCAACTTTAAACTGATTAACTTTGAAAATCTGAAAATTGACTCAGAATCAAAACACATCACTAGACAACAAAGTTAACTTTTTTAGCAGTAAAGTAACCCAGGTATGTGATACTCATTCCCCAGTAATAACAAGGAGATGCACCAAACCTGCGTGTCCATGGCTCACTCGGGCTATTCGTGAACTCATGAAAAAACGCGACGGGGCTCAAAGGGCTTTAAAGAATGCCCCAACATTGGAGAACGGCAGAAGGTACATGCTTTTAAGAAATAGGGTGAAGACGATAATACGAGATGAAAAACGAAACCATTTTGCATCTCTAGCAAACACTCTTAATACCAAAGAGACCTGGAACAAACTTGGAGGGCTTGGGCTCGGGAAGCCCAACCAAAATGAAACCAGCACTGCCAACTTCTCCCCAGAGGAACTAAATGTCAATTTTTGTTCCCTACCGACTCCTGACCCTGCCGCTGTCTCCTCTTCAGTCCGCCAAATTCTGACTCGACCTCCCCCCCTCTACCAACCTTTTACATTTAAGCAGGTAACCACTGCAGAAGTCGAAAAGGCTATAAGCCGCATAAAATCAAACGTTGTAGGGGGTGATGTGACGAGATCTCTATTAAAATGCTCCGAATGATTCTCCCATCCATTATTACCCCTTTTACATTTATTATAAACTACTCATTTAAATCCAGCACCTTCCCCTCCCAGTGGAAAATGGACCATGTTCGCCCCATACCAAAAAAGAAACAACCTCTATCTGCATCAGACTTTCGTCCTATTTCAATTTTACCTGCCTCCTCTACGGTCATAGAATATATAGCTCACGATCAGATCTTCTCGTTTATGCTCCAAAACAATCTCTTTGATAGGCACCAATCTGGCTTCCGTCCTCTGCATAGCACCACCACAGCCTTACTTCAAGTGACTGAGGACATTAGACGGGCCGCTGACTCTCGCCAGCTAACCCTATTAACCCTACTAGATTTCAGCTTGGCGTTCAATTCAGTCAACTTTGAAATACTTCTAGCCAAATTGCAAGCCATTGGTTTCTCTAACTCAGCAACAAACTGGACAGAGCAACACCTAAAAGGTAGACGGCAGCGTGTCTCTATGGAGGACAGCAACAGACAGTTTTTTCAACTTGGAGGGACCTAACATGCGGTGTACCCCAAGGAGGGGTGTGTCTACTTCTCAATTGCAGCACTAGATCTTCCCACTGTCCTTGAATATTGCCAACACCATTGATATGCGGATATATGCATAGGGCGACACCCCCCCCCCCCCCCCAAAGAGACCCAAATGGCGCTACTGAGACAGAGACATCGGATGCTCTACATTTACAATTGTGACAGAGCTTCAGCACACGCCAAGAGGTACCTACCCAGAAATATTTCTCGAGGGGGGGGGGCGGTTGCATGCTATAGTAACTATTTTAATTGTTTAAACGTGGGAAGTTTGTCTAGTCTTCACCTCACAGTCACAAATATATACTGTATATGGATAAATGCTGATGCAAATGTAATAATAATAATGACTGTCAAAATAAGAAAAGATTGAATATTGTCACTAAAACAATCATTAAAATTGGTTCAAAATTTTTTTTTTAGTCCTTTTAATTGGGCTATAAAAAAATTGGACCAACAAACACCCTGGCTGGAGAATTATAATATGCAACCTTTTCTGAGTTTAAAACTATTTACAGAATGCGGTCCTCATATTTTGCCTACTCAACTACCTATATAGATATAGCGCCTGCACTGACAATGTTATGCTGGCTCATGGCTGCCTTATTAGTGTTCATATACTCATAACCGCCCACACACACAAAAATGCCAAACACAAGGAATAAGGAATGGAATATTTAGAAGATAAGCAAGATTATCGCCTAGCTAAGCAAAACTCCGAACCTGGTGTAAACCCATAGTTGACGTAGTGCATAGCCAGCATAGGCCATAGATAGAGATCAGTCATTCACGGGCGTCATTATACGAGCGACAACTGAGTTCTTGCACAGAATGTATTACTATATTATTGCAGATTAATCAAACCCAAACCAAGACCATTTCGAGACGAGACCGAGACTAGGCTAGTCTCGGTCTTGGTCTCGGAAAAAGTCTCGTTTCGAGGCCGAGACAGAGGCGAGACCCGAGACCGAGCCAGGCGAACACTAGAAGAGACATAGCGACAGACAGTGCGACAGACAGACAGACAGTGCGACAGACAGACAGAGAGACATACAGTCAGACATACATACAGACAGAGTGACAGACTGACGGACATTTCGTAAAAATAGACGCGACTAGGCGTGGTAGGGTGGTAGAGTGTACTTACCTTGTTCGGTGGCGGCGAAGAAGTTAGAATGAAGATCCGGGCCCGGAGACGCTGTATTTGTAGCACACCGAACAAGACGCGAGAAGTTAGGACATTTAATTTAGGATATAGGATCTAGGATATGTAAGTATTAAATTAACTAATTATTGAGAACTTCATAATAAGCATCCGAACCGTATGATTATGAGTGCAGAACTGAGTGCCGGTACTGGCAGAATGTTCGCTTGTTGAAACATGTAAAGTTTTAACTAAAAACGTGTAAATCCGTTGAAAACTCGGAGTCGAAAATTTTGACCGTCACGAAGCTCTCCTTACACTACGTATAAATTGGAAAGCAATAAAGAACTAAGATTGTTGTAGTTTAAGTTAAGCAGGCATATGTTGTCGGTGAACCGCTATAAATTTGTTTCAATTTGAGAAGTTATTTTTATGTCTTCAGAAAGTGCCATGCCATCATTTTGGGACTGAGCCTTTGTGCGGGGGCCATCTGCATTGTGCCCTTGTTCTGGAACAATTGGACACCAGCCAGTTACTGTGACATAGACGACATCCTCCCAGTCGATTACGTGGTCACAGTGGCCGTACCTTTACATATTGCTATAATAGGTAGGACAGCACCAAATTTCTGCTCATGTTTATAGAACATCATACGAAAATATGTGTTATATTGCAATACGCACAAATCAAATATCCTAGTACTCATGAGCAGGTGAAGGAAAGTAAGAATTTTGGACAAAATGCAATGCCTAAGTACAGTCAGGACATGTACAGTAGTGGTACAGACTCCGGCTTTCGCCCGATAGGTTGTTGGTTCGAGTCCCACACTTGTACATTATCGGGCGATGCTTCGGGGGGCATGTAAAGCAGATGATTCCGGGTCTTCCTAGTTGAGTGTAGGAGAGGGCTTTATGGCCCTAACTTCACAAGGTTGGCTTAGTAATAAAAAAAGTCAAAATTTATTTATTTATTCAATAATCCATAATTAATTAATCAACTATAAGCACAAACCATTAACAAAAAATATACCTACTCAGTAGATAGTGACATGATTACTTTATTTGAGACCTTAAACTACATTGCGGGTAGGAGTGGGTTGATTTCGAGTGATTTACTTACTGCCCAAAACTAGCGGCAATTGTTGCCATCTCTACACACTGCAAAATTTTGTTTATACAACAATGCTAATTTGACGACTAAAAATGTCCTTGACATTAGGTAAGATTCATATTTATTTAAGCAAGAACGCAGGCTTTTGTATGTTTTCAGTCGCGTTATCGTTGTTCCCGAAAACCATTTCATTGTATCGGTTGTGCTAAGAAAATTACTTGAGAGATCACGTAAGCCTTCAAATATAGTATAGGACTCTCCTTTCTCAGTGTCACCATGGAAAATTATGCAGGAAAAAAATGGTATTGCGTCCGGGATGGGGTATTGACACAAAGACGAAAAGACACAAATTTGATAATTATAATACCCTATTAATTAGTCCATTAACAGATTTATCTCTCAGTTGTAGTCGGTGGAGTCCACTTCAAATTACACCGAAAAGCAGCCGAATCAGCGGACAGAAGGAGCACCATCATGGAGGGCCAACCTATCCAAAGAACACCTTGCCACATCAAGTCGGCGAAAGTGGTGGTGTTGGTGACCGGAGTGTACCTGGTCTGCTGGACGCCGTTCAGCATTCTGTCGTGGCTGAGAATCCTTCAGCACCAGCCCTCTGCCTCACCCCTTCTCGACTTCCTCTTGCAGGCATTCGTCCCTTTCTCTTACGCTAATTCACTCATCAACCCTTTTATTTACGCTTGGAAAAACACTGAAATTAAGAATGCCTTGAAGTGGTCATTGTTTCGGCGGACTTGGTCTACTAGTTTTGGTAGTAGGGCAGCTTGTATCAAATTGTGATTTTATTGACGACTGTGTGGGCATTTTGAACTGTAGAGCGGCGACTGTTCATAATAAAATATTATAAACATTAGTTGTTGCTTTTTTTCTAAAGTTCAATTAATATTTTATGTACAGTAAAACAGTATAACATGCGCGAAAGCCGAAATTCATCACATGCAACCAAATTGTATGTCACCATAGTGCAATAACAATCAGAGGTTGTCTGACAACTGTTATTGTGGCGGTATTGGTGCGGTGTCAGGATACCACCCCGGCAAGTTGGAGACTCGGGTTCGAGCTCCGTTTTTAACCCATTTTTCCATGTCTTCCATTTTTTAATCTAATACTATTGTACAATGCAATGGATGAGAGCTACCACATGCCCTTAGACTGTACCTGGAAATGTAAAATATGTGTTGGAAGCCCGGTGTACACAATTGCATTATTATGTTTTTGCAGGGGCAACTGTTGTACAGACTACGGGCTGCCTCATTAAGAATTAATTGTCGGTAAAAATAAAAAAACGTCAGCAGATTATGCAATGAATCGTATAAAGGGCGTGAAAATATTGCATCGCGTGCCGACTGTTAAAAGGTTTATCACGTAGCGTGGCCCCGCAGATATCACTTGCTTTGATGGATTGGGGGAAAAGCTGGAATTTAAGAAAAGTAACGGCCAAGCCCCTATCAGTTACGACTCCACGGATTTTTATTCTGTTCTGAAACATGTTTGCCTTTAGTTGTTGCGCCCACGGATGAGGGGAGGGGAAATAATCAAAATACGTTCTTCTGCCCGAAATGTGCCGGTTTTCATTGCATTGGAGGTCTATCGTATTTTAAATTTCTTCTTCTTTCAGGCCATGCTATATTTGTGGTGATCAAGCAAGGGGTTTGGGTGTGAAACGTCAGGGGGTGCGCACGATTTTAATCAAAAATAGGCCTTCTTATCTATTGAAAAAAATGCAAACTAAGGTACTTAATGGTTTTTCCACATTTCTTTCTCTTTCCAGCCATATATTATTTAAGTTAATTAGTTAATTAAGTTTAAGTTAATTTAGGCGTTGTCACGTAAAACTATCGTCCGTTAACCGACTTTACAACCGACTTACAACCAATTTTTTTTTAACTTAGTTTTTACACCCTCCAAAAAATGTATTTGAGGTAATATGAATTTTTTATATGTGTCAGTGTAATGTTTAATGAATACAAAAACAAAGATCCAGACGATTTAGTCGGGCTATAACATTGCTAGACGCGTCCAAAAGATGAAAAAAAAACCTTTGAAGGGTCCGTTTTTTGGTTTTTCGCTTATATCTCGGAACCTGCGCGCCCTAGCGATTTTTTCTGTTCCATACCAAATTAACGGCAAAAAGAAAAGAGGAACAAACATCAAATGAAAACGAGGTTTATTGGTACCTATTGAAAAGTCAACAAAATACAATATAGTGCCATTTCAGTCAATTTCTTTGCTCTCATGGGGTGGGAAGGGTCTCTTCGTCTTTGATTTTGGCGTCTTTTTCTCCAATGTCTTTTTCATGGGACCCCTGGTCAGGGGATCCAGACTATTTTCCCATTTTGTGGGTCAAACAGAAAAAAAACATATGTAGTGTAGATTAAGTAAGATAAATTAACTTCCAATATATTTACACAATTCGTATCTGTCCATGCCTCTTGTTCTGTAGGAAAACGGCCAGTAGATCCTCTTCTTCTCTTCATCTGAGTCCACGAGAGAAACCCTATTTTGGCAGTACCCTAGTTTGCCAGTTGGCAAATTCTACATAGTGGGGAGTTGGCTATTATGTACGTTTGAGGCTCTGGCACAGTCTTTTTTGCACCGGGATAAAATCATTTTTAGGACATCGTCCGGTGCAGCTCCCAGCTCATTTTGTCATTTTGGACTGGGAGTCTGGGACCAGGGAGTCCTTGTCTATCTTCCACCTACACGTCTGAAGAGGCAGGTTATTATTTCCCAGTCACAGCTGAACTTTTAGAATAGTTGTTTTGTTGCTCCCTCGGTGGATGGAAGACATGACATGTCAGGCGTGATGGTGGCCACCGATCTATGGAATGTCTTGTATCTGTAAGCATTGAGGGAAACCTCTTTCGCTGGAGCCCCATACCACCTCAAGATGCAGGTTCCTCTCGTGGACTCAGACGCAGAGAAGAAGAGGATCCACTGGCCGTTTTCCTACAGAACAAGGGGCAAGGGGCATGGACGGATCCGAGGGGGGGGGGTGACAGGGGGTTGCTGCCCTCCTCTCCCTCCCAAAATTGTGTAAATATATTGGAAGTTAATTTATTACTATCTAATTTAATCTACACTACATATGTTTTTTCTGTTTGACTGATGACTGTTGTTGGGAGCTATTTAGATGTCCGTCCAATACTCATTATGTGTACATAATGGTGTATATTTTGGCCAATACAATTGACTCCTCATCTCATCATTAGAATTGATTTAACTTTGAAAGGAAAGTATATCAAACAGTATAAAGTAATATAAATTATTGGAGGGAATTTAATGGTCTACAGCCCTATGGCCTGAATTATTTATTTTTTGGTTGCATCGTTGAAGAGTTATCCAGTCAAAAAGTTCAAAAAATGTTTTTTTTTTTAATTAATTGGGGTACAGGTGTTACCTGTGTGCACTTCAGCCTATTGGGCCTATTGTGCCCCCTACAACAAAGGATCTACATATCTACATCACTTCCTCGAGGCCTATTTCCCTCAGGAGAGCCAGGACCTTCAGGGAATTTAGAAGTGGTAGGTCTTTTACATGTAATTGCAAGTTTCCCAAGCATGCTGCTCTACTACGTGCGATTGCATCGCAGTGAAGGAGGATATGCTCGGGGTCCTCCGCTCCTTCGTTGCAGAACCTGCATGCTCTAGACTCTCTGACACCTATGTTGGTCAGATGTCCATTCAAGTTGCAATGCCCAGAGAGGAATCCTGTGATCACACGCAGATGTCTCCTGTTCATATTAATGGCTCTTTTGCGCTGATGGCTTCCCAGGAGCAGGAGCATCAAAAACTGTTAGGAGAAATGTATTTTTCCAAAATTACTGATTTCCCCGAGCAGATATCTCGAAAACTATGCAAGATATCAAAACACTTTACTTTACATAACTTGTTGCAAATTTAATCAGCGTTAATTTGGAGTGGCGCGTAGTTTCCGAGATATAAGCGAAAAACAAAAAAACGGACCCTTCAAAGATTTTTTTTTCATGTTTTGGACGCGTTATAGCCCCGACTAAATGGTCTGGCATCTTTGTTTTGTATTAACTAAACATTACACTGCAACATATAAAAAATTCATATTGCCCCAAATACATTTTTTGGGGGGGTGAAAAAACTAAGTTAAAAAAAATTTATAACTTAAGTTTGCCCCCGCGCTCACTAGCCAGATCTGCATTACCGTATTGGGGTATGATAGGACATGTAAATGACAAGTTTTCAGCTTGCCTCCAGAACCTGCTCTAAATTTGGTGCCAGCTCTAGGGCTAGTAGGCCAAGAGCTGGCGACGCCCGTTGAGTTTTTTCTTTCATAAATACTACGGATTGGTTTTATCCTTAGTCGCTCATTTCCTGTATTTTTATTGGTATGCAACCCGGTACTCACAATGGTATTTTGTTGATATAATCTAAACCAAACGGTTGGATCTGAGTAGCATTTTTTTGCTGAGAAACTTTAAGTATTAATTTATCCAGGAATGTGTCATTTTTTTAACGAACGTACAAATATATTCTACTGATCGGCCAGATCATGGCGATTAATAATACCGGGGTTAATATAATACCCAGATATTAAAAATGTAGGCCTAAACAAGATAATTTTAAAATGGAAAGTGCTATTCAAAATTTGTTTTCATCATAATGTGTATATATAATCATATGTCAAGTCGTGTGGATTTGGTGAGTGAGCTTCCTTCTCAAATTAGTCAAAATTAAAAAAAAGAGCCAACGACACGTGGTGTTCCCAAGCGGTCACCCATCCAAGTACTAACCACGCCCGATGTTGCTTAACTTCGGTGATCGGACGAGAACCGGTGCGTTCAACATGGTATGGTCGTTGACGGAGGAAGAGGGATGTAGCTTGTACTTGAGGACGCTTGCTCACGAACTAGATTCCATGACATGCTGCCATCTAGCGCCAAACGTACTAAGCCAAATTGTTTTATCAAGTCGCTGTTAGAGGTCCCACAAAGGCCAACTCTATGAGTCTCTATAGTCCCTCCCCTCGCCAAGCTTCTTAACAGCACATGTTGCTGTTTTTCTAACCTCTTATCTTCATATTCTCCTAATAAACGGATAACTCATTTCGTTTTCACCACTGCTGGCGCAAGGTGCCGCCGGCCAGCAACCCAGGCCTAAATTTTTACGAAAACTTATTATAAGCTGGCCTGAATCCTTGTTACTGCGCATGTGTCAGGAATTGGTCCAATTGGCTCTACCCCTCCAACGAGGAAGGTGTACAACTTACAAGTTCCAGAATTTTAAAATATAGCCTAAAAGTTAAACCTCCAGCACTCATTTTTATCAATAGCACATTTCATGGTCCTTAAACATTATTATAATAGTAGGAGAGCTAGCACGAAATTTGGAGTAGGTTCTTGAGGCAAGCTGAAAACTTGTCACATGCATCTCCATTATAACGCCAATACAGGAATGCAGATCTGGCTAGTGAGCGCGGGGGCAAACTTAAGTTATAAATTTTTTTTAACTTAGTTTTTTCACCCCCCAAAAAATGTATTTTGAGGCAATATGAAATTTTTATATGTTGTAGTGTAATGTTTAATGAATACAAAAACAAATTTGCCAGACGATTTAGTGGGGGCTTTCACATTGCCAGACGCGACCAAAGTATGGAAAAAGAAATAAAAAAAATGTATTTGAGGCAGCATGAAATTTTAATAGAGTATTATTTATAACTTAAAAATAATATTCTCAAAAAGACAGATCATTTGGGTGGGACTTTCTACCTGCCAGACGATCTAACAAATTATGGATAGGTGTGTCGCGCTATGGGCAATAGCTGTTAAGTCGGATGAGAAATCGAGTATATCGCCATATAGCAGCTGTCTGTGTTTATATTGGCTCTGGAGAGGCCACATGACTTACAATGGGGGTTCCAGTCGGAGTTTCGCTGCAAAAATATAAAAATTTGTGAATTTGTGCTAAAAACTGTTCGTATGAAAATGAATGTGTGACATATTTCTGTGCTATTTTTTTATCATAAAAAATTGGTTATTTAGCCAGTTTTAATATAAATCTAAAGTTATTGAATTACTTGAATATTTTACATTGCTGCAAAAATATTTTTTTACGAGAACTTTTTTGTTTCAAAATCTTTTGTAGGCCTACAGGATTCATATTTTTGCCATTACATACAAAACAAACAAAAAATGCTTTTTTGTGACAGTATTGTAAGTCAAAATTTATCCAGAAATGAAATGGGTTTTCATATTAAAATTAATTAATTACTAAATAAGTAGAAAGGCAAAAAAGTAATGAAAAAAAATTGAAAATTGCAAAATTAAATGCATTAAAGTACTATAATTGTTTAGTAGTATAATTATTTGAAGTACAAAAAAAAATTTAATTCATTTCACGAAAAGTAACTGCAAAGGCCTTCAAGGTCGGAGTCACATTAAGAACCAGTAGAATTGGGGCTGATGGGCCGTAGTCCACATGAAAGTGAACTTCCAAACGTTTCGTCAACAGCTGCGATCGACATCTTCAGGGGCGCTGCGCAGGCTTCGAAGGTTGTCCCTCCGTAGCTAGCGCCCCTGAAGATATCGACCGCAGCTGTTGGCGAATCGTTTACTATCGACCATCAGTCCGGATTCTACTAGTTCTTGATAATTGATTCATGTCACGAATTTAGTTTTTGTGACTAAGCCCGATATTCCCCTGACGTCTTCATATGCAAAGTAGTAGCCTAGGCTATTTATTCCATTTCCAACCATAATGCACGACATATATAATACAATTCAGTAGATTCTCGATTTCGTCACGGAAAATAGTCAAAACAGTAACTAATTAAGTTAGCTGTCATAATTAATAATATCAAACAATTAACCATTGGATAAAGTCAAAATTCCAGAATTTAAAAATATAGCCTAAAAGTAAAACCTATAGGTAGGTAGGTATGCTATGATTAAAATCCAGTACATACTGGTTGCATTTAGGCTTATAATAACGTTTAAGGACCATGAAAAGCTATTGATAAAAATGAGTGCTGGAGGTTTTACTTTTAGGCTATATTTTAAAATTTTGGAACTTGTAAGTTGTACACCTTCCTCGTTGGAGGGGTAGAGCCAATTGGACTAAGTCCTGACACATGCGCAGTGACAAGGATTCAGGCAAGACAAGTATCAATGTTTTTAGTTCACTACAAAAAAAAACCTCCCTTGGGCGTTGGTTATTTTACAGAAAGACGTCAAATTCAATAATGTTCTGCTCAAGAGTAGCAAGGTAACAATTGAACGCCTCCTGGGCTGTGATGGGTTGATTTACAGGTATTTGTAGCCTCGACAACATTATTAATTAACAGTCCAGTCCATCAAAAGTTATACTACAGCCTATATTATGTGAGTATGCCGTCGAATGCTGGTGATCTATAATAAAATAAAAACCCCAGCTGCGAAATGAATAAACACTACAACAGCAGTCGATCTGTTACAGAGTATAGGGAGTTGGGAGGGGGTCTGAGGAATACCGAGTGACAGTTACCCCCCCCCCCCCCTGTATAATATGGGGTTGACATTTAGCCCCCACCCGTCCATCTTTATTTAACCTTTGTGTTTGACTAACTAATAATCAACTAAGTTTGATGTTAATTATGCAGGTTAAAGCATCAGTGTCACAAAATTGTATAATGTAAGTCAACGTGCCGTGCACACTACCATATTATACTGTATATAGTAGGAAGCAACGGCCAAATGGCATAGATAATAAAATAAATAAATAAATAACCGTGTATTTTTCCTAAAACAATTTTTAACCAAATACAAAATACAGTTGAAGTGCCCCCTCATGCCAGCGGCGTGCGAGGGTAGCACTCACTACCTAACTATTGCCTACCTAATTCATTACTGTAATTTGTTGAGTTCGTCCCTGGTCTATAGTCTTATAATTGTCCTGTATTTTGCTGTTCTTGTGTTACTGTTAGTAAGTTAATAATCAATATAATAATAATAATAATAATAATAATAATAATAATAAAGTGTTGTCTAAAAGGGGGTACTTGTATTTGTTGACGTGTATGTCCTTGGTGAATGCGTTGTAAAGAGTCGTTGCCTTGTATCGTAGGGATCGTCTTGAGTTGGTCAAGTTCCAGTGGGGAAGCGGTATAGTATGATAGGCTGCTGATCGTGTTACGGCTCTTGATCTAGGTCATAGGACAAAGATAGCTATAGGTATTGTTAGATAGAGAGAACACTATATCAGGGTCGGATATACTCGCCAATATATTAATTAATAATGCCCTTAAGGACGTTGTTATGAACGTATAGGGGGCCCATAGGCCCCTTGTCCAATGCCAACGACCCCATGGATTTCTGATATTATTTATATAGTTTCCATAAGAATGAATTTTGGGCCATTGGCAAACTAGAATACGCCCTTGATGTCAACCTACACCGGCTACAAGCTTACAATTGGCGCAGTGCAAGCATGACTTAGGCAAGACAGATACGAGTCAACACCATACGCATAGTCTATGGCATTTTGTTAGCATAATTTGTGTATAATTTTATGGTATGAGATGAAAATAGATTTAGGCCAATCTCATAAATCAGGAGAAATGTAACTGCATGCCAAGAGTACGCTACACTTATTAATGCGAGCGCCATCCTCAGCCACTCAACCCACAGAGTTCAAAGTACATATAGTCAGTGGAAGGTTAATTAAATAGCCCATATTAATTTATAAGCAAAATATATAGCGTAAAACTAACGATTTTCTGTCAATTCTCGAAAACTTAAGAAAAAAGAGCTCTCGACTTCGTCGGTTATAATTATATTTATTTACAAAGCCCGAAAATATAAATGACGTTTTCTTATAACCTGCTGTGGAAAATGTAAGATAAAATTATGTAAGAGTCAGATATCTTGCATAGGTCAAGAGAAATATTGACACAAAGAGGTTGGCGCGTCCAACTTGGAAACCCCACCTTAATTAAGCTGAATACGCACGACACATTGGAGTGGCTCAGATGTGCATCTGAGACTGTACAGAATGATGTCCTCTCAGCGACCCTCCAAGGGAATTTTCTTCATAAAAAAAATGCAAGCTGGAGCTATTATTTGCCCGTAAGCCTCCGGACTATAAGGTATTATGACTTATAAGGGATACTGGTCACGAGGAAAAATATTAAATTTCCAACGTAAGAGTTGTAAGAGGAACAGTGCACGCACAGTGCTCCTCAAGTTATTTCAAACATCTTAATTTTGCAAGTTACTAAAAAAATTGTAAAGACGAAGAGTTCCTTGGGTTCAAGTCTAAGGATGCCATTCACGACATTCGGGCAATCCTATCGGCACTGCGTACTGGAAAATATAGATTTATATTATTATTATTATTATTCCAAAAAGGTTCCTAGCTCTTTGTGGAGCCATCCGGTCCAACATATGAGCCAGTCTGGCGCATGCCATTGCTTGGGGTAACTTACCCATTGGACGCAGTTATTACAAATTTTAATTGGGGAGAGAAGAACGAGAAAAATTGAGCGCAGAACATCCAGGGTAATTATTGTTATAGGGTAAGGCGTGTTAATATCCATTTCTGGGACTATCCCCCTCTTCTCTCTGTAAGCTGAATAAGTAAAAAGGTTCTTGGTTGTCTTCATGTACCTTTCACATGCAACACAGACTCACACACACGTAACGGGCAAAGGCTAACTGTTTTAGACGGTCACTCTGGTGTAAGAGTAGTGTATGAGAGAACTTCGTAGCCCTAACTCCGCTAGTTTGGCTTACGAATAGTCTAATAAAACAAATAAAAATAAAAAACTAGGCAACCTCGTTGTCCAGTGCGCTCCTGATAGCAGTTTGTCACCATACGCTAACTTACACAGAACACCATAAACAACTGGGAGTATAAGCGAACACAATCTTGCGCGCCCTTAAAATAGTATTTAAAAAACGTAGACATTGACACGGACAACAGTGGGTCCAATTTACAAATGCATAGATACTGTATACAGCCATAAAGGCCACGACCATTTACATAATTTTAATTTCACACTGCACCCTCACTAGGCACTAATATTATAAAAATCAGCGAAACAGTGAAAAACTGGCAATGAGCTGCCACTTAAATTTTAATTTTAAAATCAACAACAAAGTCCCCAAATCCAATTTTGTAGAAGCTGATGATAACCAGAGCCGTGCACAATACGAAGGGGTTGAAAGCACATGGCGCTATGACTCATTGCACCCCCACCCGTCCCTCCCCCCGCACCCCTCGCCCGTTATTATTTGGTTATTATCCTCAGACTTAATGACATTTAAACCAGGCTCTTCTTTATTGGCACCCCACCCCCCTCTGGAAATTTCCATAATCGAATCGGCTCTTAGAGGTACGGAACAAAAAACCACATGGGGGTGGCGGGGTTAGTTCCAATTTCCGTGACAGGCTGCTCTTCCCAGCTGATACTGTCTCCAATTGGAAACCAATTATTGCCAACTTACCGTGTTGAGTGAAATTGTAATTAAATAAGTATGAATCACAATATTCGATATTATACACTATGTAATAGGGAAAAATCGTTCTGACAGACTCTTAGCAGTTCTATGTGGGGTGTGGGTGGTTACTACAACCACCACCCGGAACGTTGCTTTACATCAATGGGACATGAAACAATACAAATGGTGCGTTTTAACAATCTATGATGGCTATTAAATAAGATTCACAACCACATCTTAATTAAGAGGACACCGGAAAGCCCCCCTCCCCCCACGCGTTTTTGTGCAAAGTCGAATATCACACCATAAAATATCAATCATTGAGCCGTCCAAAATAGGCTTTGAATCTGCAGAAATGCTCGTATACACTTCGATGTATGGCATGTGGCCTTCACTTACACCATTTTGCCACAGCTCCTGAACTCTTCCTCGGGAATACCACACTCATAGGTTTTGTGTACAAATAATCAAATTCAATAATTTCAAAATGTTGGAAAGATCATGTATCAGAATAATGTCATATGTTTGTCCTGTTATTTTTGACAGCTCTACAGATAATTTGTTTTTGATTTCCAATTTATACGTAGTATAAGGAAAGCTTTGTGACGGTTGAAATTTTCGATTCCGAGATTTTAACGGAATTACACGTTTTGAGGTCCCTGGAACCCAAAAAAGTGGTTTTTACGAAATGTCTGCCTGTCTGTCGCTCTGTAGCTCTATCTGTCTGTTCGTCGATTTCCGGGCAAACAACTCAGTCGATTATGATGAAATTCGGCATGTAGGTTTACAAAAACCATACCTCGGGATCATTTTTTATATTTTGGGCTAACTCA
This sequence comes from Psococerastis gibbosa, assembly GCA_963971405.1. Classification (NCBI taxonomy): domain Eukaryota; kingdom Metazoa; phylum Arthropoda; class Insecta; order Psocodea; family Psocidae; genus Psococerastis; species Psococerastis gibbosa. The sequence goes on along the minus strand of OZ020484.1, from coordinate 479,343 downwards.
ATTTGGAGGGGTTTTATTCTCAAAACACTCCAAAAAAAAGTCTAAAAATATTATTTCTCAAAAACGGTTCCAAAGATTTCTTTTATATTCACATATATTGTAGTCGTTCTTAATAGTAACATGCGTGGATCCGCATGCCCCTTGATAGTTTGCTTCTGGGGGTAAAAAAATAAAAATAACTCAATTGTCATGAAAAATTACTAAAAAATAATTTTTCTGCTAAACCTTTCTATCAATGATTTCTACCTTCAGGTATGTTTCAGGTGTTCAATAGAGTAACAAAACCGCATTCCCAAAAAAATATTTGGTTCGGTGCAAAAAATTATTTTTTGAAGAAATTATGGAAAATTCACGCTCCAATACAATACGTGCCATGTGTCATTGTTTCAACCGTTACAATGTATTGGTCTGTTCATCCAGAATATACAATTGAGTTTTAAGGGGATTTTAATATATTGAGGTGGACCTCCCCCCCCCCCTCGAGGGATCTGAATTTTAACCCTAGGGAAATTATTTACTATGAAATTACACATTATGTCTCTCTACTAATTCATAAATTGGAAAGAATGTTCGAGTAAATTCGGACCGGTTCTTTCCATTTCCGCTCCAAATGCTTCTTTAATACATACCTCAGTTTTTTCGAATGAAGGTGAGAGTTTCTTCGCGGAAGCGAAACATTATAAAATTAACTTTTCACGAAACTGGAGATTATACCATGCTTTCGCCATTAAAATGTAACACTATCTAGGCTATAGCGTACGTTTAATAGCACGCGTGAGAACCTTCCCCCAAAAGAGACAAAGGAAGCCCAACTGTCACGACAGCCACAGAGCGAGCAATTTCCCCAGATGATGATGATGCAGGAGGAAAAATTTCGGTTGAATTGGCTGAAAAAATACGGGAAACCTTAAGAAAACAGCCTGCACGACGACAAAAGGAAAATAGGAGTGCATTTGAAGTATGGCACTCCTCGGAAAATGGGGAGAAACGTATTGAGAAGGTCTCAGGGGGTGTTGGGGGCAAAATCCCCCATTTCTCCATCGAAATGCGTTACAATCGACTGCTGAAAGCTTAGTTCAAATGTCTTTGAGGCTAAGTAAACAAGCTGGAGGAGGGGTGTACTAAATATTGTATCTACTTCCAAAAAGGACCTCGTATACCATTATTTGGAATGTTTGCATTTTCACGGGTCCTTGAAAGGGGGGGAATGGAATTGAATTTTGAGTTTTCTATTGAGGATTAATGTGAAATTAATAGCATTTTCTTGGAAGGGTGTGTTTTATACTTTTTCCCTGTTGCTTTGCTTTCCTGTCAAGCACTGGCTAGTATTGACATTAAAAAATTGTTCATTGATATTGTTAATGCTTAGGTATTTTCCGGTACAGCGGTATTTCTATTTTTACAAACTTATAATAATGTAAATAATTAATTTCGAAATAACTTAAGCAAATATACAGCCCTACAATTAATGCTCACCTAATAAGTGGACCTAGGATATCTGTCAGCACTGGTGCCAAAAAATAATTGGTTGATCTCCCCATTACTGAAGTGGTTTAAATTACGTGTACATATACTCTAGTTTACCCAAAAATAACGGACATAGTTACGAAATACAGAACATAACTCATAGGACTGATCAATTGCTTGAAGTGAAAACTTCGTTAAGCGCACCACACACAGCTTCTTTTCGTGGGTAGTAAGTTGGGCTGATCCGTCACGCGTCACGTTCGATTGGGTTAACTCGATGCTGCCGAGTGTGCCCGAGCGAGCAAGATAGTCTAGATAATTATTTTAACAATTATTGCTTTCCAATTTATACGTAGTTTAAGGAAAGCTTTGTGATGGTCGAAATTTTCGATTCCGAGATTTAAACGGATATACACGTTTTGAGGTTCCAGGAACCCAAAAAAGTTTGTTTTTACGAAATGTCTGTCTGTCGCTCTGTCTGTCTGTCTGTCTGTCTGAGCGTCGATTTCCGGGCAAAGTACACGGTCAATTTTGATGAAATTCGGCATGTAGGTTCACAAAAATCATACCTCAGGACAGTTTCTTTTATTTTGGGCTTACTCAATTTGGAGGGGGTTTTATTTTCAAAAAACTCATAAAAAACGTCTAAAAACATTATTTCTCTAAAACGGCTCCAACGATTTCTTTTAAATTCACATATCTTGTAGTCATTATTAATGTTGATAAAATGAATGCGGAGGGTCGCTTGCCCCTTGATAGTTTTCTTCTGGGGGTAAAAAATAAAAATAACTAAATTTTAATGAAAAATGACAAAGAAATAATTTTTCTTCGAAACCTTTCTGTCCATGATTTCTACCTTCAGGCATGTTTTAGGTGTTAATTTGAGTAACGAAACTAGACAGGTTGCTTTCCCAAAAAATTATTTGGTTTTGCAAAAAAAATTATTTTTTGAAAAATTATAGAATATTCGCGCTCAAATGCATTGCGCGCCCTGCCATTATTGCTGTGTGGTAATTTGTTGGTCTGACCTATCTAGAATTTACCTCACCTCCAGTGACGTCAGGTGGACAATCCCCCCCCCCCCCCCCCCCGAGATGCCCGAAATTTAACTATAGTAAAATTATTTACCATGAATTTCTCTAGTAGTAGTAGTAGTGTTCGTCGGGTTAATAACGACTTAGGCCTCAAATTTGGGCCCATAGAGCGACCCCGACTTGACTGTCCTATGCCCCAGCCCATAGGACAGTGGACCTCCTGATTATAGTGGATTCCGAACCACTTGGGAAACACAGTGAAGTCACACGATTAGTTCGGAGGTGACCAGGACAAGTCCTACCATGTTTCCCTACCGGCATTGTGCACACAACCAAGTCATCTGCAGCTTTGAACCTGCTCTGGTCCGCTGGATTCAACTTGGTTTGGCGGCCGGCTATGAATTTCTCTAGCTACTACTTGATGAATTGGAAAGCATTTTCGAGTAAACTCGGACCGGTTCTTTGTTTTGCATTGTAAGGTTAGTGTGTGTATTTAGCGGTTTGGTAATATTGATAAATAATACATTTTGAAGCAACAGTATATATGGAATAAAAAAATTATTGTAATTTGAATTACCCGCCAAAAATGTCGTGTAGTGAACTATTTTGTTTGACTGCGCGCAGCGCGGTATGTATGACTGCATGAGTCAGCCTCAACACCCTTGCCAGAATCAATAATGCAATTTCACGGATTGAGGTAACACGCTTCCACGGTTATTAGCTAATCATGAGTACCTTAATTAATAATAATCTCTGTTTCTACTATCTACTCCTTCCAGTGCATTTCTTCCCCTTCTTCTTCTCTTGACTGCACAGTTGTCCAGCAGCTATTCAGAGAGCAAGCTCGCACGTGCCTTCCTCCCTGCAGTCTTTGTACAGTCCACGTGTAATTACTACATGTTCCGCGTCATAATTGACTGTTAACAATAAAAAGGGTTGATGGATTTGGAAATTCCGGACGTGGGTGTTCCCCCCATGTCAATGGGCTTTGCCACAAAAGGCTTTGAATATTTATATTGACGAGTGAATCACTGTTTTATCTGAAAAGTCTCTTCAACGCTGTATGTAGGTTAATTACAGCCGGTAATTATGTAACGGTTGCACAATAGGCCTCTTGTTTCATTCAGTGGAATCTATTTAAACCACAGAATTTAGCATTCGGCAGAACTGACAAATACAACAGTTTTTTTTTTTACTTTTTATTGTGCTGAATAAAACTGCCATGGGATTGAGCTTCTGCTCAACAGAGTGGGAGGAAAGTGTTGGAAGTAAGACAATTTGGTAAGACAGCTGACCGAATTAGTGGGAAGAGGGTGTCACTAATTACATTACAGTACCAATTCCTTTCCCACTGATTTCTTGGGACACAACAAACCCTTTTTGTCGTTGTGATGGTGACCGTATTTCACCCAAGAAGAAAGAGATGAACTTTTTCTATTTTCACTACTGTCCAGGTGCACTAGCAGGTAGCAAATCCATCTCCAGTCTTAAATAAATAAATAAACCAATAATGAATAATTAGGCTAATGCTTTATATTAATAAGTCTTTGAATCTGTACGTTATCTTTAACTTGTGCCGCGCCGTCGTATGTTAATTTTACAAAGATTTGCACGGATTCAAAGGATGTTTATTTTTCAAATAGACCTAATTATTTTTAATGCTTTTTATATGCGCATGCCTACCTTAGGGGCCCATTGAACCTTCGGTTTCCATCGGCCAAATTAATATTTTCGGATATTATTGTGATGTTATGACCGTACGAAGCAGATATGCACCTCACCCACACTGGCTACAAGGGACACAAATAGACAAGCTAAGCCATGCCTACCATGGGCAACTGAACAGGTGAGAACCAGACTTAACCAAGTTTGTGAGAGAGTCGTTATGTAGAGTAAGAAGCTAGGTAAAATATTTATTTCAAAAAAAGTGTTGGCTTGAGGGGGGGGGGGGGGCAGCATGAGATTTTCTTACGATACTTGATATGTTTTCGCAACAAAAGCCAAGCAACCCGAAATCGAAAATAATTTTACTTCCCCATTTCCCAATTTATTCCCAGTACAGCGTGAGCCAATGTTCCCATTCGTAGCTTAATATTGTAATACCAATATCTCTAGTCGATTTGATAAAAATTGGTAACAAAACCCAAAATATATTATCTTTAAATAAAAATACTCCAATCCCAATAACATCAAGTTTCATCTGAAAATTTCCACGCACAGCACATCTCCCGAGAAAAAGTTGCTGAAGATCCATTATGAGTTTCAAGATAGAGGGTTTTTAAGGGGGGGGGGGGAGAGAGGTTTGGGGTGTTTCGGATTTCACATTAGGGAACGTGTCACGCCTGGGCTTTCAGCTAACCCCTTTTCGATAACCGCTTGATCCAGGCGCGGTGCCTGAAAATTTTTGAATCCGTCTGAAATGAGTTTTGAGCGTCATTCGTCATCATTAGGGGTTGAGCCCTTTCTCCCTCGCCGATTTAGTGAAGGATTTCCAATTGAGCAGTTCGCCGTGCATTCAAAATTGTCACATTGTCATATTCCTTACAGTTTTTCGTTCAAATTTGTGAATTTTTCGTAAGAATTATACTATACACACATTTAGTACATTCATTGTAGATCTAAATTTATGCTGAATAAATAAGTGGTACTATGAACCTTTCGGAGTTTTATTGTATCTTTGCCACTTCATTTTGTTGTGTTATATGCTGCAATCTTTTCGCAATGTTGGCCATTATTACCACAAAGCTTTCGAAGCAGTGGAATTCGGGCTGATGGACTGGGTTTGTTTGATCTTGGTGGCTTGGAGTTCGATCTTACAAGTCCACGTAGTGCCGCTGAGGATGTTAACTGTTAACGAAACGGTTAGAAGTACTCCTTCAGATCGACCGTTAGCCTGGATTCCACTGCTTCATATCCATGGTCATATCACAATAGCCGTTTTTCTTTTCATGAAAATCCCTAACACGTCACGAAATGGCCCCTTCTTGCCCTAAGCCGGTTAGGCTGTAACCACACATTCCATTAGCACGTGAAGGTCCTGTAAACTGTACAGTCTTATTTCCTCGGGAAGGGTAGTGAATTGCTTTACCTTTTTTTCGGGATAATATCGCTTTAAGGACGCCAAAGAGGATAAAATAGGTCCATACAGTGCTGAAAAAAGGGGATATTTGAGGAAATCTTTTTGGGTGTTTGGAGATTTGGGCAGCAAGCTGATTTAAACTTGTTTGAGAACCTTTTTGCCCTTATTTTTCACACCCACACACAATCCTCTTATTGTTACTTTGGGATCTCTGGAAGTAGGGAGCTTTTATGTAAATATTTAGACCTTTGGATTTAATGTTGGGATATGCTGGAAAACTGTATTAAAGAGAAGTGTCAAAGATGCATTTAACTGTACTAAAATGTTAGCGTGAATTAGACAGTACAGTTTTAGGTACGGATTTATGACTTTTCTGTCAGTCAAAGCGTAAAAAAGTCACAGATTTAATATAAGACATGTACGATGAAAATCATAATGGCATTTAACAAAAAATTATTTAATCCCAGTGGGGTAAATTCATATCCTGAAAATACTGGAAAATAATAGTCTGAAAATAGGTACTGAAAATTGAACCAATATCAGGGGCGTATTATAACGGGAGACGACAGAATTAAATTCTTTTTATTGAACAAGTTGCTCAATACTTTAAAGTAATAGAAACAAAATAAAAATAATAAAAAACTAAAATTAAAACGAATCCCTAGGCACGTTCCTTCGCGAAAGGCGCCGGACCTTGGAGCCTATTCAAAAACTGGGAGGGGTTAAGTTACCTAACACCCCTGACGGCGACTTTGGTGGATAATGGTGGCTAATAGCGGAACATTATCACTTAGTACGCACATCCGTTACCACAATGGAGACGAGCATTTCTTCGTACGCACGATATGTCACTTAATTTATGATCAATATTTCTTGTGAAATGTTATTTACAGCATAATAATGAAATAGTAGACACAATAGGGATTACATAAGCAGGTCTGTACAGAGACCAGGTCTTTAGGGACAATTTCCCGGGGTCTCTGAGTGTGGCTGCCGGCTGGGGAGAGTATTTTGGAATTATAATAAACTTTAAACCTTTATGTTAAAATACAGTAGGTATGTAAGCTAAAAAAATTGAATTTTACACTTAAGTTTTAAAAATTTAGAAGATCCCCAGACCACTCTCATTCTCTGTCGCTATATGACATGAAAAGAACGAGTGACACGTACATGCTTTCATTGCTTTTCTATTGATCAATAAAATTAGACCATGTACTGTAGTCGTAGTAAATAATTGTCCATGGTTAAATATCGGCTGCCTGTGGATTTTCCATATCCCAAAGCTCTGGATTGAGCGATATCATTAATATAACACTACACTTAATAATAATGGTATGGTATGGTATGCAATGCTTAGCAGGCGCGGATCTAGAATGAGGCCAAGGAGGGGGCTAAGATTGAATAAGATTTTTATTTTATTTTATATAAGGCTGACATATTGGGGTTTTACCCATTTTCTGAGCAATAAGGGGTCCATATTATAGGTAATTAATACAATCGCGCACAAGGGGGGCCCCGGGGGTATCCCCCGGGAGAAAATTTTGGAAAAATAAGACTGAAATAGTGGGGTTTTACGCATTTTGAGGAACCCAATGGGGGCGGGGGGCTATAGCCCCCATAGCCTCCCCCGTAGATCCGCGCATGATGCTTGGGGGTCAGAGATAATCCCTACTATGTTAAAAAACAAAGAGTTACTTGTACTTACATACATTGCAGTAACAATAATATTTTTATAAACCTACTTGCAAAAATTTATCTAATTCTTTTCAGTAGTTTGGCTCCAAATCGAGTTACAGACCAACAGATAGCAGACAAACGTTTCCTGCGGGTCCTCAAAACTTATCAATCGGTCGAGTTCGAAAATAACGACCAACACAAAGCTTTCCCTACTCTAACAAATAAAATAGAAAAACTTTTTATTCATAAAGTGCTGGGACTGGGACAGGATAAGGTCAGGTCTACAAAGTTTTTGGCTTCCCTAATAAATGTGTGTGCGTGCGTGTGGTGGGGGGGGGGGGCACTAATTCCTTCAGTGGCCTCTATTTGAATTGACCGCCAGATGCGATGCATTACGGAAAAAAATCATAGTATCTCATATTTCTAATAAAAAATTAAAGAACCGAAATCCCTCAACACCGCGGCTCTTCATAGCCTAATGAAACTTGATATGACTACAGGGGACTCCTTCGCCCAATACTTTCCTTATTACTTTCACATCAATTTCTCTATACAATTCGCAATCCCAGCACCCCCCACTTTATAAAATAGTAAAACCAATTTATTGCAAGCCCCTCCGTTCTCCCCTATTAGACAGAGTGCATTTGGTCGCCTACTATTTTATGGAGTTTATATTAAATGGCCATTTTTTATGAGCAATGTGTTGGGGATGTCACTACCACCGGGCGTAATGCCACTTTTTTATGCTATTAAAATAATGGCTCTTATGGAATAGGGGTGTGGATATTGTCTGTTTTGGTAAAATGATTAGTTCCGCGTCATTTTTTCTGGGGTTTATGTTTTTTTTTTTTTAACTTCAGTTCTTTTGGTTCGAATACCAATGCTCGGAAGAACATTAACCTGCTTTTTATGATAAGTCCTTTGGGCTGAAAAAGAAAATTTCCAGCCAATCAAAATTAGATTTATAACAAGAAATAGGAGATGCCATTTAGCGGAGTTAAAGTAATTTTCGTCTTCTATGGATGGTACCCAATATATTCTATTATTTAGCTAGAACCTCACGGACGGGCTAAAGGGCCGGCCCTTCATCAGGCATTGGGAGCATACGGTACCAAGTCATTCTGATAAAGTGTACTGCTAACTGTTCAATTTACAAATAATATATAAATACGAGTAATATGAATGAATAAATACATATTTTGTTAAATGTCGGGACATGTAGAGTAGTGGTATACGGACTCTGACTTTCACCCGAACGGTTGTTGGTTCGAGTCCTGCACTTCCTACATTTTCTGGCCATGCTTCGGAGGGCATGTAAAGCAGGCGGTCCCGGGCTTTCTTAGTTGAGTGTAATTCCGCTAGGTTGGCTTAGTAATAGAGAAAAAAAGTCCTTATTTATATTTTGTTAAATGTATCGATTTACATAACTTCGGTGGAATCTCACAACAAAATACACCATTTCGATACCAAAAGCTATTCATAGCTCTATTGGATTAATTTGATTACCGTTCATTCCAAGGTCCACAACAGAAAAACACTACACGTTGAAATAATTTTTGATACAAGTCATGAGATTGTATAGAACAAGAGTGTACATCTGGCGACGTCAAATGCATGTAAATTGCAGATACATCTTTCAATATACCTATACATACCTCATTGACATTCAAACAATGTTTCTATGTTAATTCTTTGCCTTTCTCACCGATTCTGCCACTTTTTTTCCATGCAATTCCGTCGCTCTTCATCACTCGCAAATGTATCAGTCTAGCTTGCAAATGCGCGGAGACCTACCTTGGGGCATTGGACTTGTTCCGATGTCAGACAGAAAACGAATGTTGTGTAGTGTGTGTGTACAATTGATATTTCCAGTATATGACAGCTGCACATAAAGAATGGTGGACAGCCATGCAGATCTGATGCGTGACAGACAACGTTTGGAGTACATGGACGGTGCCATGAGCTGCGGACGTGGGTTTTTAATATAATACTGCACTGCCGATGCCAGGGCGTAATACATGAATAGATTTTGAGAGAACATTGAACACTTTACATCTGCTTTAAAATTGCACAGGATACTTGGATGCTCGCTGAGCCATCAATGAAAAAACCGCTACGAGTGAACCCGTACGGGCTTTCCTATTTATCAATTAGTGTAGGTACCATATTAGATAATACGAGTTGGTATGAGTATGAGTAGTTCCATAGTTAATAATTGTCCTAGGGTTACATTTCGGTTGCTTCGACTTTCCCGATCCCAAAGCACTGAATTCATCGATAAGACGATTGCATAGTCTAGAACCGGTAGACCAATAGATAACAACACAGAAAAATAATGACAGGGTACGCAAAGTATTGGGGCATAAATTATCCACAATTTGTTCAAAAAATAATTTTGTGTTCAAAACTACAACTATATCGTATCAATAGGACAACCCTTACAGATGTTCCTCTTAATTGATTTTCAAGTAAGTTACCGTTAGGTACTGCTTGATGGCCAAACGGTATTTTGCTGTTATTGACACATGATTTTTATCAAAATGTACAGGATCATTTCTTCTGTTGTATAGTATACTGTATCTTCACCATTTTCTATATGAAATGTACATTTAAACATACATGTGTAGGTAATGCATTTTGTCATACGGTCAACCTGAGCGATTAAACAGTAAGTCAATAGAAATCGAACCAACAACCTTTCGGATGAACTTACAAGTCTACCACACAAATCAGCCCCCTCCTCAAATGTGGCATCCTCAAGAGAACATAAGAAAGTAAAAGAAGAAGTAATTTGGTGTGGTGACAAAGTATTGTTCATAATGGGGGCGTCAGAAATAAATCAGCATGTCAGACAATTATGTGGGTGAGATGAGAATGGAACATGTCCCTCAGGGTATGACAAACGACGGCTGTGACGTCACCTGGTGACAAACGAGCGCCATGACGTAGCCTGGTTGTCACCCCGCCGCCATTACTTTGTTGACCCTTGACCCTGCCATCGTGCGCCCATCCGTCTTTTTGATGGAAGACTAAAAACATTCCATGGAATTGCTGTTGTTTCTGATTTTCTTTGCACTCCCATGACATTTCTTTTATTCTCAAATTGACTCTAACTTATTGTTTTACTTTGGTATCTTGTCAGTTACCGTTTCTTCATTTCTGGCCGGATCAACGACCAGAAGTGTATTTCCTGTGAGACAACTAAGAATACTTCAAGTTTTTTGAAATGATTGACACTTGTTATGGGAGCCCTTTGAAAATCTGAACCGCAGCGAATGACAGCGCCACGATATCTTGTTTGTTGGGAGACAATTTATAGTGTTGTTGCGGTTGTCCGATTTGTCAATAATCATGGTACGAGTTTCTTAAGTGATTCAGTGTTCAGGCGCGGATCTAGAATGAGACCAAGGAGGGGGCTATGATTAAATACGAATAAAAAAGATGAATTCGCAAATTTTTTGAAAAATTAGGCTGCAATATTGGGGTTTTACACATGTTCAGAGCAATACGGGTTCTATATTATAGGCAATTAATACAATTGAGCACAAGGGAGGCTGAAATAGTGGGGTTTTAATCATTTTGAGGAACCTAATGGGGGGGCTATAGCCCCCATGCCCCCCCCCCCCCCGTAGATCCGCACCTGCCGCTGTTCCAAGGCAAATACCGTAATTCCCCTCATAACGAACTGTAAGTCTGTAACTTAACTGTAACTGTAACTACAACTAAATGACGTAAACTTGTCAGCTCCCGGTTCTTCTTTACTGCTTACTTCAGCTACATTTTCTTAAATGTAAAATGTACCCAAAGTTTTGTTTCATAGTTTTTAATATTTGAAAGGATTATTGTGATACCTAACGTCATAAGTTAATATATTTACATAGCTTCTTCCATGACATTTCACTTCTCAAGCTGCCTCTAACGTACTGTTTTACTTTATGTTCTCAGCTTCCATTTTTTAGTGTCACCATTGGAAATGAGATGATGACGAGTATTTTCAAGCAAAGTAATTACACTCTGTAAGTGTTTGTAACATATGGTACGGTTACATAGCAAAATGGAAAATAATGATTTTGCGGTGACACCAAATGTACACCTCATGATATATCGTACAAACTTGCAAAACATGGTGGATGCTTCGCACTGCGTCTACAAAATCACTACAGCCTGTGTTTCTAATTGGTTAATATTTGAGTGCCAATGTATACATTATTATGAAGACATTGATAAAAAAACCATGTTCTCATTCGCATTTGACGCGCCTCTGGGGCGAAGGCCCAGCAAGCCGACGGCCATGTTGTAACTAGCAGAAGACAGGGCGGACGTGCACACGCCTGTCAAAACCGTTCTAACTCGTAATAACCACGTGTCATGAGCGAAACCGCCGCTATATCTAAATATTTGGAATGTATATTCATTGGATTTTTAATTGCATTCACATTGAATGGTTAGAGATCTTACATTAGACTATCGTGGTTCATTTTTCTGGTATTATTGAATTGTACGCAGAGCTAAATGCCCCCATAGATGTTACTTATATTTTTCTGTTTAAGGTTCTATAGAGTTAAATACTTCAATTTTCAATGTAATCGGATATAGGTGTTGTAACCTGCTAACTCCGCAGTTCGGTAGTTTAGTTTACGGAGCGAATATTTAATTTAATTTTATAACTTACTGCGTACGCAATGCAAGGTGTATTTTTAGACTGTGTGTTAAAAACTTACTTTTACAACAGATGCGTAAAAGCTCAAATTTCCCACTGAATTTGAAGGAGATAGAGTCTGAGCTGCTGGTGGCATCATGACGAAAAAGCTCTCAAAAAGCGAGCCGGTAACAAAATACTTTAGGAATAACCAAAAATTCATAATATACTCACGTGTGTGAAGGTACTGAACACAATTGAACGTCTGGTCGGTCAACCAAGCAGTCTAAGCCACGAAAACGCTCAACAGTGATCAAAGTAATGAAATAATAGTTTCCGCAATGATGTGGCCTGCAGCTAGGTGAGGCATTCGACGCGTGCACCTAGACGGTCTTTTACCTCAAAAACTTAAAACACATGGTCGCCCCCCCCCCTTCTAGAGCCATGCCTGCTCTTTTCAAATTTAAGAAAACTTGCCCCCCTGCCTTTCGGAACTCATAATTTACAAGCGATCTAAATTTTGTATGTCTATGGCTATGCATCATTGAAATGTTAATATAGCCATCTTGGTGGAGATGAGGCTGGGTTGGGCCTGCCCTTTTTATTTTCAAATCAATTAAATCCTGGAAACCTTGCCACTCTGCATTTTTTCTCCTTCTTTTTTTCATTTTAATAAAGTTGATGTTGGATTTGCCGGGGTTTTAAAATGAACTTGTTTATCTTGGACCATTTCAATTATCTTGTCAGAATCTATTCGCGTCTTCGAATATTGCGAATTTAATTTTAAATTTCATTACATTTTTTTCAGTGCTTTTAAGAGAGTCAGGTCGGGCCGCCGGGGAAAGAATATTGTAAAATAAAAGCGGGTTGAAGAATCATTTTCTTGGTTTGGTAGGCAGGCTACACTTCTACGCAGAATATTATTTTGCAAAATATTGACATGCAATATCGACGTTTCGTATCGCCACCTTTCAGGACTAATTCGTTCATCAGGACAACGATCATGCCAGCCAAGTGTATCTCTCTATTTGACAGCTACAGGCAAGCAGGGTGAAAAAAAATTAAAACAATGTTCTGGTGGAATGGAGCTAGGCCCATTTACCCATTGCTCGTTGCCCAATGCCAACGACCCCATGGTTTTCGGACATTATTGGCTCGTACCCATACTTAGTTACGTATGCGTGTACCGGTGTGTCAGTTCGCCAAGGGAGCAGGCCGCAGGGGGTCTTTCTTATTACCTCCAAATATTTTTGGAAAAATTAAATATACTATTGAAAACTATTTTTTTGGATCGACTGAACTGACCCCCCAAAAAAAATCCTACAAACGTTTACCTGCTCCGTTTTACAATACTTTTTTCTTGTTTGCTTGTCTCATTCGTATTTAAAGAAGGAGATGAATAAGAAGAATGGTACAGTTGGTAGGAAAAAATCAAAACATTTCCGCCTAGTCCCAACCTTATATAATGGCTACCTCATCTTCGTCAGTATAGTAAAATGCGGGTGCCGGGCTGTCACTGATGGATGGTGATGGCAGTATCCATTATTTTCTGTCATTTGTTGCTAACCCTTTCATTCAATTTATCGTACAACTTACTGTAAGGTCGAATTCTCCCTTAGGGCCCATTTAAGCGGGAGCTCGTAACCTTTTTCACATTTCTCAGATTAACCGCGAAAGGAAAACAAGCGTCAAAATAAATAAAAAGAAGCAAACGAACATAATGGTGCATTTATTATCTACTGAAAGAAGCAAAATTATTCTGAGTTTGACTTTTACAAATTCATGTGGAAACTGCGTGGGGGGCTGGTCCGAGGCTCCCATGGGCCAAATGAAGAGGCCATGGGCCTCTTGATGTAGCAAACAAGGTGGCCCCGCCCCCTTCGCGGCGGATACCTGTAGATGGGACTGCAGATACAGGGTGCTCCGTAATTAGCGTGGGGTAACACATCATCGGTACCCACCCAGCGAGGGCTAACGACTTGGCTTGCTCACTGCCAGAAAGTGGTCCAGTTGACAGGGCTCTGCATTTGCGTGGCGTTCGAGCCGTGGTGGAGTAGACAATGTCTAGAAGAATAATAATAATGTGGTGTGAAACGATATTAGGAGAAATTAAAAATTACTTGTATAATGGTTTGGAATTATTCAGTTGGTAGAGAACTGGAACGATTGTTTAAGATTCGAGATGCAACGTTATAAGAAATATTTTCAACCAACCGTCATGGATACCTTACTTTCACCTGAAGAAAAACACGGCTGCGGAGGGTGTGGCTGACCACAAATTCCCAAATAGAGCTGAGGTCAGTATATAGGCCTTTTACTGGCCCTCAGGTCTATGCCCTCAATGTGTTAACGTTATCATAATTCATAATATATAAGTTGTAGTTATAACGATTTAGAAACCCTTTTCATTTCGCTGGGAGAAAAAAATTGCGCGACTGGGACTCGAATCCTGTTCCCCGTGCGGTCATATTACATACAGTGAGTCTGTTTGTAACGTCAGGTAGGATAGCGACAACAATATACAGCAGTACATAGAGATACGGTACAATGTACAATGTACATACGCCATTATTATTAACATTTAGGACAATAATATTTCACTTTTTAACATTTTAAACTTGCTCATTGGAGTAGACGATAGTATAGTAATTCGTACACCGACCGTCAACTACGAGTCTCCGCTATTTTGCCCGCAAGGGTTAACGATTCGAAACGAAAACTTTACGGACACCAACGTTATATCGTAAGGTAAGGTAAGCGTGTAACCAAAAAGTACAACACAGTCAAGTAATTGCAGTTTGTTCTTTGCTAGTAATTTTGATGAGCTTGCATGTTAATTCACTGACTCCGATCGTCCGTATGCTGTAGCACAAGGTACGGAATTAACTTAAATAATTCTGGGATTAAAATTGTAAAGAAAATAATTAATTTTAATAAGTTAAGGGTTATTCTAAAATTGTTTTGTATACATTTCTAACCCCAGAATAAGTTAAATTGGTATACCAACCGAAATTATAGGATATGGAAAAAACTGGGCTTGGCGGGATTCGAACCCACGATCTACACCTAACCGGGGCTTCGTCTTAACCGCTGGACCACAAGCCCCGACAAGTCCAGTAAATGTCAAATCCTCTACTCATGCTCTAATTGACATGATTCGTGTTGCTAGACAGGTTAGCACAACTACACAACTATCTAACCGAACAGGTCTGTGAGCTTACTTAATTGCATTAAGGCAATGCTTTATTCAATACATTGTAGTATTATATGGTATACATAACACTGACATTAAATTAAGTTTGGTTAAAGAGGTAACCTCCTCGTTATAACCGATATCTTGTCGGGGCTTGTGGTCCAGCGGTTAAGACGACGCCCCGGTTAGGCGTAGACCGTGGGTTCGAATCCCGCCAAGTCCAGTTTCTTCCATATTCTCTAATTTCGGTTATAACGAGGAGGTTACCTCTTCAACCAAAGTTAATTTAATGTCAGTGTTATATATACCATATAATACTACAATATATTGGTATACCAATATAACTTATTCTGGGGTATACCTTGTGCTACTATGGTAGAGTCCTAGAGAAGCCACAATATCTAGTGAAATCGTCTACTGCCATGTTCGATTCCTGCAGGCGTACAATGGTGTCAAAAAAATAACTTATTCTGGGGTTAAATTCTATGCGAAACAATTTTGAGTAGCAGTTTGATTTCTAAAATTATTTTGTTTACATTTCACCCCAGAATAACTTATGTTTTAAGTGGAGCCGAGACTTGGATGGTTTAAAATTAGTTAGGCTATAATATCTTCCATAATTCCGTGCGAATGTAACTTTTAGCTGTCAAACTATATAGCTAACCTCCAATCCCCCGAGATACACGTTATTGTCGAACTATATTGGTAACAAAATGAAAATGATAACAAACACGACAGGGTTGGGCACTACAATGCTCAATTTAACCTAAAGTGTTGAATTTATTACGACGTCGGCAAGTGAGAGTTTAACGCAATCCTAAATCATTAACAATTCCATTGTGCAGAGCTGCCATAACCGCCGCTCTGCTAATTAAATCACCGTTTTACGCGTGGGTAGATCCCTACCTACACCTGCAGTACAACTAGTTACTAGAATGACTGTTCGACCCCCATCGATTCCATCTGACTTATAGGATAATCAATCAGTCCAGTTTTAATTCAGATAAGTTGTGTGATTGCGTGGTAAATTAAGAAAATGACATGAATGTATCACATATAATTGAAGTAAATACCATCCACGATTAGTTCTTTCTAGTTTCTAAGAGAGAGCCGTTTTTTTTAGGTTACGAAAACGGTCCATAAGGCATAGTATCATATACTAAATCATAGGAACACTGTATTTCATCCGTCAACTATAAAATACCATTAGCACAAGGCATACTTGTAAATATAGGTCCATTAACAATCCTTGATGTAGGATGTTTTTGTGTAGAAATGAAAATAAGCTGATGTTGCAAAATATAATTTACCATACGTTAAACACAGAAAATAGCATTATAATTTTAAATACCGTATAAGGTCTAATCAGACATTCTGAATAACCACGCAATTCTGAAAGAATGAATGACTGAATCATAAAGTTGTATACATCAGTGTTTATATATAAGACTTTGCCCTTGGTGTCCACCTTAAGCAACCTATTTACTTATTTTCATGACTCAATATTACATTTTACAGTAAAAGTAGTTATTATAGTTTGTTCACAGGATAATTTGTAAATGACCCAAGAAAGAAAATGGCAGAAATTTGACAAGAAGGAAAAATCTGAAGAACACGAAGAAAAAGAAAAAAATGAGATAAAAACGGCGATAAGAAATCAGGAGAGACAAAATGACGAGAAGTAAGAAAGGGAAAAGTGGGCAGAGTAAATAAAGAAAAACGCGAAGACGACAAGAGAACAGACGAGACGTAAAAAAAAAATGAAAAAGACGGTAAAACGGCAAGACGAAGGCAGACTAAGAAGAAAAAGTGAAAGATTTTGCTGACATTCCATACAATAATACTGGGCACATAATCAATCAATTTAATGCCCGTCATTTGTAGCTAGACTACGTAGTAGTGGCCCAAGTGTGGACGAATTTGTCACAAAATGTCAAGGGGAAACTTGATCGGAATCCTATTACAAAGCCATATCCATCATTTCTGACGTGTAGGCTACCAAAATGTTGGGCGAGGGAACATCCCGAAGAATCAGATCAGAAGAAGCGTCATTAGGCGAATATATCTATGATGTAATGACACAGTCACGAGGCACGGAGGGAGTCCGACCCGATATTATCTGCCAGATAAATCTTGTCTGTCTGATTAGCTTGAACGTAGCTTCTGGAATTTTCATTGCCAAAATGTATCTGAGCCGTTTACTCACCTTAATGACTGCCTGCACATGCACATCTTAGTTAAATCCAATGATGGTAGTACCCACTTAGGGTGGCTTTCACAATGAACCCTAACGTTGAGAGCTGTCTGTCTAGTACCCAGTGAGACGCAGCTGACAAAAATATCTGGGTTTCTTTAGCCGTTTAATTTATTAGAGTTTAAGATACGCGTGGAGCGCGTATTGCTGGCAGAACTGCTGACGTTATCGTTCGCAGCTGCTTCGCGGACCCCTCCCCGGACTGTAACGACCTCAGCAATGAAGGAAATTTTAATTTTTTTGATTTATTATATTATGATAATTATAAATTTGATTTTAAGAGGATTTACCCATATTCACAGCCTATAGGCAGGTCTGTAGTGCCTTGAATGGAGTAAAACTAACAAATTAAAAACTGATGGGGATTCCGACCCAATTTTTCCCCATTTAGCTACATGAAAGACATTGGTGCGTCGCTTATTACACATTGCATGGCTATTTTATTGAGACCCCTTCAGACGGAAATATTTTTTATTAGTATGGGAAATTTAAAAACCAAATTTGTTAAGCTGCAGTACCTTATTCTCGCAGGATAAATTGAAGGGTTGAAATCGTATGTTGGCTGTGGGAACACCGTAGGTATTTTTTTTTTTTTTTTCATTTTTTGGGACGTTTTCTACGCCTTCAAGAAATAAAAGACACTTTTTTTTTTAAAGGTTAATCCCATTCAAACAATTCAATGAATGTATCCGATTGACCTCTTCAGTCGCCTCGCTAAGTTACCTAATAGGTACTTGTGTCGAGTAACACCACGTCTCTGATCGCATGGCGTGTAGAGACTCGCACATGCACAAGCAAGCTACCACCTGGCCATCGAAGTCGATTACACCCATATTCCACAGTCACGGCGGGAAAACTAATGTTTTCCTTGTATTTAATGCCGGTCCAAAAAGAACCAAATATTATAAAGCAATAGAAAATACTCTCCGTTGGCGCTTCTGGTTCTCGGCAACCCTGGGCCCTGGAGCTTTGGCGGTCACCCCTCTCACCCCCTCCGCTTCATTGCAGCCCTGACTAAATTTCTGTTTGATTGACAGTGCAGGAAAATATTTTCAAATTTGTATTCCTTGGGTTGAAATCTCACTCCTTAAATGGTAGGTTTCTTATTTTCCAATGAAACACTTTCTAACCCTCTCTGCACTCACTGCCGTTTGGACTCCCCTGGGAAATTATGAATGGGAATAAAGACAGAGATGCCGAAAATGCGTTAAGTGTCTTTCAGGATCATGTGGCAGAGTTCAATGATCCTCTGAGACTTACAATGGAAGAAACCAGGCCTTCTTATATCACAATTCAATTCTATTTTGTTCTCGGAAGTGCTTTTGCAATATTCCCCGATATTGTTTCATTCGATGCTTTTTCAAGCCAGAGAGATATTATTAGCCTTATAAGATGACTTTTACTTTTTAAAGGGGGATCAATTTTATATTTCTTGATTATTTGGTACTGATAATAGAAAAATGAGAAAGAATAGCATTTGTTTTATACATCCACAGATCTGTAGGTAGGGAAAAACATGAAATAACATTTGTGTTGGTCCAGATGTTAGGGGACTGAAATACAATCTAGCAGCTTCAGGTTCGACACTCATTGGGGAAAACTTCAGCGAATTGTAATGATTATCTTTTATCTTACGTTCACAGCAGAGAGCAATACAGGTGCTGCGCATTGTGCTCACCGCATCCTAAGGAGTTCGAAACCAAAAAAAGATCATCTGCCACCCAAAAATCCCAATTCGGTGATGTTTCTTGACAGGGGCGTCATTTGGTGAAGTCAACCGCCCCCCGCCCCCTATGGTTTTGAAAAACCTTACGAACTTTAATGCGATTAGGGTTATGTAGGCTGCGTAGGTCAGGTCAGGTCACGGTATACCCAGTTAAAAGAAGACCCTTAGAGAATTGTGAAATTCCACTTATCTGAAAAACTACTTAGATAGTTTAATTGGACTAATTTTTCACCTATTTTCTAGCCTGTCCTTTCAGAAATTCTTCAATAGCACAAACAAGCTAACCCATCACTAACCATTATATTCCCGTTATACGGCCAAGCCAGTGGCGTAAAGTATATTTATTTTATGAATTATTATTTGGGAAATAAATAAAATATTGTATTGTATTAGGTTGTGTTGTGTTGTCAAGACATGTAGCGTAGTGGTACGGACTTTGACTTTCACTCGAAGGGTTGTTGGTTCGAGTCCCACACTGCGGATGGCTACATTTTCAGGCCATGCTTCGGAGGGCATGTAAAGCAGGCGGTCCCGGGCCGTCTTAGTTGAGTGTAAGAGAGGGCTTTATAGCCCTAACGCCGCTAGGTTGGCTTAGTCACAGAAACAACAAAAAGTCCTTATTTTATTATTTATTTATTTAAGGTAATGAGTAGGTAACATTTTTGAGACCTGTCCAGGACCTCACCTCTAAAATGCTAGATGCTTGCGTGACTTTTTCCATCAATTTTGTGTGTATAGAACGAAACAATAAAGACGATGACATGATATCAAAACTAATAACGCCCTATAGCATGGTAATCAAAATTATTACACGGGTACCAGCCTATACAGTTGCCATGGAGACCAATTTACCACGGCCTGAGGCGACTGTGGTGTATGGCTATTCTGCTTAAGATAGCTATCATTATGTGATAACACAGAGTTGTTGACAACATAATGTGTTGGTAAATAGTTGTGTTTATCTTCAGTCTATCGTTGTTACCTCTGCAATTTTTCTTAATATAACCTTATGGGAAATATAATTGGCAGATGAACGATGAGTTATAGCCCGGACTCACAAGGAGATGTTGTCTTGGAGGTGTGGGTCACCGTCATGGGAAGCTAGGGAGAAACGGTTGGATTGTACGTCTGTCCCCTTTGAAGGAATTCTGTTGTTCGACCACAGGCATTTTAAATAGGATTTTATCAAAGTGCTTATTACGCATGGTTTGTTGTCTTTTGCGTTGAATTACATTCTGCCACATCAGTATGAGTTATTTCAATCAATTTTAAAAACATACAGTATGTAGATTTATTGGTTGGTGCTCTCAATGGTATATGTTGTATTTTGTATGATAATAGCTCTTATAGGTCTCCGTTTTTTAAACTTTACGCATCATGCATGGCAAATGGCTTCTAAATTATTATTTCAAACTCATGTAGACAAACGTTGAAATAAAGCAGGCATAATAGCTCCATCGACTAGCCCTTGGCCCTAGGCCATGGGAAACTTAACTCAACATATGGAACAAGTATGCTACAAACAACAACTTTTAAAAGGAAAGAGAACATTGTTTGAGGTGAGACTGCGCGAAGGACCAAGTTACAAATAGTTTCAAATACAATAACTGCAGTGCCTACTGTGTATGGCATGAATGAATAAAGTGACCTTAAAATAACCCGTTATAATTTTCCATCCCTTTTGGAGCACGTGAACCGAAAATGAGTATGCTTTTAATGACAAAGCTAGTCCGTACCTATCATAATGGGGAGTAATTACACCAAACAATTTGGCCCGTCCATCAAGCCGGGACCCTATTAGTAGGTATATTTTAATGAATTGGCCTTTGTTAGGGCCAATTGGCCCATATATTGGTGGACCTGCACACCTGATAGGTAGGGGCCTTAATGACTGTTACATCAGGATTATGAAAATGCAGTGCATGGGAATCAGATTGATCGATGTTTGGGACAACGAAGTACACGAGGATCAATACGCGTAATCCATATTGATTGATCACAGGTCAGGGCCGGCTCCGGATTTTTGTCAAGTGGGGGTCTACCATATTGTCAATGTTAATCGAATAGGCCTGCTTGAAGGGAAGAAATCAGAAGCTCTGCTAAAATTTTTCAAGTATTACACAAATTAGCTTTTTTTTCTATCCCCTTAATCCGCCACTGGTGATAACAACTGTCAAAACAAGCCATAAAAACATGAAATCGTTATGGTTGAGCTACTCCCTTTCAACATGACATAATGTGGAAATACATTAGGTGGATTCTAAACGGTGAAGAAAATGGCATTTTGGGTAAATCTTTACCAAGAGGCCAGGTGTTATCTTCGGACAATAAATTAGCAAATTGTGTCAGTATCATGGTATTTTTTCAGGTAGGTCCTCGTACAAAGGGAATGAGTAATGTTGTGGTGACTCCTCGTACACTACTCTTCATTTTACATTAAAATTTCGATGGGGTGTGCAGCTTTCTGATCACAAAGTATTCGGCCATCGGCTGCACATCGTTTGCGCGCGGTATTTCCTTTGATCATTTACAGCCACTTGGCCACTTACAGGTAAAAGTGGTATTCAGCGAGTAGTATTGTACAATCTTCCACCGACAGTGACAAAACATAACCTGGTCCACAGTGTCCGTCGGAGTCCACCTTCCGTAGGCTTGCCTACACACGGCAGGAGTGACTAAGGGATTCTGAACACACGCACACAACCTACGATTATAAAATATAATTTAAGTT
This sequence comes from Psococerastis gibbosa, assembly GCA_963971405.1. Taxonomy (NCBI): domain Eukaryota; kingdom Metazoa; phylum Arthropoda; class Insecta; order Psocodea; family Psocidae; genus Psococerastis; species Psococerastis gibbosa. Next base: position 457,543 of record OZ020484.1, on the reverse strand, counting down.
TAAGTTTAAGGGGATGCTTTCCAAATTTTTGAGACTACTTGGATGTAGCGGGGGTGCTAATTAATTAATCTCTCGATACTGGCAAGTGAAACCGCTGGAAGGACGAGTTAGAGAATGACCTTCGCGAGTTGGGAGTCTCCTGATGGTGGAGCGTTGTGCAAAACCGAGATGAATGGAGGAGTGTTGTCGAGCAGGCCAAAGCCCACCAAGGGCTGTAGAGCCGGAAGAAGAAGAAGAAGACTGGCAAGTGTTGATTGAAGACCTCCTAAAATATATTAAACTGTGATAATACACCATAGACTTTATCAGGTTTCAGATAAACTGCCGTTATTCTTTATATTTCGGTAAAGACAAAGAAAGCCCTGTTTCAGGAGTTCTTCTTCCTTACAGGTATTTTAATTGATAATCAATAATTCATATAAGTAAATGCATAGCAAATTATTAAAGTTTGTACATTTCAAGAGATCTTAATAGAGTGGCATTGCCAATGTGCGGACCAGAAATTAATTAATTAAGTAATTAGCGCTCATGTCATGTTCTTTTTCAAATTTTTGGAAAGACTCTCCGTGACAAGAACGAAAGTTGATAATGTAGTAGAATCTGATGCGTGAGCTTTTAGAATAACCACTGCTCATCTGCTCAGATGCTACTGCTTTATCAACTGGCAACCATTTTTAATTTTAAAGTAAACAAGTTCTATCCTCACCACTAGTAGCCTACTGATTGGGCTTTGTTAAAAGAATACTGAAATTTTGGTCAATCGGTGGGTGTAACTAACCGCCTCATGCCACGAACTCAATAGTTCAGTAATAATATTTTTTTTTTTTACAATACAATGCACTAAATTTATCTTTCCATAAATAGTTAGGTTACAGTAATCGTAATATGTTGCAGGGCTCAGACCGTGTGCAGCTTAAATGAGAAAAAAGCTTAATCTACGTTCAGTAAGTAAGTCAGTTTAAACAACTTCGTTTGTCGGTGTTAACTCGATGAGATTTGTTTTTAGATATTTTCGCAATACGTTGTTTAGTAGTTTTTACGTATGTCTTCTGCCTTCTGCCAATTACCTTCTATCTCATTCGACTTCAATAAACATGAAGACGATGTACGTAAATAGGGGGGTCCTAGGGGGGGGGGGCTTAGCCCCCAGGTCCACCCGTATCCCCCCCCAGGAATTCTGGTGATAAAGACGTTATGGATGCGAAAGGTCAATACAATCCACAATAACGAAAGGGAAGTTAATTCTTGGTTTGCTTATTTCACATGAAAGACATCATGAAAAAAAATCAACATATTGACCAAGTACTTTCACAAAAATCTATTACTCAAAATGCTTAAAACCCCAATATTTCAGACTTATTTTTTCAAAAATTTTCTTCGGTGGAGACCCCCCTCAGTGGTAAGTTTAATCGTCTGTAAAATCTCAATTGTACTACTTGCAAAGTGCGTAAAACCTCCCTAATTTGGGCCTATTCTTCAATTTTTTTCTCCGGGGGAGACCCCCAGGCCCCCCTTTCTCCAGGGTAGAATATTCGTAATACCTCACTAATTTGGGCCCATTTATCAATTTTTTTTCTCCGGGTGAGACCCTCGGGCTCCCCTTTCTCCAGGGTATATTATGCGTAAAACCTCACTAATTTGGGTCCATTTATCGATTTTTTTTTCTCCAGGGAATCAAAGTCTTGGGGTCCTAAAGCCCCCCCCCCCCAAAATTTGGGAATTTTCGCCGATGGTCTAATATGGTCATGAGGAATCCAGCGCCAAAGGCTTGCAGCTGTGGCAAACTCATTGATGGGGTAGGTTAAATAATTCTTTTTGTGTTCCGAATGGGAGTTGGAGTTGCAGCTGATATGTTTGGAAACACAGTTCGCAATCCTCATTGTGGCTGGGCTCAATTCATTCGACCCTATGGCCCCATTTTAGGCTAGTCATTTCGTGGTTTCTGGAACACCCACTATTTTGATTCTAATTTTAAAGTTTTAAGTTAACTCTTTATTTCTCCTACGGTGATAAGTGATAGGTGTAGCACGGAGCACAATCGGAAAAGGAAAACTTATTCCGGAATAAGTGCTTATTAAAATAAACCCCAATGAATGTAAATTGACCTGCGGTGATTAAAGCGGATATAAGTTGAATTGCAAATTGGAAGTGGCGACTAATTAATACTGTTCATTGATCCATCTTCTAACGACCTTGCTAACATTGTTTTGATCTTCTGGGTTCCATACCGTCTGTTTGGTTTTGGCATAAATTGCCATAATACCGGGGGGGGGGGGGGGAGAGACCCTCGGACCCCTCTCAATTGCAATATTTTATATCGTTTTTTTTTTTGTTTTTTTTTTTTTTTTTACATTAAGCTCAGGAAAGCCTGCTGCGCAAGGGACACTAATGTCTTGCCCCACATTTTAAATGCTGCGTACGTCCAGTTGGTTTCGATTGAACGGCTTTTCTCTTTTTCTAAATGTTTATGAAAGTGGTAAGGCCTAAATGATACACCCCCCCCCCACTCGCAAACTTATCATTACGCTACTGCCTGGAGCTTTGTCAATTACTGCTTGTTTTTCTTGGCATTACATTCCAAGATGGTCGTAGGCGGAATTGTTTAATTTCTTATGACTTGACTTATGTTATATTTAATGTATTTATAATATTCGCGTGAGATGAAACAGGAACGTTTTCCCAAGCTGAAATTAAATGGTTAAAAGATGAAGTCTTTCGAACATGCAGTACGAGAAATCCTACTCCCGAATCCTGAATATTTAACACATCCATCAGCTACTGTAGGTTCTGAAAGAGTAAACAGGTAAACGCTGCTATATACGGCAGATAGGTTATAATACATCTTGTGAAATGGCAGACAGAAGAAAGCAAATAGGGAGGAGGGGGGGGGGAGGATGTACTCTTTTGTGGCAAAACACATTCCGTGGGAATACGATAGTCTTGGAGAGAGCATAAAATAATAAGCAAGTCAAAACACCTGCAAGGAACGCTCTCCAGGGGTTTTTATTTTCAGAGTGAAGGGAAGACATTATTTCAAATGTGACTTTTCAAATTCTAGTACCCTTTGTTTATCTAATGGCGTAGACGAATTTTACCGCGAAGGTACGGTAATCTAGGTGGGCCTATAGGCAAAGTACGTGTAGTGTAGCACGTAGTTGTAACAATTAGTACAACTTGTAAATAGCTCACCGACTACAACAGTACAACAGTTTGGAAAATCCATCCGGCATGTTTTCGATGGGCGCATGACGGACATTTCTTATGGACTAGGTATAACTACATACCTGTATTATCAGTTTTCCATCGAAACGTAATTTGACGTACTGAACAAATAAAAATAGAACTTTGCTGACTTTTAATTTGATATTTCTCGCGAAGTTCATGATATCGTTAAAGTAAACGATGAATCTTCACAAAATTCAATTTGATCCAGATTCATAAATCAGAAAACTTTAAACGAAAAGAAAACACTCGAAAATATTTCCAATTTGCCAAGTATTACAAAACCGTTTCTCCGGCTTCTTCATCAAAGTCAAAATTGAACCTTATTCCAGCAGTTATTAATTGATAAAAAGCCAATTCAGCAGCTCATTGAAGTCTTTAATATCCTCAAATTTTAAATAAATATCTTGGCAGAAGCGTAAAGGAAAAGCGGCCGGTGTGCTATAAAATAGAGAACCGACAGTCCTATAAAATCGTGGTGGTTATGATGGTTGTTAATAAACAAATAGTGTTTTTTTGTTGTTTTTTTTCTCTATTACTGAAATATATCGGTTAGGGCCAAATAACACTATACATACTGTATATATATATGTACATCCTCAATTGGTGTAAGGTCCAGGACCGCCTGCTTAACATACCGAAGGATATAGTCTTGAAAATATAGCAGATATTTGGAATCGAACCACTACAGACTTTTCCGTGTGAAAGACCTAACCCCGTCTCATATTCAAAATTTGGCGGGAAATAATAGAGCAAACGTTGATTCCCTACTTTTGATATTCTCTATGAGACTCGGCATGAAAAAGCGGAGCGGCAATCCGGGAAAGCTCTTTTACCAGCCTCCTCATTTCAACTTCTTCAACTTGTTCAACTCTCTGAGAAAGTAGGGAGATGCCACAAGACATGCCCCCCCCCCCCTCGCCTCTCCACAATTCCTCATGCCGTTTTCTATTACTTCTAGTTTGAGAGCCTCCCCCTAACCATCATTAAGTGCAGCTTTCTTCGTTTCCAAACTTTCCCATCGAGGGATTTGATGTATTAGAATTTTTTCTTCATTTCCAGCGCTCTTCTGGGAAAAAGTTTTCCGATTGCCTACTTGAATGAAATTTTCGCGAAATCTGTGTTCAAAGCTAGAGTTTTAATATTGGCCTAAGTGTAAAGATGTAGACTTTTTCCATTGGGGTCTGCGGAAGATTTTGGTTGGGAAAATTTTATTCGTTTGGTTATAAGTTATAATAGAAAAGGGCAAAGGCTGCATATATATATATATATGTATATATATAATATGCAAGCTGATAGTTGGGTTCCTGTAGTACATATTGTGTGGGTGTCTCTCCAAATGCGATATATTGCCATACGATTTGGCTAATAAATTGTCGTAATTGTGTTCAGGCATAGACAGATCTCCTTCATAGCGCTGCTCACGGCCTCCATCAGATCAACAGAACATGTTCTGACAGGCTCTAGGCTCGTGGCCATTGGCACTGTTGACTGTTGCGCATCAACAAGGGCGGGGTTTTTACGAGCTCTGGCTGATTAGTAGCTGGTGGATATGGCTTGAGTTGGAGTTGGAGTATGCACACAGGCCTATTACGTCACAGAGAGGTATGAAAACGTTGTTGAGGAGCCAGGACGACGAGATATCGACAGCTAATGGACTATTATGATTGACATGGACTGGGCAGTGCCCTGTTCACTCAGCAGGGCGTTTGTAAACATGGACTATTATTTTGACACCAGGTCAATCTATCATCCATTGCGGCTCTGTATCACAAGCCAAAACGCTACAATGTTAGTATATCAATGTTGATTTCATGCGGTATATTATAGCCACAGTGTTGAACGCCTCTCATAAAGCTACTACAGTTTTAAATAGATTCGATCGAATCGATTTTTGTCAGGGGAGGGTCCCAACCCCCGCAAAGAAATGGCCACAACTCGCTAAAAGCACTACAAAGTACAAACTGTATGCGAGATAGTTTGGAAAATAAAGGTTCACTCCAGTATAGTTTTCAGGTTTCACGTGCATTTACATAAAGAAACGAACCGGTCCGAGTTTACTCGAACATGCTTTCCAATTTATCAATTAATAGATAGAGAAAATGAGTAATTTCATGGTAAATAATTTTCCTATTGTTAAATTTCGGACATCTGAAGGGGGGGGGGGGTGGTCCACCTGACGTCACTGGAGGTGAAGTAAATTCTGGATAGGTCCGACATTACATTACATTACATTACATGGCAGGGCACGCAATGCATTTGAGCGTGAATTTTCATTTTTTCAAAAACATTTTTTTTGCACAAAACCAAATAGTTTTTTGGGAAAGCAACCTGTCCGGTTTCGTTACTCAATTTAACACCTAAAACATGCCTGAAGGTAGAAAGGTTTCACAGAAAAATTATTTTTTAGTCATTTATCATTAAAATTTAGTTATTTTTATTTTTTTACCCCCAGAAGCAAACTATCAAGTGGCAAGTGACCCCCCGCATATTGTTAACATTAATAACGACTACAATATATGTGAATTTAAAAGAAATCGTTGCAGCCGTTTTTGAGAAATAATTTTTTTAGACGTATTTTTTGGAGGTTTTTGAGAATAAACCCCCCCCCCCCCAATTGAGTTAGCCCAAAATAAAAAAATGGTCTCTAGGTATGATTTTTGTGTACCTACATGCCTAATTTCATCAAAATCGACCGAGTAGTTTGCCCGGAAATCAACGCACAGACAGACAAACAGAGCGACAGACAGACAGACAGAGCGACAGACAGACATTTCGTAAAAACCACATTTTTTGGTTTCTGGGACCTCAAAACGTGTAAATCCGTTGAAATCTTGGAATCGAAAATTTCGACCATCACAAAGCTTTCCTTATACTACGTATAAATTGGAAAGCAACAAGAGAAAGATTGTGAAACCAAGGGTGGAGAGGATGGCAAGAACGAGACTGCAGTGGATCGGACACATGAAAGGATAGATAACACCCAGGAACACGAACACGAGGGAGACCATGAAAACGAGATACAGAAACAATTTTGAGAATGAACTCATCAGGATGTGGGATGACTGGTACCGGAGGAAGTGCTGATGGATCACAAGTGGAGGGACATGGAAGTGTGGAGGAGATTGAAATGGACAACTGGACTTGGTTTTAGATGATGGTGATGAGTTTTGCATGTACGAGCGAGCCATAACGTTATCCGGTAGCGGTGTGTATTTTCTTATGGGCGATGAACCATCACTCTGATTTGCATAACGTTAGGCGGTAATTCCGTGACCGTACAACGTCGCTATAGGGATCCCATATTGGACAGTTCATAGCCATATGCAGCTGCGACTTTGTTCGATGAATGGACATTGAGTTTTAGACTGGTGTTTGGGAAAACTAAAAGAGCCGGTCCGAGTTTACTCGAACATGCTTTCCTATTTGATCAATTAGTAGATAGATAATATGAGTAATTTCATGCTAAATAATTTTCCTATAGTTAAATTTCGGATCCCTCGATGTCCTCATGACCGTAGCCAGATTGGGGGGGGGGGGGGGTTCATCTGACATCCCTGAACGTGAGGTAACTTCATAATATTTTAAAATCCTTAAAACTCGCTCCATTGTATATAGTGTACGCTGCAAAAAACATTGGGGGGGGGGGGGGGAGATGGGCCCGGATCAGTTCAGGATCTTGGATTTTTATTACTGGGGCGCCAACAAGGTGCATAAATGAAATGGCCTTTCTCTGTCAAGTAGTGGTAAAGAATTGGGGCAGCACTACTGGCAGGGGGGGGGGCTAGAGTCAATGGCGTAGCCGGAATTTTTTAGGGGGGGACTGGTTTTTATGCAACATCAATACATAAATTTTGCCCAATTACGATAGGCTTTCGAAGGGGGCAGTGTTTCATTTGGCACTTCCCCACCCCCGATTTTTTAAAATATTACAAAAATATAGAAAAGCCGTTCTCATGGACTAATTAGGGGCATGATTTTAATTTCCCTTGCCCAGGCCGAAGGGGGGCCCGGCGGTTTCCCCCGGGGAAAGTTTCTTAAAATATAGGCCTGAAATGGTTTGTCGGCAAAAAAATGATTTTGGAGACGATAACTTTATTAACATGGAAACAGGTGTCCATTTGGGGGGGGGGGGGGTCCAGACCCAGCTGATCCTCCCCCCTTGGCTACGCCACCAGCTGGAGTCCCCCCTGAGGAAATATTTAATGTGGCAGGTGCGGAAAAAAAAAGGTTTTTCCTACCAGTATTTTAAATGTTTACTTGTAGCTGCAATTGTAGGTATCTCCCATCTTTACGGAGCATATCTTATCAACAACGAATATTTTTCTGTTCACGCATCAGACTTTCGAATTTACCAGGATAAATCACGCATGAATGCCCTATTTTAATATTTAATATTTCTTTACAGTGCTAGTGGATAAATAGGCTAAAGTACAAAATCTGCAAATGCTAAGTTATGCAACTGTGTTGTATCTCCAAATCCGTATGTCCAGATCCGGAAATTCTTGCCTTTCCCAATGGATTTGACTTGATAATTCACCCTTGACCCTAGATACCTAGTCTCAATGTACCTACATAAAGGCGAAGTTATCTTTTAAAAATCAAGATTTACGGTACCTATTATTTTTCGCCTATTTATTCAAATTCTCCCTCCCTGGGGGATATCCTCTGGCTCCCCTGTTTGCAGTTACGTATACTTACATAATAATTATATTAATAACTTTCTTCTATAATCTAAAGTTTTTTTCGGTGTCAAAAATTGATAACAATGATTATGTTCACGCAACAGGCTTTCGAAATGAATTTGATAAACAACGCATGGATGCCCTATTTTATTATTTAATATTTTTTAACATTGTTATTTGCTGGTGGATGAAATTAATTGGCTAAAATTATAAAAACTGCAAATGTTTAGTTATGCAATCGTGTTGTATACAGTCCAGATGTGAAGATTCATGTTATATCATTATCATAAATTAAATAATTATATCCTCCATCATGCACAACTGCATGAGATCATCGACAGGTCACTTTATCAGGGAGAACGAGTTCTAATTGAAAATATCCAAGTCAATTTAATTGTTATGCAACTTGACAAGGGTAACCAATAAGCTCCAAGAAATCCAGCAAATTTGGAGCAGCCTATAACTCAAAAAAGAAAACCGCTTTGGGTATTTCGTTGACCCTTGAAAACAATTTCATGACAACTTTTCACAAAATAAATTTCAGAAATGTGGTTTGAATATCGTAAGCCGCTAATAGATACCCCGTTAATGCCGCGTATAGTCTACGATATAATATAATTATTAACAATATAATTCATTTTCCAAAAGCATCATACACTTTATTTTACTTTTTAGTGATATTTGTAGCCTACCTACTTTTAAATTAAATATAGAATTTTTTACATTAATTTAATATTTATTATTATTATTTTAAATTGTAGCGCAAAAATCAATAAAGTCATCATATTAAATTGCGGCGACCCCCCCCCCCCCCCCACCCTGCCCCAAATAAAAATTCGGCTGAGCCCGTCCATACAGTTCAACCGACGGTTCACTGCGGTTTCAAGCCAATCAGATGGCCGTGATTTCGCGCCAATTCTATTGCATTGAACCGACGAAAACACGCCATTATAGTAAACCTAATATATTAATTATCAATTAATTAAGTCGGTTTGCAAACTTTTTACTTAACTAGGAGGCTTCGTATGCCGCATACTTCCACCTTGAACCCAAAACAAAGCAATAATAGCGATTAATATTGAAGAAAACTGGAATTTAAAAATTACCGGATAACGTTATGGGAGGCTGGTGCTACGTGTGTCCGCCTAGCGTTATGGCCCGCCCGTATAGGTGTACATACAGTATGTATGCGGGCTTAAGACGTATAAACTCTTCATGGCGTGTGTGTCCATTGCAACCTAAAGCCATTCAACTCACTTCAATCAGCATCAGGCCCATTGGTGTGGTCCAATTTGATTGCGGAGCGCTGTGTCACTGCTGCGGTAAGAGACCACACGCAGCTGCGGGTCTGTCCATTGCTCTGCACTTGAGTGGAGTTTCTAGCCAGACGCAGCAGCTCCTGCTGTATTGGGTGTCAACAGAAGAAGCTTGTTACTTCGTGTTCTTGTTAGAGGTTGGGTTGCAGCTGCGGGCGTGCCTTCTTGCATGCATCTTGTGGTCACAAAAATGATTAATTCCTGTTCAAATTCCAAAGAGTTAGTCTAACATTGTGATTAAATATTAATAACTAAAATAGTTTCGCCCAACATTAATTACTTAGTTGTTATGATAGAGGTAATCTATAATATAAATATATAAAATCGTCTCCTTAACTTTGTAATATTTTGAAAACATTATAATGAGATTTAAATATACAATACAATACAATACAATATATATTTCCTTTAAATTATGCAATGCAGGTAAAGTATAAGATAAAATCGTCAGAGTGTCGTCAAAATCAGGTAGTTCTGTCATGGTCATTGTGCAAGTGCCTCAGTGACAGTGTAGGAAGCTTTCTCTAAAAGATGGTTTCTAAGCATTTTTTAGCAAAATAAAACCTTTATAAGTTTAAGGTCGGAAGGTTAAGTGAAATATATGCATGGAGAAGGAAGGGTTCGGGGTCATGCGACCTATAAGGACGTCTTTTGTTAAGATGGAGGAATAAAAGAACCTCTATACGAGGTCCCAGCCCATTTATTATTTATGGAATAATATAAAGAATCTCCCGGGCTCTCCAAAAAGTCAAAACTTCTATTCATGTGTTTCGGCTAGGTGGGCGTTTTTATTATAACTGCACCCCCATCAGGTGCGGATTGGCTTGGTTTGATTTTTTATTCCCATATGTGATATCATTAGTTTCTTTTTTCAGCCCTTTGCTGGTACTGCATCGGCTTTGTGGCTTGTCAAATTTTAATTAAATGTAGTGTTTCGTTTTATTACATTGCTAGCCAAGATTTTTATTTAAAGGAAAATTAACCCCCACTGAGGTATAATTACTAAATAACGTCACAGTCGCCATCTGCCAGCATTTTTTACCCTGGGAATATGTTGCACCGGTGCAGACCAGCAAGTGTTGACTGGGCACGATCTGTCAGGCTCCTAGCAATTTGGGCCAAATCTAGCCCGGACGTACACTGATGAAGTAACAGGGTGCCCATAAAATTGGCATTACGTTGTAGGGTGAGAAGCTTATTCCTTTATAAGAACCGAGCTCTGATTTTCTTAGTATTTGTTAGGAACAGAATATACCGTTGTTGATCAACCAGCAATGATTCAAATCTAGCAAGATAAAGTATTTTTCCTTACAACAATTTGACAATATTTGTGTAATAGGAAACGTCGTCATAGTCACACAATACAATATACAGGTAACATGTGTACATGTGTACATGTGTACATGTCTGTGACCAGAAACAACACCAGCAACAGTTCAATGAACCAACAATTTTCCATTTTCGTAGACTTAGGTTATTGATACTATTACAGACTTATTCCTAAGAATAGAAAATAATGTTTCAACGATGATTTTTTAGTATAGGTATGAAAGATGTTGAATTTACGTGTGGTTAATAATATATTTTAACAGCTTGTCAGACAACACGCTAAGGATTCTTATGGGAATGGGTAGGAGTTGCGGAGCACCTGTATAATCACATGCAAACAATTTAATGAATGCATCCGATTGACCTCTGCAGTCGCCTCTGTAGGTAATACCTGTGTTGAGTTAAGACACGTCTCCGATCACATGGCGTGTAGAGACTCGCACAAGTACAAGCTCGCTACCACATGGCCACCAAAGTCGATTATTGGTACGAATGATCCCCACAATCAAATGCAAATCAAACTGAACTCTTCGTTAACGACGTGAGGCAACACACTACGAGTATATGAGGGAATATACTCGTAATAGTCTGCAAGTCAATGCAGTCCTCTTTCAATGTCTTATTTGTCAGATTTCCTTCGAACAGCCTTGGACAGAGAAGATGGAACGAGTCACTGCAAACCAACCAACAGCCTGCGACTAGAGAAAAAGACGTGTTTTAACCTGAACATGAGTAAACTTATCGTATGTAGAATGTACCCTTATTGACAAATTAGAAACAAGACACACTACGTAGACTGTAGAGTCGATAGTCTGGATGTACACCAGTCCGGTGCTGTCCAATCATCATACATCTCCTCCTTTGACAGGCCTCCACGCTACTACCCTCTGACTCATCTCATACTTAACTTACGGTAGTTCTATCTACAACCCTTAATTGAAAAAGGTGCTGCATCCTCTTAGGAACCAGTCAATCAGAAATACAAATTCTTCTTCAATCAAACTAACTAACAAATGGGGAATTTATTTTAATTACTTTTCAGCGTTGAGTACATTTTTTATCTTGTTAGGATTTCCACGTTGCTTTCGTGCTTGAGTACGTTAGATATACGATGTAAGGGGTGAAATAAATAAATATTTAATAGTGAAGACTGTGACTCATCAAATACTCTTTTAAGAAGAAAATTACTAGACAAATTCTTTTCTATATTATTATAAATTTTTCGGCTCTTTTTTTAATGAATGTATTCTCTTCAGTAGTTTTTTCAGTAGGTTCCTTCCTACCCGTGCTGAGTTACAACACGTCTCCGATTGCATAGCATGTAGAGACTCGCACAAGTATAAGCACGCTACCACGCTACCACCTTGCCATCGAAGTCTTATTTTATTAATGTAGTTTACTGTTGGAATTTCATTTCTTTTTGAAGGATTACAAATTTTTTTTGTAATCGTTGTAACTCACATGCGAAAAAAAACGTTTGTTCACTCGTAGGAAATGACCATAACAGGTAAACACAGCTTCTGGAAAAATCAATCGTAAGAACGACAACGATCGTAAGAACGGATTACGATCGTTTACCACCTAGTTCGAGCCCTGTGCGTAACAAATATGCAAACATAAATAATACCAGTATGGAAGTCGTCAAGCCTTCTCTGCCTTCTTCTTCAGTGTAAAAGATACAAGACGATTCCTCCATGGTTCTCAAAATTTCTCTCAAAAGAACCCAGTGTACGTTTATTCACATAGAATAGACCAATTTCTCTTTTCTTTTTTGGCCCAAACGCAATCTCTGATGACTTACCCAGCCATTGGGAATTGAATCCGACATCCCGTTGTATTACATTACGGTATACGGCCATCAGAAGACAAAAACGAAATAGGTGAATCGTTAATCGAAGAGAACGCAAAAAAGGGGAAATTTCTGGAATAATTTTGCCTCGTTTTAGTTGCGGGTTTTTGCCCACCCGCGTCCATAACTTCCACAAACATTCATTAGCGACTGACTGAATTCTTTTTTCCTTTCTTTAATTGTAATACTATTATAATTTATTTAATTTTAATATGGCCTACCTGAAAGATGACATATTGACAGTTATTCGTACACTACACATTTTCATTGAAATACTATTGCTCAACAACAAGAAATATCCGGCGTAACAGCAACTTAGATAATATGATCCAGCGACCGGCAACCTCTATGTGTAGGCTATTCTTCAATATCTACGCGCCAATTGGTATGTTGATAACAGAGTTCCTTCCGTGTGCTCAACATTATAATTTTTTTTTTTTTTAATCGTCTATAGGGATAGCAGTTAGTACTATAGTATTTATGCTTTCTTTATACCATACATTGTACCTCCTGCGTTGGGATAACCATTGGCGTAAATTCCCAAAATTTCTGGGGGGGGGGGCTATAGGACCCCTACAATTTCATCCCCCGGAGAAAAAAATTGAAAAATAGGCCCAAATTAGTGAGGTTTTATGCATATTACACTTGGGAGAAGGCGAGGCCCGGTGGTCTCCCCCGGAGAAACAAAAGGATAAATGACCCAAATTAGTGAGGTTTTACTCATAATAAACGCTGGCGAAAGGGGTCTCCCCCGGAGAAAACAGGTTAAATAGGTCAAATTAGTGTGGTATTACGCATTTTGTAAGCGAATAAACATACCACTGAGGGGGGCCCGGGGGTCTCCCCTGAAGAAAAGTCTGAAAAAATAGGTCTGAAATATTGGGGTTTTGAGCATTTTGAGTATTATATTTTTGTGAAAGTACTTGGTCAGTGTATATTGATTTTTTCATGGTGTCTTTCATGCAAAATAAGCAGACCAAGAATTAATTTCCATTTCTTTATTGTGGATACTATGCCTTTCACCTCCATAACTTCTATGTAACCAGAAATCCTGGAAGGGTGGGCTGCGGGTGCCCCTTATTTACGCCAATGGGGATAACTAATATAATTACTACTAAGTTTAATGTTCTAAAATTTTTATTTTGGCTTAAATTACATTCCTTCCTTGCCCAATAGACTACCATTAAATGTACATGGACAGATAGAATAATTTAATGAGATAGAGAAAACCAGTAAGTAATTGTAAAAAGATAATAGATAAGATATAAATGACAGCAAGGTACCCGTGTATACAATATAATATCGTTGCTTGTTCTCCCGTTAATAATTAAGTAAGTTGGCGACTCAGACATAAGACTATTCCGCTCGCTTCGACATTTCGTATTACGCATTATGTATAGAAAACCCAACACATTCCCATCTAGAGAACTATTCAAAATAACAGGTGTACAAACTATAAAACAACTCTTCGTAAAAGAGTCTATAATGGAAATACAAAAAAAACAAGACACCCATCCCAGACACAACTCATCAACATAACACTAGATACATTACAACAAAACCACTAATACAAAACTTACACAAAGACAATCACAATTGACAGGCTTAACCTATTACAACAAACTGCCCTTGGACATAAAAAACATAAATAACATCTATCTCTTCGAAAGGAAAATGCAAAACTGGATTGTCTCACAAATAATACATGACAATAGTATAATATTATAATTAGCATTAAGTTTATAGTAGACAAGTATTTAGCATATAGCATATAAGCATTTAGTTTATAGTATAATGAAAATAGTATTTGAAAATATGGATAGGTAACCAACGTTAAGCCGCACACGAGCTAGTGCCCTGCGGTACATAAATTGTCACAAACTGTAATTGTCTTATTGTTGGAATTAAAGATTACAAAGATTACAAAGATTAAATAATTCAGCAATGATTACATTGCTAACTTGCTAGATTGTTGCAGTATCATTCCGATTGGTTTGCTCCTAATTTGTTGCAGCTTTGTATATATTTCAAAATTGTTTGCCACCAACCCTATAACAATGTAACTTTCCTCTAGTTTAAACATATTTTCATAAAAATATGACTATTTCTTGGGACATTTCTAATATTTAAAAAAATTAGCCTGTACCTGCACACATTTTTTAATGTGCATATTTTTAACAATGAGTGACAGCGAGTTTTACAAAGTTACTATGGAGACTATTATGTTTATGCATATTTTTATGTGTTTTGTTATAAGGGTAAGTAACTAGTAAGTACCCAGGGGCGGATCGACACGATTGATGAGCTCGAGCTTGTGATTGTGTTAACGCGATAGGAGATTGATCGTAGGCCGACGTTGATCCCGTGTACCTGTCCAAACTGCCGGTCTATCTGTAACACCTAAACTATAGATCTTAATGACTTCAACTCCGATTGAATTCTGTAAGGGTGATTACCTGCAAGGTCCACTTGGGGTAATTTCCTGAATAAACGTATAGTTATTTATACGAATAAATGAGATTATTAGTCTGGCCAACTGAATCTGATGCATACACATTCGTGTGTGGATAATCAAAGTTATACAATTTTTTTTTCTATTGCAGGTATGCCTAACAGTTTTTCCTTCATCACTAAAATGTTATTTTAATGCTTGGCATGACAAACATTTTAACTTGATGTTGGGTATAACCTAATATTTATTCGACATCTTCTTAAAACTTTTGGAGTAGGTGGTGTTGTCCGACCTAACTGTAGTAAAATTGAATTATTTGCCTTGAATTGTTAGAAAATACCGAAATAGTAAGCAAAGCAAAGTAAAGAAAGTCTTTAATATTATAGCATAGATCAGGGGTTCCCAATCTGTGGTCTGTGGACATACTGTGTATCAAGTGGTCCACGGGCCAAAGTATGAAATATGAAAATGAGTTATTAGAAATTTGAAATAAAATACAGTGCACAGGCACTCAACTACAAAATCCGCCTGATACCAGTTCTAAACATTTAATCAAATATTAGCACGTAATTGTAGGCACAAGTTACCTACTCCATCTTGGTCCTAGAATTTAACGATTTTCCAATAACAGTCATGTGGGTCCATGGAAAATCATAATATTTTCTAGTGGTCCACGGACAAAAAAGTGTGGGAACCCCTGGCCGAGATTATTCTTAGCCTACAATTTTGGCATTAATGGCTGAATGGAATAGGTATTGTCTCGTTAAGCTTTTGAAAATAACTGCTTATTCTCACAACAGCTTGTACGAGTTTCGTCAGCTGTTTATAATGCACGACTGAACGAGTTTAGTATATATAATAAAATTGACGTCATTGGTTTCTTTCCAACGTCTCAAGCTACGAGTAAAATGAGATTTCGGTGTATATTGCTTTTCTAGTATACCTAAGGGACGTGCAATAGAGTGCAATATTTTTTAGTTAAAACACCCCAAAACGCATTAGCAAACAACACGAAAAGCAACTTGACTCCCTGCATAGTAAGTCGCCCCCCCCCCCTACTGGCCGAATATTACGATTTTAGATCATGGTCCCTTCTGCATTGAATTCAGGCCTGTCTTGAAACAAATCACTGACGTCTGAATACATCAATTTGTGAATTAATATACTAGGCTACAGGGTTTTTCTTGTATGGACTATTACAGGTATTAAAATAAGGTATTCTGGGTTAATTATAATAGACTAATAGTGGGCCGAAAGTGGTCCCATAGGAAAAATAAAGACAATTTTCATTGGTTCTTTCTTTGTTTTGTTCTTCAAAATTTGCTTAATATCTCTGTAAGGTGTACCACAGCGATGGCTTTACAACCTTTTTTGGTTTACGGTGGATGATTTTTTTCGGCGTATCACATGTAAAATTTCTCTATAATGTTAATTATAGCCAAATAGTTACAGGTGGGATCAATACTTAGCTTACGCCACTAAGTTTCTAGTTAACAGCCTTATTACATACCTAGTAGTCTAGATACATCATCAGAATGAAATATTCATGAACGAAATAAAGCTCACAATTTAATTCCATTAATAGTGGGACATATAAATTATGAAAGCTATTGAAAAATATCCAATCAGTAATAAAAGAAAGATTTCTATAAATAAAAATAGTACGACTAATAACCTTGCAACAAATATTATGATATTAACTATGTCCTATACACCAACTAACGTCACGGACGTCTCATTCTCAGAAAGATTTTAATTTGACCTCGTCTCTGTCGACCGATGGAATCTTCTTACAGATTCATTTCTCAACAGTAGTGATGACAGTTTTTTCTTTTCTTTTTTTAAATTTTTAACAAATGAATCAGGCTCAGATATGTTGTCTGCATTTTGGATTATTGGTGATGTCGTGGAAATAGAATCTCCGGTCACAGGTGTTTATGAATTATGAAGTGTCTGGATCAAAGTCGCTGTGATTTTTCTGACAGGCTAGGTTGAGTTAAGGCTTTGGGCGCATTCGAAATTTAAGGGTGAAAGTGTTGTATAGGAGGTTAACTGCTCAGGTGAAATACCATACCAAGGTCCGGTAACCAAAGAGTGCTTGCTTGCCAATTGTTTAGTTACATTCTTGTCACTAATTGCTTACTACTATTTGGATGTCAATAGTCACAATTCTAGTCACTCGTTGCCATAATTCGGTCATAAGCAGTGTGTGGTAACACACTTCATCCTGTGTACTTTGGACGCGCCTTTGAAGATGATCCCAATCCAAAAACCGGGTCTATTACCCATTAAACCCAAAATCAAAATTAACAGAAAGTTTCAAACTCTCTTGTTAAACAGTTAATTAACTTACCATCAAACAATGGCCTCCTAACAATATGTCCCTTTCTTGCCCAAAGCTATTGCAAATTGATTACGGCTTCAGGAGCTTTAAGAACTTTCGAAATCGCCAATACGGACCCCCACCTTACCCCCAGGGATTCCAACCGGGCTACCGATCCCTGCCCCCCCCCCAAATTAAAATCAAGTTTGCTTGCCATAGCTCATACCATTACTATTTAAATGGACCGCAGCCCATTGATGCGCAACCTTTGGGATTTCAAGTTAATTTCCTAGAATAGTTTGCCGGAGGTATTCAAAATTAGTGAGGGGTGAGAGGCGGTACTACCAACTTGGTTAGGAAGTTAGCATGTACTTGCACTAGGTTGCGAAGTGCTAAAGGGTTGTTTAATATGGGTTCATTCTTTCATTTTGGAGGTACCTACTGCAGCTCAACAGGCCTACACGGCTGAAATTTTTGAGCTATCGCGAAAGGTTTGCACTATATTAAGTAATTAAGTATTAAGCTCTAGTAACGGTACTACAACCAGTAGTAGCCTATATTCAAGCCTTCATATAGACTCAATGCGAGCACGGGCACTCAATTGACTGACAGTTCATATAACGCGTCACAAGTCTTTGCACTATACCTAACTAAATGAAAGGCTCGTGGAAGGTGGAAGTGGTAATGAAAGACTCCAACCTTCTCCTAGCACATTTTCTCTTAAATTGGTTAAAAAAAACGCAAAAGTCCCTAGAAAGTAATATTAAGTTTAAAAATTGGCTCATTATCCATTATCAGCTTGAACTAAATTGATATCCATCAAACAGGAATAGGGAATAGAATAAGTTAGATGATCGATCAATACCGGTGTTATTTACAAATATTGCTGCAAAGTACCGTACTTTAAAAATTAAAAATGTCAACGTACAATGAATATTTCTTGGGAATATAATAAGAAAAAAGCCCCCTGGCCGTAATTGCTTTGAAAAAACATGAACAATGTCTCCCATGTAATATAAGGTAAGCAAAGTTTGGAAATGTAGTCTTGCTGAATAAGCAGTCATTAAAGATAAAGATTCAAGATGGCGGATGCAAGGTTCTTAAAGTACCTTGGGGACTCGCAGGAGTTTGAACCATTCTTAGAGGCACTTGTTGTTCTTCGTTAGCCAAAGTTTGCAAGTTAGTGTGCTGATATTCTCGTTCCATCAGCAAATAATTGTTATTTATTTGTTTACTTAGTCAGCACTCTTGGGTATAGTTGTAGGAAAATTCTGGAGCCCGGGTGTAATTATATAATGTTTCAAACTTGGTTTTAACCTATGCTTTAGTGTTGGATTTATGTACAGTAGGCTTCGTGGAAAGCATTATGAAGCTCAATTTTTCTTGAATCTCACCTTGCACTAAAATGGTGATATACGCGTATGCATTATACAGCGTCACAATTGGAGTCCAAAGATTTATAATTTATGTACGATTATGTTTTTCTGCAGTAGCTTTAGTTCTTAAAATCTGCCACTATTTCCTTGGATGTAACTAAAAAAAACTTGTAAGCATTGTGTGTCGTGTAGAAATGTATCATCATTGAACAGATTTGTAATGCATATTTTGCATTTGAATTTTTTTATTTCAATTTTTAGCATCCGTTTAGCCTATATGCGGTCGTTTCAATAGAAGTAGGTATACCTTACGAACGATCCAAAAGTCTACATAACTAAGTGAGTCACTTCAAAATCCAACAATAGAAAATTGAAAATTGTGTGTTACCAAAGGACCTATGCAATGTACTAGGCAAAAAAGAAAATGCGTAGCCTATATTATAAAACGAGCTATTCAAAAGTTTATGCTGTGAGAAGTATATAAAATTGTGCTCTGTGAAGTGTGCGAATATTCTCCTCCCTTATATGCTCCTCTTGCCTCGGTACCTCCCTTAGTTTTCATCCCCCTGGCTGCTGTTTAGTGTAACGCCACAATATCTTCCCTTATAAGGTTCCGTAATGAATTCAAATTACTAAAGTTAAAGCACTGGTTGGTCGAGGTACGAAGAGTTCCCGACTCTTCCCATAAATTTTCGACCTTATTAAGTTACAAAGTATTGTAATATAATTTACCTGAGAATTAATTTGAGAAAATTTAAAGCTTGGCCTAATGGAGTGAAAGAGAAGCAATATATGGTGAATTACTTGTTAGAATATGCTGCGCTTTTTTAGTAACAGTTAGCTAAATTCAGTGGTTTGTTATCTCGGCTCACCATTTTGAGGTCTGCCTTCCGACAAAGGTTGCCCACTAAATCTTTTTGAGTAGTTGATTAGTAATTTTGCATTACTGCATTATTAGTAGAGTCAATTAAATGCCAAAAAATAGTTTGATTGGGGCACAAAAAAATGAAATAAATGAAAGTCTGCTGGGCGAGGTGAATACGTAATTCCGGAAAACAATTTTTAAAACAAACTTTTTTTACATTAGCTATTGACGCGAAACACTCTCTTAGCCACTACTGGATGAGGGACGACCGCAACAGGAGAACAAAA
This sequence comes from Psococerastis gibbosa, assembly GCA_963971405.1. Classification (NCBI taxonomy): domain Eukaryota; kingdom Metazoa; phylum Arthropoda; class Insecta; order Psocodea; family Psocidae; genus Psococerastis; species Psococerastis gibbosa. The sequence goes on along the minus strand of OZ020484.1, from coordinate 437,839 downwards.
GCAACATAGAAACTCAAGTGACGCCGACTTTTATACTATAGTTTTACAACCTCAAATCGGCTACGAATTTATTTTTTATATAATAGCACACTTTAAACTTTAAATTTCCTAGCTTTTAAAACTTTGGTACTTTATCCGACCCAGCCGTAATCCGCTCAAGAGAGTTAAGAAAAGAACCAAATCCTAAATAATTTAACGATATAAAAACTTTAACCATAGTCATTTAAGCCTCGGAAGTTTTAAAATAATACCCATTCAAGTGCAAACTACAGTTTTGTGAACAATAAACATTTAAAAATAGGTGACAACTAGCCTATAAAAGTTTAAAAACTTTACAATTTTACAGTGGCTGGTTAGTTTTTATTGACCTTGCTGTTGCCTTCTACTTGGAAAGGTGGTCATGTTTTCTTTTAAAAATGTGACAAGAATATACTAGTATTTTAACTAGATTGCTTGAATAAGGGCGGCGCCCTTCACTGTTTGAAAAGCCTAGGTAAAAAATACTGCTCTATGCTTTGGTAGATGGCGGTGCCGTCCAGTATTGCTTACAGATCCTTTTCAAACAATGGCGGGACCTTAAGGTTCGCCCTGCTGTTTTCTGTAAAACTAATTCTGCTGCTTTTATTATACAGCCTTGGAGTATTTGTTGAAGGTAATAGAGGTACTCACATGCCTGCTTTGTGGTTGAAAAGTCAGATAGAACAGAAATTAAAATAAAAAATTAAGTAAACATAATATTATAATCCTGAGGGCATGAGTAAGTTTACTTATTTACTTATTTAATTATTATCTGTCGTTTCCCACTAAAGCACCGATTATGTTACCATCAAATTAAATAATATGGATTCCAATGCAATAATGTAATGTAATAAATGCATTTCAAATTACAATGTAACTGTACTTGACAGCATTCCAGCAGCTGCAATACCTACTAAATAAATGTAAAGAACCGGTCCGAGTTCCGAGTTTTCTTGAACATGCTTTTCAATTTATCAAAATTAGTAGATAGAGAAAATGATTAATTTCATGGTAAATAATTTTCCTATGGTTAAATTTCCGATATCTCGGGGGGGGGGGGGGACCTGACGTCACTGGAGGTGGGGTAAATTCTAGATAAGTCAGACCAACACATTACCACGCAGCAATACTGGCAGGGTACGCAATGCATTTGAGTGTGAATTTTCTATAATTAATAAAAATAAAAAAAACCTTTTTTGTACAAAACCAAATACTTTTCTGGGGGGAAAGCACCCTGTCCGGTTTCGTTACTCAATTTAACACCTAAAACATACCTGAAAGATACCAGAAATATTATTATTTAGTCATTTTTATTTTTTTACCCCCAGAAGCAAACTATCAAGGGGCAAGCAACCCCCTGCATTTTGTCAACATAATTAACTACTGCAATATATGTGAACTTAAAAGAAATCGTTTTAGCCATTTTGGAGAAATAATATTTTTTTTTTAGTTTTTCGAAAATAAAACCCCCCCAAATTAAGTTAGCCCAAAATAATAAAAAATATCCAGAGGTATGATTTTCGCCAAATTTCATTCATTCAATTTCAATTTCGGGATTCTGGGACCTTAAAACTTGTAAATCCGTTGAAATCACGTAATCGAAAATTTCGACCGTCACAAAGCTTTCCTTATACTACGTATAAATTGGAAAGCAATAATGTTCGGACCCCTCCATATTTTTAATTAGGGCTAGGTGCTAACGAATTGAGTGTCTCCAATTAGGAGTCGCGACACTCAGTCAAAGTAATTAATGTATACGATATGCCGCCATATGTTGAACCAATCTACCGTGAAATGCTGGTCCCCTCCCCACCCCCTCATCCCCATGTTAATGTCTTTAAGGCATCGCCGCCTATTTCGAGCTACAGAACAGGCTGTACACATGTATTGACGTATGCATATTTGTACAAACGTTTGGGTTAAACTGTTCCGTAAACTAGGGCTGAACTGCAGGCTACTAGTGGGGTCACAGGTGGCGGATAGTGAACGGCCATCAGATATGATGGTTAGCTGCGAATAAGATGAATAAGCAGTCCCCAACCAAGCAGTACCGAGTGGGGTTAAAGATCCCCCACCTAGCTCCTTGGAGCTAGGGCATGGGCACCCTTTTGTCCATGGGAGAGAAAAAGCTCCCTAAAGGCGGAAGAATTCAACAGAGGAGTCAACGGCATAAGGAAGCAGAAGGCAACGGGAAACCATTGCATTAAAGGTCCTTCGGGGCATCCCTTGTACAATCATCATGAGCGAATTTAGCTCAAATGATCGCCAATCTTCAACGTTGAAGGGGCACGAGAAGAAGAAGAAGTTCCGTAATGGACCCTAAAGAGGAGCTCGCACTTGGGCTAACTGAGTTTCTAATCAGTATCTTACAAGTTAACAGGCTTACTAATTTGCAATTGGTTTATTACCCAATACTGTAACGGAGTGCCACTCACTTCAGTTCAGGTAGCTTAGGCGCAAAGTCCACCGACCTCGTATTGCAGAATGACATCGACGTAGCAGATATCATTAATAAGTCTTGAATGTCTGCTACCATGTCAATGTCGATGTCATTCTGCAATACGAGGTCAGTGGACTTTGCGCCTTAGAGCCATTAAACCCTCCTGCATGTCGTACTGAAACAGCTGTAGCCTGTAGCAGCAATTAAACAAATTTAAAATGTAGCCGCAGCATATGATGTCGACCACGTGACACACCGCGGCAACACATCATTTAGTCACCTCATTCAACACGGCTCTCGACACGTGTTCTGTTTTCCTCATAATTACCGTTATTAATTGCTCTATGCCTCTGCAATTTTTCTTCTTCTTCACCCCCTTCCAATTACGTCGGCATTCGTCTTTGCAGCGCCAGCAGTAAGACCAGTTAAATGTCCGTGGGCTCATCCTCTTTTAAGGCCTTACCGGAGGGGGTAGAGGGGTGGCATTGACTTCTCATAGGATAAAAGTTTTTTGAAAAATGTGTGTTTTCCCGTTTAAAATTGAAACGTCCTTGAGAAACGACCAAATTAGTTTTGTCACTCTATTTTACACCATAGGAATTTTAATTATTTCATATTTCTAATTCAAAGGGTCTCAGGGCTGGATCCAGAAAATGGACGGACGACTTAGGGCTAATGAGTCGCGGTGGATCTGGAAATGAACTTACAAATTTTCCAAATTTCCAATTTTCCCCGATCTTAGAGGGACTCACACCATTTGAAATTAAGCATGTAAAACAAGGTATGACACTCAAAATTACTTACAGCAAATAGTATGTCATAGGGGCAGAACTGACTAACGCAAACAAGGAAGCTGAAGCATGAAGCCCATTGGTAATGAACTATGTCACTGGTAAGCATGTATGACCTTGCCCATTGGCACAATCTTGTAGTTGGTTGACGTAGAGGTGTGAAACAGTTTGCCAGCAACGACAAGAAATTCATTTGGAAACTACGCTATTAAGAGCAGAGCATACATTTACAAAAATATATATTACCATCCCGCATCCCCAAGCTAGCGTTTGATTGGGACAAAGGGCTGTGCTGCGAAACAAGGCATAATCATAATATTTTTTGTTATTTGTTTATAGAGTTTATTTTATTTTTTTCTTGTTATATTATAGTTAATAATAATGAATAGTAATACCAGAAAAACTGCTCAGCATTCATTAAACGGTCGGACCATTGCTCACTCATTCTCTTTGCATTATGACATTAAGTTCGTCTGTGTCTGATTTATTTATAACTTCACAAATTCTTAACAGGAAGAATATAGTCTTTTTAATTTCACAGAACCAAACTATGCACAAGAATGTGACCAAAGTAAGTACAGTAGATCCGAGGCAGGAGAAAGAAGAAATTGGACTCGTGCGGCTGTATGGACTGTAAACTTGTCACACGCAGGCAGGCACCATCGGCATTCGTCTTTTGGCAACAGGAATCCGCCTAATTTGCTTTAGCACTCGTGCCTGCACAGAATCACGTTTTTAATACTACTGGCAATGATAAAATTGGACGTGACAGACCGAATTGAATCCGACTGTATGCATGAGTTCTACATTTTCGACACCGTCGCGCTTATTCTCTAGTAATACAAGTGATCCGCACAATCTCTGTGTAATTAAACCCGTAAACCATGCATATTTTCATCGAGTTATTGTGTTTTCCCCGACAATCAAACTATTATATTGTATTGCTGTTCAGTTCATGATGAAGATATCAGTCACAGTTCCTGATAGTTTACTTTTGAATTTCCAGAAATTTTGTATGACTTTAGAAGTTAAATGTTTTTCTGTAAATACCACTTTCTGGGGGTGGTTGCCTTCGAGCTGAGATTTAACTTAAAGTAGGTACCGCAAGAACAATTAAACCCCCCCCCCCCCTCCCAGTCTGGACAAATAAAGGGTACAATAAGTACAATAAGTGCCAACTTATCAATCTAGCAACACGTTCTTAACCTGTTGAAAGTTGCAATAGCGATCTCCAAGGGTTCCTTACAAGGTAAATATTTACGAAATTTAATGATTTTGGTTTTTATTATGGTTTTCCTCCCATTGAAATGGAATGTCATTGGAATATTGCAACCTGCACCTACGAAGCAAAATAATAACGTCATCACGTTGAATTGAAATGCGACATTACCAAAATACATTACCATATGATGATAATATACCAACAAACTTTGTAGACCCATAAACATAAGGAGAAGACAGTGGAAGCAGAATCAATAAAAGTAAATAACTGCCGACCACAGAGTAATTGGGAGGAAAATTATAATCCGGGGTATTGCGGCGCCACAAACTTCTGGGTCGCTTCCCTTATATTTTCAAAATAATCCTATAAAATCCGGGTATAAAATTTTTTATTTCCCCGTGTCTTTGCTATTGAAGTAGATTTAGCTATAAACTTTTGATTAAAATTGTTAATTTTTATTCATTGAGTTGAAGTTTTACGAGAGAAAATGTTTTAGTCTCGGGATTCTGTCGTGGGAATTTTTTTTAAAATTATTGCCGAGATGTTGGGGTACGATGCAGACTTTCAAATAGGAGGATTAGGTACAGGTTGCCTTATAAACTTTTTAGCTATAAATCTATGTGTCAATGTTGTACTTACTGATGTTGTATTTGGAATAGTGCTACATATACTGTATATACGTACAGTACTAGAACCACGGTAAACAAATTCAATCTAGACTAGATGACTTTGAGTCCATTGCGATTCAAGATAACAAATGGTGATAACAATGAGTTCACAACCTGCAGGAGCCACGAACAAACAAAACAATTAGGAAATGTTTTATTAATTTTTATAATGAAAAATGGAATTAGTAAAATCCTCATAAGCGTTATAAAGCTATAACTTTGTCAAAGAAGCTGTTGGTAAACAAGAACCCTCAACGCTTCCGACAAAAACACACTAGTACAGTTTCACCTTATCAACGATTTGAGACTTGCTCAGACCTAAGAGATGTCTTTATGACTAGTGAGAAGAAACCTTTATGTGGACTGGTTAGGTAAGCTATTGAAATATTGCGTAGGGATATTTTGTATCGATTTTGTAGAGGGAATAAAAGGGCATATTTAGGGATGAATTGATATATTGAAGGTCAATAGCTTGTATAGTTTAAGGGCAAAATAAGGGGATGTCTGTAAAACCTTCCACACTATTTATAATAGGGCAGCAAGATTGGTGCTAACAATTTTATTTTCACTACTTTGACATTGTTAAAAATGAAGAAAGTAAAAGCACATAGAAAATACTTAGAGACATCCAAACAAGATATTGTTCGTTGACATGGTGGCGGCGCTGGTAAGCTGAGGGGGCTTCTCGTCAATATTTCAGAAATGGATGATATTTTAGTATGACTGATTATTTTATTTATAATTATCCATAAATCTCAATGTGAATGTGGGCTTACTGACGGTTTAGTTTTAAAGTGGCAATACTATCGTATAAGTACTCTTAGTATATAAGTAGAAATTAATAAATAAATATTGACTTTTTGTTGTATTACTAAGCCAACCTAGCGCAGTTAGGGCTATAAAGCCCTCTCTTATTCTCAACTAGGAACACCCGGGACCGCCTGCTTTACATGCCCTCCGAAGGATGGCCAGAAAATGTAGGAAGTGTGGGTATAGCAAGTAAATAAGTCAGGAACGGGTTCAGAAAAAGTTTTCGGGGGGGGGGGGGCGGTGGCCTGAAAAATATCGCGATTCTTTACTTGAGTGATATATTTTTTTAATTTCTTTGAAAGTCCATTCTTTCTAGTATAAGACTGTGTCTCTCGGGGGCGGGCGCCCCCCCCCCCAAGGATCCGTCCCTGATATAAGTATATAAGTACTATAAGTACTATTGTTATCAATTAACTACAATACTATAGTAACAAATAATCGCTAATATTAACATTATTCCGCTTTGTAATAAACGTTTATAATTTATACTAGGAATGGGTTGATTGTAAGAGTGGGCCTGGAGGCCCAAAATCCAAATGGAAAATAAGGCAATTTTCTTTAAGTCATTCTTTCTTTCTTTCTTTGGGAAAGCAACCTGTTTTTTTACTATATTTACCACCTGAAATATACTTGAAGTAAGAAAGCATCGATAGAAAGGTTCAGCAGAAAAACTATATGTTAGTCATTTTTCATACAAATTGACTTTTTTTTATTTTTTGCCCCCAGAACCTAGCTATCAAGGGCAATTAGATTTGCATTAATAACGAGTAAAATATGTGTGAATTTAAAAGAAAACGTTGGCGCCGTTTTATAGATATATTTTTCTAGACATTTTTTCAGGTTCTTGGAGGGTAAATCCCCCAAAATTGAGTAAGCCCAAAATAAAATAAAATGTTCCCGAGGTATGTTGTTCATGAACCCACATGCCATACTTCATATAAATTCACTGAGTAGTTTGCCAACAAACCGACGAGACCGACAGACAGACAGATTGACAGGCAACCCACCCCCCCCCCCCCGCCGCCATCGTAGGGCTTCTGCTTTTATATATTCACAATATTCTTCAATATAATGTGATTGATAAAAATATTTAGCAGAAAATGAACGTTTTTATGAATCCCTAATTACCTACCCGAAAAATTTAGCCAGTGTCGAGTGAACCAAAAAATTAGAGGATGAAATTTGAAATGAGGAAAACTTTTGGCACATGAATAAGGAATTAACGCTTTCAGAAACCTTTAGATGACTCTTCGTTTGATTAAAAACACTGTTGACCCAAATTCATTAAAGTATTTCTGGAAGGAATAGCCTATTTTTGAATGAATACTCGACATATACTCAATGAAATGAGAAGGGCAGAAGGGGCTCGCAATCAAAGGAGCGCAGGGGAGGGGGGGGGGCAGCATGTGTTATGTAAAGATTTATTGCCAGTTCTAATTGGAATTTATTTCGAATGTGTTGGAGCCGTTCAGTCAGAGGAGCAAAACAAATGGGCCGCGACTGTGCGGTGTCAACAGCTTGGCTGAGAAATGTCCCGCCAAAAAATATAATTTCTCTGTACCAGACTATAGGGTGCACACTGCTGGTTTCTCTTGTGCAATGAGCCATGAGAGGCATTTTATATGTCAGAAGCATTGATAATCACTGTTTGTGGAGTTTACTTACAAAGTTCATTAATGTGTATGTGCTACGAATTAAAGATGAAGAGGGAGACAAGGAAGTAGACGAGGAATAGGAAGGGCAGATGCAATTAAAATGTTAAGGAGCAGAAGGTGTAGCAGGATATATAGAGTCTTGATGTGGAAGTCAAGTCTTAACCAACAACATAAAGCTGTCAATTAGCACAGCCGGTTCAAAAATGAAAACACGAATTCGCAAGATGTACAAGCTAACAAGAGGCTTATTGTAAATCGCAGCCAGCAAGATTTGCCGAGTTGCACAAGGTTGGACCATTAATTTTTAGTGCTGAGATTTAATAAGCCCAGCCATTGAAGGACGGGATCTTTGTCGCTTTTATCATCGCACGAGTAAAAGCTCATCATATTTTAAACGGTTTTTGTGGTTTTCGACTTTGAAGTCCCTCTGCCGCTCGTTATTTTTAAGCTTCTTTATTTTCAGCTTAATTTTCGTAGCTGTGCTGTTTTTCGTATGAACGTTTTTCCTGTCGTGTTCTTACTTATTTACCGATTTACCATTTTTACAGTATAATTATATTTCCAATTTCAATTTAAGATATAAGATAGGTAGATACCTACATTTTATATTATTATTTTATTGCTGGTTATTTATGAACGAACTGTATAACTGATTAACTTCTGAGTAGCAAGCTTAATAATATTTTACATCCTTCGAAAGGCATCTTGTTATTAACGGGTTTTTATGTTTTGGCAATCAACGAAGATTACAACCCAACTCCGTAAATTTTGTAATCTCTTCGCTTATTTGCTAGACCCTTCTACGCACTGCCATGCTAGGTAGTCCCCAGACCCCAACTGTTGGTTGATTGATTTGTTTATGCAAACTTTATTTATTAAGCCAACATTGTTTAAGAACTGTTGTGGTAATCAATTTCTTTGCTACAATACAACAATACAATACAATTATATATTATCAGAGAGTTTGGTTTTCAACGCAGGGTTAGACAGAGAGGTTAGAGGTTATGGTTTTTTTTACTTATCGCAGGACTAATCCGTGTGCGGTTTATGCATTTTCTCCTCATATGTTAGTGTATTCTGTTATAGTGTTATGTGAAGATATTCTGTGTGGTACGGTATTTATTTGTTGCCTATCTTATGTATCTATGTTATGTTTTACCCATATTTTAAATTGTTTTTTGAATGCTCTCATGTTTTCGATTGTTTTTAAATTTATGTTTAATCTGTTGTAATGTTTGATTCCCACGTATTGCGTTTGGTGTTTTATTAGTGTGGTTCTTGCATGTTACTGCTGCAGTGGGCGTGCCTGTTGCCTTCTTGTATCATAGGGGTGTTCATATAGGAGTATTATGTGTCTATTTTCTGTGTCAATTATTGATTCTTTTATAAATAACTGTCTGATCGAAAGTACTTCAGCTGTTTGGAACAGTTCTTTGGTTGGGTGTCTGTTGTCTACTCTGTAGATAATTTTTAGGATTTTTCTTTGTACTATACATTCAGCTTCTCTATCACATTCTGATATGCCCCTCCCCATGCAGTTATTGCATAGCTCAAGTGCGATTGCACTATTGCGTAGTACTTACTATTACTTTTACATCGCCTTTGTCCTCAGGGAGGGTCGGCGGCACGGCAGCGGCGTTTCCAAACAATTCTGTTTAGAGCGTCTTCTTCGTTCAGGGCGAGAGTCCTTATGTCTTCTTCGATTTTTCTGGGGAGTGTCATTTTCGGTCTTCCCCGGGGGTGGGGTCCAGGGAGTGTCATATTCTGTATACGCTTTAGGAGGGATGTTGCCTCCCTCCTCTGGACGTGGCCCCACCAACTGAGTCTTCTTTCCCTTAGCTTCAGTGCGACATCACCAGTTTTCATCTCCAACCTTATGTCCTCATTTCGGCGTCGGTCATGCAGGGTCAGTCCACACGCTCTTCGTAGCATTCTCATCTCCGCCACGTGGATTTTGTGTTCATCTTGCTTCCTGACCGCCCAACACTCCGCACCGTACAGCATGCATGGTCGGATCACTTGCTTATATATTCGACCCTTTAGCTTCTTTGGCATTTTTCTGTCTGTGAGGATTGGTGCCACGTCATGAAATTTCCCCCAGCCTGCTTTTATTCTTCCTTTCACGTCTTCTTCACATCCACCGTTTTGTTCAAGGGTGCGCTACCCAGATACTTAAATGTCTTCACTTTCTTAAGTTCTTGGTCACCTATTTCTACAGTGCCTGGTTCTGGTTTCCCGCATTCCATGTACTCGGTTTTGCTCCTGTTTACCTTAAATAATTTTATTTAGTTTGACGCTGACCATGTTTTGTAATTGGACGAAGACGAAGCTATTAAGGTATTTATGGTATGTTTGAAAAATAAAAGGCGGATAATAATTACCCAATAATATAGTTGATGGCGGATCCAGATCATTTGAATTACTTGAGAGCCTGCTATATTTTCCCCGGGCAACCCCCGGATCCATTCTGCGTGGGTTATTACAGTTTGCAATTTTTAGTGAAGCTATCTCAACTTTAGGGTCTGGGGAGATTTTCCATTGGTATTTGCGCCCTTCATCCACTCTTGAATAAGTCTTAATCAGAATTTTTAACATCACCATTTAGTTTAAAAAAAATATTGTTTAACTAATACTCTCACTAAAAGATACAAAGCTATTTGCCATTGGACTGAAATAGGAGGCACCCCCTTAAATTGCAAAAGTCATGCCACATTAAGCCCATTTAGTGGCCATCATCCCGGTAGGCTGTTTGCAAAAAGCTTTCTGCTGAACACTTTAATTTGGGTCAGACCTCGCGGGATGTGTTTCGATTTGTTTTAATTTGTTTTACACTGTTGTTGCACAGCACTGTTGAAGAGAAAACCTTTGAACTGGTTTGAGGTTGCATACTTGTTATAGCTTTGGGAAGATACAAATCGCAATTAAAATGCTGTCTACCGTATTTCAGGATTTCACTGCAATAATGCTGAAAGGTGTTCCACGATTGCAAATTGATGCATAAAAATAGTATTTAAAAATGTGTTTCTACAAATATAGGTACGAGGGAATTTGGCTACCGCATGAGATAATAGAATGGACGGTAGGTTTTAAAATGAAAGTAGAATACCGCATATTGGTTTTTGGTTTGACCTCCCACCGGTCTATTCTGCTGGCTGCACTCTGCTACACCGAAGCAAGGTCACACAATTTATTGCAAACGTGGCACCCAATAGACACCCTCGAAGGTTGCTACCGTACTCGTAAACAATTGAGCACAGAAAAAATTCATTTTACATCCGAAGAGTGGATTATATTTTAAGTATGTAACCGGAGTAAACTATACTATTGTGCTTTAGCATGTTACCACATACAGCACCATGAGCCATTCAATGGGATAGGCAGACTTTTAAGCTGGACCGACCACATCCACCATCGCTTGAAAAGTATCAGCAAGGAATTCGGTACAATTACAACTCATGTATTTTCCAATGCATGGCGAACAACACCAAAAGGTCTGCCCAACCTTCGCTTGATAACTACCTGCAAGGATTAGTCTGCTTTATCTGGCCATGCTTAACTTACCTAAATTGCCACCAATAAATTGTGTGACGCAATTCTTCAGCAACTTAACAAGGGCTGAGGTGCTGACGGGGGTTTTTTTCAGTCGGAGTGGGACGCAGCAACTCAATATAGCAAGCGAGAAAGTGTGCACTACGCTAACTGTCAATAATTAGATTGCGACAAGCAACTCGCCAGCAAGAATCCTTGCTGACATCAATATCAAGTATGACAGTAGGCCTAACATACTAGCTAGCCCAATTAATAACTAAAACATATTTTGGAACATTCGCCGCGATGCATATATTGTATTAAGTTTTAAATTCATGAAGGGAAAAATGTAATGTGGCACGCCTAACTTGTTCCATGACAGCTTAGAAATGTATATTGTAATTGGTGGAAAATTCATTTCATGTCAGCAGCAAGTGTTGCTTTACCATTGTTACCAGATTTCCCTCAGATTTTCCATTTTCCGACCGATTCTTTTGTCGAATTCAACAAATGTCATATTGCTACTTGTAATGTCTTGTAAGCTTTGAGTTTCTTGAAAACTGATCGGGTCTGATGAGCCTGGTTAAAAAGAAAAGGCTGAAAAGGTTTTTGTTGGCAATATAAGAAATACATACATGACCATGAAGTTGCTTTAAAAGGAAACTTGTTGTGGAATATATCATAAGAACCGGTCCGAGTTTACTCGAACATGCTTTCCAATTTATCAACATTAGTAGATCTTCTTCTTCTTCTTCAGCCAACGCCCGTCCTTGGCTGGTAGGCCATTTGACGCACATTAGTAGATAGAGAATATGAGTAATTTCATGGTAAATAATTTTCCAGCGGTTAAATTACCGTTATTTCGGGGGGGGGGGTTGTCCACCTGACGTCACTGGAAGTGAGATAAATTCTAGAAAGGTCAGACCAATACATTAATTAACACACAACAATAATTGCAGGGCACACAATGCATTTGAGCGCAAATTTTCTAACATTTTTTCAAAAAATAATTTTTTGTGCAAAGCCAAATATTTTTTGGGAAAGCAACCAATGCGGTTTCGTTACTCAATTTAACACCTAAAACATGCCTGAAGGTAGAAATCATCGATAGAAAGGTTTCGTAGAAAAATTATTTTTTAGTCATTTTTCATTAAAATTTACATATTTTTATTTTCTTACCCCCCGAAGCAAACTATCAACGGGCAAGCGATCTCTCGCATTTCATCAACATTAATAACAACTACAATATAGGAGAATTTAAAAGAAATCGTTGCAGCCGTTTTCGGGATATAATTTTTTTAGACGTTTTTTTGGAGTTTTTTGAGAATAAAACCCCCCAAATTGAGTTAGCCCCAAATAAAAAAAATGGTCCTGAGGTATGATTTTTGCGAATCTACATGCCGAATTTCATCAAAATCGACTGAGTAGTTTTCCCGGAAATCAACGAACAGACAGACAGACAGACAGGCAGACAGACATTTCGTAAAAACCACTTTTTTGGGTTCCTGGGACCTTAAAACGTGTAAATCCATAGAAATCGAAAATTTCAACCGTCACAAAGCTTTCCATATACTACGTATAAATTGGAAAGCAATAAAGTTATTACAGTACAACGATTCCTATGTAAACTGAAAATATCTGAGAACATCTGAACTAGGCTAATACAGTACAATGCGATAATACAAAGGTTGTCCGTCCACCCGTCTGGTTTAATGCAAGCTTCAAAGGGGCACTCGGCCATTTCAAAAAAAACTATTCCTAAAAACATAGCCTCCAGCGGCCAAGAACAAAATCTTCAAGGCCACCCCTTTTCGCATGTTGTATCCTTAAACACGCCCTGGGGAGGCAAGCAACCTCAAATGCCACACAAAGTGCACATAGTTGAAGAATTTTGTTACCTAATGCTGTGTAAATAAAAAAACAATACACCCAACACAATACAAGTTCTTTGTCTTGAAGATGTAGCAATAAAATACGAGGTAGCCTTCCGGCGCCGCGCTGCTGTAGCCTTTCCTCGAGAAGGGTTCGCTTTTTGGAGATGATGTTCACGCAAAACTGAATCTTTTTAGGGCCTTGAAACCACTCGACAGTGAAGGAGTAGCCTCAAGGCTCCGTAGTTCAAAACCTAGAATGCTTATGATTGTACGAGTTCGTTGAGTTTGACATAGGCTATAAGTAGTACCATTAATTACCATTTAATAAGGCGGGATTTCCACATACGTCAATGGTCAATGGTAAATATGGTTTTGACGTGGTAGCAGACATTTTTAGCATGTCTTTAATGTCTGCTAAAACGTCAATACCAGATTCACCATTGACCATTGACGTATGTGGAAACCCAGCCTTATCAATTTGCTGTGTCGCAGTCCATGTAAAAAAATCAGTGCGTGATGTTGCAAATAATTTTTGCTTTCCAATTTATACGTAGTATAAGGAAAGCTTTGTGATGGTCGAAATTTTCGATTCCGAGATTTCAACGGATATACACGTTTTCAGGTCCCAGGAACCAAAAAAAGTGGTTTTTACGAAATGTCTGTCTGCCTGTCTGTCTGTCGCTCTGTCTGTCTGTTCATCGATTTCCGGGCAAACTACTCGGTCGATTTAGGTGAAGTTTAGCATGTATGTTTACAAAAATCATACCTCGGGACTGTTTTTTTTATTATTTGGGGCCAACTCAATTTGGGGGGGTTTTATTGTAAAAAAACTCCAAAAGAACGTCTAAAAAAATTATAAATAAATTGGAGAGCATGTTCGAGTAAACTCGGACCGGTTCTTTTACGTAGCATTACAATTACTTTTCAATTTATTGTTAATTTATTTGTTTAAGAATGTGAAAAAGCTTTAAGCTTCTGTTCCCATTCACTTTCATGAAGCAAATTTAACCTTCAAATCACTCTATGACATGATATGGTACCTATTAGCAGTATTTATGTTAATACAGGCACAACCCTTGAAATTCCACAGCGGCAAATTCCAGAATATGACAGCATGCCAACCAACTGTACCTTACGTTATACTTGAGTTGCCTATTAGCAAAAGCAATCCCCTCCATTTTTTTTTCAATTTTGATTTTTATTTTTCAATACTCTATCCGATGAATCAGATATTGAGACGCAAAAGCAATTCTAATACTGTTAAAATTAGCTTTAAAAACTGTAATGTTATACCTCATGGCGTTGCGGCACAGCAGTTTTTTGCGGTTTCTGAAAAATCGAGCTGGGTCATTGCTTTTGCTAATAGGCAACTCACTTATACTGTAAGTTAGCAAAGAATACGATAACATGGCAATAACAGACTGGCCTGTATCATGACGTCAGGTCAGACGCCTCCTTAGGGAGAATTGCTAAACAATTGCCAGCAGATTTGCCGAGAGATATGGCACCTTTGGAGAAGAGTGTTGATTGTCCGGGCATTAATGTGTTCCATTACTGAGCGTATTCGTATTGTATGGAGCAAAAAGCAAAGCATAATGCCTATCAATAATTACCTGACTGCTTTTGCTGCAACTTACAGAGAATCATGATATTTAGTTCATGTAAAGCAGGTGGGCCCTGGTGTTTTTTTTTTACAAGAGAGCTTTTTAACGGAAAATCTATTAGATAGATAGAGAGAGAGAAGACTGGTTCCACAAGAAAAAAATACATTATTTATTGTTAAAGACCGGGAGTAAACCAATAATAACCTATCCGGTGACCGTCTCATCAAAATTCGTCCCTAGGGGTACTTTAATCAATAAGACCACACACTGAGACCACACGCTACTTAATATACAGTAGCCTAATCACTTTCTAATAGGCATGGTACTTTCGATTTTATTTATGGCACATATTATTTTACACCTACTTCATCTATATCAAATTCCGGAGTTATTTTTATTCTTATAAAGGCATTAATGGGACCTATCATGTATAATATTATGCATTGTAATTTTGTCAAGAAAGAAATTATTCCTATTTTTGTACAAAAAACAAGTTTGAAATTTTTCCCAGATGGTATACCGTACTTACTGTATGTCATTAAACTTCTCCTTTCACAAAGGTGCTCTATCATATGCTGAGGTTTGTGATATCAAGAACCCACGTTTATAGAAATGGTGCCTTGTATGAGAAATGTTTAATAAATTCATAACTAAAACAAATGACGCATACTCTCAGTCAATCATCCACCAGGGAATCTAAAATCTAGGGGGTGCTCTACCCATTTATAATGCCCCCTCATCTGTTACATTTTTTATTCACACCTAACACAAAAACACCCCTACGGACACCATTTCCATCTATAAATTCTACACTTACACGTAAAAAATGAAGAAGAAGAAGAAGAAGAATGCTTTGGAGGGGAGATAAAGAATTCGGACTGATATACCGAAAATGCATTTGGGGTGGGAGGAGGGGAAAGGGAGACTGATAGTTGGTACGTGGAGCCATCTTTCAGAGGAGATAATCGCTGAAATTGTCTACCCGCTATCCCTTAAATTTGAGTGATGACCTTAAATGGTTCGGAGGAGGGGGAAGGGGAGCTAGCAGTCCGATTTAGTCTGCAGCGCTATGTTGCATCGTTGCATAATCATAATGCCGCAGGCTCTGTCTAATGATTAACAAAGTGGAAGGATAATGACTACTCCGATCCGTGTCGTCAATTTTATCGTTAGAAATTTGATTGAAGACACATCCACACGGTTCCATAGCCATCGTCTTGTACAGTCGACAAATATGTAATCCAACCATACGTACGTACATCAATTGAGCACATTCGAGGTATTTCGCGTTCACACACTTGTCATTGGTTATGAGTTTGCACAGGCCCGGCCCGAGGTATTTTCTTGAGTGGTGCGAGTTTACATTTTAGCGCCCCCCCCCCCCCCTCCCAGAGACCGTAAATTATTCATGAACGCTTGAGTATGGGAGACATTAAAAAATTGTGCATGCTTCTTATAAAGGGATTGTATTAGGCAACTGTAACTAATAACTAAATGTAAAATTATTGAAATTTCTCCTTCCTAGCTTTGATGCTAGCAAATTTTTTAATCAAATGATCATAGGAGAGATTGTTGGCGATCTCATTTTCTATGGATAATATGGCTAAGTCCGACAATTTCTCATCAGCTAAAACAGACCTTAGGTAGGTCTTTATCAATTTTAGCTTGCTGAAGCTCCTTTCTCCCTTAGCAACAGTGACCGGTATAGTAATGAAAATGCGGAGAGCTGTCCAAACGTTTGGAAACATATCTTTCCAACAATGCTTTGCCAAAAACTCAAGAACCCCCTTTGGATGCCCATCGTCGCCGCCTAAGAACGCACTAAGGCTCCTTATTTCTTGGGCTAGCTCGGTACCCGAAATATCACTGAGAGCGCCATGGGTTAAGACAGATTCTAAATCTGAGCAGGCCGCATTCAAACCATTATGGTCGATCTTTTTCAAATCGTACATAAATTGCCATGTACTATTAATGTCACTTAATTGGGAAAAGCGCAACTGCAATGAATTAATGGCTGTGTCAATCATTGGATAGAAGACAGAGGTGCGAAACGCTGTTTCTGGGTCAGTAGGAGATTCGTCTTGATTTTCATAAGAAAACATCTTCTTTTTCCTTCGCAGACGGACAGTTTCAAACTCCTGAGTGATTTGTGCTTCTTCAGCGATTTCTTTGGCAGTGATGAGTGCAGAAGTGAAACCTGTACTTCTGTATTCTTTTAAAAATTTCAAGCATTTATTCATAATTTTTGTAGCTTCGGACAAATCCATGGTTTCAGATTGCATTGTTTTGCTTACTAGATTAACCTGGAATAAAACATCGTACCATATGACTAACGCCATTAAGAACTCGAACTTTTCCAAATTTACAAGAAGCGATTCAGCCTCTGAGCTTGCAACAGGGTCCGTTGATTGTTCATATTCATCCTCCAGAGCCCTTTTAACTTCAGCATACTGATACCGCACTGCTTTCAAGCTGTTGATCCTGCTTTCCCAGCGTGTGTCACAAACCTTTTTCAGGCTTAAATTTTGCAGATGCTCTGAGACCACCTTCCACCGCTTTGTTGAATTTGAGAAATACACAAACAGCCGTTGCAGCACACCAAAAAGAGACACTGATTTGATAGAAGTTTTTGCTGCATCGGCAACCACAAGGTTGAGACTATGACAGCCGCAAGGGTTAAAAAAGGCTCGTGGATAGGTTTTAGCAATGCGACTCTGAACTCCTTTAATGTGTCCAACCATATTAGCACCATTATCATATCCTTGGCCCCTGCAGTCATTCATGTCAATACCATATTTATCAATTATTTCGTCCAAAAATAAGCCCGTCAGGCCGGCTCCAGTTGAGTCAGCCACTGGCTTATATGTCAAAAAACACTCACGCACACGCGCTTCATCGACGTCGAAAAATCTGAAGGTGACACTCATTTGCTCAGTGTGGCTGATGTCAGGAGTACAGTCTAAAATTATAGAAAAATACTTGGCACTTCTTATTTTAGATAATATTTGGCCTCTTACTTCGTCAGCTAATAATTTAATTACTTCGTTTTGAATATTTTTGCTAAAATAAAAATGCTTGGATTCCTTCTGCATCACTCTTCGCAAGTGCTCCATCATGACGGGGTCGAATTGGCCAAGTAATTGTACAAGGCCTAAGAAATTCCCATTTCTTGGAGTGTATAAAGTGTCCTTGCTACCACGAAAAGGCAAATTGTGTTCAGCCAAAAACAGCGTGATGGCGATCATTCGTTCCATAACAGAAGACCACCTTGCTTTTTCATCCTCCAATTGCTTCTGAAGCCCTTTATCTATGCCACAACATTTTTTTAACCTTTTAGCCGTTTCAAGCCACGTTAATAAGGCTTGCTGGTGGTCGTCAGAAAACTCATGGCTCGTTAGTAAACGAGACAAATGATGCCAGTTGTCAGAGCCAACATTGGAAAGATGGCAACGACTTGTGCGCTTGAAGATGTGACAACAAAAGCAGTATACTTTCTTTGTTGAATTGGAATAAACAAGCCACTGCCGCTCATATACTTCTCCGTTGGGCATGCTTTTTTTGAAATGGCTGTTGGAAAAATGCCGGCCTTTCTCATTTTTTGGGTATTTATCATCATCGAGTTTCCCGTTTTGCGGCCCCTCTTCAACGATCATGTCAATAACTTGTGAAGACAAGTAAGAGGGCCACTTGGCTATGTCCATAGAAAAACTTCTTTCTTCTTCACTGCAAGGCAAGTTCTCAAAAATGGCCTCGTCCAGCGCAACCGCCTGGGCCTCACTCTCAACCGTACTTTCCTTGCTTGTACTAGGGGGCTGGGTTGGGTCTGGATGTGGACCTGGCCGTTTTAGAAATTTGGCCATTTGCGCCGCTTGCTTTTCATTCTCAGCTTCCCTAGCTCTTCTTTTCCTCTCATTTCCGGCGCCTGACAATTTTTTCCACATTGCCTTTGCAAAGTTGCTAAAATAAAAGACACATAAATTACCTTAAGTCTAAATAAAGTCCAAAATAAATAAATATACAATAAGTTGGACATACAGTAGACATAAATTCTCTTATTTGATATTAATAACAAACACAAACCATTCGCAGAATTGCAAGCCGAGCCACTTCTTAATCTGCTTTGTAACTCTCTTATTTATTATAACAACAACTTAATACAAATACCGCTATAAAGCATCTGCGTCTGCTTACCTTAAAATTTTTTTGTTGCCAATTGCAATTATTTATAAAAATCTCACAAGAGATACGAGTGAAGCTGAAATTAGTAACCAATAACAATGCTATGATCTGCCATTTTAGTTAGGGTGGCCAACATAACCACTCGGAGTTGTCGTGGAAGGAGTTAACGTTCCACCACGTTAAACCGGTTGGCGCCAGATTTAAAACAAGTCTTCTATAAAAATTATTTTATTTTTATTTTTTTTAAATTATCCCGCTTGAAAACACAAAGCCGAGTCCAAGGGGGCGTCTCGCGGCGCCCCCTTGGACTCGGCGCCTGGTGCGGCCGCTCCACTTGCCCATAGGACGGGCCGGGCCTGAGTTTGCAGTTGACATTAACAACCAGTTGTAAAAGTAAGCAAGTGCTTGTCAAGCCAGGCGGTGCCTTTACTGTCCAAACAACCCACCGAAAGTTCTCGATGTTTGGTTAAGGGACAGTTCATCTCTAAAATAATAAGATTGTATGTTATTCTTACTCATGAACTCACTCACTACACGCTCACCCAACTGGATTTATTTTATGCGACGAGCTTCATAATTCCTCACTGTAATGTAGAGTCCGGGGAACTCCCGCCACAGGCTATACTGTCTTCAATACGTAGGAAAGTCAAAATGAAAAGCACGATGACAAGCTGGCCATTCCTGAAGATCTAGCACCAACGTAATAGAATAACTTACACTGTAATTAGTGTAAATCAGCCTAAATCTAACCTTTTTCCCTTTGTTAAACTAAATAAACCCCGAAGTATGTAAATTGACTTACATTAAAGAGTAATAATAATAAGATACAAATTTATTGCCTCCAATATATTATAGCCTGTCTGTTATTATGTATGTTATTCATGTCTGTATTCCCTTTACTTATCTGCTCATTAATGTCTAAAATTTCGCTGGGTATTCCTTAGCCAAGAGGCCAGCCGCGCTTCTTTGTTGCTCTTGTTTGCCTCAGATTTGTCTTTTTTGGCTTGTCTCCTTTATTAATAACACCAGTTTCTCTTCTGAAAACCATTCCCTCCGTGCCTTATTACATCGTATTACTTGATCAATGGCTTGTATTATTTTGTTCTTAACCTGTAATTATTACGATACGTTAAACTGTATAAGTGAGTCAATACGTCAAGACTTTAGTTTAAGAAAACAATGGCCGTTCTTTAAGTTAATTGCCCATCATCAGAATTGATAGCGATGTTCGATGAAGTCAATTTCGTTGGCATGGAAACATGTTTTATAACGACCTCCCATTCAAACCAACATATTATTCAGCAGATTACAGATCTCTCCGGTCGCAGAATATGAGAAAATGTGCTGGTGATGCTGCCATACTTTATGTCGTATCATACTCGTATACGTCGGCAACTTTACGTTGATACTGGAGCCTGCAGTATTGTGAAAATAGAACTAGACAAGGCCGTAGCCAAGGGGGGTTTTACTGACTGCAACATCACAAATTGAGCAGTCTACCGCCTACTGTCGTCGGTTTGTTTGCTTATTAAAGATTATAGAAAGTTAGCTTTTCTAATAAATAGTTTTTATAAGTGTTTATTTATATTCAGAGGATTTTTTATCATTGGCATTTCTATCATCTGGGTAAAATGCATAATAGAATAGTGAATGAACCAGGGACGGTTTCAGAAAAAGTTTTCGGGGGGAGGGGGGGGTGGCCTGAAAAATATCTCGATTCTTTTACTTGAGTAATATTTTTTTTTTAATTTCCTTCAAAAGTCCATTCTATCTAGTATAAAGCTGTTGATCTCGGCCCCCCCCCCCCAAGGATCCGTCCCTGGAATGAACAAGTCGCATCTAGTTGGATAGAATGGTTGAGTCCGGGGACCGGCGACCGTATTTGTTGAGGCGCAATCGCTCAGTCCGATCAACATAATTACAGGTGTCCGGGAACACAATGGCTCATTGTTCGTTTCTGGTTTTGGATAGCCACCTTCTCATCTCCATGGATATCTTACTGTAATACTTCTTGGAATAAAAAAGAAAAATATCTGTTTAATTCAGGCCTGTAATATTTTGTTGTCTAGATTATCTCTCTGCTGGAATGTGACATTTAGCCACATAACCACACAATAATTATGGTATTTTCGCAAATGTGGCTTCAGTCTGTCACATTAGATTTGGTCTTACAATAATTCAAAGATCTTTGAAAATTTTTCCGTGCAAAATTGGAATAGTTCCGGAAAATTTATAATATTCTGTAAACAAAAAATGTGCTTTTGACAAAATTAGTTAACTCCTCTATCCGAGGTTGCAATGCTGATATTATGTATAAATGATATTATAATTATTGCGTTATGAAAAATGTATAAAAAAATACTTTCTTCCCTTATAAAAAAAAAAACAAAAAAACAGACTGATTTATTTTGTCCTACCGATTCTATAAAGTCTGTTTAATGGCCTTTTCGTGTATTTCTTGAGCAATAATAGTTCAGATGCAGAAATGCAAATTTAATACGAAAGCAATGTAGGGTTTCTCTCGTGACTGCGTGGAAACGAAACATAACGTGTAAATAATTTATTTTTAATTATATTTCTGGAAATTGTGCAAAAGTTTTATAATTTATAATTGTAATTTACACATTAAATATTAATACGAAAGCTTGAATAGTTTCATTTTTTATCTGGCCGCTTTCATATCTTTGCGGCTGTGGTACGAAGTATTAATTAATTGAGTCAAATAGAGGTAGGCTACCCTTTTAGTTTATAAAATACTGTATTTGAAAATCTGTGCGTTACAGCCGTTGCAGACTGCAGTGAAATAAACCTTGACATTATTATTATTATTATTATGATGGATGCCTGCCTGCGTGTGCTGACCATGATTTGGAATAAGAAAAAACGCGGCCAAACACAAAATTCTGAACCGTCGGTGTAATCAAGTCATCTTAGTCCAAGTGACATAGTCTAATATTGAACAGACAGCTGGAGTATAGAGTTAGAATCTGAAAGAAATGAACGAGCCTGAGAGGTGCTGCCATCTCCAATAATCTACCGACACTAAAACGACCACGTCTTCTCATACTTTATATTTATTTTATATTATCTATTATTATATCTTCTTCTTCTTCTCGTGCCCCTTCAACGTTGAAGATTGGCGATCATTTGAGCGATAAGTTTTAAACTTTTCGCTCATGATGATTGTACAAGGGATGCCCCGAAGGACCTTTAATGCAGTGGTTTCCCGTTGCCTTCTGCATCCTTATGCCGTTGACTCCTCTGTTGAATTCTTCCGCCTTTAGGGAGCTTTTTCTCTCCCATGGACAAAAGGGTGCCCATGCCCTAGCTCCAAGGAGCTAGGTGGGGGATCTTTAACCGGACCCCACTCGGTACTGCTTGGTCGGGGACTGCTTATCAATCTTATTCGCAGCTAACCATCATATCTGATGGCCGTTCACTATCCGCCACCTGTGACCCCACTAGTAGCCTGCAGTTCAGCCCTAGTATTATTATATAGTATTTCTCAACTAGCTTGGACGGTCGTAAGCCGTTTCAGGGCAGTATAGGCTATTGCCGGCACAGACATTTAGAAACTAAATTCGAATATTTGTACCTGTATTAACAATTCAATATTATTATATTTGGAGTAGGTACTGTCACTACTGTGTTCTGTGATACTCATGTCCTTCAAATTAGAACCAAAAATCATCATAAATTTATTCAATTAATTCGTTGCCTGTCCCTAAACACCTATGTCCTAGCAACGCGCTTATGTAAAGCACGCTCGACTTACTAATTTATGGCAGGCAGTGTGATTGCCTAGCACCCGGGTCCATCGGGTTCGAGTCCCCGACGGGTACTAATTATATGTTATTCACCGGAAATTGAGAGTCTGAGCTGCACCATGTTCTAATTCATAACTTGGAGCAAATGTGGAAATAATGATGGATTATTATTTGATAGGTTTTCAGTGCAGTCAGTTGCCCACCTACTGTACGACACAGAACACAGGTGCCCATTTCATTTAGCCTGAGAGGAACTTCAAATTTCAGGAGAGTCTGCCCCCCCCCCCCCCCGCTTCTACCTCATGCATCTTCATTACACGAAACAGTAGAATCTCTTAATTACAATACCGACCCTCATTAACATCACAAAAACCACATGTTGAAACCGCTGCCAAATTTACCGGCCAGATTTATTTCGCTTTGAAAACCACCGTCCAGCCGTTTTGATTGAGACTAAAGCTGGAAGCGGATGAAAATATAAAAGAAGCCCTTTGGGCATGGAGGGGGTGTCACAGCGTATAGGACAAATCACAAACTAATTGAGGACTCTTCGGCAAAAACCCCTCAGGGACTATGAGGACCCTGCCGGAAGAGAGGACCGTCTTAAAACAGGAAGTGGCCAATATTAGTTAAGAAACATCTGTTTTTTGGGTGCCCTGTAACAAATTACTGATGCAAGTCAGATGGCACTGTTATAGAGACCAGGGATGTATCCCTTTTTGGTATTTTCGAATTCATAGAGAAATGTGACATTTATCAATGCCAGACTGAGCCGAATGGATTGGTTATGGTTCCCGGTGCGGTTCTTTTTCTACGGGGGGATGTTTGCGGTTTCTGGGGTTGATTTGAAACATGATTGTTGACACGTTTTTCTGTCTCTGCTGAATTTCCAGGTAGACTGGAGTGCTCGAATTCAATGAGTTAAGTGGTGTTTTTGTAAATATTTCGCAAGTCATTTTTCTACGATTTGTTTTCTTGAGTGGAACCTTATGGGGGCGGACTCTGCACCAGCAGCTGTTTTTCTGTGGTAGAGAATTGATGTGTTGGAATGGCTTGGAAGTTGGGAATTTGGGCACAAGAACAATAATAATATTCCAATACCAACAAGCAGTCAAATGTGCAATGAAAAAAAATATAAATGATCTATTTGAAGAAACAATTTCCTCTTGTATTTGCATTTACGTGATTATGCGTGCTTCGATAAGGTGGATGATCGTCCGCTTCAATTTATTGTTTCGTAAAATTGTCAAGTATAGTAGAAGAGGTAGTTTCGAGGTTTTTCAACGTCAAGACATTGACCAAAAAAACATGAGAAAATAAATTGGAATGCCCTGTAGCCTTCGGTAGGGCCTTAGTTCCCATAAGATTAGCTCTTTGGCCTTGAATACGCGGGTAGAACTCACTGATTGTTCCCAAATGGCTAAGGAAAATAATGTAGTAAGTAACAAGTACTTTTTGGCAGAAGAAAATGTATCCGTAACGCCAGTAACTCGTCATAACTCCATTCTTTATTCGTGCTCATTTATAGCCAGAATTCTGCGCTCTCAACACAATAGTTAGCTTACGTGACATTTATAATAACAATGTGTTTTTTCGCTGCGACACCTGTTCCCATTTACATGTAAATACCTGGTCAATCAACTCTGGGCGAACCTCTTTCATGTTCCGCGTAACAATCAGTCTAATTTGTTTACACAACTCGCTCGTTACGGCGGCGGGTTTTTTGGGGGTTCAGCCAATCACTGACGAGCAATGTTATTAATTGACACAATGAAATTGTTGTGGCCAATGAAGGTTGTTTTCATTGTAGTCGCCTGCTTTACTTTTACTACAGCTGTTGACTCCGGGTCAAGTTACTTCACTTACCAATGAGGGGGTGTCCAGGCATGAGGAAGAAAGTAGCCGTAAATCGGTTATTACCATGTGGAGAACCGGCTATGGATCGGATATGGTAGATTAGGCTGCTGCAAGGCTAGATAGACGGTTTGGTGTTGTTTGAGTATACATACATTTGGCATGTATTTGTATCTTGTACTTTTGAGATAGAATTAAATGGATTTGATTTGATTTGGGCATGTAAAGACGCGGATAGAAGTGATAGAGGAGGCTGGGCTGGGTGACACGGAGCAACACCGACCCATATAGAATTGTTAGCCAAGAAGAAGAAAAATAAGGAGTGAGACCGACAGTGAAAACCTCTCATGTTATAAAATCCAAGAGAGTGCAATCCTAGAGAAACACAGTTTCGAAACATCTTGCTCCAAAAACCAAGGAAATCGTCACTTATTCATAGAAAAGAGAATAGCAAATGTTAATCTCAGTAATTACGGGAACTCACAGGGGGTTTCACATAAAGGGGTGGGGGAGGGGGTGAACATACAGGATGTGGTCTGTTAAATCTCGCCACCCTGCCCCCAGATTTTCGCATTGTTTCCCGCCGCAGCCAGCATATAAATTATCGTAATTTGATGGGACATGTGCGACTTCTGCTTCTGCCTAACACTATTGTGTGACCGCCACTACCTATATTTCCTGTGGCCTATCATTGACTCCTTTCATTGGCGGGTTCATTCGGTGTCTGGTTTCAGTCATTGGTTTTCCGCTAGTCTGGATTCTGTTATAAATGGTAAACAGAGGGGTCAACATTATTCCGGTCAATCATTTACTCTAAATTGATTTACAATTGTTTTAATTATAATTATTGTTGCATTGTAGTTAATACAGTAAATGAGAAGAAAATTCATCCATCCATTCCACACAGCTTTCCATTTGTTGTGAATCACAAGGGGGGCTTTGTACCGTTTGGCACTTTCATAAAAATTAATAAAAGGGGAAAGCCGTTCTCATGGCAAAGCCGTACGCAGCTTTGACATAAGGGGGGGGGGGGCACGACCTTAGTGTCCCTTGCACAGGCGCCCGCGGCCCGCGGGTTCAGGAGGCTCCGGGTTGTTGTTTTTTTTAAATATAGGCGTAAAATAGTGGGAGTTTACGCATTTTTACAGTAGTAACGTTTAGATTTTAGGGACGAAGAATACCAGTTTAACATCATCGGTCTCAAATAAAAAATGTAATAAATAAACAACCGTTTATTTGCAAACAGATCTAAAAGTTCAATAAAATGCAAATCTTATGGAGAAAATTAGTGTACGATAGAAATTCCTTCATGAAATCATGGTACAAATTTTGTTTCACTAAATTACGTAAAACATAGAGTAGATACAATCATTCGGACAATTTCAATCAAATTATAAAAAATAACAAAACAAAAAAGAATGAAATTGAAAGTAATTTTTGAATAGGCTCAAGGCTGTATATGTAAAGAAAGAAAAAAGAAAATTGTCTTTATATTCCAAATGGGGGAATATTGGGTCTTTCGGCCCACTCTTACAATATGTGTAGTGATTTGTGTAGTATTTTTGTATTTAAGTAATAATAGTGGTATTGTTTGTATTTATTATTTTATTATAATATATATGCAATTATGACAGTGGTCAATGGAAATTTACTGTTGTGTCAGTAACTTCTAATGAACGAGCGTTGAGCTTCAGTATTTCTGTTAACAGATAAATGTGGAAATTTGCACAATGTATTTATTCTGGATGCTTGAAGATAAAACTCATTGTTTCTGGATCTTCTATTATAGGTATTTATATAATGTTTTCGACAATGATGAATGTGTGGGGTCAATTATGTCAACAAAAATATTTAGATTTAGATTTAGAAGACTTTATTAACATATCTGAAACAGGTGGGCCGTTGTTCTCCCCCCGGAGACGCCTTATTCGCTTAATAGGCGGGGCAGTGGGGGCACCCCTGGACAAAAGAGAGCTCAGCCTCTCTTGAGACATGGTCGTTCGTAAATTACAGGTAGACTGCTGCCTATATAAACTCTGATTTTTAAGTGAGATCCTAATAATTACAGTATACTTTACATGTTCAGATGTTTAATTTTTTGTCTTGTAGTTCTTTTGTTGCTAACTATTTTTGTCCAATTTTGGCGCCCCTAGGTGATGTGGCGCCTCTCCTACCCCCCTCCTCCTCCCTCCCTTGTTACGCTGCTGCTTATTCTCATGGCACTGAACGCAACTTCCTCATTCAAAATTCGGAAGCTATAAATGTTATTCGGTCTTCCAGAAGTACACACAAAATAGATCAGAGATGAACACAAATTAATTTTAGACAGCAACCCCAGCCGTTATATTGTAAAATAAAGCACAACACACCCAGAATGAACCCCTGAAGGTAGCAGTCCTGCCCTTCATCCCCCCAATATCATGGGGAGGCACCCTCTAAGTAAATAACCGTCGCCTAACGTGCCGGAAATTTCATTTTGGGCGAAGGTGAGCCGAAAGAAGAACCCTGCGGGCCTCTCAGTCTTATTAGTACAAAACAGCAAGTAGGCCTAGTAATTATAATTATTGTTGAAATCAAAGATATACCGAACAGAGGCGGGTCCCATCATCAAAGCGATGAATTTTCCACTTAAAGAAAATACAATTTCTTAATTTTTCGATAATCCCGATGGTTTGGGAAGTACATGAATGGGGCCGAAAGGAGACAGTTGGTAAAAATGAACTCGGATGAAATCAACCCTTATTGTGTTTGAAGGGATGATATCCATATGAATGTGGCCTACTGATACAAAGGATGTTACCCACAGACCAAGGTTTTTGTATCTCTCGGGGATGAACGGGTCTTATACAAAATTTTATAATTTATTATTTAGACTTTTTAAGGGGCGGATTGGTATTTTGACGGATTGGTCTCCTATTATTACTGATGAATTTTACTAGTAATACGTACAGTATGTACTTACTTTATCCAACGCCCAGTCTTCCTCAGTTAATCTTGTGCCGCGCCTGCCAGTATAGTGATGTCATTGTTAGGGCTCTGAAACGATTGACAAGTTATTTTAATAAGTGGTTAAATACAGTATGCCCTTAATATAAAGGTAGTGGGGTATTAAATAATTTATATTGTATACAGTAATGCTGAACAATACCTAGTATGTCTGCAGTGAAATAGACCCCAGCAATATCGTAATATAATAATAAATGAAGTTAGCAGACAGACGTCGTTCATTAATTTCCCATCCATTTTCGGAGTTGTAAGATACAGTAATTGTGATTTTCATGATATGTGGCCGTCACAAACAAAGTAACAACTGACCACAACAAAGTATTAGTAATATTTTATTATCTCCTTCCTCCGGACACTTCCATTTTCAGAAAATTGTTACAGTTCAATAATTGTAGCCAATCAGTGGTATTATTAGAGACGGGCGCATATACGATAGATGCTGATATACTCGTATAATAAAACACAAAAGCATTTCTTCTGCGGGTTGTGGTAAAATTAGCTTCTTCCCAATCTTTCCCCTGCTTTTAGCATGACAATTGTGAACCTTTTTAACGTGGTGTCTCAGGTGTCTGAGGCCATTAGGCAGGCCCGTATCCAGGATTTAATTTTGGGGGAGAGGCCAAGAACAAATTTTTTTATAAATGATAGGTACATCCGTAGGGATTTTAGTAGTTTTAGCTAAAACTGTTGCATTATTCATTACTTTTTATTAAATTTAGGGGGCAATTTAGGAGACAACTCTACGATCGATATTACATCTGATATTAAATGCTATACCTTTAATACTTGTCCTCTCCGAATGTATCATAATGCCAGCACCTTAGCATTTGTTCAACTATTGGCCAGTCCGGCCCTGAATCGATGAGCCATATAAATAGTTAAAATTAATGGTGTTTACATGGGAATGACAAGGGATAGAGGGTACTATCTGCCACCATGTGTGCCACCATTGTCTGTAAACGCGGGCCTGGTCACGGCCATGGGGTGGCACCCCCAGATTGTCTGCGGGGCTAAACCTCCCCAATCACAATAAGTTATGGCCGATTAATGTCATAAATATTTACAGCGTAGTGAATATGTGTGTGATAGCGTGGAAAATTTGATTAATACTACTTATAAAAACCAATTTTTCTTGATGGTCTTGGTACATCTGTTACATTTTTTGGTTAGAATGTGCTCTGTGAGGCTATGAATCTATGATGGTAGGAGCCTTGCGTCTCTAACACGGAAGGGTAGAAGTGTTCCTTACCGAGACTAACGGAGGGAAAAAGTCGAAAAACCTAACTGATGTGATAATTCACAATTAACAGCGTAGAACCATACCTGAGAGCACATTACGTTGATGAAATATTCCTCTACATTGCCAATTATATTATGTGGCCGTCAGCCCGTAACAAGCGTGTTTTGACCCATGGCCGTCCGCAGGATGAAATATGAGGTGGGTCAAGAGCGAATAAAAAATATTGAAAATTTCACATTTTTTTGTAATGGGGGGGGGGGTTGCAGATGGGATAAAGTAATATTATAAATAATAAATAAATAATTACGATGAATCCTCCTATTTATTATATTTAATATAAGTGGCCAATTGGGCAGTTTAAATAACATCAATATATGAGAAACAAAATCTGTGTGAGTGTACAATGGCAGCCTATTGTACGGTGTCCCAGTGGTCGGAAAAGGCGAATGCCAACCTTCGTGGAGTTTGGGCAAACAATGAAAGGACTTGATCTAAGTAAGAACTTATCCATTGTTTTCAATTTTTCTCTGTGAACACTCATCATACACAGTCTGCTCAGCCTGTTTTCAGCCAAGTTTTGATTCTTCGTAAAGTACTAATCGTTCTCTCTACGGTGCATGTAGCAAGCGGTAAAGTAAGAAATAGACGTATAGCTTGCTTTATCACTTCGAGAACGAGATTCGAGTTTTGCTGTAGTTTTCGCGCATTTTTGTTAAAAGTCTAGAAAATTTCATTTTTTCTTTTAATTTCTCGATTTTTATTACAAAAAAAAAAATCATAATAATCATGTTTTGTACCTAATTATTACCATTTCTTCCGGGTCAGATGATCCAACTGCTCATAGCTGTGGACGGCCATGTAATTTGGCCATAGTTAATGAACTCAATTTTATAATAATGTTAGGTCAAAGAAGTTCTAAAACAGTGGCCAGGTGGTTTTAGTAACGGCCACATACTATAAATCAAAATGTAAAAAACCTTTCTTCTCACTTTATGACACCTCATTTATACAATAAATGTTTCCTGTGTAATTGTAATTATACAAACTGTGGAGTATTAGATGGTCATTGGTCTGGTTTGCCTCTGAAACTTTTCAAGACATAGCGGGACCCGGCCTAATGAGACACTACGTATACTGGGTGGATGAACGATTTTCAGAAATTTAGGGATGGAAGTTGGAACCCAACTGGACCGTATACCTGCATAGCCCGTCAACGAGAAAAGGCCAGCAATTTGAATAATTTTGACAGGCCGGAGGTGGGACCTATCCCAGTCAATGACAAATGCTTTTTTAATGCAGTGCAAACCCCGCTGGGACGCGGGTCCTCCATGTCCCACCAACCGCCGTATAAACAGGAGCCATTGATGTTGGTATTGATGGTCAATAGACTGTTGTGTCCCATATTGATGTGCCTTTCTCAGAATACAGGTATGTCAGGACTTGAGGCGTCGTATTGGTACAAACTCTGACCGAAATTAGAGGATATGGAAAAAGCTGGGCTTGGCACGTAGATCGTGGGTTCGAATCCCGCCAAGCCCAGTTTTTTCCATATCCTCTAATTTCGGTCATAACGAGGAGGTTACCTCTTGAACCAAAGTTAATTTAATGTCAGTGTTATATATACCATATAATACTACAATGTAACAAACTCTGACGTTCCCCGAATGATTGTTGGCTCCAGTACCACACTTGTTACATTACTAAATCTTAATGCTTAAATTGATATTTAAAGCAGACGGCCAGAAAGGGTTTGAATAGGATAGGTACACCCCTAACTCTGGCAGATTGGCTTTGTTAGAAGCAAAGTCATTAGTTTTAATTTCTTTTTTATTTATTTTCTTATTGCATTTATTATGCCAGACAGAGCTGCCGGAACATTGTGAAATGCGCGTATCTGCAGCCCCTTGGTTGTAAGCACGAACATCCCATTTCAAAAGACCAGGTACAACGAGTCTGCTATCTTTCTTCATGAAAATCAAATTTGTACTTGAATGGGGAGGGGCAGCTGTGAACATAAATAATTCGCAATGCCTGCTTCTCTAAAGTAGGGGCTCCTAGCGAGCTGGAGGGTGGGGGGAGGGTATACAGTTCCTTTACGGGAATCTTCGTATTGGACAGGTTTCGTTTCGAAATAAAATAATTATGATTGGGTTATAGATCTCTTCTAATCTCGTTGCGTTGCGCTTCCAGTGCAGTGGCGATGGCGTCTCCACGTCTCGTGTAATGTATACCACAACTTTAAGCCTATATGGGCTTACGCTCATCGCCGTAAATGATGTATTGTCAGAAATGTATTTATTTTCTCTTAAATGTAGTTGTCAATTTTCTGGTCAATACACAATTATTATTATTATTATAAATCTCCAGCACAGGTAAATAGAATTGGCTGCAGTACTCAGTGGCTGCCCATGAAATGACCTTCTTATAAACAAACTTCGGTGGAAAGTATGATTCCTTTCAATAGTATTAGAGTACAGAACAAGGAAATAAATAAGCCGTAATGAATGAATGAATGTGTATTAAATATAGAAACCATTTAAACACAATAATTGTTAAACCCCACAAGAAGACCTATTACAATTTACCCTACCCCAAAACTAAATAAAAGAGAAAAAAATTCAATTAGACATGTTTGAACTAACTTATTAAGCTACACTTACATATTAATAACATATCTAGTAAACACACAACAGTCTAGTCCACTATTTCAAATAAGGATTCCGCACCTCTTCCCGTCTCATCAGCCATTTCCGGACGAATTTGGAAAATAATACACTATGGTATAACGCAAATAAAATTAGGACAGATTTCTCACTCTTACTGAGCAATGACAGCAAAGGCCTTCGTGGAGGTAGCGTGGTCGTACTTGTGTGAGTCTGTTCACACCCTGCGATCAGAGACTAGCTGCAACTCAACACAGGTATTACCTACAGAGGCGACTGAACAGGTTATTCGGATATAATCATGAAATTTCTTGTATGCGATTAATTTCATTAAAAAAACAGGTTGGGGCTCGAGTTTAAATTTTTGTTTTTAGGTGTCCTCACCTTAGACGGCGAAAGAAATTATTTTGACAATTTTATGCGGAGAGGTTGTGATGTGGCAGAGACTTGGTATAACAAATTTGGTGGCGGCTTGGCCTGCTCGTAATAAGCTCCACGTGGCACGCATCACCCGACAATAAAAAAAAAACTGGAAAAATTAATTGCCGCTTTCCCTGAAATGTAAATATTATGTTACTGTTTTCAAAACTGCCTGAAGATAATAGAAAACGAATTAAACTGGAATGTATGTGGAGTAGATCTGTTATTTTAGCGAAAAAAAAGCCAAAGAAAACATCCCATTAGCACCAGTAGGCTACGCTTCAATTATGTCCTATTATTTTTGGATCGTTAATCCATGTGTATACTCGTAGCTACATGACTACATTGCTGCATTTGTGCCCCTTTTTAGGGAGATTGATCTACCTATTGACATGGCGACCAATGTTCGACTTCCGAAAATTTCTTCACAACTTTTCAGTTCATGACCCCCTGCGCCTAAAACCACCCTCCGTTCAAAATGTTATACATATTGGTGTATGTAATATATGTATGTATAATTTGTATATAGATTTTAGGAAACGCTCTAACTTCCGTAAATATTATTCCATTTTGATGAAACTTGGCACAAAAATTGATCATACAAATGTCTTGATCGCGTTCGTTAACCAGCTAGATCCACTATTTAGTTACAAGATGGCGGCCGATTGAAACCTTATATAATTCTGATCTCAGTTAATAATTATTATTATTATATATTTTTTGACGTTTCTTTTGAGTTTTTTGAGAATAAACCCCCCCCCCCCCCCAATTGAGTTAGCCCCAAATAAAAAAAAATGGTCCCGAGGTATAATTTTTCTAAACCTACATGCAAAATTTCATCAAAATCGACAGAGTAGATTGCCCGGAAATCGACGCACAGACAGACAGACATACAGACAGACAGAGCGATAGCCAGACATTTCGTAAAAACCACTTTTTTGGGTTCCTGGGACCTGAAAACGTGTAATTCCGTTGAAATCTCGGAATCGGAAATTTCGACATCACAAAGCTTTCCTTATGCTACGTACAAATTGGAAAGCAATAATTTGATAAATAAAAGTTCATAGTCGGCATTGTGGTTCGAAATTTGGAACACAAGAGTGTTTTGTGTGTTATGTTGTGGTTGGGAAAATAATGAAGTACTTTTAATTTTTTATTACATACATAGCATAGGTAGCGTAGAGGAAAAGCAGGGTCTGCAGAATCTCCCTACACCTTATTGGCCAGAGCCGAAAGGAATTTTCTTAATTCTTACACCAAAGCTAGAAAATAGGAGTATATATTTATTTATAAACACTGGCCAAAATTGGTCAGCTTATCGATGTTTTTACTTCTGCCAACTAATAATATAAATAATACAGTACGGCAAGGTAGAATAACATTTATACACTGTATATATCACTGACGATTAGTCGAAATCGGTTGTGATTTCGGTTTTGTATGTAATATTATAATTATATAATTATAATGGGTTATTGATTCAATGCCTGAATTTGCATTTAGGGTTATTGAGGGCTAAACCTGAGGGCTGAAGGTGGACCCGGGGGAAATTTTTAGAAAAATAGTGGGGTTTGTCGCATTTTGTCAGCAAATAATTTTTTGTTCTTTTCAAACGAAAACTTTATTAACAAAACTGGAAACCGAGGGGCAGGGATTTCTTTTATTAAATTAAAAAAATTAAAAGGCGCAAAATAGTGAGTTTCTGATCGCCTTATTTGCTAAATATCGACGGGGCACTCACTCAGCCTCTCTTGAGATATTTTCGCTTGTAAATAGTTTTTTTATTTTTCGCCAAAAATTGTATGAACCAGCGTTATTGCAGAAAGGCTGCTGTCTACATAAAACCCCATCTTACGATGAAATATATTTTGGTATTATTGTTTTAAAATGTTAAATTAGTTTTACAATGTAATTTTTGTTAAATACCAGTAATATACATGTTGGCTACTTTTTCTCCAATTTGGTGTCCCTACGTAATGTCCTCTCCCTCGTTACGCTACTGCCTCCGACTATATTCAAATGAAGATTATGGTTATAAACCAGGTCATGATGGGGTGATAAGTACCTGCAAAATTGGCCCAAGCGTGGGTAATTTTGAGAGGGAAATGGCCTCGCAATCTTTTACGGGAAATGAGAAGAAAATTTTAATGGTGAATACTTTCCTTTTATTTCGAGTCATATTTTTTACGCGTCTCCATAAAGACTTCCATGACACACTATATTTTGGGTTTACGATATTACTTTAATTTTATGTTTGTATTATTATTATATTATTATTATTATTATTATTAGGTTAATAGCAGGTCTCTGTAGTTTCTCTCGCTTATTTTTTGACGTTTACGCGGGAAAAACCTATGATCAGGTGTTCAAGATATAAATTTACAGAAAGTATCAATAGTATAGATATTGTATCATTGTGAAAATCAATCCGTCTGTATGTAATGTCTTCAAGTTACCATTTAGGTTCCTAGGAATGAAGTAGTTAGGCCGGGACAAATTTTCTCCAAAAACGGAGCAGACACTTTGTGAAATACTGCGTATGATTTATCAAACCTACTGAATTATCCTTCAACATTCAGAAACCCCTAAAATTAAACAGTCCAACTAAATAAAATCCAAATCAACTTATATATATCAACTTGATGCCCACATCAGGTACAGGTAGTAACAGACAAAACAAAACA
This sequence comes from Psococerastis gibbosa, assembly GCA_963971405.1. Lineage (NCBI taxonomy): Eukaryota > Metazoa > Arthropoda > Insecta > Psocodea > Psocidae > Psococerastis > Psococerastis gibbosa. Next base: position 403,416 of record OZ020484.1, on the reverse strand, counting down.
AATAATCAGAGGGACGACAAAAAAAAAACAGAAAGCCACATCAATTAGGGACCTAAACAAACTAAAAAACAATGATGGCGCCAGGCAAAGTGTTTAGCTAACTACTGACATATGATGACGTGTGTTTAAAATTTAAAGATGGCGATACCATCTCCAAGGTAACGTTGCCCCTTAATTTTTTATTCGTACCTATATGTTTGACTTCATCTCTTCATGATGGGGGCTTTTAGTGAATCGTGTGAGTAGTTTCTACTAGTATAATTAACCCTTTTAATCAATAAGGAGTAGTTAAAGGTTTTAGGCTGGTAGGGATTTTAGAGATGTGTCTGTTAAATATGTGTTTTTTCTTAAATAATTATTGTTAATTGTAGTTTTAATTATAGGGTTGATAAAATAAAATACCTGACTTCAATTACGTTTACTATTGCTAAATGGTACTTGACTTGTACAATTAATGGGTTGACATAGAAGTACGTTGCCTAAATTATATATTATAGGGACAGCCAAACGTGAAAAACCATGTAGGGGCACCTAATCAAATTTCATTATTAGTAATTTAAATCAGGTTACATCTTTTAAAAGGAATGTTCTCCATCACGTAATATCTGGCCGTCACTAAAACACCGCATCATCTATGGAACGGCGGAAGGAGTAGCATAACTGCAAATAATAATTAGTGTTAGTGGTAAACACATATTACACATAAAAATGGATTTGACGTAATCGGTAGCTGTACAATCAATTTTTCTTGAAAGATTTAATTTTGTACAGATCTAAGGTTATTCTTGTCCGCGGCTGTTCGTTATAAGAAGATTATAGGTGCGCTATCTACTATTGCAATTTTGCGTTTTCTGAATATTTTATTTGGGATGCAATTTAATAACCACCTGAAGTGATGAGCGTGTCTAACACTGACTAAAGTGCTACTCCAAGTTACTTGGGCCAAGTATAGCTTAAGGGACTTTTATGGAAATTGCTTAACTTCCCAAGATGCTTTTAATTTATACACTACTGCTGGTGCGGAAATCATTTAAGTTACAGAAGCGGAAAGAGTGGAGTGCGCTTCTTACGTTAACACTGTAAGTTTTCAAGTGTTTCTCAAGTGTAGCTGACTAGACTGGGCTTACAAATAATGACACATACAATATATACATTGCCATAGGGTTTTCAACAGACTTTTTGAAATTTTCCCACGAACGAAATGTCAATTTTCTGTTCATTCCGAAAAATACGTAACTTGTTGTTTCTTGCCATTTAACTGCTAGTTTGTCTATAGTATTTTTTCCCAGCATATTCGCATACATATGCGTCGGCTTACTGTGTACAGCTGTTGCGTCACCATTGTATTATCTTCCATCCTACATGAGAAGAAAACAAAAGGAAGAAAACATCCCTGTTTAAAAATTCAATAAGACGTAACTACAGCACCAAAGAGCAGTAAAGGCACAAAGCGAAAAACAAATAAGAATTCTAGACCTTATTACAAATTTAATGCCATCTCCAAAACTAAAGGTTCTCAGCAGCCCCCAAACAGAACTTTGAGCCATTTCATACAACGCGATGAGGAAACAAAATGTTACATCTCAAATTCAATTAAAACTTTACAACACAGCCAAAAAGCCTGTCGTGCCAAACTATATTGAGACAAAGCAACTTTAAATAATTCTTCCTTAAATTAATCTTACTTTCAGCAATTTAGAAAAGACAAATAGTGGAAGCTATACAAAAGATTGACAGCTACAGATGAAAGCTGAAAGGTTAACGGCAAATAGAAATTTCACGGGGGGGGGGGGGGTTCAAGTTGTATGGATGGTTTACGTTTGCCATGGAGAAATTTCAAATAAAGTTTAAGGGGATGTGCTTGGAGAGGTTCTAGCCCTGTTTCTATTGAATTTGATCAATGGCTGTTATTAATTATTCAAAAATCATACATTGTAAGGAAGCACAAGTTCTCCGGAGATGTATATACATAATGGGGTGCGGTTAGCGCTACACCCTTACGGAATTCAGTAGAGGGTGGATTTGCTGTGGAGATGGGTTTAGTACTTGGGATATTGGAATAGGCGATGGTTTGGTAAGGGGAATTATATTGTAGGAATTTTGGTTTGGCGTTGATTTCGTGTATCCTACTGAGCTGAGTGACGGCAATTCACAGAGAATATAGCCTTCATTTCAATATTAGGATAGTTTAGCCATCAGCCATTACCCATTACTTTTATTGTTTAGCCAATGTACAAATAGTTCGAAGAATAGAGCATTAGGAATTGTATATGCTGAGACCTTAGCATCTTTAAACGTATTTTAAGCATTCCATTAAAAAATTTACGGGCCCGATAAATCGGCGAGTGATAATAAATATTTTTCTGTACCGGTTTTGAGAACCTGACCTCACCTATGCCTTGCATTGATATTATGTCTCAGAAGAGTACTAAGTACCAAGTCTTTCTTAGTCAGTTCACTTGAGTAGACATGTGGGGACGTTCAATAAGTATCGAGAAGAGCGTGACTGGAGGCAGAAAGTACCTAGTAAGGCTGACCGAGGATTGGAGGATTACCCGAGAAATTGTTGGTTACGATTGCGAGTTGTCTGGGCCTTCACGAAAGTGTTAAGTGATGTAGTGGACTCTGAAAAAATCAATATTTAACCCAATACAGATACAACTTTTACTAGCTTACGGTATGTTGCTTTAGGTACCGTAAATAATTATGTCATTTTCCAAAAGATATTGCAAGATGTAAATGTCACTCAAATTTGTTGACCTCATGGAACCGCAATGGAAAATAGTCATTGAGGTGCTCCAACATAACCTTTTTTATGATTAATGGTGTTCAAAATTGGGTTAAGAAGGTGGCGTGTCCAATTCTGTTGAACTGACAGGAAAGAATAAATTACATAAATTGAGAGATCAATTCGGGGACCTATTTCGTTCAAATTGGAGCATTTGTCCAATGACCCTGTATTAATCCTATGATTATTACTTTTATTGACATGATTTTTTCCTCGGGAATATCTCAATTTTTTACCAGTTGGAAGCAAACTAGGGACACCGCGCTATTTAGATGCTCTGGTTTTATCACTTTCTGAAGGATGGGAACGTTTTCACACTCCCCTCAATATATTGTAAACTAATAATATTAACACGTTCCCGGCTGAAGATTAATATGACCGAGAAGAAGCCTTTCATAGTGTCCAGAAGGTACAATGAGAGTTTAATAGAGTCTAAACTCTCATTATTATGTTCTTTTCTTTTGTTTACGAGAATTAATTATTTCCATGCCATGTCATCTAAAGTAGATACGACACAGTTTCATTCTTAGCCTACTTCAGAGGTTCTCAAACTTTTTTCGTCGCGGACCGCTAAATGATATGAAATTGCATGGTGACCCACTAAATTCTACATTGCAATTTTTATTTCGATTTCCTTCCAAAAAAAAAATGGGCTTACAGTCCATAGCGTACGCATTGGCAAGCCAGGGGGTGGATCCAGCGACCAATAAATATGATACCTTGCCTTACTAACACCCCCCCCCCCTCTCCCCCGAGGCAAACTTTTCAAAGGATTGACCAAAGGAAACGGGTTTCCACGCATTCATTTTACGACTCTAAAAAGGGGGCCCGAGTGTCTCCCCCGGAGGAAATTTTTTTTGAAATTGTAAGCAGAAAATGGTGGGTTTGCTATCGGTTTTTGACGGTTTTGGCCGCCAACCCCGTTCCCGCCAATCTTTAAAAAATATATAAATTAAATTGGAAAAAAACTTGTCATTCAATTCTATCTAGTGTATAACTGGCAGACGAGACCACGCCGCGACCCACTTGGAATTTTTTAGCGACCCACTTTGGGCGACCCACACTTTGAGAACCCCTGCGGCTTATTTCATTTAAAAAGTTACAAACCTCTTTAAAATAATACCGGGTGGCACTGTGTGCTTTTTATTTTTCTACTAGTGGCCAATGATTTACAGCTACAGCCCTGTTTGATGTTCGGCTCGCTAAGTTCTATTAAATTGCAGAATGTATTATTAGTGACGAATGTATTGTGACGAATATACAAGACGCATACAAATACATCGATTACAATTTTAAAAAAATTTGATCCGCGGCTGAAGCTACATTTAAGAAATATTCAAACATGCGTTACTGAACGAAACTGCAACGCATTTGAAAACTAACAAGATCTGCAAAAAATATCAGTTTACACGCTGGCGTAGATAATGCGATAAGCTTCGATGACAAAAGAACCGATCAAAACAGCTACTATAACTCACAATAGGCAACAAAAAAGAATTCTTCTTATTCGCAATACAAGAAGTAGCAATAAGCAGATGTCCTTTACAAATTTGTCAACAATGTGAAAGATGGGCGGCTTCTTTGTTGTAAAAAAATGGGACAAATTGACCTGATGATACTGTGCTGTACTGTCATTTGAAAAACAGAAATGTGTTTACTCGATTACGCTCCAACCCCTAAATAGCCTTCTCTGAAACCCAAAAATGGAGGGAACCTCCGAACCTTTTTCAACAGTCGTGCAACCGTGCTGATAACGGATAAATATTTTTGTTATTGTTTGCTGGAATAATGTTTCGATAGCGAATGTTAATTTTTGGGATGTCGGGCAGAGTATTCAGCTATTTTGATTTTGATACTGTATTTTCACTGCGATTTAGGTAACGGTTACCGAGATCTTCATATTTCTTCCAGTGGTAAAAGCTGATTTGGGGATGTTTGCATACCTCGCTCCATAAAATACGCATTAGTGAAATTATTGTTGGTTTCGTAATTATTCACCGACGACCTCTGTATGTGCAATACACTATTACCTATAATTAATTCATAATTCATCAGTTAATTATATCATTAATTAATTAACTATTATTAAAATTGTAGTTAAAGCCACTGCATTGATGACAATGGGACATCGATATCAATAAAGCAGCAGCCACAACATTCCGAGTGAACAATTTTCCCCGAGAATGAATGAAATGAGAATGAGGTGGTGCACATTTTTACCACAACTACAGGTATCATGAGCCCCTGCTGCCACCCGCGGCATGAGCAACTACTCTTAAAACTTAACAAACTTATTCGGCAAAATATTGTACTTTCTTGTGGAATAACACGTAGTTCAAAAAATGCTTAATTCCTGTGCTACTTTCCATGAGGTTTCAGTCAAGAAATAAAAAGGCGTTACCGACAACCAATGATGCGAGGCGTCAAAACAATTCAAAAAAAAGGAAGCCGCCCTCAATTCGTTAAGCTATGACTTGAACCACAGAGCATTCAAAATCGAAAATCACTCATCGGTAATCGACAGGTGATCCAAATTAGGCGACATGCAGTGCAAGAAATTACGCATTCCAAAGAGGAAAAAACCGAAAGTTTGTAATACATGGGGGATGCGCAACTGGCGTGACGAGGAAGCAGGTGATCCCCCCCCCCCCCGGCTCCCGGGGGCGACGGGAGGGGTGCTACCTCTTAATTGGGGCAGGTGCGCCACCTCGCGGGTGGTCCCTCAACTAGACGCTCTTCAAATGTCCTTATAATTACATGTTTGAAAGTAAACAAAACTGGCGGAGATGCATCGCGAGACATGCTTACAACTTCATTACTTTCCCGTTTTTTTATTAATAGTTTTTTTTTCGTCTGGTTTTCGAACGAGCGGGGCGAGGTTGCTTTTAGTCTACATCTTATAACTAGACAATAATTTAATGAATGAGTTATAGGCGATGATTTTTCTTTGGCTGAATTTCTCGGAAACGGACACTTGCCTACATTGAATGCCATGCTACCTGTGGTCTGCCACTGTAATTTATATTAGTTGTCATTTGCTTTTTTTTTTCTTCAGCCAGATACAAGGTGATTTAATGTGTGGGGTTAGATGGATTTTTATTTTCAATAAAAATGGCTTTGTCTTGCGTACTGATGCACAGGTTTTAAGCCCATAATAAAATCGGCAAAATGCATCATTCCTACATTATACAAAACACATATTTTTTGTGAATGATCGTCAACAATTAAATGACATGAATAACTTAGCCTATGATAATTTTTCTTAGACTTAAATAGCTAGTTACAAGGGCTTTCACGTCAGTGCCGGGTTTGGGCTTGTGGGGGCCCGTGGGCCCGAATTATGTGGGGGCCCTTTCTCGGGGAGAAATTTCTAATCCCCTTAGACGAATATCCCACAATAAATTATAAAATGGTGACACAGGTTGCAAAATCATTATAAAAAAGAAAAGCGATTCTTAGTAATATAAAGTCAAGTCAATAGTACAATACAAGCCTAAGGGCTACTCAACTAAAGCTGTAGACACTGCGGTGTATTTTTAAAAGGAATAAATTAATAGGTACCTAATTATAAACACAAAATTTTAATTTATTTAAAGATGCACTCTTCGACTCTTTATTACAGCAAAACTGTCAATTATATCGTCATAATTTAACGCTGCCACTATGTCGTGATTTATATTCAGCATTGAAAGATGGCTAAGCCGAGCTTCAGAAGAACTGGTGCGACGAGGATTTTTTATGTGTTTTAGTACGGAAAAAGATCGCTCGCTGCTTATGTTGCCACTCATTATAACTAAGTACATCTTCAAAAGTACTTCTACATTGGGAAAGCTATCAGCTACTCCTCTTTCTAAAATCAAATTGTACATGAACCGTTCAAAACTGATACGTTTTTCTTCGATTATATTGTTTTTTTGTGCATCATCTATCACAAATAATTTCACAAACTCACGAAACTGTACTAGCTCGAAGTACAAGTTACCGTCCAAGTCACCTGTGTAACAACTCACCAGGTTCTCTGCCCTAGTTTTCAAATCATCAGGGCTTATTTTTTCTAAATATTGTAAAAATCCAAATTTCCTATTTATGTCTTCATATGCTGAAATTCTCCGATCCAATGATTGCATAAACTGGTCAATTATGGGAATGAAACTTTCGATTCGGAATTTCTCGCTATGACTGAATTCAGCTTCCTCAGTTTTCCCATAATCCAAAGGATTTAGCCTCACATTTCGGATCCGCTTCCGCAAAGTTTCCGATTTATAAGAATTGTGCCCACACAATTCAACACCCTTTTTCTCATATTCTTGGAAAGAATCCCTAAATTCCCCAATGAAGATCTTAAGGGACTCCATCACACTGATCGAAGTATTAATGTCGATTCTTGGATTCTGGAGATTGATGTTTACTGCATTCACCCTTGCCAGTATATCGTTCCAAAGAACAGCGTAAATTGCTATCTCCAACGTGGTAATTTGCAAATAGAGTCCACTTGCTTGGACATCTTCTTCGGAGAGATCTTTAAGGACTTCTCGTATTTCGTTATAGCCCAAAACTAGGCTATTAGTAGCTTCCGCTCTTGAGGACCACCGGGTTAAACTGATTCTTTTGGGCACTGGTATGTTGTGGCCATACTTCTTCGCAGCACTTTTTAGAACATTTGAAAGGACGTTGAACCGAGCTGTGGAACTTGTAAAAAATACATAAATTTGCTCAAGAAAGCTAAAAAATAATTTCGATTGGGAGCAGGAGTCCATCGCTTTTGTGCCCACTAAGTTGAGGGAATGATTGAAACATGGAACCCATAAAGCCAAAGGATTCTCATTTAGCACCAAAGTGCGTAGACCACTATATTCTCCACTCATAGCGGAAGCATTGTCATACGACTGCCCACGAATATCTTTCAAATCCAGGCCGAACTTTTTTAAAACTTTGTTGAGGCCATCAAATAATTCTTTAGCTTTATGGCCTTGGTTTGGCATAAAACTAAGAAATCTTTCCTTTGGTGTGCTTTCTTCTAGATACCTGACAATCACAGTCATTTGATCTATATGGCCTTCGTCAGTTGTTGAATCTACCGAAACCGAATAATATTTGCAGGCTTTTAAGCGTTTAATTATTTCATCGCTAACTTTGGTGGACATCAGCGCAATTAATTCTTCGCAAATGTGGGCAGATAGGTAGTTAACGCCGCCACTACCACTGCCACGATTTCCATGCTTCTCTAAGTGGCCTACTAAAAACGGATCATATTGTGCAATTAGCTCAAGGACTCCCAAATAATTGCCATTTTTGGTTGATCCCAAAATTTCGTTGTCCCCTCGAAAGGCAAGTCCTCGTCCAGAAAGAAATATTATGACGGAAATCAATCTGTTTAGAACGTTTCGCCAATAAGCAATGCTCTCCTTCACTTGTGTGGCCAACTCACGATCAATACGCATTGCCTCGTTTGAGAGATGCTTAAATTGGCAAACTATTTGCAAATGCGTTACGGTAGTTTCATGTCTTTTCAAACGCTCAGACGCATGCTTCCAGTCAGCAAACCCTTCAGTTGAAAACTGATTTGCTGATTTGCAGAGCAATTTACAATAAAAGCAGTATAGCTTCCCCGTACTAGGTGAAAAACATAACCAAGAGCGGCTTATAGACTTGCCTGCCTGAGTTTGACGAAGGAATAAACTTGCATGGCATTTTCTTCTTTTCACTGCATCTACTTGTCCCAAGCTTTTTTCTTTCAAAATATCTTCATTACAATGCTGAGTTTCCAAATTTCCTTTCTTGATCCAATAGTCGATGTGTTGTTGACTAAGAACTGCTGGCCACAATCCCACGTCATTTTCTTTGCAAAATCCATCATCAGCAGTATTTTCGGATTCGTCATTGTTATCAATTACTGCCTACAAGTAAAACAATTACAGTTGTAATTAATTTTGTAAACAATCCTTTCGGCATGGCCGACTCAAGTTTAGGTAGGTTTAATTCATACAGTAAATTAACAGGAGTCCCCCATTTTTAATTCCATAAGAATTACTGGGGTGAGTGGGGTCGGTAATTTTTGATTGCGGTCACCTTAATTAAGTAATTAAAGTCAAACTCTTACCTCTTGGGTAGGGCTAGCAATAACTTGAGAAGATGCAGGAAAATCAGAATCACCACTCATCATTTCAACAAAATTAGAAGTAGAACTAGGAGTAGATGGACCCGTCTCTATTTTTGTTACAAAATCCGTTATACGGCGCGTTTTAGATAAAACATCTTGAATTTTGTTTTCTTTATCTGCTGCGATTTTCCGCTTTTCACTGCCGCTTGCATATTCGCGTTTTCCCTTGTGACGATCCATTATTTCACTACGGAATCAAAAATAAAAATTGTAATAAATTAGTTTTTTCAGAACTCACTAGCCAGAGCCTAATTATCTAGTCCACTTGTTCCTATTGCCCTACTTAAGATGAAATGTGCAGCCACGTGGTCACCACAAAATCGAATACATTTTATTTTTTATCCCCTTTTGTATAAAACATCTCAAAATTCCGAATCATGCGTCTTATAATATAACATTTTATGACATATAACATTTTAGACCAATGAATTTTATATTTATAACGTGCTCGATTTTGTGGCGACCACGTGGCTGGGCACATTTCGTATTAAAATTAATAGGCTTACAAAGTTTTGATGCGTTCTGTGAATTGTGGTAAATGGGCGCAGAATACGAAAAATAAGGACCTTATCTTATAAAGAACAACTATTAGGTACTGGTACTTCCGCCTCTAATATAAGAATTAACTTATGCTACTTACCTTAACAATATACCAACCAGAAAGTGCTGATAAAAGTAGTTTCAATTTAGAAATTTGATTTCAAATTTTCAATTTGTATTTAATGAAGCAAAACAATCGTGGTTTCAGAGCAGGAGTGGACATACTTCATTTTTTGTTAAATTTTTATCAAAAATGAGTCATTAATGCCACGATGCGTTCGAATTTCCCGCGAAAATTTAAAAAGTTATCTGTTTTGATTTTTTTTAATTTTTTCAATTTTTTATTTGTATTTTTTCGTTTTGTGGGGGCCCCATTTTTGTGGGGGCCCTGGGGCCCGGGCCCACAGTGCCCCATAGCCAAACCCGGCACTGTTTCACGTGATGAAGCAGTCATCTGCTTCATTATTAAATAGGTACATAGGCACAGCACCTCCCTGAAGTTAAATTACTCTACTTGAAATCTGGAACTACGGGCATGATTGTTTTGCAATGAATCGTATGCGGTCATGTGGATACACATGTGGACCAGTATTACAATTTAAGGCTGTACTGTCTAAAATTGCATCCCCCAACTCTTCGTCTATTTAATTCGCAATTACCAGTCAAGGCACAGTAACAACTGCCTTTCAAGTCCAATTAAAACAGTAAAGCCCTAATCTGCCGTTAAATTGCGAATGCATACAAAATAAACATTCAAAGTTTCAGCGGCTCTAAATCCCCCCCCCCCCCTGACATCCCCTACACTAGGCAACCCTTAGCAAACGTCCATCGCTAGACTGGGCTACTAAATATACTGATTAAGCCCAGACTAACGTTACATACGATAGATTGCAGTTAAAGAACAGTAGGCTAAAAGGATTTAAGTTTCGATAGCGCCCCTTGATTAAGGATCAACCCTTAGAGTTGGCTCCCTCCCTCAACATACTAAATGGTGCTGCCGCTAACCCTTACCCTGTTTTATTTCCATGTCCCACCTGAACGCTCCTTTAACCAGAGTGGAAGCTCTCTGCCAATGTCTATGGTTAGGAATTCCTCAATGTAGTGGCACTGAATTTGAAGTGTCCTATGCGTATACACTTATAGTTTTAAATAGGTGTATTGGGACAGATTAAATTCATTCTTGATATACTCATATTTTATCAAGAGTTCCCTGTGGTTATACCTCTCCTTAGCATATGTTAACCACAATACTGAGTCCTATTTAAACTTCAATATATTCAAATTTCCGGGAACATAATTCTTCCCCCGTACGCGTCGGAGCCGGTACAAGTGTTCAGAAGGCTGTCATGAACTGTTCTTGTCCCTCATCGGTTGCCTCGTTTTGGCAATGGATACTTTATATTAGACGTACTTCAAACGCATTCTATGAAAATGATCTCGAAATGTGGTTAGGTAAATTGTTTTAACTATAGGTCCTTTAACTTTCTCTCAATCAATTTTAGTTAAAGGGTTTGACGCTTTCCAAACCTAATAACTTCGACCTTAACCAAAACCCTTCGAAGATGCATGCAGATCTATAGTCCCCTAAACAGTCAATCCTAACCCTCTGGAATTAAGTATTAAGATGAAGTAAATGCATAGGGAGTGGATGATTCTACTGTAAGATAGGCAAATATAAGAGTGATTAAAAGCGGCTTATTAGTCTCCAAGGCTACAATATTTCACGAGAAGGGGGCAGATACGATAAATGTAGATTTGATCGCTACAGCAAAGGTATAAGATAAACTTGGAGTGTGTCAGTTTGCCTTTCAATTAAGCTCCCCTCAGCGTCCCCTTTTACCCCTTCTGTCATGAGAGGGGTGAAATTAGTAATATTCTTGGTGTTTGACCATATTTTCGTCGATTAGATATTGAGACAGATTTATACCTGGGGTGGGGGTAAGGTTAATGTAATTCATAACGGGCCCCCCTCCCCCTCTCTGTGCCACGTGATCTCTCCACTGATAATATGTTCGCCATTCATTTTAATCTGTGCTGAGCTGTCTCTACGGTTAATTAATTCATTTTGTATGTATGGGATCGTTAGGCATTTGTCCAGGGGTGGCTTCAGAGAAGAGAGGGAGGGGGCTGCTCGAATAATTCATTTACTAATGTTAATTAAGAGAAGCTATGATTTAGCCTGTAATAAATTCGAATGCCATTTTTTCGGTCAGGCGTTTCATTGTTGTGATACACCGATGCGGCGATGCGCAGAACTTAATTTTCAAAACTACGACTAAAATACAGGGTACTTGATAGGATCAATTGCAATTTAAAAAAATAAAAAGCAGTTGGAGCCGCTCTCGAAATATCTTATTATGCAAGCAGTATAACAGCGAAGTTATTCTCAGTAAAGTATGAATATCAAATCCAATTCTACATTTTATAATTTCTATTGTTTTGAATTAGGGGATGTAGCAGCCATCTCAAATTTTTCTGGGCTGCCCTGTATGTTTTGACAAAAAAGTTCTGCTATCAGGAGCGCACTGTACAACGATGGTGCCCATGCAGGAATTGTTTGACTACTTTTGGCTGATTTTATCCAGGAACTAGTTTTGTGTTGCTAAAACATTTTTGTCCAGTTCCTAGAGTATCACCAAAAAAACCTTTGCTGGCTTCAAAAGTAATGTCTCGCTATCCACACTCATATAGAGCCCATTCACCCACGTCACAAAATATACAACAGTAAATTAACTTAGTAGTTTTTCCTTTATCCTCAGATAATTCTCCTATTGAACGAAATGAAAAAGTATACCACGAAAATACTATGGATAAAGTGGTATTCACACTCGACATCACATACTTGCGAGTTGCGAAGCCTACAGGACGATTTAATGGATGGCATAACTGACAAGACGTATAAAGCGAAGGTTTATGGGTTAGCATTTTTAAAGGTTTTCGACTCCCCCCCCCCCCCAATAACCAATCTCGGGGAGTAACTATCGGCAGGTTCGAGTCATTGAATTTAGTTGTAGGCCTGCCTAGATCCTACTGGTACGCCATGTACCTGCCTCATTGGCTGGTGACTGCATCAGTTGACATAAGACCGACCGCAATGGTTCCGAGCGTTAATTTACTACCTGACAAATTATACTGTTTGATAATGAAGTTAATTCAGCCATATATTATTCGATTTTGGTCAAACGGGTATGCTAAAGCACCATTCAGTGGCGTATACATTCGGGAGGGGCCGAGTCCAGCTCGCCTCTCACTACAAACTTATAGCCACAACACAGAGACGACGTTGAATACCGCTTACTGTTGAGCCGAACATCTTTTAGATGATCCAAATTATGCATTGCAAAAACTAGCTTTACTTAATTTTGTCTTACATTTCCCCATTTCGGGAGGGGCCCTGGCCTCCATATAGACGCCACTGGCACCATTCATAGGTCAAATGCACCTTCCATGCCTCAAATTACATCATTTCTCGTCCGTTTATTCTCTAGCATTAATTTTTTGTATTGTTTCTCTGCTGTTTTTGGGGGTCATGTCGACTTTATTTTGCTTTCAGTTATAAGTGTTGGTATTGGGTATATAACTATATGTATACGTGTATGGTAATAATACAATATATGGTGCTTATCGTCTTAATAAAGAAAAATCTGATCGATGAGTTCGTGGTCTGTCTATTCGAGCAGGACACTAAACGGAACACGCAAATAAAAAATATAAAAACTTATAACTCTACAGATTGTTGTGTCCAAGAAACGTGGCTTTATGCAAGCTAAGAGTCACTACACTGGCTATAATATATGACGAGTTAACATTATTATGTCTATATATTTATTTTATGAACATGAGTTAAATGAGAAAATGAGTTAAAATGTACTATTACTTTTTTCGCACCGACCACAATAACTATTTAGAAAGTCAAATTATCATTTCCAGAATTCAATGGTCTAATATATTTGTCATTTATGATATTGCTACCTAGCTCTTATGTTATTGAAGAATTTCCGAATAAGTCTTTAGTGTGTAGGTCCAGCAAGTCTAGGTTTTACATCATTGCTACACTACGGATCAAGTTTTAAAACAGAACGGAATGCATCTTTATATAATAATAAAAATAAAAAAATACATTTAACCTAAGATAATGTTGTGGGGTGCCTGAATCCAATTAGTTCTGTCACTTCTGTCAATGGAAAGGACAGGAATTAAATATCTTACAGGTTGGCTCAGAATGAACATGTGGCGGAAATTGCATTGATAGTCACCTCCAAAAGATTGGGGGAGACAAAGCATGGCACCAAACAAATACACTTGTTCAAGGGAAAGCATTTAGGGACGGTATTTATAAACTAATTTATGGCTCAATAAAACATTATTTTATGTCCAAATTGAAAATGAATATGCATTATTATTGTATTACTGCACCGTCCTATAATATATTTATAGCTAATTTTCAAGCATTAGTGTAAATTCCCGAAATTTCTGGGGGGGGGGGGGGCTTTAGGACCCGAAGACCTTGTTTCCCCGAAGAAAAACAATGGTAATTGGGCCCAAATTAGTAAGTTTTTACTAATTTGTTATCGTGGAGAAAGGTGGGCCCGGGGGTCTCCCCCGGAGAAAAAAATTAACGAATAGGCCCAAATTAGGGAGGTTTTACGCATTTTGCAAGCAGTACAGTTGCGATTTTACAGACGAATAAACCTACCACTGAGGGGGGATTGGGGGTCTCCCCCAAAAAAGAAACTTGAAAAAATAGGTCTGAAATATTGGGGTTTAAGCATTTTGGGTAATATATTTTTGTGAAAGTACTTGGTCAAGATGTTGATTTTGTTTCATGTGAAATAAGCATACCAAGAATTAATTTTCCTTTCGCTATTGTGGATACTATGCCTTTCGCCTCCATAACGTCTTTGTCACCAGAAATCCGGCGGGGGAGGGGGGCTGCGGGTGCTTCTGGGGGGCTACGGGTGCTTCTGGGGGCTACGGGTGCTTCTGGGGGGCCCAGGACCCCCTATTTAAGGCAATGTTTGCAAGCAGTACAATTGAGATATTACCTATATAACGACGAATAGACCTACCATTAAGGGGGACCCGGGGGTCTCCCCCGGAGAAATTGTTTGAAAAAATAGGTCTGAAATATTGGGGTTTCAAGCATTTTGATTAAGATATTATTTGTGAAAGTACTTGGTCAATATGTTGATTTTTTTTAATGTAAAATAAGCATACTAATAATTAATTTCCGTTTCGTTATTGTGGATACTATGCCTTTAGCCTCCATAACGGCTTTGTCATCAGAAATCCTGGGGGGGGGGGGGGGCTACGGGCGGACCTGGAGGGGGGGGGGGCTAAGCCCTATTTACACCAATGTTTTCCAGTTACATATGAATAGTTAATAAATTGTTTATTTTTCCATGTTTACAAAAAAAAAAAACAATAAACAATAAAAAACACTTTTTTCCCTATGGGCTAGGCCGAATTCAGGTGGAAATATTAATAAACTATAGTCAAAACTCACTAGGCGTTTGATGTTATTCAGCGTTTCATTAATGTTGACAACTGCCACCATTCATCAGTACATATAAAGGTTTTCCTCTTCAAATTCCGATCAATTACACAGATTTCTAGGCACCGCGCACCAAAACCATAAAGACTATCTTTATAACTACGATATGCAATAAACTGCAATGAAGGCTGACCAGAAAAAAATAATTGGAGGGTATTTGAATCAATTGAAGTAATTAAATGCCTCGTGAAAATAATTTTTAATTTTGAGTTTCTTAATATTTCCAATACAGACTTTAGACAATTTATCAGTTCTGCCTCGTCAGCTGTAGGCCACAAAGATTGATCAATATGCTGGAGATCGATCGATTCCGTTGTCTCGTTCACATTCATACCATACAAGTTTACTTTAAGCCGCAATTTTTGTAAACGTGGATTGTTTTTCATAATTGCTTGCAAAGCACCAGAACTAATGATATTTTCTCCGTCAATAATCAGAAATTTCAAGCATGGTAGCTTAGATGAAAAGTCAACTATGCAATTCTCGGTGATCTCCGGCCATGCGATAGCTATACGGAGATATTCGAGTTTACATTTTAGAGTGTCTCCAAATAAGTGTTTTGCGACTGAATCTGTAAGATCTTTGCAGCGAAATAACTCTAATAGTTTTAAATTTGGCAAAGACCCTAACGCGGCCCCTGTATTTTCAGTAAATGTGCAGTCACTAACAAAAACATGAGTTAATGTTAATAGGCTTTGAAGCAGAAAAATTATGCTAGGTTCCGAGCACTCTTTCAAGCGCAAATTTAATTGTTTTTAAATTAGTAAATTTGGTGGCCATACGAGTCAGATCTTCATCGGAATAATGCACAATGCACAATGCAAACTTTTCTATTGCTGGATTTAATGACTCTGAAATAGGTGCAATGTGATGGTCTTCATTCTGACTGACATTTTTTACAAAAATGTCATGCAATTGATAACCGGAACTTTGAAAAAACTTTAATACTGGATCAAAGCAGATTTGGTAATCTTCAAATTGTTCCCCCTCAACGTAGATGGACCGCAACATCGGCGACTTATTGGCTGTACAGCGAAATATCTCCATCATATACGGCTCAAACACAGAGATT
Source organism: Psococerastis gibbosa (assembly GCA_963971405.1). NCBI lineage: Eukaryota > Metazoa > Arthropoda > Insecta > Psocodea > Psocidae > Psococerastis > Psococerastis gibbosa. The sequence goes on along the minus strand of OZ020484.1, from coordinate 387,302 downwards.
TTAAATTGAAAAACTCTCTCTCAGAAATACTTAAGTGTTCCAGGTTGCAGTAACATTCGTTTCTGGTACTTCTCTGACCGATCTTGAAGTTCTGCATATTTGGGAATCCATTTAAAATATAGGGAAGGCACGTCAGCTGAAGAAAACAATCGAAAATGAACTGAACTTCCTTGAAACTTTCACCATATTTTACAAAAAACGTTTGTTCATGATTTATTTGTTGCTTGCAGCCAAGAGCGTAAATTCGAATGTTAACAATAGCTTCTAAATTTGAGATGTCACATTCATCGAGTTTACTGTAATCGACAACAATCACGTCGTTCTTGATAAGGGACGTGGCATTTGAAAGCTGGTACCAACGCCGATAGACGAGACGAGTGTTATTTCGGTCGGGAAGCTTGAGGTTGGAGAAAATTTGAATGAGTAACTCGTTAGGCAGGTCATTTAAATGCAACATTTCTGATTTAAGATGTCACTACTACTACTTTGTATACTGTGCACAATGATCAAATGTCTTAGTGGAACTGATAATGCCTATATTGTCCCCAGTCTCCTTAGCGATAAATGTAGTACACTAATCGATTGGTTTCGTAGATATCTGATAGTAACGTCTGCACTGATGTAAGGATTCAGGCGAATCATCATTTTCCTCAGTTTCTGGTGGTCTGCTTGGTCTCTTTTGGTTTTACCGATTCATATTTACGTGACAGTATATCATCGCCCAGGCGGGTATGAGGTACATACAAAGATTTGTAGAACCGCAGCAGGGGGCCCGGGGTCTCTCCCCCTTCCCCTGAGGATTTATTTTGAAAAGTATTTACGTATCACGAACGAAATTTTGGATTTGACAGATTATTCATAAATACTTGTGGGGAGATTTCATATAAGCAGCGGCACTGCTTCGCAGGGCGGCAGTTTCTCTTTTCATTATAAATAATAATCTGAGAATTTAGTTAGTTGCTGTAGCTAATTAAATATCTCCGTAAGTAATGACCATGCACGACCATAAAATCAAACTTGGTATGAATGAAACCAAGAATGAATATAAATAATACAAAACAGTTGGCAAAATTGAATTCAAAGTATGAGAATTGAGAACACGTACGAGTATAAAATTGCCCAATGACCTAGCGGTTAACACGTTGCCTGCGCTGTCATCCCATAATGAATGACGATAAAATTCCTTTGAATCGGCGCTGCAGTATTGGCAACATCGGATAACCGAAATTTTGTTTTGTAGTTGGGTACAAGGCACAAATTTCATTTCTCGATAACTTCGTTGTTTTTTAAGACCTGCGTGAACCATAAATAATTTTTCGGCTCATTCTTCTGCCCTTCAGCTAAAAACTATAGTGGCTAACGTATTTGAATGCCAGTGCTCTAAACAGAAGTTTGCTTGACATCCATATACGGATCCCATCTTGATTTCTGACAAATTCACTGTCATCCGCAAATGGATGCCAGTATGCGATTCAGACTGCACCATTTTCAAACTCGCAGCCAACGTGTTAAAAATATCACAAGCACAGAACCATATAAAATTATGACGAGTATTCGGGACTATTGAAATTTGTAAGTTGAGCCTTTACCAAAAAGAAACAAGGTCAAAAGTGAAATATTGCGATTATCTGGGAACAGGAAGAGTAATAGTCTAGTAGAGTAGTAGTACCGAAAAACAGAGCCGTACCGGTACCAATTGATAGTCTAACGCAGCCGAGCATTATTAAGTAGATTTAATGCCCTGTTTAAACAGGGCAGTCCGGTTCCCTCTTTTACAGCACTGTGCTTCCCGGGGGAATGTTTTTGGACAAATAGATACGAAAAAGTAGGGTATACGAATTTCGATAGCAGTCAAGTTAAGGATTTTCAGACTTAGACTTATTCCTCAATTCAGGTGCGAAATAGTGGGGTTTTACGTGTTTTGGTAACAAAAAAAACAAAACCTCAGATTTTACATACGAAGTTGCTTAAATAACACCCCCGTTACTTCCGCGGGCGCGGGGGGCGCAGCATTGCTATAGGCACACTTTGGATCCCAGGAACAATAAAATAATTTAGAAATATGCGTCATTAATAAAAATATTCAAATTCAATTTGTTATCCATGTTGACCATAACATTATATAATTAATAATACATACTGTATATATTGTGTATTGACTATCACTCCCATTTTTTTTTTTTAATATAATGAGACAAGGTATAGGGCGCACCGAAGGTCTTGCGGGGGGGGGGGGGAGCAGAAGTAATTTACGCCACTGGATGACTTTATTCATTAAATTGCAAGTAGGGGGCCACGAGTTTTTTGAATAATTAGGAGCAAAATATAACAAGAATTCATAGCAAGACTTAGTTTTTCGATGGATACACATGTCTTTATCGCAATGCTTTTCTCTATCACAATACCGCCAGGCGCCAATGTACATCATTTAATTCCAACAGGGGAGGAGTTGAGGGATGTGCGATACAATTATGCATTTTGATAGCAGTAAAGAATGGCTTGGATTTTAACGAAGAAGATTCATATAAGGTATAACAGCAAACAGTGGGGCCCGGGACTCCTCTGGGAAACTGCTGGAAAAATAGGCTCTACTAAGCACCACTAAACGCAGAAATTGAATGAGTGACCTAATTGAACAATAATTTATTTTACATCCAACAAGAAAAAATAGTTAGCCTGCCCGGTCAGCAATACGTAAGATTATCTGACACCTACAATGCAACCTACTACTAGTAATACTGATTTGTACAATATCCCATGCTGACGACAGTCTTCCTTCCTTCCCTAGATTGTTTTAATACTACTTCAATCTATACTGAATACCCAAATGCTCGTATATAAAAATTACTTTTGGGCTTCATTTCATTTCGCCATTTTGCCTTAGTCCTCTGCAAATCACCAATTATTAGGTGCCCCTTGCCACCCTTCGTGCCTCGCGACGTCCCTGTTTCTGTATAGACATCTCTATCTGACATAGAAACCAAATGTTTGTAAATAGTGCTTGGCTGAGTAAACAATGTTAAAAGCTCGGAAGAGTTTCAAGATTCTCTTCTGGTGGAACATGATGATGACATAGTTGGAGGAGCAATGATGATGACACATTTGATGACTAAGTTGGCTGAGTGATGTATGCGAAGCGGAACATCTATCGGCTTTTTCGTTTACATTGTCCGAAAGGCAAACGCCTGTTTTGACGTTTCTTTTAACTTGCTTTTTGCACGTTTGAAGGGTTCTTGTATTTTATTTAGTGTGTCAGTTCCTTCTAAATCTTCGAGGCACCCGAAAAGGAAGCTTTGATAATTTAACTTCTCGGAGTTTATTTTAATTAAATTACTAGAAGCCTAGCTCATCGGACGCTTCTTCTGATCCAGATTGTTCTTAGGAAGGTGGTCGGGGTCCAGGATGGATATCTTTTCCTCCGTACGTTTTACTTTTTATGCTGTATTGTACCCTACATATATAAGGGACCCCCCCCCTTGCCCGACGGCAAAATGTCTTGTGGGCTGTGGCCTTCAGGTTATTTTGGTAAACATAAAGTTTACTCATTGACGAAGCAATTTTTTAGCTGTATCTATATCTACTTCCTTCCTTTGATGTGACATGCATTTCGACACGAACAATGACAATTCTATTTTTGGATCCAGTACTTTTAATGTTAAGAACAAGTTTTGTTGAAGTTATGAAAGCAGTTTTGACTTTTGCAGACAGGATTGTTGTTATTTTATTGTTATTCTAATGAAGACCTTTATTCGAGATGTATGACTGTGTATGCAGACGACAAGGTTTTATTGACAAGGCTGTGATATATGATACTCGTACGTCTTGTACATCAGTCTTAGGTACCAGTCGACAACCGACATAGGACCGAAACAAGGAAAACTTAATAATATGGTTTTATTTTATAATATTTAACGTACCGAGAGACACGTACAACCTGTGTAATATTAGTCACTAGCTTAGATAGGGGGTAGATTTTAAGTCAACATGTAGCAGGTAGCTTCGGGTTCTAATCCCGTTTTCGTCTTTTTTTTCTTAAATCTTCCTTTTTCTGATTCCATTTCACTGCCTGTCGAGGCTTTCTACAAATTTAAAGCTACTGCACACCTCTACTTGTTGTTTTAGGATAGTAAGCGATTTCGTAATGGGATGGCAGGTATCACGCTGCCAGGAAAAGACGATGGAGGTCGTGGGATCGACTCCCGCTCTCGCCGATTTTCCTTGAATTCCTCCCGGAGATTCCCAATGGTGTACAGCGCACATAGCCTATTCAAGGACTCAAACAGACTCCTTCTCAGTTTACCACTACGATACGCTACAAATAAATAGAGATCTCACAGAGAGTCGGTATTGGGATTATACAAGGTGTCGTGACACGTGAGTTACCAGCCAGATAACTTGCAGGACAGAGACCTACCGGGAAAATACAAGATGGCGAACGACAATGGGGGGCAAACTGTGTGAAAAATGGCGCAGTCGTCGTGTATCGCATTACATCTTATTATTAACACTAGGTCGGTGTGATTGAGCAGGGCCGTAGTAAGGAACTTGTTTGTACATTAAAGTAAAACGAGTTATTGTCCATCGAACAACTAGGGAAAAGGAGAGAAATTTACTTACTTAGTGTGTTTTGGTGTGGGAGGCCAAAAGTCCTATTCAGCTAACTCTGCCACACTAAGTTAGTTTCACCCTGTTAGTCACTAGTAAGCCCACAGACCATAATTCCTTCTACTTTATGAGCTAACGAGTAGCTTACTCGCCGACCACGATTGCTAAGGTAGGTCCCGGACCCACCACGTTTAGAAAAGTTTTCGCAAGGAATACTTGTACACCGTTACATACGAATATTGGCAAATGAGGGTGCCGCCTGACTGCATATAATAACATTAAACACGGTCAAGAATTCTGAGGTCAGTCCAATTGCTTTCCAATTTATACTTAGTATAAGGAAAGCTTTGGGACGGTCGAAATTTTCGATTCCGAGATTTCAACGGATTTACACGTTTTAAGGTCCCAGGAACCCAAAAAAGTGTTTTTTACGAAATGTCTGTCTGTCTGTCTGTTTGTCTGTGCGTCGAATTTCGGACAAACTACCCAGTCGATTTTGATGAAATTCGGCATGTAGGTTCACAAAAATCATACCTCGGGACCATTTTTTTTTTTATTTGGGGCTAACTCAATCCCCCTAGATTTTATTCTCAAAAATCTCCAAAACAACGTCTAAAAAATTTATATCCCAAAAATGGCCCCAACGAATTCTTTTAAATTCACATATATTGTAGTTGTTGTTAATGTTGATAAAATGCAGGGGGTCGCTTGCCCCTTGACAGGTTGCTTCTGGGGGTAAAAAAATAAAAATAACTAAATTGTAATGAAAAATAACTAAAAAATAATTTTTCTGCGAAACCTTTCTATCGATGATTTCTACCTTCAGGTATCATTTAGGTGTTAAATTGAGTAACGAAACCGGACAGGTTTCTTTCCCAGAAAAGTATTTGGTTTTGTACAAAAAAATATTTTTTTGAAAAAATGATAGAAAATCCACGCTGAATTGCATTGCGTGCCCTGCCAGTATTGCAGTGTGGAAATATGTTAGTCTGACCTATCTAGAATTTACCTCACCTCCAGTGACGTCAGGTGGACAACCCCCCCCCCCCTGAGATATCGGAAATTTAACTATATGAAAATTATTTAACATGAAATTACTCATTTTCTCTATCTACTAATTTTGATAAATTGGTAAGCATGTTCGAGTAAACTCGGACCGGTTCTTTTTCAATGCCTAGCGATGCGCTAGTATTCCTCAACAAAATGTGCCGATAACTTATTAACTTTGACCTTAAATTATTTTTCAACTTTGTTACCCTGGCCAATCTGAATTCAGTCCCTTCGGAGTTACTGAGTAAGTTACCTCAATGTTTGGCAATAAATTTGTATATTTTTGCATGCCTAACCGGCTAATAATAACAAATATAGAAATAATATATAATATATTGATGACTTGAGTGCTTGAAAACATTTTAGAAGTAATGCTTCAAATCGACCCATCAGCCCGGAATCTATTATGAGACCATTTGAATTCCTCTGTAATTAAACACAAACTATTATGAAGATTTTTGTCGTAACACACAATATTGAACAAAACCGAAGTTTGCTTCCCCCCCCCCCTGGCCCTTTCATGATTAAACTCTTAAGAAGACGTACTTTAGCAGGATATGTATTCAACAGTACAGTATAATTTGTTGTGACGCAGCGGCAATACATCCTTGAACATGCAAATGTCTTTATAGGCTGCACGGGCAATTTGTTATGCGGACATTATGAGAAATGCCCAACAACTTGTCGAACCTGTAGGTGCCTGTAGCTTCTTTGTAAACACATCAGCGCTGTATCACACAAAACCTTGTGAATATACTGGTGCCAGTCTCATGTCCTCTATGTAAATTGAGTATGGTACGCTGTAATGCAGTTGTGCGATAGCCTGGTCGTAAGACATGCCACCTACCCAGTTAAGTCGCTTTACGTATTCCGCAGTCATTTCAATTTACGATAATGCCCTTGTAAGTGGTGTTACTAGCCGGCCGCCATACCAAGTTGAATCCAGCGGACTAGAGCAGGTTTAAAGATGCAGATAACTTGGTCGTGTGCACAGTGCCGGTAGGGAAACATGGTAGGACTTGTCCTGGTCACCTCCGAACTAATCGTGTGACTTCACTGTGTTTCCCAAGTGGTTCGGAATCCACTATAATCAGGAGGTCCACTGTCCTATGGGCCCACACCGTGGCTTGGGACTGTGCCCAACCATTCTACTAGTGGTGTTACTTGCGCATGGAGAATGGGGGAGAATACGGCTTTTAATGAAATATTGTAAGAATGTTGACGTTGCCTCCGACGTGCACGCGCGTACTCTTCACACTTTCACCGAACAATTTGATGGGTAGAGTTCGAAACATGCCACAGAGGGCATGTAATACAGGAGGTCCATGGCTATACCTGCAAACTATGCTGCAAGACTGAAGCTCTGCCTCTGACTACATTTAAGAAGATGGCAATAATCATCCTTGTTTACACGCTTGTGGAGGTCCTAGTAGAAACTTTATCACAGCGCAGCCCAAAATATTGAAACAGGCGCGGAGGTGGGCGGCCACCCAGCGCTTACTAGATAAAATTACGTTTTTAACTAAAATGGGCACTTGAGTTAATAATAATCAAAACTTATTAAAATTTGTCCCGCTCCCGCAGAGAAAACATTTTTTATCCGGGGCTGAACCCAGTTTATTACGAATACTAGTATAAAATAAGTTTATGAACTTGCGAATTTGTGAATATGTAAGATACTTAAAATATTAAAGCTAAAATATGCACTGTCATTATAAAAGGGAAACCTGAGGTACAATTTTAGAAAAAAATGAACACAAGAAACCCCAACAACTTTATAATATAATTTCAGAAACTCTTCAACAAGTTAAAATAATAATTTAAATTAGCTTACTTTGTTTAAAAGCTCGAAAAGTTTTTGAACCTTGAGAGAGCTAAGGGTCTTTAGGAATTCATTTGCAGTGAGAGGCATGTGGAAACAATAAAGGGCAAATTCCACCCCCCCCCCCCCCGCCATGAGAATTGGCTTGTAAATCCCCTCTCGGTTTTTATGACGTCATATCTGTGATTGCTGTATGAAGATCGTCCCGCTGGGCGCCCTGTTTGTCTATAGGTCGACAGCTTTGTTTAGCGATGACATCTGCTCTGGTCTGCCAAAAGGTGGTGGAAGAGTGTAAGGCAAATGTTAAATACATAATTAATGGTAGTATTCAATTTTGTTGCATGCTGTCGCTGCATACAGTATGAATTTATCATCACTTCTGACTGTATGTAGCTAATCTATACAAATGGTTTAGTGCAAAGTCAGTGTGAAACAGTTTACTTAATAGGTCAATTTACATTTTTAGGGATATATTTGAAAATGTTTCGTAGACAAGGCTGATCTTGCCTCGCATGAAAAATGTAAAAAAAAGTCAATTTTTTCTTTCTTTCTTTCTGACCCTGTCTTTTTAACGAAATTTAATAATTTCTCGTTCCACAGCTGCAAACTATAAATGACATGAAACATTCTTATAAAAATTCAATTTTTCCAAAGTCAATCTTTTCCCCCGATTGATTTAAAGCAAATCTACTACCTGTAAATAAGATCAGTTTTTAAAACGCACTTTATCAGGGTTTCCAGAAGGAAGTAGCCTAATAATATTTCAGATGAGAAAATGTAAATTTCTTGCACTTATTTTCGTGAACTTTTCGTATGTCCACTTTTATGACTTTGCGCTGTGAAATTAATGAATTTTGTTAAAATTGCAAGGCCATTTGTTGTTCACAAGATATTGTCATGAAAGTTGAGAGACGTCCAGGCTCCATACTGCTACGGGTAAGGTACCCCTTCCGGCCCTTCCTCCTTACGGAAATCACGGATGACTTTGTTGATTTACATACGTACACGCATATGGATGCTTTGTATTTTAATACGAGTTTTTTCGTAGTTTACAGTAGGTAGGTACTTGGCGAGGCCACGGTTTTTTCTTTGGTACCGTTGCCAACATTCTTAATGATTCATAATGGGTTACTTGACAGTTGTAAAATGAAATGTAAAAGATGATAATTATATTATCTGTATAATATGTATATACCTTAGGTAGCTTACAGCCGTTACAGATTAACAAAAATATATTACAATACCGGTATGTTTTCTGCATGAAAAACTACAATAAAAACTAAATAAATAAATATTGGGGGTTTTAAATGTGGAATACAAGTTTGAAACAAGAAAATGACGTTCCATTGACGTCACTACTAATGGAACTGTAATGTAGTTCCACAGCTAGTGGCTGCTCCACCTATAGTCTTAAATGACATCACATTTAACTTAAATTGACGATTTGACGTGGAAATTTTCCCCCCTACTTAATAACGTCTTTTAGGGAAAAAATGTTTTTAATTAAAAGATGTTTAGCCTACTAAAATTGTCAAGCAGCCCATTGAGAAAACACCCAAACCAAAATACCGTGACAATTAACATGTAAAAATTGTCGGCCTATAACATTTTTGTTGTGATTTAAAGAGCAGATTCGTGGATTTTTCATTTTACGTAATCGAAAGTTACGAGGGCTATTCAAGATTTTTTCGGCTTTATCTCGTTGGAGGAGTAGTTACGTCTCCCTTCGGGTTTTTTCATATCTTCGGTCGCTTTAAAAAACACACACAAAGTCCTTCAAACTTTTGTAATTTTGGGGGAGATTTTTTATTGATATAAATGTTTCAAAATGTTTAAACGCGATATGAGAGTCGGCTGTTACATCATTTCTCTCAAAAACACTTAAGACATTTATATCTTTTTCATTTTCCGTATTCTTAACCTAACCTCTGCCAGTATGTGGTCAGCTATCTGCAAACCTGGAAGTGGCATAACAATTGCAAGATGTCCATAAAAACTGATGAGAAGCAAATATGTGTAACATATTACAGTATTAATAAAATAGGAATAATCAGAGCAAGATACAAGTGTATATGTTGGAAATTAAATAAACAATACTACAGTTACGTAAAAATACTCGTAGCATCAACACGCAAAGAAAACTTGGTTCTTGCTCTTGCCCGTCTCCCCCTCAGCATTATTATCCAAATCTGACGTACCTAGCAATAAAAATAAGTGAATAAGGTTTTCATTATCGATCCGGTTCTCGATGAATCATTATCGATGAACAATGTCAAACTTAACGTAAATTGACAATGCGCATACCCCCCCCCCCCCCCCAGCCGTTATATGTTAAACCTGAGCAATTGAGGTCATATTGAAATATTTTAGGTCATTAGGTCACCGAAAGGCGAAGGATTCGAGGAGGAATGGTACAGAAGCTGCATAGAAAGAGGCACATGGTCAACATGTTCTGCTTACGTCCGAAAAAATAACAATTCTATGTCCGGCCGTGCCAGAAAACCAGCGTTTCACTGACATTTCACTTTTAAATGCTTGGAATATATTCATTTATAAAGATCAAGTGAAGTTATATTTGCATATATAAACAAGTTAAGAGTAGACATATTTTATTAAGAAACAAAAAGGGCAACAACTATCCCCCGAGGAAAGCTGAAGCTTTATAAAAATATGGATTATCTCCCCCCTTTTTTTAGAAATTTCATTTCATGCAACTCCTTTAAAATGAAAATTTGAATATTTTAGAAGAAATGGTAATTTTTGAAAGTCATCATTTCTATGTTCAATTTCATTTCTTTAAAAATGTCGAATATAATACTCAAAGTTGAAAGGCATGCCTGAGAATGAGAACTTTATATTGAAGTTTTTGCAATTTAGTAGCTGACAAACGTCTTTTCTGGGATTTTTCATCGTCGAGTTGAGAAACGTATGTAATAGACACAATAAGGCACAAACCATTACTCTATCGTGGGCTATTCACGTTGCGTTGGATCGATCCGATGCTACGTTTACGTTGTACTTTTTCATATTCCAAATCTTTTAAGCTAAAACTGAAAAAAAAAACTATTACCCGACCATGATAGGAAGGCACTTGGACACTTTGTTTATTCGAAAACTTACATAAGCAGAACACAGAGTTCATTCGATTGTTATAAGTTTTCCAAGTGCCATCCTATCGTGGTCGGGTAGTACTTGCAGCCATGGCCGATAGGTGGGGCAAGTAGGAAACTGATTAGAAAACTTATATGGTTACCACCATGCTGGAACATTTACCTATTCTTGACTTGAACTTGCCATAATGAACTTTTTTCGTAGTATAATTATTGTATTATGCATGAAAGCAAGGATTCAAAAGTTGCCACAGAGACTATGTTATATATATATAGTAGCCCATGAGTTAGTTCTCCATCAGTTTTTGGTAAAATGGGTAAGATTAAGGATTTACGTTGAAAACTGCTGCCCGGAAGGATTCCAAGACATGGCCGTTAAAGTGTATGTTCCAAACTTAGGTCGTACCCCCCCCCCCCTCTATAAGTCTGTCAACAACGTCTAACACTTGTACTTAGTCATAATAACCGTGAGCACTCATCACCCCATCCCAGTGATTGATCTCACAGAATTGACAACAAAAACCCCACCAGCTAAATCACGGCTAAAAATATCACCACCACTACAGCATTTGACTGGAGCAGTCACAGTTGAGACGTCACGGCTGTTAGGTGTTTATTTGATGACATCCCAAGTTACGAGCGGATATGCTCGCTCCTCAAAGCTGCGACAAATTGTGTCGTTAACGCGACAAAAAAACAGAAATAAAAACGAAACATGTTGCTTTTCGACGGGACGCGCGGCGTGAAGGGGTGGCGGCCCCCAAATGTTGCCAGTAAACGGAGCGTCGAAAACTTTTGATTGCTTTCTAGCGTTGAAAAGTATACAGTATAGGGTTGGCAATTACATAACGAGGGTTTCCAAATTGTATTAAAAGTTACATGATTCGTTATATTGTACAACCCATGCCTATACCATGTAACTTGAAGTACGGTATGTGATTTTTTTGTGTGGGAGAGTTGGGAGTCTGAATAAGATTTTATGCTGAATTATTGATTTGTAGCTGCTAATACCGGTCTTTCTGGTTGTGCAATGCAATATTAGTACTACTAGTAGTAAAGTAGGCTAATTAGGCCAAGACATTCATTGTTTTTATTTATGCAAAGCATCAGTGAAAGTCCGGGTTTGTGTGAAGTCGTGAATTCGTGACTGCTGTGGCCTGATGGTATCACACAGCCCACATTACTCCATGTCTATGTTGACAACAGCTGCTGGCACTTTACTGTCATCCAGATCGCCTTTTTTGTCCGAGTTCCCTCCCTGAAATGTTAACTTAAATTTGAAACAAATCGGGGGCTTCAGAAATTGCTAAGGTAGCATTAAGATAGTAAAAGTTAATGCCAATGGTTTTACATATTATTTAATAAAAGGTTATTGAAAAAGAAGCCCGATACATTTTTACTCAATATACGAGTAATACAAAATTTCCCGGAAATCAACACCACCAAAATGTTATGTAAACTAACTGTATCTGCATGTCTGCATTATGTAGATTTACCCAGGAAACGCTATGTTTGCTACTTATTGGTTACGGAATGTAAATGTTAACTAAGTTACATACTCGAATATTGTAAGAAAACTCTCTTAAAAATTGCATGGGTAAGAATTCCTCAGATGAACGGATTAATGATAATGTTATTGCCAGTCAAGGAGCATTGTATTTCTATGCAAACGAATTTTCTGCACTGCTCATCATACGGCCCGACACGGGTTCGAATCCTATTTCCATCAATTTTTCCATGTCTTCTTCTCTCTAATATGATATCATCATACCATTACCATGAAATTGCTCGATTATTGTATACACATAGGCTTTATCTCCAAATCGAATGCCATGCCTGGCCATGGGATTTCTTAAATTGGATAAGATTGGAGCAGTTTCCCTATTTTTCTCTGGCCTCTCGCCAGTTGATTCAAATTCACTTCATTCACTTCGTTCTTTATTCGCACACCAAACGTAGAAAACAGCCTGAGCTGAATGCGATCGAGATACCGACTTTGAATAAATCGAGCATAGATGCGACCATACATAAAACCAAATGGTGCATGAGCTGGCTCGATGATGATGATGATGACGATAGGCGCGGGCACAACTTTCCATTTTATGCAAAATATCTAACCTGGCGGGATTATTGTCAACGGTCGTGACCGGATTGCTGCCCCATCCCTTTTTGCGGAGCCCACTTTCCATGTCAATATTCAATGAGTTTGTTGTGTAAGTCGTGGTTGAGATTGATGAGATGCAGCTGGTGCAGTGATAAACTGCTCCGATATTGTATGCCATTTAAATAGCTAATTAGTTATAGTTATCTTCTTATCTGTGACAATTATGTCGATGAAAAAGTGAAGACGACGAGGTTTAAGGGGAGGAAATTGAAAATTAAGAAAATGGAACAGAAGCAGTAGAATTAGAAGAAAATGAAGGAGAAGAAGAAAAGGTTGAATAATAAGAAGTTGAAGAAATTGGGGGGGAGGGGGGATATGGCGGTGACGACTAAATGCGGACTAATACCATCATCATTACGACATGACCATTCTTATTATTTTTAAATGTACAGTATAGTGTATTCTTAATATTGTACAATACAATTTGATGATGTGCATGAATGCAAAAAATAATTTGTAAATTGGTGGTAACACTAAAATCCTCGCATGGACTGGTACAATAAAATTAATAATTAAAATATTACACCCCATAATAATGTATAAGCATTACAATTTTAAAAGTTTTTTGTCTTTCCTTCATTAACACTTTCAAGTGACAAATTGCCTTTTGCATTATACTCCTCAGGCAGTCCTTAATTAATGCAGCAATACCGTAATTTTTCCAAAATCAGCAGGACTAATTTATTGCACGAAAAAACATCAAAGAATACACACCACATAAATTTGTTAACAACAATAATAAAATTTCAAAGCAGACACAAAGTACCCGCCCTCGTTAGCTCGAAATTCCACTGCTGAGTCTTAAAGTTATCAGATAAAAAGGAACCTTTGTATACTGCTTACCATATGGCCACTCGTTCTTTTTCCCATGAATAAACGCAATCCATGTAACCTTTCAAATCCCTGTCAACCAGTGGACCATTCCAATAATCCTCTAATCGCCTTGGCACACTAAAAACCCAAGTGGGCGGTACCCGCAGCCACAAATTTCTCTTCTACACAGAAGAATAAAGAATGAGGATGTCCCGGTGGCTGACAGACGGAGCAGATGAACGATTTCGATGAGCAAACGCGAATAAGATATCGGCTGGAACACAGCCAGCAAATCGCTTGTATTGCTGACGGTTCAGGGGTGGTCAACATTTTTGGGGCCCTTAAGGCTGATTGATGCGGACTTCATGGCTGGGCAATTCAAAAATTTTCAAATCCGATTTTATCGCTGAGTCTTTTAGGACTAGCTACTTACTATACAATGCTTTTAAGGATACGCCGCGGAGTCAAAAAGCGACACTCGTGGGTGACCCTTTAAAAGGATTGCACCAAAATATAACTTCGTTAACCGACCACGTTGGAACTTACCCCCTCTTTAATTCATCTTGTCATTGCTGATTTTCTGGTATTTAGCGCTCATCAACCAGTGAGTGAACCTGAACGTAGAAATGACATGTATAGCCTATATACAATGCCATTTTTCCCTGCAAAAATGCAATGAATAAATAAGTCACTGAACAAAAGCAAAACAACAAATTGTTGGACGTACTACTAAAGGCTACTCAGCTCTGTCTCCATGGATTCTTTGTTTGAGTAGGGATAGACTGAGATTACCATTTCTTTAAGTTTACAACATATGGCTCAGCACTAAATCACGTTATAACATCAATAAAACCAGTGGGGTCAGGGGGACATGACCCCCCCCCCCTCTAAATAAGTAAATTCATAAGATTTCTCGTGATTTTTTACAAATTTTGTATCTTTATTAGGTGAAGGGGTGATTTGGAAACTATGTATTTATACTCGTTTGAAACCCTAATTCATACTGCGTCTAATGAGACATCAACGCGCTCGGCAGCGCGCGACCAAGCTCCATATACACCCCCGATGAGCTGCCCAGCAAGTATATCTCCATGGCGAGTTTACGACATTTTAGCCACTTTCCAACCATCACTGTAGCTCACCCAGTTGTCAGATTGACTTCTAATTTTGAATTCAGGCTTAAAATACAGCACAGAACCCCAATTTAAAAATTCAGCACTCTAGCATGATTGGTTGCAGAAATCCAAACACCCCAAAACCACGCTTTTCGTGTGGACTCACTCACTCACTCACTCACTGACACAAATTATAGCCCACTTCCAGATGTGCTGGAGATGTGAAACTCAGGAATTAGTCTCTTCTTACCATCAGACCCCAAAATAAATCAAAAAACCCGAAAAAGTTTTATGATAACTTAGCAATCACGTAATGAATTTTACATACTTAGCTTACGGCCGAGCATACCTATGACATGCTCATCCCATCCACGTGTGCAGGACAACTGAAATTTGGGATTGGGTTCATTCTTGCCATTTCCCATTTTTTCCACTTTATTCAGAAAATTGATTACGTAACTTGACGTAGTCACTTAACGAAAGCTAGCTTCTAGATGTGATTAATTCCTACGTAGGTAGGTAGGTATACCTATATAGTGGTTCGCATGTTGTATATTGTTCTTTCTTTCATATGGGCTTTCTATAACTTGTCAGTCCTCTAGTTACTCTGGTGCTAGCTAGACTCTTCCCGAAAATTCTCGAGTCTTCAATTTTCAAATTTATTCTTGATCTTCCATCATGGCTGTTCCGGTCAGTTTCATTGCTGGCCAAATCGCCAAAAATAGAGCAAGACAGCAGCAGGATATGGAGGCGGTAGTTTGCATCAAGGACGAACAAAATAGAGTTCTCACTAACGCGGCAGACATTTCAGAAAGGTGGAAGAATTACTTCGATGAAATCATGAACCAAGGAGGAAACCGGGTCAGCCAAGACACAAATAAGAACTCAGGCCCAGTGCAGGAGTTCACGAAAGAAGAGGTAAAGAAAGCCCTGCAGAAGATGGCTAGAGGAAAGGCCGTAGGACCTGATATGATACCCATTGAAGCGATATATGGATGTACTAGGAGATGCTGGCGTACGGTTTATGACTAAACTAGCGAATAAAATAATGACAAGCAGCCAAATCCTTGACGCATGGAGGGAAAGTACCACTGTCCCGATATATAAAAGAAAGGGTAATGCTCAGCACTGTAACAACTATAGGCCGATTAAGCTGATGAGCCACTGCATGAAATGGTACGAACGGCTTATCGAAACTAGGCTGAGAACCCAACTGGAGGGCGATATAACTGAAAATCAGCTCGGGTTTATGAAAGGCCGCGGCACCTCAGACGGTATCTACATAGTAAGAACAATGCTTGAAAAGTATAGAGAATTCCAAACCCCACTGCATTTTACCTTCATCGACCTAGAAAAGGCATACGACAGACCCCAAGAGAACTTATATGGGAATGCCTTCGCAAGCGAGGAGTCGTAGAGGACTACATCCGCACTGTCCAGGACATGTATGAAAATTGCACCACGAAAGTGAGAAGTGCGGCGGGCCTCAGTGACAGCTTTAAGGTAAAGTATGGCCTACACCAAGGATCAGCACTTAGCCCCTTCATATTCGTCATAATTATGGACACGCTGACCCGTGACATCCAGGGTGAAGCACCAACCAGCCTCCTATTTGCAGATGACATTGTCATAATAGCACAAAACCGAAATGAGGCTGAAGAAGAGCTAGCGAAATGGGTTGAAGCACTAGAAAGAGAGGGACTGAAAGTGAATCGTGCTAAAACGGAGTACATGGAATGTGTACAACAAGAACCAGGTTCCATTAGTATTGGAAACAAACCCCTAAATAAAGCAGACAAATTTAAATACTTGGGAAGTGTGATAGAACAAAACGGCGGTTGCAAAGAAGATGTAAGAAATCGAATAAAATCTGGCTGGGCGAAGTTTCGAGACATGTCCGGGATTTTAACAGACCGAAAAATGCCAAAGAAGCTAAAAGGACGCATATACAAGCAAGTGGTGCGTCCCTGCATGGTGTATGGGTCTGAGTGCTGGGCCGTGCGAAAACGCGAAGAAGACATGATGCACGCAGCAGAAATGCGAATGCTCAGAAAATCCTGCGGTGTAACATTGAAAGACCGACGCAGAAACGAGGACATAAGGCAGGAGATGAGAACGTGTTGCGTGCAAGAAAAACTGAGGGAAAAGAGGCTGAACTGGTGGGGACACTTACTACGTAGAGACGAAGACCACCTAGACAGAAGAGTAATGGAACTGGAGATGCCAGGAAGAAGACTACCAGAGAGGCCGAAACTAACACTGGATAGAAAGATCACCGAAGACATGAAAAGATTGGGGCTCTCAACTGAAGAAGCACAGGACAGGACCATGTGGAAACGACGCTGCCGTGCCGCCGACCCTCCATGAGGAAAAGGCGTAGTAAAAGTAAAAGTAAGTGATGGGTGCCTTCTGGTGCAGCATGGAGTACAAGGCCACGGTAACTGCCTGTTTAGGGCACTGGCGTTCTACATGTCAAGTTATTTGTTATTTGTACAAAAAGATGTGATATCCAACCCAAAAAACTCCTTAAAATTAAATTAATTTTTTTCAGAACTTGGAGCTTCTTCATGCTTATGTACCTTGACACTGACATTTGCTGTAATTGGCCAATGATGACGCATAAGATATGGCTAAATGGCAAATTTGCAACTGAGGCCACAGTGTCGTTACGTAGGTATACCTCTAATGAACGATAGGAAACTCGGAAGAGTTTTGCAACGGAAGCACCGAAGTTCTGAAAAAAAAATTAAATTAATTTTTTAGAGAAAATATTCAAAGAGAAAAATTACAAGAACTTGGCCCATCCTGATATCACAACATGCATAGGCAGAAAAAAGGAACTTGGCCCATCTGGATATCATAGCTTTGAGGGGCCAAAGGAACTTGGTATTTTTTACACGGAGTGTTTTGGGTTGGATTAAAATCATTTCGGTTGAAAATTACAGGCAGTGGAATTTTCTATGCATGTAATGGGAAAAGTACCCTTTCAACCTGTTTTCCGCCAAAACAAGGATGGCTTTTCAACTCACCTGAGCCCTAACGAAGAGACGGATAGTAAAACTGAATACATGAAAGAGTAGAAAGAGTAAGAAAGGTGGAAAAGAACTAAAGTAGTTTGAAGTTTTCAAATTGATATTAACACCTCCAAAAACGCGGCTGAAAAAAGCCTATTTTCGCTGAAAATCGGCAAATTTGGGCGCACCTCCTCACGTTTCCTCTCCCCAAAGTCGAACCCTTTGCCCTATCACAACAAATATAGCATGGCCTGAAAGAGGAAGAATATACAAAGACATGGGTATAATTTAAATTGAGATAGGCCTTCTACATATGCCCAAAATGAGCGTCATCCATGAATACAGAAATCAAGATGTCGCGTAACAGAAAAATATACGAGATGGCGCGTAACGCGTAACCGAAAAACATTATATACGATTTTTTTCTCCCTACGTCGACAATGAAGTTTCACTTTAAAAAAAAAAAATTGAAAAAAACTCAACTTTTGAACAAGTAAATTACTTTTTAAACAAACATACAACTTGTGCCCCCCCCCCCCTAAATTTTCCGCTAGATCCGCTCCTGCTCGGAGGCTCAATAACAACGGTTTGGGTAAAGGGATATATTTAAACTGGGATGAGGGGAGAAAAGTGAAGGCATCGAAACAGTCGCTACTGAGTCTCGGAGACGTGAACGGAGTGCCACTGAAGAGTGAAGATGTCGAATGTTTGGAAGCTTTCAGGTTGACCACGGCCCATCAGCCCGGAATCACCTGACTCCGATCGTAATTGATGCATATTATTCTTGAACCTTGACGTGCCGGTCCTCTAAAGGACTACACCAGGCTGCAATGCTGACAACCAGAAAAATATATTGAATTTTTTTTTTCTCCAGATACCAGCTAACTTGGATTCAATGGAATGAACCATTTATGAAGCAAATCGGCCAGTGGCCACATTCTTCCTATGATTTAAGAATGTCCAACGCGGAAACCAAGTATTATCTACAGCCAACACGCTCAACAACCCCTTGTAGCCACCCCTATTATTTATTGTTGTAGAGGCGCCTTGTTATTGTTTTATATCACAAATATCATTTTCATTCGGCCATTATTTTTATATGTTCACTACAGATTTATTGTACACTTAACTCAGATTAATGTTAGTCATTTTGTTTCACTTAACCAATTTCTCAAATTGTGGCACTTACTAGTAGAAATTTTAATTTGGTTGCCATTTCGCCACAGCTAAAGAAAATTTAATTTAATTTTTTTATTATTATTTTTCAAACAACTATTGTAAATATTATTTTATTTTTACTAATTTTATACATACAAAGTCGGAAAGTATATTAATATATGCCCCCCTCGCTTTTGGGTTCAACAATATTGCGGTATGTCGGAATGAATAGACATATGTTACATAACAAACTCTTTTTAAGACCTCTCCCTTGCCACACTAATTTTAATTCCGGGCTTTACGGTACAGGCATAATTAATTAATTGCCTCGACCATCCATTGATGGTTTCATTTAATATTTGCGCAATCGCTATAAAAGAGAAACTTACTGTATACAACTTTTATGCACCTCAATGTCTGGAATGAGTATGAAAGGTGGAAAAGAACTAAAGTAGTTTGAAGTTTTCAAATTGATATTAACCCCCCAAAAACGCGGCCGATAAAGGCCTGTTTTTGATTAAAATCGGCAAATTCGGGCCAAATTTGAGTGCACCTCCTCAGGTTTCACACCCCTTGCCTTATCACGACAAACATAGCATGGCCTGAAAGAGGAAGAATAGACGAAGACATGGGTGTAATTCAAATTGAGATAGACCTACATCTGCTTTAAACCCGCGTTACGGATGAACATCATCCACCAACATCACCCACGATCATCACTAATGACGTCACACTTTTCGTACATACACCTAGTATTCCAGCCAGCGCTCATCAATTGAATAGACGTTGTGACGTCAATAAAAAATACTCCATTATTTTCCCAACCACATCAACACACAAAACACATAGGTTCCAGACAATGACGATAATGAACATCTGCTTATTATTATATTTTACCTATTATTTTTTAGTTATATACATATATAGTTATATGGGACTTTTATTTATTTATTGTTGATGTTTACAATGTCGTGCTGTAAATATTGGCTAATTGTGAATAGGCTACTCTTGTGAAATTTGATGTGACAATGACATGAGATAGGTCCTCCGGTTCGCATGTTATTAAGCTCATCTTGTTGTGCAGCCATTGATCTCAGAGACAAACAATTCCTGCATCCAATAAATATCATTTGGCCAGCCAGCGGGGACCCATGCCAGCAGTTATGCTAAATTACTGCTATATATTTAGCCCGTCTCTATGCAATATTTATTTTCAAATTAAATTAATTTTGAATTATCATCCGTCGACAATAAATTACGAATATTGTAAATCGTCTAGCATTTCTCTCTTTCTGTAGGTGGTAATTGCGGGAGTGTGCGGAAACCAATCTGGTAACGCAACAGAGATACGACTACCCTGTGGATTAACTTAGATGAAACTATTCTTTTTCTTTCAATTTCACTAACTGAAAATGCCAACACAGAATTCATACATTTAACAATTTAAACCGACTTTTTATACATAAAGGCTGCGGTAAGTCAAAATGGGCAGCTTTCTTACAAAAATAAAAATATAAGCAATCTGACGAAATGCCCTGTTCTGATTGAGTCAATCCCCAAAGTAGAACCTATGTTTAACTTATGCAAAACATATCGTATTTTATAGTATGTATTTTACAGGAAAGTTGTTCAT
Organism: Psococerastis gibbosa; assembly: GCA_963971405.1. Lineage (NCBI taxonomy): Eukaryota > Metazoa > Arthropoda > Insecta > Psocodea > Psocidae > Psococerastis > Psococerastis gibbosa. The sequence goes on along the minus strand of OZ020484.1, from coordinate 366,818 downwards.
TGACACTTGCAGATTTTCAGATGAGACTTTCCATGGATGAAGCAAAGGGAAAAGTATCCTGGTACCTATAAGCTGGCCTCAGTTTTATTTTGTTTTCTTTCACTACACATAAGAAGATACAGGCTATTCCCCTATTGCCTCCAATAGGAAACAGCAGAAGGTAGAACCTAGCTAAAATCTTTTTATTATTATATTTCTTTTACTGTATACTCGAAGAAAATACACGTCATGATGTACCTGGCTTGGCTCGTCCCTAAAGCCTAAAATTTGAAAAACACGAAAGCTTTGGACTAAGCAGTAATTCAAAATTATTTTCCATTTTCAATGTTGCGCATCACACATTTACAGACATTCTGGTTGTAATTCTCCCCATAATTCTCAAGTAAGGAAGTGTCGGGTGGCTACGAATATGTCGAAGCGTTGGAGTAATATTATTCGCTCAAAATTTGACTGAAATTGGTGGTAAAAGGTTGAATTCCACATCGTACACTGGAAGAAAATACACTTCATGATGTACCTGGTGAGGCTGTTCCCATAAAGTCTGAAATAGGCAACGGCGGGTGTCTACAAACATGCTGAGACGTTGGAATAAGATTATGCGCATTACAAATGGTGTGGTGTTTTACATTATGTATGATGTAACGCTGCCTCTTAATTATGCCATGAATGTGTCCTTTACAATTATGGATTACCTCTCCTTTTCTCTTGAAAATTCGTGATGGAAGTTAAACAATGCTATGGTCACTCGGTGCTAAAGGTACACGCTACTATTTTACGGTACTGTATTGGATTATGTGTTGTCGTTAGAGCGATGGAAACATGTCAAACCTATTACTTTCCAAATTTCGAGCAGGAGTTAGCTGTGCTTAGGCCTTAGCATTCTCCACTCGCCTCTCGTCCTCTGACTTGCTCGATTTTGTCTCACTACCACTTTGTTGGTTCTCCTCTCCTTGTTGTCTTCGTGTGCTCTCTATATGGCTTTCTCGCCACATCACGCATATGCCTAGAAATATCCACTGTAATTATCGTGACGCGTCGTAACAAATAGTATTACAATATTTACTATACCTAGGTATATAAAATTTGATGAATCTCGGTTTTGGGAACTATTGTTGTTGCCAACCCAATTTGACAAATTACAATTGAAGCACACAAGTGGCTTTGGGCCATCCATCACAGAGATCCGTCAGTGTGGGCATTGTCTGGGGGACCCTCGCTGATTGGCTATCACTGCCATTTGGCGGCATTGTCTTAGAGGAGCCCCCCTGCGAGGTCACCGTGCGTGACAACTCTCTGATTTTCAGACGTCTCAGCCATCGAAAAAGTTCAAGGGTGCTCCGCTGGCGCCGTATTGAGTGAGGGGCTCTTTACAGCAGTGGTCGCCAAAATGGCTCATGATATTGTACCCTATCAGCAAGTCAATCCAATATTTATTGTATAGCCTATTTGTCAATAAATAAGTAAAAAAAACAAAGTTGTAAGTTGTTCTTTTCAATTTACCGTAACCTTATGTTCTATAGTTAGGCCTAGGCCTCTAGTGAGTCCCGTTATATCCAGGGGAGGGCGAAAACAATACCGGGGGTCCTTAAAATAACACCTAATGATTAGTGAAATGTGTTCCTTCATATGACTGTGATAATATACTATACAACTATGAGGCTTCAATTCAATAGATACAGGGTTAAAAATTTGGAGCATACTCAAAATGGATTTTAATACAGGCCGAGCATGTACAGTATATAGTTCAATGTTTACTGCCTAGTAGGTATGATTGTGTTAACCGACACATGAACCTGAGCCCCCACTCGACCAGTACCATGCATTAAGTTGAGGGCCCTGGCTGGCGTAAGGTACATCTACCCAGCACGACAGATATCTTAATGCCTGTCCACCACTCGTCGTGAGGCCATGAGGACTACTCCTTGCGCACTAGTGGCGTGGCAGCATTCGCATCTATATAGTCTTAAATTGTTAATGTATCTGTAAATGTTGGTCTGTTTGAAGCATCACGCGCTGCTGTGGGCACTGCTTGTTCATTGGAGACATTGGGGGACAGACCTCTTTTGATCTCATTCAATACTGTAAAAACCATGCCACCAACTGTAGTATATGAAATAGAATACAGTTATTTTTTGGCTCAATGTTTCACAGACTTGCTCAACTGGTTAATTTCCTGTTCAATCAGTGCCTTTGATTAATTGCTAACAGCTGGCGAAAGTCCAGATACAACTACCGATTTCTCTCTCTTTCAGCGGAGCCATCATTTTAATTTTCAACAGCCAACAATCAACATTTCGATAACTAGCATGAAAAATATTCTAATCCAATTGATTTTTAAAATGTCAAAAATGCAGATTTAAATGGTTTGGAAATAAAATGGTGAAATATGTTTTTCGTCAGCAAAATGAGTAGAATTATTCAAATTCATTGAACCAAATTATTGAAATAACATGTATGTACATGTATAATAATAAGAATACATAATACAATTCTGTATACCTATTGACATGTTTAACTCTGGGAAAATAATAAGCTTACAAAAGCCATCATCAATCAACAGAGCATTTGACCCGTTATTACTATCCTCCTATCCATCAACAGGTAATAACAGTCTCCATCGCAGCCAATTGCCATTTATTGCCGATTTACCATCACTGCTATTATTCTCATGTACAGACATGACAACAAGGTGCTACGCAGACATAGTCAATACCTTATATAAAGCTACGATTTGAAGCTAATTGTGGGAAGTACCAAGTGGCTAATCCAACATTCCAGTCGGAAGTATAAGTGCAAATCGGTTCTCCACTGCCGTTTTCTTAAAAAATCATGTGTAAAGATTATCTGAAAAATAATGTACAATTGCATAATCGTGCTAGTTTGTATGAACAGCATGTTTATAAGGTTAGTTGTTCATGGCATACAAATGTGTGTCTGTCATTTTTAGGGCGATTTAGGGACAAAATTTAACAAACCCTCTCCCTCTCTTGAACCAAATCATGAGTAAGTGTACTCTAAAGAAAATATTATCAATAATTGCAATGAATTACCCGGTCTGCACTCAAATTCTCCTGTTCCTATGTTCGCCACTGTCTGCAAAAACAATTGTGCACACAACAGGCACACCCTGTAAGGCATCAACAACTCTAAAATAATCCTACCCTAGCACCGCGACTGCTTACCATAGTAAATCAGAGGAGGGAAAGACCAAAAGGGGACCCACATTGGAGCATTCCAGAGACCCCGTCAGCTATCGGAAAATGTGGCTGCCCCTCCAAAATTGCTGACCTCTGCAAATTCCACCCATACTGCATTTGGGTTCCTTTTAATATTTATTCATTGCCTAAATACCTACAAAAGGAGAGTGTCACCTTAAAGGCAGCTAAAAGGGAAAAATCTTATAAGTGTTCAAATTGAAATTTCTCAGGACATTTCGGTAGTGGAGCTTTCAATAAGGTGCCACCCCTTGGCAGACATATTCCTCCACATTATGATACAATGATGTCACTAACACCGATTGGCAACAGTTTTTGAACTTAATTTCAAACAAAAGGGACAGTGGGGCCGAACAAGTTGCAAAACATTCGTAAAGTATGTCGTGTATTTAGTTGTAGGGTACCAAAACTTTTCATCTAAGGGATTTCAAAGCTCTGCGGCCGATATTTTCGGTGAAATTTGAAGTTACACAAAAACGAATATTAGTATGTCTGGTTATATCTTTTTCATAGCGAATAATACTATATTGTTTCCAACGCCTGCTTTCAGCATTTCGGCTCGAAGCAACCCGGTCAGCTTGGCGGGGGAGTGAGTCTGTTACCTTGAGGCGCCCTAATGGGAGACTCTACACTTCGGGGGAAATGGGAGTTGACTGACAGGGTGGACCTCCTGATTCTAGTGGATTCCGAACCACTTGGGGAACATGGTAAAGTCACGCGATTAATTCGAAGGTGACCGGGACTCGACACGCACGTATGCTGACTGATATAGTCTAAGCGCGTTATCATGTCCCACCATATTCCCTGCCAACGCTGTGCACACTACCAAGTTTGCCGCAGTTTCAAACATGCTCTACTCTCATGGATTCAACATGGTAAGGCCGTTGGCCTTATAATTCCAGATGATTTTTCTCTTTTAACATAATTACAGAGGCTTTCACGGCCGGAGTTACGTGATGAAGCAGTAGAACCGGTCGTTCTGAAAGCGCGCTTCCAAGTGTTTCGTACACATCTGCGGTCGACATCTTCAGTGGAATGGCGTAGACTTCTAAGATTGTATCTCGGAGGCTCAGCAGCAACTGAACTAACATCCCGGATTCTGCTGCTTCACAATTTTGTTTGGGTTGTTTTAGTCGCAGGGGTTGCATTGACGTAGTCAACTTGTTAGAGCAGTATATCTTCAAGCTAAATAATGGTACTGGTACCGCCTGCTTCAATTCAAACTTGACAGCTACCGTCTTTACGAGTACCTTCATCGTTGACTTTATACAAATACCATTTAACCGGTACGTATCTATATAGTCTCGAAGGCACCTAATATAAATGTTTAGCCCGCCTGGATCCGTCAAACTGCGAGCAATACCAATAAATCTTACAATACTCTAACTTTTATTGATATCTATAAAATCTCATGAGAATGTCTCCTTATGTCCTCAACAGAATAACATGGCTCCAAATCCAGCAAGTCTCAAAACAAAATCCCCCAAAACCCAAAGATTTCAATGTCCCCAATGGGAATATGTTTGTTATTTTAATTAATAGCAGTTAAATATCTTTGATAGACTGCTATTATAAGGTTATTGGGTATTTAACGGAGCAGTGCCGCAAATAGTTGAGGATTAACGTGGCACCGAACTTAGTTTTTCTTGGGGTTTATTACCTAACATTTGACTAAACGCTTTAATTGCTGGGTGTTTATATTAAGTTTAGTTCGGGTTAAAGATCATTAGTCCCGGAGGTTAGCTTGTTGTTTTTGTTTTACAGTGGATTTGGTTTATTCGCTTTATAGACCGAAACGAACAGAAATATATAGTAGCCATAAAAGCCGTGAGTAGAAGCAAATGATTTTTGTGTCAGGGTAAGCCTACTATAGTATGTTGAAAACTAGTAAAGCTCGTAGAAAATTATATATTAGGAAATCGGTATACCGGTATATAACTTATATAATAATTTCGAAACAATTGTAGTACATGTACATACTTATCAAGACAGAGATATTGCAAACTTTCAGGTCTAGTGGCTAGTTCATGGTATGAACAATTTCATTTCTCTAGTAAGGTTTTGAATTATTTTTTATTGCGTCTTAGGGTTCAACAAAATCATAACAGAAATGTAACGTCAGCCCAAGCTGAAACAAAATCAATGGCAAGATGAGGAGGTGCTAATTCTAAACAACTTAACAACCCTTAATTATATGAATTCCAGTTTACGGTGAAACTCATAGATTGTCAGAATTTTTCTAATAGCTTTACGTGCGGTCAATTAGCCGTGTTTACGACAATATTGGAGTCTGTTCCTCCAATTCAATGACTTCCGATAGAACTAGTAATTGCATTTCAGAGACATTGTCAGATCAAAATTACCAGAATTCTCCAACAGAAATATTTTGTCAATGCTTACAGTATTCAACACGGCATACTACAAATACTACAATGTATGTTCACGGGCTTTCACAATTGTGTGAAGATTGAAAAAAAGTTTTCGAACCAGAAATTGTCAATTTTTCATGAGATATATCTGATGTATTTATGGAACGGTAAAAAAAGGAAACATTCTCCATGTGGTCCCCCTAACCCTGACCTTTTCTTAATTGACAGGTTAAAGCGAGACTGCCGGGCATCTTGCTGACTATAACATCCCATAGAACCGGTACCAGTGAGTTCGCAGAAGCTTAGCTACTTGTTAATTAGTATAATATATAATTATTAGTGGTTCCAATCATCCATGGTATATAATTTATTCACGGCTGAAGCAATGTTACTAATCTTCAAGCATTGGATTGGTAGAAACATTGCACTGTCCAGAAGGGACAGACATGCACAACTGAATAATGCACTAACATGATACTGCATGCTTTATAACTGCTTATAAAGGTGACATAAGATGCAATGCATTAAGGTTGACAGAGACACCTACTGGGTTTTCATACTCTATTTAACACCTAAATCATACTCAAAAGCAACTGATGGAAGCCGTTAAATCATCAATATAGTTTTTGCTTTCCAATTTATACGTAGTATAAGGAAAGCTTTGTGATGCTCAAAATTTCCGACACCGAGATTTCAACGGATTTACAGGAACCCAAAAATGTGGTTTTTACGAAATGTCCATCTGTCTGTTCATCGATTTGCGGGCAAACTACTGGGTGGATTTGGATGAAATTTTGCATGTAGGTTAACAAACATCATACTTCGAGACAATATTTTTATATTTAGGGCTAACTTAATTTGGGGGGAGGGTTTGATTCTCAAAAAACTCCAAAAAAACGTCTAAAAAAATTATTTCTCAAAAACGGCTCCAATGATTTCTTTTAAATGCACATATTTTGTAGCTTTTGTTAATGTTAATAAAATGGGGGGGGGGGGGGGTCGCTTGCCCCTTGATAGTTTCCTTCTGGGGGTAAAAAAAAAAATACCTAAATTTTAATGAGAAATGACTAAAATATCATTTTTCTGCGAAACCTTTCTATCGATGATTTCTACTTTCAGGCATGTTATTTTTTGAAAAAATGATAGAAAATTCATGCTCAAACGCATTGCGTGCCTTGCCATTATTACTGTGTGGTAATCTATAGGTCTGACCTATCTAGAGTTTACATCACCTCCAGTGACGTGGACACCCCCCCCCCCCAGATATCCGAAATTTAACCATAGGAAAATTATTTACCATGAAATTACTCATTTTCACTATCTACTAATTTTGATAAATTGGAAAGCATGTTGGAGTAAACTCGGACCGGTTCTTTGGTAATTTTTTTCCATTTCTCTTATTTTTGGCACAGAACCAAACTGTCTAGGGGGAAGTGAAGTAATGGATGTTGCTAACATTATTAGCATCTACAATATGTATACTAGATATAAATCGTGGAGCATTAGTTGAGAAATATTTTTAACTAGTTTTTTGGCCGTTTTTGGTGGTAGCCAATAGTCAATTAGCCCAAAATGTGAAGAATGGTTATAAACAATGGTTTTGGTGAACCTGTATGAATTTGATCTAAATCTATTGAGTAGTTTATCCACAAATCAACGAACAGACAGAACAACAGAGAGAACGACAGACAGACTGATGACAGACAGTTCGGAATCTCAAAACGTGTACCCTAATTCCATTGAAATCAAAAATTTCAAACTTGACAAAGCTTTCCCTATACTAACGTCTAAATTTTGAAAGCAATATATGCTGCAGCCAAGAAAAGCGATCCTCTAGTGCCTCAGGGTAGCATGTCCTTATCTCCTAAAACTGTATATGGACAACTCTTGAACAAAACAACTTTATTGTTTAATTTTCCATGAAATGATAAAATGGTTTAATTACGAAATAATATTTTTCATGCAACAGCGACAGCTCGATTTTGTGACCTAGTTTTCAACTGGAAGCATTGTCAAGCTCATGTAGTAACTTGTGGTTAGTTATTTAGCTGTTGAGTAACATATGTTTATGTCAGCTCATGCTGACACAAAAACTGATGAAAAACTGCGGTATTTTCACCTAACCGTACACTTTCCCTCCAATTCCAATTCCTAAAATTCCCCTTCGACATTTTGTACTGTTACTCATTCTTCACTGTTATTTTTAACCTCACAATAATAACAGGTAACATAACTGTCACAGTTAGGCTATACTGAAGTGAAAACTATCAATAAATTATCGATAAATTTTATACAAATTAATTTATTTGCAAACAGACCTGAACTTCTAATAACAAATTTTTCACTGTCAATTTTAGTCCAATTTACTATTTAGATTCCTTCATGATAAAATTTAGTTTACTAAGTTACGTAAAGGAATCAAGCAGTGGAATCAGAATCAGTGGTTGTAGTAGTAGTATGGTTGGGCACAGTCCCAGGCCACGGTGTGGGCCCATTGGACAGTGGACCACTACTGATTATAGTGGATTCCGAACCACTTGGGAAACACAGTGAAGTCACACGATTAGTTCGGACCAGGACCAGGACAAGTCTTATCATGTTTCCCTACCGGCACTGTGCACACTACCAAGTTATCTGCATCTTTGAAACTGCTCTGGTCCGCTGGATTCAACTTGGTATGGCGGCCGGTCAATCAGTGATTGTATAGTATGCAGTCAGTCAAATTAATGTATGTTTGCTTTGGCATTATTTAGGCGGAATCCCGAATTTATAAGCAAATAATGAGTTAAGTTCACTCATGAAAAGCCCTTGAAATTGATAAAATATGAATAAAGTAAATGAAATAATTTATTATTCCAAACGGTAAATATGGTAAATTGAATGGCACATTGTACGTAAACTGTAAACTGCGTATAATACACTCCATTTTAAAATATTCAAAATTTCCGACCTTGAGGTAATATGGGAATCCCTCACAAATTTAATTATCTCAATCCCACCCAAATCAGGGCCGTAGTCAGCCCGTAACAATGAATACCACTTGAACGCAGCCCATTGAGGCCGGCCTGGCTGCGGCCCTGGCTAACCTTCCATATTCATTGAACATTGCCCTTTGATATCTCACATAATAACTATGAAATTTCATTCGCCAAGGTGGGAGTTTTATGGAAGTAGATTTACGACCTACACAAATGGAATTGAAATGGTGCGGAATGATTGTCTTTATTGGCCGATTGGCTTCACCCAACCAAGTAGCCAAACAGCTAATGTGCCCCTAAAGTTGAAGGCAGCGGAGGCTCACAGCTGATTTTTGCTTTCTATTTATTCGCATCAATCTCATGGTCGAATATTCGATTTAAATGGTTTAAGCAGGTGTTTAAGTGGTGTGTTTTGGATGTAATCTCTGTCTCTCGGCCTGTGCATGGATTTATGGGAAATCTATACTCGATCGATTTTCATTGTTATCAAATTAGGAACACATTTTAATTTCGGGAACCGTTCTTCTATTTGCAGTTAGCTCAATTTTGTGGATTCCCATAAAAATAAAATAAATAGAAAAAAATACGGTGAAATAAATGAAATAAATATTTTCTCATAAACTAATCCATCGAGGGTTATTTTTAAATTGACATAGGCCTAGTTATTAAATTGTAGTCGTTATTTTTTTTTCTTTTTTTGCGTCGGCGATGGGGAGCCATTCAGAAACTAATGTGCGACAGTCTTAAATATTTTTTTTTAGTGTTTTTTAAAAAAGTAAGAAGAGCAAAATATAATGTTGGGCTGGATGTTTCTATAGAATTGAAAGTAGATTGTAAGATCTGACTATGGAATTTGGGAGGAATTAAGGAGGACTGCACGTTGTGCTGAGTGTGATGGGCATTCTAATATAATATGCTGTAGGGTTTCAGTTGACCCCGGACAAGTGTCGCACATGCCACTGGGGTCCCTACCTATCTTCCACAAGTACCTCTTCGTGACCCCGTGGCCACTTCTCAGTCTCGTAATGGTCGTATAAATTTTTTTAGTGAGTGGTGACTGGTAACCTTTAAGCCACGGAGACAATGATATTTTTGGGAAGATCTCGATCCTTATACTGGACCCCAGCTGGGTAAGTGGAGAATAGTCCCTGCCACTTCGCCAACAGTGTCTGTCTTATGTGTAAACCCAAGTCGGACGGGGGATATACAGGGTCCTGCATGTCAATGCATCTATGACGGGTAGCTTCCTTGGCCAAAGCGTCTGCCGTCTCGTTCCCTACGATCTCAATATGTGCCTTAATCCAAATAAATTGGTGTTCCCATCCTTTACTGGCTGGCTGTTCGAGAAGGGTCAGTATGGCAATCTCTGGCTTTATAAAATCGGATCTCGGAGAGATGTTTCTAAATTTCTCCACTAAGCTCAAGGAGTCAGTCAAAAACACCACTTTTTTAATCCGGGCTCCCCTTAAAGCTACAATATATTCCATCGCCATCTGAATGGCAATTAATTCCGGGGTGTAAACGGACGCAAAGTCTGCTATGCGAAAGCCTTTTTTTACTTCTAATTTTTCTATATAAAAGGCGCTACCTACTTTTTCACACATTCGGGACCCATCACTATATACATACAGGGCGTCCGGCCACTTCTCTGACAATAATTCCCTCAGCTGAAATTTGGGGAAATCGGTTTGCGGGTGTAAGTACACGCTTGGTGTAGAAATTAATTGTTTGTAGGGAAGGCTAAAAGAAAGTGGTTTTTCGGATGATGTTATGAGGGGGAAAAACATGTCGTGGAAGCTGTCGCATAGTATCGGTGATTTTTTCTTTTGCCAATATGGCTCTGTAAGGTAGGATACTGCTAGCTGGTTTAGCCGGCTAAAAATCGTTTGGCAGTGGTTGTACGTGCTCAGTGTGTACCTATCAGCTATCATTTTAAATCTACACCCTACTGGAGGCTCCCCAGCTTCTGCATTTATAATATTTAGTGGCGTTGATTGCAAGCTGCCAAGGATCATCCTTAAGCAGCATGACTGTAATCTCTCTAACTTTTTAATCTGGGTGTTGCTAGCTGAAGCATAAATGCAGGCCCCATAGTCCATCGTCACACGCACAGTGCCGCGGTAATAGGCCATGGCAGTTCGGGGGTCGGCCCCCCAGTGAGCGTTCGTTATCGACCGGAAAATGTTCATGTGCACACTTAACTATGATTTGGTCAATCTGACTGTTCCAAGACAAACGCTTTGTTAGAATAGTCCCCAAAAACTTAACGTTTTCAACTGCATTAAGAGCCATGCCTCCTAAATTAATTTTAGATCCTTGGTATGGGAGTCTTCTCCTTCTGGTGAAAACAGATACTTCTGTTTTAACTGGAGAGTTAATAGTCGTTAATACTAGTATAATGTTCACATAGCCTACTAGGTCGTTTCTCCTCATAGTTTGGTCCCGCGAAAATGAAAAATAATAATTTTTGTGACATAAAAGACTGAAACAATATTTTTGCCGAGAAAAAATCCCATCAATGGTTCTTAACTTCTGGTAATATTTAGGTGTTTAAATATTGTAACATTACACAACATTTAGCTTTCAAAACCAACTTTTGGTATTTTAAGATAAAAAAGAAAATCCATAGATTCCATACTAAACAGACCTAGTGTACAAATATAATCATCCTATACCATTGTACAGTAGATATCGCCACAGATAAAAAGTAGTACTGTACATACTGTGCTGCGTACGAAAATTATATGCATAGTATAGTATCGCATTACCGCACTGCATTCTGCATTGAACAAGTCAGCCCATTCGCGATAATGAACTAGTTCCATTGAAAAGCCCCCTGCTTAGAAGGGAGAAAATTGGGAATACGGAAAATATTAAACATTAGGAATATTTAATTTCCTACATATAGTCATTGGATATATAACATATAATATATATAAATATATGTAGTGTTATTTATTCAGTGATATAGTGTTTCCAATAGTGAAATACTAGATCGGCGATCTGCATGTGACACGGGTTCACTCGTACCCGTTCCAAGGATTAGATCTGACGTCATTTATTTTGGACCGATACGAATTTGGGTTTGGTTGGCACTAAAATAAGGTTATACTTATACATTATGGAAGGCTCGATCCGACGACTGATACTTATAATTGAAGTATCGTTGGTCTTAATGTAATACATATTAATAGGAGAAACCTACTTTCGAGCGATTGACAGCCAAGCCCCGTCTTCTTAATTATCTGAATCACGTGACGTCAGTTCCTAACTAACTATCCAGTGCAGCTCTGCCTGCATTCATTATTGCTAACTAATCGGTACTGCCTAGCGCGGCACTGCCTACCCATTAATATACGAGGATTACGTTGAAAACTTCATTACAATCTCCTGTTGACGGATTGGCCCTCGTAGGTCTGAGAGCCTCCCCAAACACAGACGGCTATTAGTCCAATTATTACCTCGGACTAAGCGTATTTATTATACATACGGCTTCATCGCTTGTTGAAGTATAGGGGGGCCCACGAGCGTGTAAGGAGATCTGGTTAGTATATTTGTCAGATCTGACTGACCAAGATTTAATGGGCAGCATAATATTTTAAAATAGGCTCGTTATGTTTTTATGACATCATTTTGAGTGTTATGGTAAAGGTTAACCTGATGCGAGTATTATTTGGACTTACACATGCAGTTTATTGGTGAAGACGTTCAATTGCTCCTATATGGCTGTTATATCGAGCCATGCTAAGCCCCGGATCATCTAAGTAATTAAGCATGAACCTTATAATCCCAGCTTGTTGCTTAGGAAGGTCTGTCTAGTAACCTGTCCCAAGACTTCTCCGTTCATTGCCTTACGTATACACTACAGTACAGTATAAATCGTACACTACAACTTTTCTTACAGATGATATCTTAATGAGACATCACATACCGTAGCACGTTAAACTGTGTACCTACGAGTACATACAAGCTACACATTTTTGGAAAAGGAGGCAAGGAAGGTTGGCCTCAAGATAAACGTGGAGAAAACAAAGTATTTACAAGTGTCTCGCCACCCCTGTCCCCCCCAACAAGGCCGTTTTGAGGAAGTTGAAGAGTTCCAGTATCTGGGATCGGTAATCATGAGAGACAACCGAGTAAGAGCAGACGTCATCAGCCGTATAAAAGCTGCCAATGTGGCTTACTTTCAAACGAGACCCCTTTTCAACTCCAGGCTTCTATCATGGACCACCAAAACTCGGCTCTATAAAACCCTCGTACTGCCGGTTCTGCTGTATGGCGCGGAAGCTTGGACGCTAACATCCAGGGAATGCGACGCACTGCGAGTGTTCGAGAACAAGATGCTCAGGCGGATTTTTGGTGGGATCATTGAGGACGGCAACTACTGAGCTAGAACCAACGCAGAAATTCACGCCCTATACAAATCAGCTAGTGTCTTGGATCGTCTCAGGGGGCAGCGACTCCAATGGATAGGTCATGTAGCGAGAATGGACCCCTCCAGAGCAGCACGCGCTGTATGGGAGGCTCACTTGACCGAACCCAGACCCCTGGGAAGGCCAAGGAAGAGGTACCAGGACCAGATGGCGGATGACGTCCAAAAAATGGGCTTGCACCCAGAAACGTGGCGGACGGTGGCTTGTGATCGAGCGGAATGGAGAGGCATAGTACGTGCGGCCAAAAGTCCCCATGGGCTGTTAGCGCCACCCTAAGTCAAGTAAGTCAATAAGTAAATAAATTATGTGTGCCCATAATATTTAGTACAACGTGTTGTGCAAACCTCGGCTTCGTTTCTAAGTTCTAACAAGGTCTCACAGTCCTAATACTGTAGCGACTAATATTGAAGGGCTGGGAGAACCCTGAAAAATTTTCCTTTTTGCCCAGTTCCGAGCCTCCAATTTCGTTTGCTTCACTATCAACTACAGTCTAGACTATTCCAGACTAAAAGAGATTAGAGGTAAACCTACAGGCAGGGGCGTTGCGAGGGGGGGGGGGGGTAGGGGGGAGCCTCCCCCCATAATTGAGTTTCTCTCGAAAGTTGGTAATTCGGAGGTGGCCAGTTGGCAAATTGAGGTTGGCCATAAATAATTCATTGTTATAGGCAGTTGGATAATTGCAGCGAGACAACACAAGACAGGAATGCACTAGCCCACATTTTATTAAGTATTATAACATTTATAACTAGCTACATGAACGCAGGATAAGCAGTAAGCAGAATTACCTGCAAGTAAGCCCCTGTAGGCGTTATTTTCAGTGCACCATCATTCTGGTTGTGAATTGTTTGCTTAGCCAGGCTTGAGCACCATTCAATCGAAAATTGCTGAACATAGGTTCAGAAGCCTACAGGCTACAGACTAAATCAGTCAGTACTCAGTAGTCAGTTGGCCGTCGTCGTGATTTTTATCCAGTTTTTTAAATTTATAGTTTCCCTCTTTTGTTTGTTGATACCCTCCTGAAGAATTTCGTGGTTTTTTGGATCTGTGTGTGATGGTGAATGATGTGAATTAGAAATAGGATACTTTTGGATATATTAAGGTTCATTAAAGCACAACGATTAAGGTGGCTGGGACACGTTGTAAGGATGTCTGAAGAACGCATGCCACGAAAAATGTACAAAGCAAGCATGACGGGAAGACGACTGCCAGGACGGCCAAGAAACCGCTGGAAGGACGAGTTAGAGAATGACCTTCGCGAGTTGGGAGTCTCCAGATGGTGGAGCGTTGTGCAAAACCGAGAAGAATGGAGGAGTGTTGTCGAGCAGGCCAAAGCCCACCAAGGGCTGTAGAGCCGGAAGAAGAAGAAAGAAGAAGATACTTTTGGATATAAATCATTGCAATAACGCAACGCAGCCTGAGGTGGTAAGTTATTGTTTACATCAGATACCAATGGCCCTATAAGTTCTTTTGGCCAGAATACAAAATTACACTAAAACGCATAGGTGGATCCAAGGACAAGGATTTCCTTCAGGATGGGGCATGAATAATAATAGCAAATATAAATTGCACTAAGTTTTTTTGCGCCGGAAAATGAAGCACGCATGTAGAATTCTTGTTTGTGCAGGGTGGCGGGGAATTATTTGTATTATTATTATTATTATTGTATTATTATTATTAGTATTATTATTTGATGTAAAATTTACGTTTTACAAACCAAGAATTAGGGGGGGGGGGAATTTCTAAGATGCGGGGGCAAAATATTGGGGTTTTATGAATTTTGAAAGTAAAAAAACTAGACTTACTGGGGTCCCGTGCCTCCGTGCCCCACCCCTGGATCCGCTAATGTCAAAACGTGTCTGTTTCAATCTAAACTGGCCTATGCGCTTCAATATTCATCGCAAAAACTGGAAACTAACCAGCTAGTGCAGTGGCGAGTGGAGTAAGGATTTTTATTTGAGGGACGGGGGTCCATTGGCGTAAATAGTTGGGTCCAGATGCCCCCCCCCCCAGGATTTCAGGTGACAATGACTTTATGGAGGCGAAAGGAAAATTCTTGGTATGCTTATTTTACATGAAAGACATCATGAAAAGAATCAACATATTGACCAAGTACTTTCACAAAAATATTTTACTCAAAATGCTTAAAACCCCAATATTACAGACTTGTATTCTCAAAAATTTTCTACGGGGGAGACCCCCGGGCCTCCCTCCGTGGTACGTTTATTCGTCGGTAAAAAACTCAAATGTACTGCTTGCAAAATGCCTAAAACCTAACTAATTTGGGCCTATTTATTGATTTTTTTTCTACGGGGGCGACCCCCGGGCCCCCTTTCTCCAGGATATAGTATGCGTAAAACCTCACTAATTTGGGCCTATTTATCCATTTTTTTTTCTCCGGGGGAGACCCCCTTTCTCCCTTCCCTCTTTCTCACATCGGAAGTGAATGAGTAATGAATCAAAATCTTGGAGTCCTAAAGCCCCCCCCCCCCCAGAAGTTTTGGGAATTTACGCCAATGCGGGGGTCTGTTTATAATTTGTGTATGATAATAATTATCATCAATTATTGATTCATTTATTAGAATATTGAGTTGGAATATTCGCATGCCACAGTTGGGAAATCACTGGGTCCTCCCCCCCCCCCAATCACCATACCCTCGCGACGCCCCTGCCTACAGGCTACAACTGTGGAGTGCAGCAATGGTAAAAATACAGGTAAAAACACCAACCCGCTTACTTATGGCTCTTCCTCTACGGAATTTGTGAAAGGCTCATAAAGAGCGGCTGTGACATGGCATTCTACTGTCCAAGAACACTTCTAAGGGCCTTCAAAGACATCGCGAACCTGGTGGCAAATAACTGCATGACAATACCGGCAATTAGGCAGTTAGGAATTCACGAAGTGGCATACCACCCATACCTGGCTACTACGCTACAACCTCGGATAATGTGCTGTATCTTTTAATCAATTACCGTTTTGCTTTTGTTTTCTTGCAGCAACAGGACTTTTTATCTCACAGGTACCGTATGCACAAGATTCCCACGGTGGTAGGCAATGACAATAAGATCAATATATTGCAGTGTTATATGATATATTCTCTAATAACATTGACATTAAATAAAATTAATTATTTTCCCGCATTAATTAACTAACATTAAAATTTCGCATGTTTGGCACTATCAAACTGTTGTGGCTTTTGCTGCAACCCATGTCGGTATCGAAAATAATATGCTTATCAAACTACCAAATAAAAGACTCACCAAAACGTGGCATTAGTATCAGGACAGCCACTTTAAAACAGTTTAATATCTCAAGTCGGCAAGGTTGTCGCCAATACAGTGGATTGCAGGATGGACACAAACAGTAATGTTCTGTTTTATGTCGATTGCTGAAGTCCCACTTGTCTAGTTTACTGTACTAAGACAGGTCTGTAGCATAGGCTTCTATTTAGAATATTTCTAGATTAAAATAATGTTAAATAGGCTAATGTTGGTAGATAAAAATTGTAGCTAAATGAAAGCGGTTTGATGTTAATTTTTTCATTGGCGTAAATTCCCAAAATTTCTGGGGGGGGGGGGCTTTAGGACCCCAAGACTTTGATCCCCCGGAGAAAAAAAAATTGGTAAATAGGCCCAAATTAGTGAGGTTTTACGAATATTATACCTTGGAGAAAGGGGGGCCCGGGGTCTCCCCCCACAGAAAAAAAATTTATGAATAGGCCCAAATTAGTGAGGTTTTACGCATTTTGCAAGCAGTACAGTTGAGATATTATAACGACGAATAATAAACCTACCATTAAGGGTGGCCCGGGGGTCTCCCTCGGAGAAACATTTGGAAAAAATAGCTCTGAAGTATTGGGGTTTTAACCATTTTGAGTAATATATTTTTTGTGAAAATACTTGGTTAATATGTTGATTTTTTTTCATGTTAAATAAGCATTCTAAGAATTAATTTCCCTTTCGTTATTGTGAATACTATGCCTTAGCCTCCATAACGTCTTTTTCACCAGAAATCCTGGGGGGGGGCTGCCCCCCCCCCCTTCAGGACGCCAATGAATTTTTCATCACACCGTCAACTTAATTCAAACCTTAAAAAGGGAATAAATAAGTCGTGGATGTGCATTACAATGTATGTTGTTAAAATTATTTGATTTTTGCATTGTCCGTATCTAAACTGCAGGGCCCCGAGCCGCCGAGCAGCTCACCAATAAGGCGTTCATGTTTTGTTCGGGATAATCCACCGAAACGGGTCGGTGCCTTATTTGCTCAGAATTATGTACCCGTTTTAATAACTTAATCACAGTTTTATTCTGTTTTTTGGCGTAGTTTTATAACAGTCATTCTTCCTAAGGTTTGAACACAAGCAACGTCCGCCATTTGTGATGGGTTATTTCCTAATAATTAGACTAAATTCGGGTACCTGTGCAGTCAAGTTGGTAACACACTCGAATAGAAGCCGCAAAGGCCGGGTACGCGAGTTACATACCTTTGCTGATTCATTAATTTAATAAATATTCATTTTTTATTTGGAAAGTCTCGATTAAGGTAACACTTATACTAATACTATACCTGTATATGTGATTCTGATTGTGTATGTATAAAAATGGTTTCTAACTTTTCATTTCGTTTCCAGCTCAGATCAGGATCATTTGCGGTCCTTGGGAAACGGGATATTTAGCATTGCCTCCCCCCACTACTTTCGAAAAATATTGTAAACTTGGTCGAGTGAGCGAGGATAGTATATACAACAGGTTACCAGATTTACCTTCATTTGAAAAAATTAACAAGTGCCTGAGAAGCCTTAGCTTAAAGGTCTCTTGGATTCTAAATATACATGACAAATAATAAATGATACATAAGCTAAAAACAAAACCAGCAAACAATTCTACTCCTACTGCACGTATTTTGGAATTTTGGAATGCATTTCTCATAGACCACGGTTCATATTTCATACACAAAGACAGACCATCTCTTACTCTCTAACTAAACGCATCACCGAAAATTATATAAAAGTTTTCAAAAATTCCGACACCAAAGGCGTTTTGACTACGAAACTTTTGCTTGTTGGAAAATAAGAGCACTGAAATGGAAAAGTTTTTAAGGCGGATGGAAGGCTTAAAACTGTATATGGAATGGTGTGTGTGTATTCAGAACGCGTCCCGGCCGTATGTCAGCCCCCAAGACGAATTTCAGTATTCCTCGAGGAGTTTCAACAGTTTTTTAATAAAACTAGGATGATTTGAATACGGGCGTGTTTGGAGATAGCTATCTAGGTTGTGTCTCATCTATTTGATTCTACTGGGAGGTATAGACTAGTGCCCGGAATTCCAATTTACAGTAGGTACTTGCGGCAAGACGCGTCAATTAATGCACTAGTATAATAGTTAGCTAGTATACAAGAATGAAGAAAGTGAGTGCAGCCTGGCTTTGCTTCCATGTCACTAGATTTAAATTGAAACCTAAAAAGCTGTCAACCTGTGACCAAATTTTGCTTTGGGAAACTTGGAGGAGCAGGAGCTTTGGATTGCAATTATTGTGAGTTGAGCCCATGCTACATTGAATACAGTATAAAACCAGTATCGTATTTAATGGAACGGAAGAATCGTTTAGCGATCGGCACCATTGCATTGGCGGCACTGTTTAGAGTTCGAAAATTGTCTTTCGTCGTTCAGAGACACAGCAGCAGTCACCCTAATCCCACCAGGCATTCTTCCAAGTCCATGTACTTACTGAAGAAGATGTCCACCCCAGCTATTGACGAAACGTTTTGGATTTTACTTTCTGTTCGATCTGCTGTTTATTCCTATTCATAGGCTCCATTGCCTGACTTCAGCCTTACAAAGTCATTAGAAATTACTGCATTCAATTCATATTGTTTTGTAGTCTAGAACAGATCTATTATCCTTTACCTGAATAGTTCCATAGTACAAGCCTCATATCTACCTACTTTTAGTGCCATCAATTTTGGAAGTGCCCATAAAACTGACTTAACGCTAGCCAAATTAGGATCTACACAAGTTGTGAAAGGAGAAGTTTGTGGGAAACCCACACAATGCAGCAGCCTTACAACTCGGTCTTGGTTGATTATAAAGCAAGCACAAGTCTCATTATGTAGCGTCAGCATTTCATTAACCGCCTAGAAACTGACTGCTTAATTATTAACCAGTTTCCTTTTGGTTACAATTTCCTTTACGTAACAATTCCAATTGGTATATAGCGATCCTGAGTAGGTATCAATCTAAATGTAAAACGTATAATGTATAAAACAATCCAGAAAATGGACTATAGTAGATTTTAAAGCGGATTTTCTAGTTTCGCCAACAGCGTCCCAGACCTCATGAAAGGGGGAGGCACTTGTCAGTAGCGTAACGATAGGTTTTCGAAGGGGGCGGTGTATAATTTGGCGCCCCTCCACCCATTTTCATAAAAGTGTATAAAATGGGGAAAGCCGTTCTCATGGACGCAAACAGCTTTTACATTAATGACCTTAGTGGTCTTCGCGCATGAGCCAGAGGGTTCGGAGAATACTGATAGGGGGCCCGGGGGTCTCCGCCGGGAGATTTTTTTTTACAATAGGTCTAAAATATTTGGGTTTTACTCATTTTCAGGGCAATAAGGTTTCTATATTAGTAGAATTAATAAAATTGTGCACAAGGGGGGCCCGGGAGCATTTTTTTTTTTTAAATAGGGCTAAAACAGTGGGTTTTACGCATTTTGAGTATAGTTAACACTTGGATTTTAGAGGCAAAGAATAGAACTGCCTTCCAAAGGGGGGTGGGGCAATGGCCCGCAGTGCCGGTCGCTGTGTCCGCCTCTGAACAGCAGCAGTCGACATCTTCAGTGGCACTCCGTCGATTTCCAAGATTCTATCTGGGAGGCTTGGTAGGAACTCCATAACTTACAAGAAATGTTTCTCCCATTTTGAATTTTTGTAGCACGATTTTTTTATTCACCTTCTTTTAGACACCTGACCGTTTTGTTACTGTCATGAAAAGGAGTGGGACATTCAGTAATGCCACGCCTTCTATTGTTAGTATCAGCCACATTTCACGGACACTGAGATCAAAACATAATCTATATTTTGATATAATGCGTGTCGATTATGCAGAAGAAAATGTCTTCTAACTTGTGCCACCCCACCTTATTGATGGCTGTAAGATCAATACTTTGAATTTGTACAAAAAACTGGTTTCTATCAAATTTAGCATTTGGTGCAAGCTACGACGCAAATTATTTTGAAGTCTTTCTCCAACCCAAGTTTCACTAACCAAGTTCTACTGTATAATAGGTATTTTTAGGTGATAGTAGAGAAAAGGGATTACTATTTTTTTTTAAATTAATAGCATCGCAACTGACGGATGGCTCGCCAGTATTATAAGAGCTTACTTCCTCATTTGGTTTGTCAGCTCCCTCCATTTCCCTAGCAATTGAGGTACAAGATGCGTCCCAACCTTGAAAACTGCTCTGAATGTTGTGTGTTGTGTCGTCGCCCACAATTTCCATGTAACAATGGACTCTGCTCTTACCTAATAGACCATAACTCATGGCCCGTACCCTTGGCCGCCCCGTTTTGGAGACATAGTGCAGCCTAATCATCGGCCTACCTAATTTTTTTCTATTCTACGGAGTTATGGGAGTGTCATTTGCGCCTGCACGACAAGACAGTCGCTTGTTTTTGTGTTGAAATGGCAGTTATGTCGGGGATAAAGTTGACGATATAAGGAACTGATAGCTAAGGTTGACGTGAAATTGGACATTGTGGAAAGGAGTGTTTTGTACAAACAAGACGTCGGTAAAGGAAAGCGTTTGGAGATAGTTCTACTCATATAAATAGTGCAGGTTATTTGTACCTACAATATAATATACCGTATCGGCCCAGCGCTGTAGCTGTACAGGCAAAATCGACAGCTTCAACTTCACTTTCCCCATTTCGAGGGCACTTAAAGCTTAGAAACACTAACCCCTAGCTATAACTTATAAAGCAATTGGACTATTCTTTGTGAAATTCGAAAAATCGAAAAAGTCTACATGTCCGAAGTTCATTCAGTTTTCTATACTATGCAAATTTTTTTGCTATTTTTTCGTCAACCTTCCCTAATTCTTCTAGCGAAGATCATCATAGCAATTTGGACCTTGAAGACTGCTCCTCAGAATAGGGAAGTCGTGCCAGCACTGGCGCAGGGTTTTCAACGAGGGTGCTCTTCTTCTGCCGGGAGTCCGCAGTCCTGTATCTTCCCTTGGATTATAACATGGAGAAGTCGATATTTTACGTTCCTCACCACATGCAGTGCCGGATTAATCCCTGGGGGGCCGGGGGCACAAGATATGGGGGGGCCGTGGTTGCAAACCAGAGGCGGTCCTAGACAGAGGTGGTCCCAGACCTCATAAAAGGGGGAGGCACTTGTCAGTGGCGTAACGATAGGTTTTCGAAGGTGTGGTATATTTTGGTGCCTCTGCATCCATTTTCATAAAAGTCGCTTAGGAGACAGAGGGCTGAAATATTGGGGTTTTCCACATTTTGAGAACAAGAAAGCTTACCTACACATTACAAAGAATCAATATAATTATGACCAAGGGGGCTCGGGGGTCTCCCCCGGGAGAAAATGTTGAAAAATATGGTGGGGTTTTACGCATTTTGAGAGCAATAAGGCTTATATATTAGAATGAATCAATATAATTGTAAACAAGGGGGGCCCGGGGGTCTCCCCACGGAGAAAAGTTTTGAAAAATAGGGCTGAAATAGTGAGGTTTTGCGCATTGTGTGTTGTAACACTTAGATTTTTGAGGCAATGAATATAATGCCTTCCAAAGGGGGAAGGGGGGCGATAGCAGGTCGCTTCGTCAGCCTCTGGTGCAAGTTGAGACCAAGACCGAGACCGAGACCCCGTAGTCTCGTTTCGGTCTCGGTCTCGTCTCGAAAGTCTCGGTTTTCATGTAGGCATGGTTGCATTATATTATTGTAATAACCGCCTGGACTGCTACACTTTTTGTGGCCAACGCCCACTGAATTGCAATGCATACATAAGGTGACCAGACGTCCCGTTTTTTAAGTGTATGTCCCGTTGTCCCGAGTAATATTATCAGGAAACCGATTTGTTTAACAGAATGTGCCCCAGTAAGAATGCTCTTTTTAATAAAAAATCAAAAGGGAAAAATATTTAATATTTTTTTCATAAGTATATGAAAATTAGGCAACTTATTAAGACATTTTATTGCATTATTTATCATTGGTGTAGGAACTAACAAGTTTATGTTCGGGACTATCCGAAACCGTTTTTTCTGACTTACAGCCGATGCATGAACGCATTTAGAGCACTAATAAAATATAGAGCATTAGTGAGTAAATTTTGTCGCAGCTTTGCTATCAGCCTATGAATTATGATGCATCAACGCTTTTTTGTAGATCTAATATAAAATTTATACAAATTTTGTGTCTCACAAAATATTATAAATTTATAAATTAAATTAAATTTATACAATATGTGTGTTTTTTTTTTAAATGTTATTGTTTTATGTTTTAAACAATTATTAAATGTAAAAAGTCTCTGCAAGGGAAAACAAATAAAAACAATTGTTTAAAATTAAATTTTATTGCGCAATTGGGCCCGGACCCCCGCCCACCCCCACGTGTGCGTCCCGTTTTGAAGTTCTCAGAATCTGGTCACCTTATGCATCCATAAGCATGTTTTTTCCTCAAATTCTGGCCATCACGAACCCAGTAAGAGGCTGTCCCACCCCGACCTCGGCTTATCCTATAGTCCTAAGCTCAAGTTGGCATCCCTATCCATGCTTAACTTATGGCGTTTGGATAGCCTAGAATAAGCAGAGATCGTGGAACAGCCCCTAAAAGCCTGCTGTCCCAGCAGTGGCGCCGCCATTGTAGATTTTCCTTAAGGGTGGCTTTGGAGGGCAAGAACGGTTAAAATAGGTACACAGTGCATATTATTCATAAGGCGACCCCCCCCCCCCCCCAAGAGACCCAAATGGCGCTACTGACACATCGGATGCTCTACACTGGGTGGAGACTTCTTGTTTCTGATCTCAGCCAAACCGACGCCATCGTCGGTGCATCCACAAAAGAAGAGGAAGGTCTCTTCTCGGTGGTTCCACTTAACGTTGCCCGGGGTACGCCCGATCGGTGACAGGGCTTCAGCACACACCAAGGGGTACCCAGAAATATTTCTCGAGGGGGGGGGGGCTGTATTAACTATTTGAATTATTTTACGTGGGAAGTTTATCTAGTCTTCACCCTTGGGGCCCTCACAGTCACAAATATATATACTGTATATGGATCAATGCTGATGCAAATGTAAAAATACTATAATAGTGAGTGTCAAAGTAAGAAAAGATTGAATAATGTCACTAAAACAATCATTAAAAGGGGTCCAAAATATTTTTTAGTACTTTTAATTGGGGTATAAAAAAAATTGAACCAACAAACCCCCTTGCAACATCGGGAATCATAATCTGCAAGCTTTTCTGAGTTGAAAACTATTTACAGAATGCGGTCCTCATATTTTGCTTACTCAACTACCTACAGCGCCTGCACTGACAATGTTATGCTGGCTCAGGGCTGCCTCATTAGTGTTCATATACTCATAACCGCCCACACACACAAAAATACCAAATACTAGGAATGGAATATATAGAAGATAAGCAAGATTATCGCCTAGCTAAGCAAAACTCCGTACCTGGTGTAAACACATAGTCCATAGGCCATAGATAGAGATCATTCATTCATTAGCAGGGGCGTCATTATACTACTACTATTATACATACAACTGAGTTCTTGCACAGAATGTATTACTATTACAGATTCATCAAACCCAAACCGAGACCATTTCGAGACGAGACCGAGACCTACTAGTCTCGGTCGTAGTTTATTGGTCTCGAGTCTCGGTCTCAAACCCGAGACTTTGAAGTAGTCTCGGTCTCAAAAAAAGTCCGAGACCGAGACGAGACCGAGACCGAGCCGGGCGAACACTAGATCTCCCAGCATATTGCAGGTTTCTAAAAATTGGTTAAAACATCCTTCAGATAGAAGTAGGAGTAAAATTCAGTATTTTCGCAGTGCTATAAAGAGCACTGGGAGTTGTTGCCGGCAGCAGGCAGGTCAGCCATACATACCGTAAATTAGCATCGACTCTTTCGAAACTTTGCCCAGTAAAGTACTCTTTACCATTCTGTAATTGTGTATGGGTTACTAAACTTTGTGGTAAAATCTTCTCTAACTTGTAGGATCTGCCATTTCAATATATAGCAATAATCAGGTACTGCAACTCTGAATGAAGCATTTATTGCCTTCAAAATTAAAGAAATTACAGTAAAAGTATGCTATGAAACCGACGTAAGTTTTGAGTATCTAGTGAAAAACCAACGTAACCCGTAGGGGAGAGACAGACGGATTCACAGAGTTTTATACTACTTGTAGCAATTTAATTGTCGTTGTACCTAATTATTCGGAGTCGTAATCACTACGTTAGGCTTCAAATCACGAAAGTGACATAAGGGGGCAAGTACGTGAACAAGTCGGCCATAAACCCATCACCGCAGCGTAGCCAACATAAATCTTGTCGGGAAAGCTTTAGTTTCATCTGCGCTGTAAGCCTCTGGGCAGCCAGCCAAACCACCAAAATCTCAGCAAATTCTTAAGGAACGAGAACTTACCCTCATCCCTTTCGTACTCGTCTTAGTTTTTTTTAATCCCTTAGTGACGGTATATAGACTCTATTCTTGAAGGGAAGTAGTGGTTTACAAAGCTTGCTATTAATTGGTGAAGCCTCTGTAAAACCAACACCGATATTGGGCTCGGACTTACACACCAATCTAACGGAGACACATGTTTATTCCCTTTATTCATAAAATAGTCAGTTTCATTAACTTGTGTTACGAAAAGCGACCTCGCCCCAGCTCATTATTTTTCGACATTGCAAGATAGCTCGTCTCCCTTAGCTCATATCAATAAACAAACTGCTGTCCCCGAAGCATTTGGCGAAACTACGTTGCCTATTTCCCCTGAGCGAATACCGTAATATTGTAATTGTCTTTTGGTAAAATGTGCCTTTATGGTTAACAACGTTAACATACTGCACGGGAATACTATAATGCATGAATATCTATTCACTAATGTGGTGTTCGCAGTGAATAGTAGGTCTCCTCTGGAGGGCTAAATGGCGCCCATATGGTACGATAATACGCTTTCATGATGAACACTTTATTCAAAGTACTCAAACATCTTGCATTTACATCATACTAGTACTTATAGTACATCTTAATCATATATCCCAGAGTTCCATTAAAAAATGACACAAAATTTAATTTGACCACATTTCTGGTCTCCAGTGCCTATAGATTTCCATCCGCAATGTACTGTACAAACAAGCATATATATATATATATATATATATGTATCATTGCATAATATATTAAAGTTCTCGGACACTCTAAGGTGCAATTAGTCACCTAGTTATACATGAGAATGACAATCTGACGAAACCGGTCGTGACGATGTTTTTATGTGATATTTTACAAGGTTAACTCTGATTATAATAGTTATACTTATTTTTACCATTATTAAATAGTAGCCAAATCCCACCAAGTTTACTCACTACGTCAATCAAGCAACCCGCGAACAAACGCCTAATTGAGAAGATCCCCGAAAGCAATGTTTAATGAAGAAGGGAAACCGTTGCAGACAAAGCCCACAGGGACTTGAGTGTCGCCAAAGGTGTCAGCGGATTTGAAAGGAATTCTATGGCGAATTCCTTTGGCTGATTAAAGAGACTAATGACTCGGGAAAGGTCGGGGGATTCAAAGAAATTGCGAAAGTGAAAGTCTGCGAGTGTAGACTGATGTCACGCGGTCACAAAGTCTTCAAAGGTGACTGTTTGGTATCAAATGTCCATTATGAGGGTGGTTCATAAGAAATCTTACAGCTTTCTAAGACACTGATGGACTCCCATAAGTCTGCGTCTTTAAGAAAATCAAATTGACTGCAGTTGTATGGAAAACTGACGAGAAAATGTGCGCACTTCCCACGCTTTCTGGACCATTCTATACATATACCTATTGTACCGTAGGATAGCTCTGTCATCAATATTTCCTGTGAATTTGACATTTCCTGCTTACATTCAAGTTCAAATATCCGTCAGCTACTTGTTAGATATACGGGGCAGAGCATCAGGTGTCACATTAGTAACTTTTGTTATAAGCTACTAGCGGTTGCTAGTGCACATATCTATATCGTGTGCTGTTAACTGTGCACCACAACCAGCACAAGTTGCTGGTGAATTGTATGTTGTTTTGATTATATTAGAACGGTAATGCAGTTCTATTCCACCATCGACTCAAAAATTCCAGGCTGTAATAATACCTATTGGCACTACAAGTGGCAAAACGTGCAATTAAGCCAGTCTGTGATAATAATGGGATTGTCGTGCTGGTGTGGATTGGAAATTAGTCGCGGTCCCGGCCACTTGCACCTTGTCTGCCTGCACACTACCTCTACAGTGTACAGTATATGAATTGTGTTTTTCTAACGTGTCGTAATTGACAAGGTGCGGCGAATCCCAACTTGATATTTTAATCAATGCGAGGACCATGGTCCATGGGCGTACTGGATGGGGAATCTATCAAAATAATAATTCACTGTCTGTCCCTGGCTGGAATATAAGTCGTTAGTCACATTGTACGAGGGGGCCAGTGGTAATTTCATTGGCGCAAATTCCCAAAATTTCTGGGGGGGGGGGGGCTTTAGGACCCCAGGACTTGGATTCATTACTCATTCACTTCTGAAGTGAGAAAGAAGTAGTAAGGGGGTCTCCCCCGTAGAAAAATTGCCAAGAATTAATTTCCCTTTCGTTATTGTGGATGCAATGCATTTCACATCCATAACGTCACCAGAATTTCTGGGGGGGGGGGGGCTACGTACCCCTATTTACGCCAATGGGTAATTTACGAATTCAATTTTACGGACGGGGACTTTGTGACCGTACTTATTGGTTATCTGAGTTTTGTTATATTGTAATATTCCTCATCACTGCTAAGCAGCATTCGTATTTTGCATATGCTCACAAGGTTGTATAATTATGTTTTGTCAGACATGGCGCAACCTATAACTGAGACCTAATTTTAATGCTCGCTCCGGCCATCGTTGGCGTAGCTGTGGGAAGTGGTGGCTTCCTTAGGGTTATGATGTGGAAGCCACCATGGCTTTTTCTATTCGCCACTGCATGGTGACTTTCTTCGCACAATATGACAGTAAGTATGCACCCATTTATAATTTCCAGTGGATCACTAGTGGGCTAATAAATTAATCAGCCCAGTTTCTGATGCAAATTAGCAGAAGACATGGGAAATTATTTTATCCGCAGAATAATTGAAATAAGCCTGGATTAATACAATCAGCTGGCGTGGTAGAAGGTATATTTAAATTATTTCAGACGGACCAATCTATCTTTTTCATAATTAATTAATTGTTCTCTTTCCGTTATAATTTAACGTTCCTACTGAATTCTCTCAAGCTTATCTGCCCCCCTACCGTTGGCCTTTACTAGGAGTAAAACGAAATTGGCTGCATGCAGGTAGCACATACTAATTACTAATGAACATGAAGAATACTAATTGTAGCCGACGACTGCTGCCTCCTACGCTCTGTATCAATGCTTAACCGACAGTACAAACACCATTAGTTACAAAATTAATTAATACTATGCGTACATGCATAGGTTATGTTAAAGAGTGAAAGAAAATTAAAGCCCTTTGAAGCCAATTCAAATGTCCAGATTTTAGTATTTCAGGATTTTCCACTGAAAAATCCAAGTTCAAAATACTCCTATATGTGAGAAAAAAATTGATAATAGTTCTTAATTACATTTAACAATAACAATGGATTAAAAATATACTTATTGTCGAGTCAAAGTCATATGGTTATTACCCTAAAGAGGACACTCCACTGGGGGATAATATTTGAGAGGAAATAGGCGCGGGAATAGCGGGGTTGTAGGCAGGCGCGGATCTACGGGGGGGGGGGGGGGGCTATAGCCCCCCATTAGGCTCTTCAAAATGCGTAAAACCCCACTATTTCAGTCTTATTTTTCACAAATTTTCCCCCAGGGGAGACCCCCGGACCCCCCTTGTGCTAGATTGTATTAATTACTTATAATATAGAACCCTTATTGTTTCGAAAATGCGTATAACCCCAGCCCTATTTCAGCCCTATTTTGCAAATTTTTTTTTGTATTTAATCTTAGCCCCCATTCTAGAATCTAGATCCGCGCCTGGTTGTAGGCATTTTAACCGAACCGCAGTAACGCTTAGAATTTGTAACAGACGAAGACTTATTGATATTGTACTGCAAGCAAGGGGGCCCAAGGGTCTCCACCGGGGGAAATAGTGCCTACCAAAGTTCAAAATGGCGTCAAGGAAAGTAAAAAACTGAGTTATACATCAGAGAATATCCCATTATAAGTTACATTTTATTTTATCGGTGACTGTAATTAACGTTTTCCCCATATTTATTGCATTTTCATACTCTTGGGTTAGTGTTCGCCCGGGACAGGGACCGGTACTGAGTCCCGGTACCGGGCGAACACTTTATTGGGTCCAGGGGGCCAATGCCCCCCCGCCCCCCCCCCCTCGATGGGCACCCCTGCCATATTAACTCCCTTGCGCTGTACCACTAGTTTCCCCTCACTTGCCGCCTATGATTTTTAAGGTACAATTGGTTGCGATGACCTCGCGGAACGTTTCGCGCCATGTTGGCCAAACTGAGACCACTAATGATTTTGACTTGTCCCGCAAATGTCTGGTCATGTAAGCCTTATGCCTGATAAGTGCTTAAAAGTACACTGAATGCCGGAAAAGTCTTGCGCTACTCACATTTCAGTAATTCAAATGACCTTCCAAAAATTCAACGATAGAATATCATAACTTGAATTATTCCGCAAGTAGGTTATGTAAAAACTTTTCTCTACAATTTAATGAAATACGTTCTCTTGTCACAAGGAATCTAATAAAATTCATCAGTATTCTCTCATCCGGATCAAAAAAGAGAATTGACTCATATATAAATACTCGGATCCAGCGGTACAACAGGCTATCAAAATACCCAGAACACTTTATTAGTTTAGTAAGTCTGGCACAAAATTACCGGTAGCCTACGTTTTAAAACAAGTAAAAAAATTAAGAACGTAATCGAATCGATTAGTACACAAAATGCCATTAAAGACGCGATAAAAAGGAAATTCACCGACAAAGGAAGAAAAATTGTTTGCAATTAAAGCCATGATTGTTTCGGAAGAATTTTCACAGAAACTGGGAAATTTTTTTGCCGAGAAACTACCTACGCGGGTATGTCCAGTGACTTGAATTTGGTAGGTGAGGTGTTTGGGGAATTCACCACGTTGAAATACTGTGCATTGTTTGCTCACACCAGCTCTGCAATATAGTCAGCGACTCATTCAGTGTCGTCTTCAGCCACCTATTTTAATGTCCCTTTCCATCTATTGTAATGCAACATAGCACGACGTTTAGTACAGTAGCCTGAAAAACTAAATAAACTCCGCGCCCTGCTTGCAATTTATTATAATGATTTATCATTATTATTATAAAAGAAGTAGCCGATGAGATGAAGTCTAAGACACTTAAATAAACAAGGAGGCATATTAGGCAAACCAGATGAAGGCCGAGAAGGAGAGGAAGGAAATTGTAAATCAATGGAGACTTCCAACAATAAAAGATCATCTACCGATCAAGTACATATTCAGAAAATGGCCGACGATGATAAAGAAGAAGAATAAAAAATGTCTGTATTTATTCCGTGATCATCTTTGTCAAGATGAAGTATGTTATCTTAGTTTGTAGCTATAGGGAGGGGAAAGAGATTACAAACATGAAATACTATAAAAGTCTTGTCAATGTGCAGAAAGTTTCCTAAAAACTATAGTGGTAGGTAATATAATGTGCATAAGGGAAAAAGGATAATGAAAAAGAAGTGACAACATCTAATCGAAATATCCATGATCCATTTTTAGCAGAGTTTGTGTCTGTGCACGATGCAAGCACCAGAAGATGTTAACTCATTTATTGTATAATGCGCTGCTATAGTCAATCTATTTTACTATTATTGTCTATGTCGCAGCAGAAACTGTACTTGTGTATCGTGGAACCGTGTAGGAAGACAAGAAAGCCCACAGGGCCAAGAATCGGGCAGAATTTGGAATTGTAACAATAGCATGCATGGGGCACGACACTCGCGCCGTCACGAAGTGGCAACGGCCACGGCTGCGTAAATCAGCCACCGCCGACTTGAGGTGGTCCTGTCGATGACATATTTCCGTGAACATACCCCGAGGCATTGTCTTCGGTCCGTGTTTGGTTTTGTTTTACAGAGCCCCATACCTCGAAGGTCGTCTTCGTGGCGCGATTTCATTAATCACGTGGCCCACACAGTTATCGTATATTATTTATTGTTCGGATGAGCGTGTGGTGTGGTAAGAACTAGTTGGGGGTGCGGTGGGTGCCAGGAATAATGCTATTTTTTGTGTGGCCTTTATTTGATATTCGGCCATGGCAACGGAATTTTTAAAGCTTCTATGTTGGTCGTTGGTGTTAAGAATAGTCGCTCTAGTGGACATAAAGAGGAAAAATTTGAAAAAGTGTTTCAAGATGTTTTGACGGGACCTTTATACCAACAGTTGAGAAGGTGACGGATTTTCATAATTTTCACGTCTTCAGTATGGTGGAAGCAGTGGCGGCTCGTGGTGTATCAAAATGGTGGGGCAACGAATTGTAATAAAGTAATAGCATATAACTTACCACTACTTGAATATCAAATAGATTCTTCGGCATTTCGATGTGGCAAACAAGTCTATAACTCGCTGTTTACATTTTTGTAATATTTGTTTACATTACCCTGCCTGGCCGTTGGGCAGAACCTGACTTCCCTAGTCAAAAATTCTTCTTTGAAAAATTTTATAATAATCATCAGTCATGACAAAATAGTGAAACTCTTCTCAAAAATACTCAAAAATAACTCTTATAATTATGATTTAAAAAAAATACCAATATTCAACGATATTATTAATACGAAACATTTAAAGTCATTTTTGGGGCGCTGCCCCGCTGCCCATGTATAAATGCATATGGCATGAATTGCATTGCAAGGTCCATAAGAGAAAAGTTGTGTACACCTTTTCAATGGTGCGAACAATCTTCTTAACTTTTGCCTGACTCGGTTGCCATGGCGACCCGGGGCTAAATTGAAAATTGCCCCAAGTTGCCCAGAGCACGCACATAGCATAGCCGAATTGTAGCAGTTGCATTTTTCTTCAGAATAGTATATTATTATTTTATTATTATTATTATTATTATTAAAAGGAAATTGCTTTGTTTGCCTGTAAAATTATGGGAGGGCTGTAGCCCCAGTGCCCTTATGGACGAGCCGCCACTGGGTGGAAGTGCCTATCCATCACAATGTAGAGGAACATTACTTTATAGGCTACTCATGAGAGATTTGGTTTTCTAAAATAAAACATAGGACATGGTGTCGAGTTTCCAACTGGTATTGAAGAAATCTGCCGATAATTCATACACAGTCCGTGCATGTATTGTATAATGGACAACTATTGTATTTCCCTCAAGTTAATAAAGTATAACCAGTTTTCCCCCCGCCCTAAATTTGTCATAGTTTGGTTTTAGACGCCTAAATTCTTCAGCTCTCATCAAAAATTACATTAGTATATACAAGAGACCACCTACAACCCGCACGACCCTCTAGAATTATGTCATTTCCATCTAGCGACTGCCTCACGACGACAACCGAGAATCATCCGATAATTGGAAATAATCGATCTTATGCAATTACATCGATAGGTATTTATGGTGGACGGTATACGATAATAATCTCAGTAATCGATACAACTTCGATGGAGGTCGCGACCACGGCCTTGGGCTTGCTCTCAAGGACGCTGGCGGTTTTCATGGGCGCCACTCACGGCCCTTTCAAAATAAACCATAAACACACGATATAACTAAAAATTGTGTTTTACACTTAGGCTGATGAATCGCAAGGCTTACTGCCAAAATTAGAACTGTAGATTTTGTCAGGACATGTAGAGTAGTGGTACGGACTCTGACTTTCACCCGAAAGGTTGCTAGTTCGAGTCCTACACTTCCTACATTTTCTGGCCATGCTTCGGAGGGCATGTAAAGCAGGCGGTCCCGGGTCTTTCTAGTTGAGTGTAAGAGAGGGCTTTATAGCCCTAACTCCGCTAGGTTGCCTTAGTAATAGAAGAAAAAAAAGTAGATCGTAAGTGAAGAATGCAATTTGAAAGAAATTAACCGAAATTAGAGGATATGGAAAAACTGGGCTTGGCGGGATTCGAACCCACAATCCGGAGATTCCTGGTCTTCTCGGGGCTTGTGGTCCAGCAGTTATGACGGCGCCCCGGTTAGGCGTAGATCGTGGGCTCGAATCCCACCAAGCCCAGTTTTTTCAATATCCTCTAATTTCGGTTACAACGAGGAGGTTACCTCTTCAACCATAGTTAATTTGAGTTATATATACCATATAATACTACAATGTATTAAATTAATAAAAAAACATTGGTGGATTTGCACCAACCATTCACCAATAAAGCCCTATCCCTGCAGTGGCAAAGACGTCGACAAATCGGCAAATCTGTGTGTACTGGGGCAGGAGACGTCCGGCGTGAGGCTGTAGGCGCTAGTGGTCTGTACTTATTGCCGCGATATAAGTAGATTATTGAGCAGGTTTGATTGCATTTTCATTATTATGTTCTACAAGCACCCATTAATAATTGCTTTAATTAAAATGGTTTGAAATTCCAATTAACTGGAACAATTATGATTATTACCATATGTTTTAAACACACTATATTATTTGTGCTAATTAAAGATTTAGCTACTGTAATATGCAACCTTCGGGTGGTTTTGTGGTTACACAAACTGGCAATATTATTAATGAGCTCAACCTCTCAATTAAATACATTTTAGCCAAACTGGCAATGATAATTCAACGTTGTGCACTGCCACGTAGTGTTTTAAATCCTTTCTCAATCGGGTTGAGGTCAGGTATTGTCTCAGAATTGTATCCCTGCTAGTGCCAAAATTTAATCAATTTCATAAATAGTTTTCTTGGAGACTCTTGATATTCTTGTAATATCATATATAGCTCGGTTTTGAGCAGCACCATCTCAGTGAATGGTGTTCCAATCTCACGCAACCATTCATTCATTTTTCTGCTATTTGAATTTGGAGCTTTGTTAGTCACAGTGATAAGACGCGTTGTTCATTACCAAGACATTTCTTGGTGGTAAGTTTGGGATCAACATTTCTACCAACCACCTTTTGTAAGTACCAGCGTTCATACAGCACCATGGTAGTCTTCACCAGATTGGCCAGATTTAAAGACAAGGAGTGCACTATTTATAATCCCCATCTTGCCCCTTCCATGTAGAATGATCAACCAATCCTACATTCCGATTGTGATCTAGAATCAAATTTCAGAGTTGTCGCTCCATCCTATTCCTTGCCAGTGTGAACACAATTGGACGGCCTTCTGCACGAAAATGTGTTATGCTCCTAATGAAATTTATCCATAGACTAACTTTGGCCGTTTCCATTAGGATTTTCTGGCTGTCTTCTGATTTCTTCCACCGAAAGCCGACTTAGCCGAGCCTCCTAACAATGTAATGGTGCAAACGGATTCTCTTCTTTCCTGGACTTTGTAGTTTGTGGAGCAGCTGTATTGACACTAGTTCGTTCCTTACGGCTCCTATGGAAATAGTGAAGCGTTCTTCTGATTTCACAAGTGTTAAAATCATATAAAATAAAATGGCATTTTCCTCTTCATTGCCGGTGTAATAAAACCAGTCTGCTGCCGGGTGGATGCGATGTAGGCTATAGTCGTGGATGAGGCTCATGTTGGCATTTCCACCTGCAAACAAAAATAATAAAAGAATTTAAAACTAATAAAAAACAATGAAATAATTCAAATTAATCCACTTTCAACGCATTAAATGGCATCATATCATTACTAGCTGATGTCGGACTTCTTGAAACATTCATGAAAATCTTATTGCCACTTGATTCAGCTTCCTTTTTGAAATAATTACTGAAATTAAAAATTATTCTCCGGGCTTTGGCATTGAAATAGTTTTCCTTGCTTGACGTGAGATACGATTTTGCAACCCACGATTAAGTGCTAACGTCATAATTAAAGTTCTTTTGGATAATTTGAATGTATAAATAACGACGGAAACACCCGAATTACTGCGAGTGATACCGTTCCAACATATTTTGGATTATCTATAGTACTATTACGACCTTATTTAAATAAGTAGGCTACATACTGGAGCGCACTCCGATACACAATATAATATGGGCGTACGTTTTTCTGGTGTCATTATGGCAAGTACCCAACTTATAATAATTACATTACTTTTTTAGAAGTAAAGTCAAGGACCTGATTTACTGCATGAATGTACACCCAATAAAGGGCACCCCAACAACCCAACTCTTTCAATGGAAAACCTACCGTTATCATTTTTACCATGGTATAACATGTCAAGATAAATAACAATAACACCTTAAGAAGAAGCCAACCCATGTTCATAGCAAGTCGTTGAAAAATACCTATAACAAGAATATACGGCCAATCATTTACAAGTAACCAAGTAAGCGACAAAGGCAACGAGCGTCCCATGGGAGGAATATCTACTAAATATGTAGATGTAGTCTTATTATTATCCAATATTGACTACATTAAAGTACTTGAAAATGTCATTTACAAATAAACAAGTCTAAATTAGTTGTTGTATGTGATGGTTTTTCTTTGTGTCGTGTTTAGTACGCCTATCCCGGTTAATCTTCAGGAGCGGTTTTAAAGTTGGCGGTCAGGGTAGTGAGGTTCTATGTTGAATTTGGGGGAAATATTACCATAAGACCAAGTGGAGAAAGCTTGAAGATTTTAAGACATGTAGCGAGCTCTAACTCACCACCTGCAGGCTGCAATTACTCGAAGAAGCTTATCACTTCACTGCCCTACGATTAAGCTAGCCAGAGAGAGGGCTCTATCGATTCCATTCTTTTCAACAAACAAAACACTCCTGTGCTCCAAATTTCCAACCACAATGTAGATTTGCTTAAAATATATCACATTTTCACTTCGACTGGACGCCTTAAAATCTTGAAATCGTTGATTTGTCGTAAAAAGTGTGAATGACAATAATTACTTGAGTTAATAAGACGGGCTGTGAGTCACATTTTACTCCATTCCTCTGTGACCAATATTAACATGAGATATGAATATGAGGTAACATAGGCTAAATGATTTTTTTTTTTTTGATCGGCCACCATTTTGAAACAAACGCCGGATTAAACTGGGTTTTAACTTGATCAAGACACTTGTATGATAAATATTTGTGGCATCAAGTTTCATCAAAATCAGGTCATATCTACGGAAGTTACAGTGTTTCATACAATCAATAAACGTATACATACAGGTGGTGGTCTAAGCAAAATTAACATTAACTGTGGCACTTGAATAAACATAATAGTCTCCTTAGTAACTTTGTAAAACTCGCTGTCACTCATTGTGAAAAAATTATTACTTTGTAACGCATGTGTGTTTTTATTTGATTACGAAAACTGTACAGAGTAATAATTTTTTCACAATGAGTGTGGGACTTGAACCGACGACCTATCGGGGGAACGTCGAAGTCGTTACCATTACGCTGCGTGATACTATGGCTGCGCCCTCTGGCCTCTACTGATGAACATGTTGAAACGAAGAAGAAGACGGGACCAGTAAATATTTACGGTAAACACGGCTACCAAAGTTTTCGTGACTAGATCGCCCACATAGTGGAAACATGTTCCATTATATTACCATTACCGTATTCATAGCCTAAAACCAATGTGGCTCGCCAATTGGCCTTAGATTGAGTACTATGATTATGTTTAAATATCCATAACCAATCCCTTTGTTGGTAAATCTATGCTCGTTATTTACTTACAACTGATTTATTAACGATCGCGTTCCCAGGAAATTTATATTTAGATGTAATTACTTATGAAGTATATTGAGTGATATACATGGCTTATTATATTGAAGAGAATGATTCAACCAACTCCAGCACATTACCGTCAACGGTACCTACGGCTGTCGGACAAGTTCTTATCAGCTGACCAATTGCACAAATTGCAGCCAATGGTCTTGTCTAGCGTAGTCCAAACTTTCCGTTGGACTACAACCATTTGGACTATATCTATTTAAATGTACAGCATACCGGGCTGCAGGAGAATCATAATACTGGACAAAAACAATAGCACAACCAACCGAATTATTTATAACCTGAGTCCACTAGCTCCACATTTCGAGGGAAACATAAAGTTTGATCTCCTAATTTTAACATGAGTGATGGCGGTGTTCGTGAGAGCAGTAATTTTCCCAGCATGCAGCAGGTGTATTTACTTAACAAGCCCTCAACTAGACAGGTGATAGCAACAACAAAAAAAATAATTACTACCAATTGCCCATTATTAATGCAGGAGGAGGCAATGTTGGTTTTCCGAAAACTGAGCCTGTACCTCCCATGTACCTGTAGGCCCGCGATTAGCAACGAATTTATTATTTAATAACCTCGTGTTGTTTACCTAAGGTATGAGCAGGTGCTGTTCGAAATTGAGCTCTTAATGTCGGATTGAATTAGGCTGTGTTTTATTCTTCTTGTTAAATTAGGTGGTACCTTTTTTCTATACGCTGCACCGCCATAGTCCAGTTCACGGGAAACTGCACTAGTAAACTGAAGCCACAGGTTCAAGACTCGGCATAAAGAAAAATACCCAATAGGTACCTTACCTTCAACGGTAAGGCGAAAAAAGACTGCCTGGCACAACATCCCAAAACAACAGGGAGGAATCTCCACCAGTCCTCAAGCCTATACCCTCAATAGGTTGTCATGACACTTGGTCTCTTTTCTTTTCGTCAAATAAAGCATTTGTGTGACATGTTTGTTGGGCTTATATTAAAAGCTAAAAACATTTAAAAAGAAAAGCCAGAGTGTTTTTAAATTCTACTCCATAAATCCCAAAGTTGTAGCGTGTGAATCGCTGGGAAAATATTTTACAGCTGACATACGACATTGTCTCAAAGCAGTAACATTTTCCCAAAGTTTCGCCACGTGCCAGCCTTGAGAAGAGTCGCGTGTAGGTCTATTTCACATTTCATGCATAGGCCTAGTTTGTACTAATTTAGTTCTTTTTACAATTCTGACTGTAAAAACTCTGCGGCAGGACAACTTAGCGGCCCGCTAGATCTGAAGATAAGTAAATGATCTCCTCCACAACTTCTGTAATTAGAAGCTGTGGTTAAGCAGTGGCCCTACCGGCAGTGATGGTATATATAGGGTTAAGCCTTGAATACGTCCTTTTGTGTCCCAATTCACAACCTGCTGGCAGCTGTAAGGCTGCAGGAGCTTCTTCAATAAAAAATTTTAATAGAGAATAAACCCTTTGGTTGGTCTGGTGCCGGTGCACGGGACTCTTTTGGAAGCCAAAATGTCCACTCCATGAGTCTCAAATTTTTCAAAGTTGTATAAAACTGTACAAAACCTTTATTATAATATAATGCAATTACTCACTTAGCCCTTAGGACAAATCTGATGAATTGTCAAGCAGTTGAATCATGCGAAAAGCTCCTATCCCAAATTATCTGATTATTATTTGTGTCCTCAGATCGTTGTTATCAATGGAGGTGAATTAAAAAAAAAATGATAAAAACTATTAGGTTGCAGCATAAAAACATTTTTCATTCCAAATCCACTTCTCTTTTATCTCACAAAAAAATTACAGCAAAAACGTCCACACCATATGCATTAACTTTCTGTTTTGCCTGCGTATAATTTGACATTTTTATTATCACTTTTGGATCTGATGGATGCATTCACAAAAAAATATTTATCAACAGTGTGTTAATGTGGTAATACGACAGGTTCAGGATAATTTGCATTGCCACACTTTAATAACATAATTTTAGTGTAATGCATTATTAAGTTTACTACTATTCATTCAGCAGATAATTTAGTCAGAGGTTAATATTGTAGGGCTATAAAATTCAAATTTGTAAAATTTCTAACCAAATTAATGTAATGTTCACGAGAATATAGCAGGGACTGTAGGCGGATCTAGGGTTGTTTAGATTATGTTTAAAAGTAAAGGTTCAAAACAGAGTTTTACGAATTTTAATTGAAAAAACTTCAGATTTTACAGAATAATCGTATTCATAAAAGTGGAAATAGGGGGGCCCGAAAGTGTGAAAGTGTGCCCAGTGGAAATTTTTTTGAAAATATAGACCCAAAATAGTGGAGGTCCAACAAAATACAGTTTTTACGCATTTCTTATACATACATTCAATTTTTAATGCTGTTGAGTTTTCAGTGAATTTGACTGTGAATTTAATGAGAGAATTTCTTTTCTTTTTAGATTCATGCTTGTATCTACGGGTGGGCATCATAAGGACACCAATGAACTGGACAACTGTTGTATAAGCAGGAGAATTATTTGGAAAAAAATAGTTGGATTTTGGCACTTTTATTTATTTTTTCTTCGGTAAAGCAATTTAAATGAAAAAACATGTAATATTAAATAAAAACAAGTAAATGCCTTATATATTGTGGACCTATTCCACGACACTAGCTGTCACTGTTTACAAACAATAGCAGTAGACAGGCCGTCAAGTCGTGGCAGGTCAGCACGACAATTGTCCCGCGTCATCACCCGCATGCAAATCACCTAGCTCCTTTACTGAGCTTATCAACAGTCATCAGTGTCTTGTAAGCCTTGTTGACTCTGCTCCGGAACAAAATAGGTACCTCCGACAATATTAAGACCTAACAATCGTTATTAAGTCTTTTTTTAAACTCTTCTGTAACTGGTACCTAACTAAAATTCATGAATTTATTTTTCCCTACCTGGGTACTTCCGTAGTAATAACTAATTATAGTAATAAGAGTATAATAAATATATAATATAAATGAATAATGTCTTTAATATGAACAACTGAACCACTCTAGCTAAGTTAAGAGAGTTAACATGAGCATACACATATCTCAACGTTTTTATGATTCATTTGTTAACACAATATTTTTGACACCTCTAGAAAGTACACTTTCTCTATTGACGTCATGAACAGAGGCTCAGGCTTGATTTTCTCGGGGGTAGCCTCAAAACCGTAAAATCCGTCTTTTTCTCATATTTCTAGTTACGTGGTAATACGAGACCCCTCTGGCGCGATTGGGGCCAAAGGCTGTATTTTCCGCGACATATTTTTTGAGTTGGTGGTTAATAGGCTTGACGTTATCTAACCCTTTTTGTCACGTTTACCCGCTTAACTTGTCAACGGACCACGACCGTACACGTACTTTTGTAATGTTGTCGTCTTGTACAACAATAATTCACGTACGCTAACTTAGGTTTTACGCTTGTTGGTTGTCCACTGGAAGAACATTTAAATTTTATTATTTATTTAATAATTAGCCTACTAAATTTATGTGCGAGCCTAGTCCAACTGTCTCAGGTTACTTTGCTGAACGTACCATAATGTGAACAAGAGCTGTAAACTTGTGTTTACATCCCTAAGGTGGTATAATAAAATTAATTTAATTCAAATGCAAAGCAATGATAATAATTATCTTCATCAATTTATGTACGTGGACAACATACAGTGATACAGTATTTTAAATGTAAAGCCTATATAGTTCATTAATTTAAGCATTAAGGACGCACATAATAGCAAAATTTAGGCAAAAACCGCGATAGTAAATAATATAAAATAACTTTGTCAAGTTTTACAAAATTAGGTATACTAAAAGCAAATAAATAAATAAATCAGGACTTTTGTTCTATTACTAAGCCAACCTAGCAACCGGTTTCAGCACCAGGCCATCGTTAGGCTACAGACTTGGACGAAAGCGGTTGCTTTTAATGTAGGCTATTTCAGTAATACTCGACTAAGTTGTATTATTTTATTTACTATGACGAAGTATGTAAAATATTACTGAAATAAACCCACGATACTGAGCCTTCATTTGTCAACGGTAAAAGCATCAGCTTGAATTATGCAGATTCGCCCTGTCTTTACAGATGGCCTATTGCTTTCTTATATGAAAGGGAGTAGAGTGACAACTTTTCCTGCCTATATAAAAATAAAAATTCCAAAATATCTTAATTCTTAGTAGATGCATTTGCTTGACTTTTTTTTAATTTGGCCAAAATAAATAAAATTAATCAAACACGGCAGCTTTCAAATGCATCCCTGACACTAGGGTTGCTCTTACTCGCATCACCTTCTACAAGTAGACATTCTTTACTTTGAAACGGTTTTAATTCTGCACAATTAGTGTCTAAAAAAGCAGTTGTCAGCGTCGTTCCATTGTTACCCTCCAGTAACTTTGTCATGGCCGGGCCGTCCCACTGGACATGATGATCGCGCCATTCAAGTCTTCTTGAGTCACAGAACTGACTATTGGAGTGTGACACAAAGCGTCACGTTTCTTGTTAGTCTCTGGAGACACTTTAAACCGAGGAGAGCAAAAGAATGGAGAAGATCGATGAAGACGTAACGGAGAAGGCAGGCACCAGAACGACGGTGTACCTGCAGGTACAGCTTCGTGCACGATTTGGTTCACTGCGGTCAGCTTTCTTTTAAATTTGAAACAAGACAAGAAAACAACTACAGTACCTACAAGAAGTTACTTGGACACGTCACCAGACCTATGAAGCTATTCACTGCTAACTATCAATACATTTCGTATTTCAAATATTATTCTATAATAAATACTTTGGTACAAATGAGAAGGCTTTGGGTACTTTTATTTGTGAATTTAACGGTTTCACCCGTAGGAACAACTGTCAGGAATGTATGGTCATTCTCTGTAACTTAAGTTCGGAAGGCTAATAACATCTTTAATCAACGAAATGTGTGTTTGGCCTACATCCATGTAGAAATTAGTTTTCATTGGGCTGAATATCGCACCGATGAGGGATGTCAGAAATTCTTCACCTATCGACTTTTTTGGAGTAAACAAAGACACAAATAACACAAATATGGTTCAAATGTAAAGAGGCTCAAAAGATGTGTAAGAGGTATAACACTTTCAATCTTTACATTAACAGATGCCTCGTGTACAATATCATGAAAATTGTATATATGCATAGGCCTACATGTAGACTGTAGAGGCTTATGAAGAAATTCTAGTAAAAAGTAATTTAATGTCAGGATAACCAAAACACGCTATCGAAAACCAATATTGGATAATCCGAGCCGTGTATATGCTAGGAATCAAATCAGGCATGGTGAAACGAAAAATATCAATCACATGGTAACGACGGGGAAACATATTTACTGGCCATCTGGTTTCATTAGCTTCCGTTCGTTTTTTTCGAAATTTTGTGGAGTTTAGCAGATGTTAGCCCGGAATTAATAACTTAATTTGATGCATGAAAACGCAAACATGTGCTACAGAATTGTAAAACTAAGAAAGGTTCTGCCGTATCGTGAAAATTACTATAAATGATGGGGATTCAGAAACCCTGGCCGCGTGGTCAGTGATGAAAGGGGAAAATAAATCCTCTCAATTACTTTATAACGATAATAATTAAAAGCAAAATTATGTTGGTGTCATAGATTTCT
Organism: Psococerastis gibbosa; assembly: GCA_963971405.1. NCBI lineage: Eukaryota > Metazoa > Arthropoda > Insecta > Psocodea > Psocidae > Psococerastis > Psococerastis gibbosa. Next base: position 325,112 of record OZ020484.1, on the reverse strand, counting down.
TGCTCATTTAAATTTGATGAAGTATAACCATTTTTGTCACAAAAAAAAAAAATAGCATTTTTATTCCTGAAGCTTAGCCAAAATTATAATAACTTACTGTATAGTTCGTATGAAGAGGACAACTCCCTGCCCCCTCCTGACATATTATTGTATAACAATATTAGGCTATAAAAATTTGGGGCAATTTTTTTAATTGATTAAGAAACCTGTAAAAAAAGACATAAATCGTATTAAGAGACAACTACCTCTTAATTAAGGTTTTTTACTGCCATATTATGCGCTGTTAAGTAAAAATTACTTCTTAACTTCGACCGTGACGAAACTGGGTTGCACATAGAAAACCTATGCTTAACACAAACAAAACATTGAAATCTCAGACAATCTATATAAAAAATTATTCCTAGAGACAACAAACTTTTCACCGTCATTACCAGCCTCTTATCTCAACCAAATCACCAGTAATTAATTTATAAAAAAAATTACTTTAATTGCCATCCGTCTGTCAAAGGTAGCATTTAAAAGTTAACCGGTGTAACAACTGGACTACGCACGAGTATTAGCAAAAAAGAACAAACCAAAATGAACACCTTTCTCATGTTAAAGCCATCAAAATAAACAAAATACGTCGCAGCTGTCAGCAAAACAAACAAAAACCACATCAACGTGGGGTTTGATGATGAGATAGCGTCAACAAAAACTTAAGATGCTTTGGTGAATTAACATATTAAGATCCAATTAAGGTGTAGACAATGGTGTATAACAGGGTGTATTTTGGAAACCACCCTGTATAGACCCGTAATTTGGGCATTCCTTAAGGTGCAGCGTGCCTTAATTCATTTGGACCCAACGTGTGTGATCTTTTTGTGTTTTACGATAAAAGAACTGGGCTTGTAAAGAATATTTTTCTATGATCTCTTTCTTTTAAGGATTTTTCTAACTCATTCTTTTTAGCTTTCATTCATTTAAAAAAAAAAATATACTGTATACGTATGGCTTGCATAAACTGTGTGTCAATTGTTCTATAGGTACCTACAATCACTAGTCTCTAGAAAAAGAAACAGACGAACTAACTAATTTCTGACGTTTTTGACTTTTTATGCACATTCGAAATGCAATTGTTTGGTGCAGACCTGGCAAAACCTTAGGCAACTTACTTGTAATTGGTGAATGATCAGTATAAAAACAAAATTTCCTTTGCGTTGCTGAACAAGCACATCCTCCACCAATTAATTACAATCTCAACCAATATTGGAAATTGTACTAAAAAAATGTCAAAACTTGACATAGGGCATCTTTAATAAGAGAAAGGTGTAAAATCTTCAGCAAAATTCGCAATACTGTGACGAAAAAATTCAGTCCTGCGACCGCCAAGTAGCCTGATGGTTAAATCAACAACCTAGTATTGTACTGTAGAACTTGTTCAGTGTTGTATCTCTTAAAAATAATTGCCGAAAGAAAGAGTCCGAAGATATATGAGTCCAAAGATTTGAGTTGTACCAACATATGAATATAGCCAGTGGCGTTGGGTATGATATATGGCTGACGAAAAGGATTGTTTAATGAGTAGGGCAGTGATTTACAACAAGCGTGGAAATGGTTTAATCATAATTCTCATATTTCATTCGCCTCTGCTCCCGTTTCTTCAGCCCTATCTTCTGCTTTCGTTATAACAAGGTTTGAATGGTTGGATGGTTGATTACTGGGCAGTAGGCAAACCTTTTATAATAGAATAAGTGTAGCGGTTTCAATATGGGCGTTTGTGTAAGAAGCTATAGGTACGTAAAATTAACAAAATCCAATTAATGCCAGTTTCTAGTAATACTACGTATAAATTGGAAAGCAATAAAATAAAAATGATGATTGACGTCATGTTGAAGTACACTAGTACATTTGGACAGAACTGGTCCAGCCTCGCCCTTTCGTTTCGCAGTCGGTTTCTCTATCAACTGGACTACTGAGGGTAAGCTGTGCCGTAATAAGGATGAACGTGTTTTCAGTCAAGTCAAGTCATTTTAGATCTCCGGGGGATATGAAACGCGACAACAGCTAGCACTGTGGATCCACTCCACAAGTTTTGCCAGTGGCATTTGGGTCAGCTCAACGTCTGGCAGCCGCGTTTATTTATACGGGTTAAGGTAGCCAAAAGAATTGAGTGAAGCCGGGAGAATTGCTCCTTGTAAGACGAGTCCCTGTACTCCGGTTTAGGGTCCGATTCTCTGCCAAATTGGAATACGCCTGGGTGAGTTCACATTAACCTGACAGAACCTTTTGATTGGAGTTGGCAGGTGTTTTTGGTTGCCATTGAGTTTCCACGCTGAAGGAACTTATAGCACCTATAGTTGAGGGGTTTCTTCAAGAAATAGACTCCTAAATGAATTGGCTTAGTGTGTAATATAACATTCCGTAGCTGTAAGGCGTGCCTGCATACACTCCTGCCATTTTTGTGACATATCCAGTAGGTATGGTTTACATAGCAGGCATTTGAAACAAAACAAATACGGATAATTAAAGCCATACGTAAATGTAGTTAATTTAAATTCTTTAATACGTGTAATGAAAATACCTGAATCTGCTATCTGCAGCTGCCCAGGGTTTGTGTTTTATTTACGTTCACACAGAGATTTTGTCAACATGGCAGGTAGCCCTAGCGCAAGGGTTGAAAATTGTAATAAGGGTTAATTATTAATGTTTGAATGCATGTACCCCCTTTTGTCATTGAAAGCCCATTTCATAACAGAAATAACCGGCTTCTTTTATTATTATATATTATATACGATTAATGCAAGGTAACTTACGTTATAAACTTATGACAATCTGACTGATATGGGTCACAGTCCCAATGATACTGTCACATATACAGTCACAGATACTGTCCGTACACGGGTTTTTAAAATTATGTTTTATCCTTTAGGTTCCACCAAAAATTGCACCAGCCAACAACGGAAAGAATAAGACACTCAAGGAATTATTTAAACCATTTAAATGCGTTATTAAAGTTAACCAGCTCCACAGCAGACGACTTTCAACTGTTTACCAATGGAGCCCAGGAAAAGAGTTTTCTATATTCCTAGCATATGCAATAATCAGCAAAAAATTAACAGCAAAATAATAATCTCTGTTGGCACACAATTGTTTATTTTTTATTATCCGAATTAATTCTCCGTAAGTAAACATGTAACCTGTATATGAAGTTACGAAAGAAACTCTCATCGTTTGCACCGTAACTCCAGAGGGGGGGGGGGGGGCGCACCGCGAGGGTACTTTCAAAATTGGTGGGGGCTGTTTCTGCCAAGGGGTTGCATGTTGTGCCAAGCTCTTTGCACCCCAGCTGACAAAAATCCTGGATCTGCCATTGTCTACCGTACTTTTTCAGTGTCCCCATAACTTAACCGAAATTAGAAGGTATGGAAAAAACTGGGCTTGGCGGGATTCGAACCCACGATCTGCGCCAAACCGGGGCGTCGTCTTAACCGCTGGACCACAAGCCCAATAATTTCGGTTAAAATGAGGAGGAATGCTTCACAGTTTACTGATCAAGTTCTGGAATCCGCCTTTATTCATTGTGATATTCACTCGTATGTATCTATCTCACCATCTTGGCCTCAATGTCAACTCAATTATCAATATTTTATGCGCAATTTAAATAATTCAATTGTAATGATGTTACATGTGTTAAGACTATTTATATCCATCCCTGCAAAACAGGGGTTGACAGAGCTCGATACTATGGTGAGGACATATCGTAAGGGATGATGGAGGGGACAGGCGAGGTAGGGGGGAACATTGAGAACGGGTTGTTGCAGACATGGTGACAATTTAATTGGTTTGATGGTTTAGGGCCGAGGGGTGAGATTTCTCACCGCTGACGTTTGATGTGATGTAATGAGGTCAGCGGTACCAGCTCGAATCACATCCTGTAATTGCTGTTTCCGAATTGCCGCTCTTACCAAGCGTAGGTAAATATATGGATCAGCAGAGATTTCATTCCCTGTAATGTCTCTTGCGTACGACAATAGGTTAATTCAAGCCCCCCCCCCCCCCATCTTAATGAATAGGCCTACTGCAGAGTGTGAAATAGACTACAAGGGAATGGCGGACTGTGCTCGTATATGCCTAACCCAAAGACTATCCTCCTCAACAGTCATTGGAACTAAGTGAAACAAAAAATTGTACAGCCCATTAAGACGAAATTATGTGTGCAGACTGTTGTGCTGGCAACACTGATTAGTAGTGTGTGGACGTTGTGCTACGTCACTCATGCCATTTATTCACATGCTAACTAGTCTCGGTGTCGGCTAGTTATTCTTCTGTCAATTAGAAACATTGCTGATTTGATGGGCTAATTTTTTTTAAGATATCGTAGTTGCAGTATAATTTTATTGTCATTGTTTGTAAAAATTGTTGAAGGCAGTGTGGTTGGCGTGGGTACCATATTTGAATATGGGCAATGCCTATATAAAGTATGTGCAGTCCCGCACCCGTACCTGAACCCGTGATTATTTTTAGAAAGGGCCGAAGACAAATTCGGTACAATTTTATGAAATAATGTTATTGCAATATTTTTTTCAAATTTTAGTGGGACATGACCACATATGAACCATGTAAACGGAGATATATCTGCCGTTCAATGCCGCCAAATTAGCTTTTCTCTTTCCAATTGTTTTGAATCTGCGTGTCCCGTATAATACCCATTGCCGGATATAGGAGGGGGGGGGGCCTAAATCCCCTAGAATGAGACATTTTGACCGAATGCGCCATCAAAGAATGAAGCACCTAGAACTATTATCAAACTTAACCGCCGGCCTGTCAAAATTCGTAAAACAGTGCTTAGCACCTTAATATTCAAATCTTCTCTAATTTGAATAAGCCTTTTATGCAGAACTTTACTATACGTTTAGAATAAGTGAAGCGCCATTATTTTGGGATTTTTTTAATTTCTTCACCTGGGGTATACCTCCGGGATGTTTGTATACCATAAAGTTCATTTATAGGTACATAGGCCTACGCAAAAGTGAGGTAGTCGGTAACCAATGTTGGACGTTAGTGTTACCACAATTTGGTGGTTTTACTCCCACGTCCTTGGCTCACATGCTTATTCACCCAGGTGTTTCTTCAAAGCAGTGGTGGGTCAATATATTTTTATTTTATGTTCGCACTTTCTACACATTGGCAATGAAGACGGCCGCATGTCCATTGGCTCCACTCAGATTAAAAGAACCGGTCCGAGTTCACTCGAACATGCTTTCCAATTTATCAAAATTATTAGATAGAGAAAATTAGTAATTTTATGGCAAATATTTTTCCTATGGTTAAATTTCCGATATCTCGGGGGGGGGGGGGGGTTGTCCACCTGACGTCACTGGAAGTGAGGTAAATTCTCGATAGGTCAAACAAACACATTAATTACCACACAGCAATAATGGCAGGGCATGCAATGCATTTGAGCGCGAATTTTCTATCATTTTTTTCAAAAAATAATTTTTTGGGCAAAACCAAATATTTTTTTGGGAAAGCAACCTATCCGGTTTCGTTACTCAATTTAACACCTAAAACATGCTTGAAGGTAGAAATCATCGATAGAAAGGTTTCGCATTTTTTAGTCATTTTTTCATTAAAATTTAGTTATTTTTATTTTTTTACCCCCAGAAGCAAACTATCAAGGGGCAAGCGACCCCCCGCATTTTGTCAACATTAATAACGACTACAATCTACGAGAATTTAAAAGAAATCGTTGGAGCCGTTTTTGAGAAATAATTTTTTTAGATGTTTTTTTTGGAGTTTTTTGAAAATAAAACCCCCCCAAATTGAGTTAGCCCAAAAAAAAAAAATGGTCCCGAGGTATGATTTTTGTGAACCTACATGCCAAATTTCACTCAAATCCACCGAGTAGTTTGCCCGGAAATCGACGAACAGACAGACCGACAGACCGACCGACAGACAGACATTTTGTAAAAACCACTTTTTTGGGTTCCTGGGACCTCAAAACGTGTAAATCCGTTGAAATCTCGGAATCGAAAATTTCGACCATCACAAAGCTTTCCTTATACTACGTATAAATTGGAAAGCAATACTATCTATGGCATGTGTTGTAGCGCGTAGGTTGCCTCGGGTTCGCCCGGGCGGAGGGGAGTCGAGTCGTTGGTAGGGAGGGAGGTGCCGCGGCCGTTGGTATGATTTAGGTGAACATTAGCACCGGAGACGGCCGTACGTCTTGCATATTGTCACCAGTGAGAGCTAGTACCCTAATTACTGCGATTTACGAGGCGCGGAGTGACCGTGGACACGTGTAATTATTACCTCTATGCAGTGCATCCAACCTGATTTTCCCAGGCTTAGGTATAACGTGGACATGCTGGGCTTTGGGTGCAGCTTAACTCCTGCCTTTCCATGCAAGCGCTACGTTTGCTATGTCTAATTTAAAAAATTATCTTCTTGAAAGAATTTTTAGGCGAAGGTATAGAACCTGGAGATTAAGATCTTGAGGGAGGGATAACCCTGGTCCCAAGTTACTAGTTAGTAATAATCCTTAAAGACTTAGGACTTGGCTGGACAATGCAGCAAGCAACAGGAATGACAAGACATCGTCAACGAGAAGTTAGCTGGCTGTAGGCCAGTAGTCGTTGAGCTGTTAAACTTAAGCAGGGCCAACAACTTAACAAAGTTGAAACAAGCAAACTTATCCAATCTGACCTCAGCAAACGCGCTCCATTTGGCTCGCCCACTGCCGGCAACTTTACCGTTGATTCTGTTGTGCTTTGCGGCTTTTTGATGGAGAATTTCAACCATAGACATTGTTCTGTTATAATGTTTAAATAAATGTAAGGCCGCATTCGAGTACCCTTCCAGTAGTTGTGTGCCGGAAGAATCTGCCTGCATATTAATGTAATGTACCTACGCCACTACTAAACTCCGCGCAATTTTTTCAACTTTATCGGACTTCCATCTTCCATTGCGTTACTTGCGTTGAAAAGAACATTAATCGAGTTCGCTACATCTTGGATCAGATCAGCTACAAATACTGCTCCAAAAGTGTAGCTCAGTATTTCAATCTCCTTCTCTTAAAATAATTAAATATTAAAAAATTTCATGAAAAATAAGGGAACTCATGCAAAAATCAACAGTTGATGTAAATTCATGCTAAGTTGCCGAGGAAGCGTAATAACGAGCGATCACTGTCATATACCTAATTATTAAGCCCCCAACGATTAAGTTTTAGCATGGTGAGACCTAGCCTTGTTAATGTAAAATGCTTATAGCCAACCGGGTTAGCGACCTCTTATTTCTGTTGATAGATTCATCAGATCAGATGTATGTTCGACTTGCGAAATAAGGTACACACGAAACCTGTCACTTATGGTAGATAAATACAAGAAGGTCTACGATGTTCAGGTTGGCACCGTGGCGTGTAGTGGCAGACCATGCCATGCTTAACCTAAACAGCTTATTAGGCTGAAACTTTAAGTTTACGACGCATTGGCGTAAATGGGGGGGGGGGGGCCCAAGCCCCCCTCAATGGTAGGTTTATTCGTCGTTTTATTATCCCAATTGTGCTGCTTTCAAAATAGGGGGTCCTGCGCTAAGCCCCCCCTCCCCAGGATTTCTGGTGACGAAGACGTTATGGAGGCGAAATGCCAATACAATCCACAATAACGAAAGGAAAATTAATTCATGGTATGCTTATTTCACATGAAAGACATCATTAAAAGAATCAACATATTGACCAAGTAATTTCACTAAAATATATTACTCAAAATGCTTGAAACCCCAATATTTCGGACCTATTTTTTCACAAATTTTCTTCGGGCCCCCCTCAGTGGTAAGTTTATTCGTCTGTAAAATCTCAACTGTACTGCTTCCAAAATGTGCAAAACATTTGGGCCTATTCATCAATTTTTTTTTCTCCGGGGGAGACCCCCGGGCCTTCCTTTCTCCAGGGTAGAATATTCGTTAAACCTCACTAATTTGGGCCCATAATTATATATCAATTTGTTTTCTGCGGGTGAGACTCCCGGGCTCCCCTTTTTGCAGGGTATAATATGCGTATGACCTCACTAATTTGGGCCCATTTATCAAATTTTTTCTCTGGGGGATCAAAGTCTTGGGGTCCTAAAGCCCCCCCCCCCCCCAGAAATTTTTGGAATTTACGCCAATGTAAAATACTCGTAGTCAAATACACCAAAGGTTTTTTTTAATGTTGGTATTTTTTGCAGCAACCAAAAAATCGTATGTTTGCAATCATTTGTTTATTTATTAATTTTTTTCAACCAATATTTATGTCATTGAAAATCCTGCAACTGACTACGGCCCATCAGCTCGGATTCTACTGGTTCCGAAAGCACCGAAATAGATATGTAGTTCCATGGTAAATGGTTAAATTTTGGTCGCGTCGACTTTCCCCTTCCCAATACACTGAACTGATCGATGGGACCGTTGCATAGTCCGGAACAGAATATATGAGGTCCATAATGCCAGGGTATGGTACGCTATGTATTGTATTTTGTATCCATAATTTCTTCTGAAAATAATTTTTTGTTCTTTCTTTGGGAAAGCAACCTGTCTATTTAACACCTAAAACAGACCTGATGAAAAGAAGCATCGTTAGAAGAGAGATTATTTTTTAGTCATTTTTCGTGAAAATTGAGTCGTTATATTTTTTACTCCCAGAACGAAACTATCAAGAAGCAAGTGACCTATTGGATTTTGTTTACAAAATGAAAACTGTAATATATGTGAATTTAAAAAAATCATTGGAAAACTAGTTTAAACAAATTTTCCACGTAAAACCCCCCAAAAGTGAGTTAGCACAACTAAAAAAAAAATTATCCTGAGACATGTCTTTAGTGCAGCTACGTGTCAAATTTTATCCAAATCCACTGAGTAGGTGACACAACTTGACGCTCATCAGACAGACCGATATACTGACAGGCAAACAGACCCTTGGTAAAAAAAACACTTTTTTTTTGGTTCTTAGTACCTCTAAACGTGTAAATCCACTGAAATCTCGAAATGTAAAATTTGGACTATCACAAAGCTTTGTTTGTACTACGTATAAATAGGCTTGCAATAAATATTCAAAGATTTCATTGCAAGCCTACTTCATATTATACATTTTCATAGTTGTACCTGTTTCTTCTGTCTTCACCACAGAATGTGAGTGACCCATTCTCTTCATACATTGTGCTATGCTAAAATTTGGAAAGTTCATTACTTCAAATATTTTTTAAACCTGACTTAGGCGGGTTGGCCCATCTCTTTTCAACAGACTCAACTTAATTAATTCACAACGTTTATACAACCTCATTTTTTCTATAAATTAATTTTTAACGAACCCAGTTAATCAGCAGAGTGAAATCTTGCTATTACTAAATTCATCTATTAAAAAATTTACCTCCTAGCCTACGCGCTTTTTCTCTGGGTAAGATATTTCAGAGCCTTATAAAATAAAATGAATAACATGAAATGGGTTGATTTTGAGCATGGTAAGCCTGCTGGTCAGTGGTCAATATCAGACTCAATATCGTAGCTTTGTCATGAGTTTGGGTGCTATGACTTTTAATCTATTTGGAAATTCCATCAAGGAGGTTAGGGTTTTTTACATTCAGAAAGATACTAATAAGTCGTTCTAAAATAATTCAGCGCATTGCAATTACATAATAAAGCACAAAAGTATATCAAATGTATGATTTAATAGCCTACTAAAAAGAAACAAAAAATTTAACGACCGAAAGGAAGGTAATTTTTTGTTTGTTTTGTTGACGTTAAGCAGAGGCTCTTTTGTTTCAATTATAGAGGGGTTGCGGAGGACTGTGTAGGTACTACCCTTGCAATTAGCCCCTCCCCTTCTATAATAGCTATAAGAATTCCGTTGTTTCATTTTTATTCTCTACGACTCCTAAATTATGAGCCGGGGGATGGTGTGACGTCGCTGGAATCGCTGTGTCCGTATGTGTAGGTTTCCTGAAAATGTTAAAAAGAATGATATAGTAATTGTGAGGTCTAGGAAGATCAGGGAGTTGTTAACTCCAATTTCCATGGTGAATTTGATACTAGGGTGAAGATCATTGAGAATACTGGCAAAACTGTCTAATTGTCGACAAGAACCCCTAAAAATGGCAAAGATATCGTCGACGTACCTTTTCCAAAGGTTGACATGTCCTAACAATGATGTGGGGAGTTGAAATAATTTGAATTCAATATGATTGATCAAAATTTACGCTAAAAGAGGGGACAAAGACGAGCCCATGGCTAAACCTGATTTTTGAATATAAAAAGTATTATTCCAGCGATGTCACACCATCCCCCGGCTCATAAGGCAGCAGCGTTCCATCCGATGTCCCACAGGTTACACAACGTCCCCATGTCAGCAGAACACTTCAGGCAGGAAAGGAACACTATTGTAGAGATCGCCATAAACAACGGTTATACCCAGCAATTCGCGACGAGGATCATCTGGAAACACGCACTCAGCAAGTAGGCTACATCGCTCAACAGGTATACTCGGGCCAAGATATGACGAAGGAGGAACACCGCTACACGAAGATTTCATGCATAGGAGATATTAGTATTACGATTGTTAGAACTGTGCATCTCTTCCAGCAGGGTTTCATACACTTGCCCTCCTAATCTAAGTAAACTGCTCATTAATTGTAAGGACAAAGTTGACAAGTTTAGGATGTCGGGTTTATATAAACTCAGCTGTAATGATTGTGATGCTAGCTATATTGGTCAATGTGGACGCAACTTCAGAGAGAGATTGAACGAGCACCGAAGGGCAATCGGTAAAAACGATTGCAATTCGGTGTCCGCCAATCACATGCACGACAATGGCCACACTTGCGATTTTGACAATTTCCAGTTGATGCACTGTTCTAACAAGGGGAAAATTCTCGATAGGTTAGAGAGTATAGAAATGAACAAGGCTTTACACAATAGCAAAAATCTAACCAACGAGATATTTTTCCAAAATTGCTCCCCAGTCACTTTGGAAAATCTCACGATCACCCAAGTTAAGGTCATCAGGCCATCTCATACACTCAACTAGAGGGTCAGCAAAAAGCAGAATAACTAGTACAAAAGAAAAATGAGGTGTACAAAAGAAAAATGAGGTGTTTGTCACATTTTTAAAAAAAAACTAGATGCATGTCAGTGTCATATTTTTCCTCTGGGAAAGGAGAATGATATTGTGCACTCGTAAAATGAAAGAACGATCTGAGTCCTGAGATATAAGCACATTTGAAATCGAACCAAACGGGAATAATACGAGCTATTTGAACTTTGAAATTAGTTTTCTGAAAAATCAGTCTTATGTGACAAACCTCATTTTTCCCGTGGACCCTTCAACTGTTATTGATGTTTTAAGTTCTGAAATAGACGAAGCAATAGAATCCGGGATGAAAAGCCGTGGTCGTTCTGAAAGCGTACTTCAGCTCCGGCCGAGAAAGCCTTTGCAATTTTTATCCTGAAATAGAATTTTCCACCTACGGGGGGCTCCGTTCTTATGAATTATAGTCAGGAGTATCTGCTTCAAAAATCAAAATTTCCTTCAAATTCCCACGCTATTAGAATATGTATCAGTGACGGTCACTGCAATATCATAACATGCAGACGAACGTTTTTTCTATTCTATAAGAGCAGAATAATAGCTCTCATATCAATATTCCCGACATAATGTAGCCCTTGTATGGCTTGGTATAGAGCATTCAATCACAAAAAGTACTTACCCACCCAGCAAGCACTGTAAATTGCTATCATGTATTTACCACATGAGTAGCAATTTTGTGGGACCCAACCAAAAGTAATTGTCGAGTTTACCAGACGACCTGTGAGGTCGACGCAACGAAAAACCTACCAAAACAACAATAAAACATAAAAAAAGACTTGAAAATTACAGGTATTTAGGCTGGGATTAGAAGCATGTGTTGAGTAAAAACATGCGTCCGATGATGAATCGGCAAGGAAGCAACCCGTTTAAATGGCTCCTAATCATGCCTTATTTCACTGCAATGTATCTCTAATTGTCTCTCGAAACTCAACGATAATTGATAAGATAGAGACATTCAGGACCGGTTTTGATTTGGATATTATGGACGGTATGCAAGGCACACGTTAGCTCGAAATTAGAGGAAATGGAAAAAACTGGGCTTGGTGGGATTCGAACCCATGATCTACGTCTAAGCGGGCGTCGTCTTAACCGCTGGACCACAAGCCCCGACAAGTCCAGTAAATGCCAAATCCTCTACTTATGCTCTAATTGACATGATTCGTGTTGCTAGACAGGTTAGCACAACTACACAACTATCTAACCGAACAGGTCTGTGGGCTGACTTAATTGCATAAAGGCAATGCTTTATTCATTACATTGTAGTATTAAATGGTAAATATAACACTGACATTAAATTAACTTTGGTTGAAGAGGTAACCTCCTCGTTATAACCGAAATTAGAGGATATGGAAAACCAGCGGTTAAGACGACGCCCCGGTTAGGCTTAGATCGTGGGTTCGAATTCCGCCAAGCCCAGTTTTTTCCATGTCCTCTAATTTCGGGTATAACGAGGAGGTTACCTCTTCAACCAAAGTTAATTTAATGTCAGTGTTATATATACCATATAATACTACAATGTAACAGACGTTAGCTATTGCAGGCCAACACTTATCGTTGATAACTATTAGGTCTAAAGACTAAACAAAGATTTCTGAACCTAATAAAGACTATACAGATGTTATTTAATAACACTGAATAAAATTATACTTAAGGCAGAGACGTCAAGATATTTGGTAAACAAAGGGAGCACGGTTGTTCTTGACCTCGTAGCAGATATGAAAGTTATTGTGATCCTAACCTCTTGCATCCACAAACCCCTTTTTAACAGGTGTCACTGCCTGCATAATACATATACTTTGGTACTGTACTGACTCAAAGTTGGAAGAGTCAGAAGAGTGGCCTTACCGCCTTAGGAAACAACTTGTTAGTGGAGTCCTCCCACAACACAGAAATCTTGCTATCTTAATCAGTTGTCATAAATAATAAGGGAATAAACCAATGTAAATATTGGCCTAAAGGCTGCTAAAGCCAATGCACATTGCCCATACATCAACAATAGATGTGAAAGATATTTTTAGGAATTTTTACGAGGTGACGCCCCGCCGAAGGGCAGGGTGTTGTACTATAGGCACTATACCTATACAGGCTACACTTTTTTTTTAGAGAGTTTTCACTTTGCTAAAAATCTGCGTAGTAATGGGTGTCGAAAACGTCAACCAATGCCAACAATGTTGGAAAACCAAAGGCCGCAAGTAAGTCCATATAGAGCTCTTCAATATTAATCAATATGACAACATCCAACTCCACTCACAACTACCTTTGACCGGAATGGACTGTTTACTGAACTAATTTCGAACCCATCCTCAGAGACATAAACAGGCAAACTAAAGAACCGGTCCGAGTTTACTCGAACATGCTTTCCTATTTATCGATTAGCAGAGAGAGAAAATTATTAATTTCATGGTAAATAATTTTCTATGGTTAAATTTCGGATATCACGCGGGGGGGGGGGGGGGGGCGTCGTCCACTTGACGTCACTGATGGTGACGTAAATTCTAGTTAATTAGGAGTGGAAGGGCAATTAAGAGAGACTCAGCCTCTGACTACGTCTGACCACTTCCTGGATATGCCAAGCGATAGAATCCATCCAAAATACTGTTTTAGGAGGGAATTCGAAACTATATTAGGGACAATGAAAGAATGCTGCGAATAAGCAGGAATTCTCAATAGTCACACAATCAAGTGGTTTACTGATGGCTCTAGGCTAGGAAGTACCAAACCAAGAACAGGCCTTATGGCGTCTTTGGTCCTGGGGTTAAATATCTGGAGTCTCTTAGGGAGACAACTATAGTCTTGCAGATTCTGCAATGAACGTGCGGAGGACGATGCGATGCAATCGCACGAAGAAGAGCAGCATGCTCGGATAGCTTGCAGTTACATGTAAAAGATCTGCCACTTCTGAATCCCCTCAAGATCCTGGCTCTCGTGAGAGAGAGATAAGCCTCGAGAAAGTGATGTAGAAGTGATGTAGATACTTTGTTATAGGGGGCACAATAGGCCAATAGGCTTAAGTGCACGCAGGTAACACCTGTACCCCAATTTATTAAAAAAAAAAAAAAAAAAAAAAAAAGAACCGGTCCGAGTTTACTCGAACATGCTTTCCAATTTATCGATTAGCAGAGAGAGAAAATTATTAATTTCATGGTAAATAATTTTCTATGGTTAAATTTCGGATATCACGCGGGGGGGGGGGGGGGGGGGCGTCGTCCACTTGACGTCACTGAAGGTGACGTAAATTCTAGTTAGGTCAGACCAACACATTACCACACAGCAATAATGGCAGGGCACGCAATGCATTTGAGCGTGAATATGCTTTCATTTTTTCAAAAAAATTTTTTTTGCACAAAACTCAATAGTTTTTTGGGAAAGCAAACTGTCCTGTTTCGTTACTCAATTTAACACCTAAAACAAGCCTGAAGTTAGAAATCATCGGTAGGAAGGTTTCGCAGAAAAATTATTTTTTAGTCATTTTTCATTAAAATTTAGTTATTTTAATTCTTTTACCCCCAGAAGCAAATTATCAAGGGGCAAGTGACCCCCCCGCATTTTATCATCATTAATAACGTCTGCAATATATGTGAATTTAAAAGAAATCGTTGGAGCCGTTTTTGAGAAATAATTATTTAGACGTTTTTTTTGGAGTTTTTTGAGAATGAAACCCCCCCAAATTGAGTTAGCCCAAAATAAAAATAAATGCTCCCGAGGCATGATTTTTATAAATCTACATGCCAAATTTCATTTAAATCCACCGAGTAGTTTGTCTGGAAATCGATGAACAGACAGACAGACAGACAGACAGACATTTCGTAAAAAACACTTTTTTTGGTTCCTGGGACCTCAAAACGTGTAAATCCGTTGAAATCTCGGAATCGAAAATTTGGACCATCGCAAAGCTTTCCTTATACTACGTATAAATTGGAAAGCAAATACTGACCAATACCAATTAACGCATGTAAATTTCTGTTATAATAGTTGAGTGGGCCCGGTCTATTTTAGCGGTTTTTGCTGCTAACTAATATTAGTGTTGGAATTTAGCAATTTAGTTAATTTAACATTTTCGAGAGTCAATAAAGCACTGTCAATTCGACGCCGGCCCCTTCCGTGTTACTCATTAGCCTCCTCGTTATTATATCGGTTGACTATCGATTATTGTAAAATGGCTTTCACAAGTTAATTAATTAATACATGGCCAGACTTGCTTGTTTATTGTAGGCTAATTTTGTAGGGGTAGACAAACCTATGCCACGGAGGAGTCAGGCTGATTTAGGTCAGCCATAAACGCACTAATAGCTGACAGTGAAATTAGCTTTTCTGCGAATTAATTTCGAAATGTGGTGCCATAAGAGAATGTTGAAAATATCTTGGAGAGACCACATAACGAACGAAGAGGTACTTCAAAGGATAAATGATAGAAGATTCCTAATTACCACCATTTCGGTGAGAAGAGCAAAATGGATGGGTCACCTGATCAGACAAGAAGGACTCTTAAGCACCATAATAGAAGGCACAATTGAAGGCACCAACGCAAGAGGGCGACCAAGGAAGGCGTACGTAGAAGACCTCAACCTTAACTGTTTGAAAAGCCTTGTAATACTAGAAATTACATTTTAAAAAATTGGTCGTCTTCTTACAGACGATAGTTTAACGTGGCATTGCCAAAATTACTAAATCTTACTTAAAAACAAAATCTGACACATTACATTACAATCTTAATATATTTTGTCTAAAGACCCGATATACAAAGTTACCTACACGACATTACAAATTTACAATAATTCTTTTTTTCAATACAAGTGGTGCTTGCCCCCTTGCGACTGCCGCGGGCGGCAGTTCGCTCCTTCGGAGCTCGCATGACTTGTGTGTGAAACTGTGAATGGTCATAGTCCCATATCGAATGGTTTTTGGTCAGGACACGTAGGCTATTGCTTCATCACACACCTGTGCCCAATCGATGAAACGGATAATGAAACCTAATATATGACTGGAAAGAGTAAGAAATGTGGGAAACCCTTTAAAAGCCCTTAAGTAGTTTGCATTTTTTAAATAGATAATAACGCGGCCGGAAGAGGCCTATATTTGTCGAAAATCGTGCGCAGCTCTTGACGTTTCCACCCCCAAAGCCAAGCCCCTTGCTTGATCACCACAAATATAGCATAGCGTGAAAGAGAAAGAATAGACGAAGACATAGGTATAATTTAAATTGAGACAGGCCTTCTACAACAACTGCTTTACACCCGTCCATGCAATTGAAATGGTATTTTTTCGCGTCATTTTTTACAAATTTTTTACAAAACAAAAAAGGGATGCAGGGGTGAATTGAAAATAACATGTTTATACTATATATGTTTTAAACCTTAATCCATACTGCTTCTAATGAGACATTAACAATTCATGTCAGTTAAATTTTGCAGGCTGTGGAATTTTTTTGCTCTATGCATGTAATGGGAAAAGTACCCTTTCTACCTGTTTTTTGCCAAAACACGGATTGCTTACCAACTCACCTGTGCCCGAACAAAGAGACGGATAGTAAAACTAAATTTTGACGCACCTCCTCACGTTTCCTCCTCCCTAAGTCGAACTCTGCCCCATCACATCAAATATAGCATGGCCTGAAAGAGAAAGAATAGACGAAGACATGCGTATAATTGAGATAGGCCTTCTACATCTGCCCAAAAAGTTGCTTTAAACCCGCGTCACCGATGAGCGTCACCGATGAGCATAACGGATGAGTGGCACCCATCGGCGTAACACTTTTTCATGCATGCACCCAGTGTTCCAGCCAGCGCTCATCGATTTATTAGACGTTGTTACGTCAAAATTCAGTGACTTTCATACTAATTTGAAATAAATTATACATGTTTGAAGAATTATTTTTTTCAAATTTAAGGAATTTACGCGGGGAAGCGAGTCGTGAAAAATCTGCCGCGGGCTTGACCGGGCAAGGCGTT
Organism: Psococerastis gibbosa; assembly: GCA_963971405.1. Lineage (NCBI taxonomy): Eukaryota > Metazoa > Arthropoda > Insecta > Psocodea > Psocidae > Psococerastis > Psococerastis gibbosa. The sequence goes on along the minus strand of OZ020484.1, from coordinate 308,063 downwards.
ACCTGTTGGCTGACATGCGAGTTGCATTATTATGTCGGCAACAATATCGTATCGGCAAAACGTTTAATGCAGTACGATATCATATTGTTTGACAGTGACTGATTCCACGAATATGTTAACCATATTCAAATATAAATTATCGTAGACATAAATTAGTTGTCAGATCGGGCTTTCCAATGAAATTATCCAATAGAGAACCAGCTGCGTCTGTTTTATGGAATGGCTAGTACTGTAATACATTTTGTAGTTAATTTTATTTCTAGTTACTTGGAATTGTAGGCCTGACCTGTCAGGATGTGTTTTTGCATGGCTGTGCTCTGTGACTACCTGTGACCTGCGGGTCATGTTACGTGACGCTTGCAGGCTTTATTAGGCTTCAACATGTTTTATCAGGACCGAAAAGTAGGAACATACAATATACTATATATGTAAGACGAGCAGCAGAACTATATCGTATGTTACTATTAAGGAACACTATAGTGCTACATGTGTATGTGTTTTCTTTTTCACTATTGAGTAAGCTATAGATAGACAACCTTGTGGTATAGGCAGCGGAATTATGAAGAATGGCTGCGAATCCCGTTGCCGACCCAGTGTTGTCGTCATCAAAACAGTTAGGGCATATATTGGCAAAACAATGCAATGCACTTGTCTGACATGTCACTTGTACATCCAAATTAGAATACGCGTCCGTGGTATGGTAGCCTACATAACAACAGCACTGACATAATTCTAAAAATAGTGGCACCAATGCCCACTACTTTCATCATTCTGCTAGTCGTTTGCAATTCAGGCATGTCCAGTTGGGTTACAAAAGAGCAGTGCCGGATTAACCCCTGGGGGGGGGCGTGGGTGCAAACCAGAGGCGGTCCCAGACCTCATAAAAGGGGGAGGCACTTGTCAGTGGCGTAAAGATTGGTTTTCGAAGGTGTGGTATAATTTGGCGCCTCTCCACCCATTTTCATAAAAGTTGCTCAGGAGAAAGAGGGCTGAAATATTGGGGTTTTACGTATTTTGAGAGCAAGAAGCTTATAGTGAGCTTCTGCGCATTTTGAGTACCGTAACACTTAGATTTTAGAGGCAAAGAACTGCTGTCCAAAGGGGGGGGGGGTGCAATTGCCCGCAGTGTCGGTCGCTGAATCCGCCTCTGGTCCCAGGCCTCATAAAACGGGGAGGCACTTGTCAGTGGCGTAACGATAGGTTTTCCAAGAGGGCGGTGAATAATTTGGCGCCCCTCCACCCATTTCGATAAAAGTGTACAAAATGGGGGAAGCCGTTCTCATGGACGTATGCAGCTTTTAAATTAATGACCTTAGTTCGGTTCGGAGGATATGAAGGGGGACCCTGGAGTCCCCCACGGGTGAAATTTTTTGAAAAATAAGGCTGAAATATTGAGGTTTTTCACATTTTGAAAGCAATAAATTTAAGATTTATATGCTGTATGTATTACAGGGAATTAATATAATTGTGAAATAGTGGTGCCCGGAGGTCTCCTTCGGGTAAAAGTTTATGAAAAATAGGTCTGAAATATTGCGATTCTACGCATTTTGAGAGGAATAAGGTTTATAAATTACAGGGAATTAATATACGTAATTGGTAACAGGGGGGAGGGGGTCTCTTCCTGGAGAAAATGTTTGAAAAATAGGGCTGAAATAGTGGGGTTTTACGTATTTTGAGTGCAGTAACACTTAGATTTTAGAGGCAAAGAATATAACTGCCTTCCAAATGGCGGAGGGGGGCGATAGCAGGTCGCTTTGTTAGCCTCTGGTGCAAGTTGCAACCTACTTTGAAATTCATAAATCTACCTACCAGCATTGCAGAAAAAAAAAAAGAAAAAAAGAACTATTTCCTGCGAATTTCTAAACTTTTAATTTCTAATTGTTTTATATTTTAATCTAAAAATATCTGGGGGGGGGGGCCGGAATTTTAGGCCCATAGGTTAATCCGGCACTGCAAAAGAGTCTTCAGCGTAAACAGTGAAGCGGCGAAAAGTGGTGACCAAGATTGAGCTTTGAGGTTCTCGTCATAAGCTAATCACAGTCATAATAAAGTTACTTAGACTCGATTTAAGTGAACAGAAACTTACTGCGGTGGTTCTGTAATGGCAGTCCTGCCTACTGTATTGTTAATTTCTTCTTCATTTGCCTTAATTTTCATGGACAACAAAAACAGTCTCATTTCCTTTGCTAACCCTTGCCATTTCCCCGCATTTCGCCTTACATTTCACCGTTATCGGCCTTACTTAGCGTAGGGCAAGACACCATAATTATATTTTATTTTATATCTTTGGTAATTAAAAAACGAACGGATCTGAACGATTGTATGTTTATTCATAAAGTAATTTACAATATTGTCGATCTTGAGGTATTGCAATGTGCAGCCGAAAGAGCTTGCGTTTCATGATTAATCAGCAAAACACTCGTAGTCCTGTTTACATGTTGAAAGTCTCCGGTTGCGTCTAGTCCCCTGGCTATAGGCTATATTTCGGGTTGCGGCCACATTTAATGCAGTAGTCGGTAACTAAAACCGTTTAACCGTTGCCGCTGAGAAATGTAGTGGAGAAACAGGAGGAAATTGGCAACGGGAAAGCATATATAATGGACAATGTAGTAGACGCAACGGTATACATGGGGAAAATTGAAATTACTGACACTAGTTAAAAATGAAAATGTTTCAAATGACCTGACCTTGACCGTTTCTTTTGTGATGACATCGGTCCCCACCACACGTTATTCGCCGAAAGTCAAATTTACCGAAATGGTTGATCATAGAGGGATCAATGAATCTGTCATATTTAGAAGAAGTGTTCCTCTAGGTACATTCTGATGCTTAGCGTGTGGTCGTCACTAAAACAGAATTATGGAGACTTGGGATTTTGAACATGAGAACTAACTCCACAACTGTGGCTACCACTTATTGTACTCAGTGGAGGCGCTAGAAATTTTAAGACGGGGGGGGGGGGCATGGGGGCATGACATCTACCTGGGGAGGCCTATGAAAAAACAAAACATTTTTCATTGGGAGTTTTTAGTACTCTGCAATTTAACAACATGTAAAATATCTCAAAAGTGGGGAGGCCCAGGAGGGGCCGGAAAAAGTATTGGGGGGGGGGGGGGCAGGCCCCCTCGGGCACCTCAGAGAACTTCCCTAAATCCCTATGCAGTAATTTATATTATATAAGTACAATAACACTTAATAGGTGTTTCTTGCAGTCTTTTGTGCGGCATTTCAAGCTGAAATATACCAACTTGCAATTACTTTCTTTCATCTGCAGTCATTAGCCTAATTGGCAGGCAGTATGGCATAGGAGAAGAGACTTTCGTTGGCTGTAATTGACGTTGTTAGGTTGGCAGTCAGTCAGTAGTCAAAGTTCAATGCTACTGATTGGCCCGTGCTAACAATGCCCAAGATGACTACCTAGCGTCCATCATAATGACGCACTGTATGCTGTGTATTGTATGTTGTGGGAGGGGCTGCAAGGGACTTACGAGCTGTGTGCCAACAACCTGTGCCCTCACTGTTTTTGTGCTTTCCTTTTTTGCCAAAATTGCAATTGCAGAGGGTCTGGACCCCCCCCCCCCCCCCAAATAAATTAACTTACACTTAACATGATCTAGATAACAATGGGTTTACAGTGGGAATTAAAAATAATTATGTTTTTTAATGCTATATTCCACTGAACAACCTGACCGCTGACCCCCCCCCCCCTAAATTGGAGGCAAAATCCGCCCTTGGCAGTGTCCCAGACAGATCATATAGACGCCAATGACAGTAGATGAGACAAGTTTGAAAATGACTTCCCGATAAATAGTACATCTTTCTTCACCTTCATACATTTTGAAGTTTTGAACTGATTTATATATATCAACAAAGGAATACATAATTATAATGGACTGTACTTATTTCTTTCTACATTTGCCATTTTCTTTTTGCTTTCCAATTTATACGTAGTATAAGGAAAGCTTTGTGATGGTCAAAATTTTCGACTTCAAGATTTCAACGGATTTACACGTTCTGAGGTTCCAGGAACCCAAAAAAGTGTTTTTTTAGGAAATGTCTGTCTGTCTGTCTGTCTGTTCATCGATTTCCGGGCAAACTACTCAGTTGATTATGGGTGAATGTAGTATGTACGTTCACAAAAACCATACCTCGAGACAATTTTTTAATTTTGGGCTAACTCAATTTGGGGCGGGGGGGGGGGGTGTTCATTATCAAAAAACTCAACAACAAAAAACGTCTAAAAAAATTGTTTCTCAAAAACGGCTCCAACGATTTCTTTTAAATTCACCTACATTTTAGTCGTTAATAATGTTAATAAAATGCGGGGTGTCGCTTGCCCGTTGATAGTTGGCTTCTGGGGGTAAAAAATAAAAATAACTAAATTTTAATGAAAAATGACTAAAAAACTAATTTTTCTGCGAAATCTTTCTATCGGTGATTTCTACCTTCAGGCATGTTTTAGGTGTTAAATTGAGTTACCAAACCGGACAGGTTGCTTTCCCAAACATCACGGATGAGTGTCACCAAACGGGGTAACACTTTTTCGTACATGCACCCGGTATTCCAGCCAGCGGTCATCGATATGCCACGTCAAGAAAGCGTTCTACTGACTCTACCTCATGGTAACGTGGAAATGAGTTTTTGGCCAGAACGAATGTTGAAGAAGACTTTGCGGCGCTCGTATGCTAAAACTATTGATTTTACAAAAAAATATGCATGCATAAATTATAGAAAATTTTCTCTAGTTAAATTTGTTGCATAGGTATTTTTATCGTGAAATGAGTCGGAAAGGAGATATTGTCAAAAAACTGTTTTTAGTCGCCATTTTTCCAAGATGGCGGCTCGAGCGGCAAAGATACGAGGGGGCAAAATTGAAATTCGTAAAGAGCACATCAAAATCTATAAAATTGCCAATTTTCAAAACTCCCGGAAAACATTCCAGGTAACATCATTTTTTAGCACCACATGACTGTACTACATCTACTAATTCATAAATTAGAAAGCATGTTCGAGTAAACTCGGACCGGGTTTTTGTGTTGGACTCGGGTCACTTTTCCTTTCCAACAGCTTTGCCATTTCCTTTGACATTTCCCTGCATTTCCCCATACGTTTCACCATTATACCGGCCTCATTTACCTGATAACTAATAGGTGCCATCTATTCTATTTTATGTCTTTGATGTGAGGTAACCATCTCGTATAGCTTACCACGATATTGGTACGGTAATATATTGAGCAACTTTTTACCATTTTTGAAGAACAAGAATGAATTAAGTGATTTGAAATATTCAAATCAACATAGAAAATATGGAAAAATATCAATATGCCATAAAAACGCATCCACTTGCTTCACTCTGCAGAGGTATTTTACATTTGAAGTACCATGCCCCACCACTGCACCAATAAGGCTAACAAATAAACATTTGCTGAGGAAATAGGCAGTCTCGGTTCCTTCGACCTTTAAACCCTATAAAACCCGGTATTTTCGTGATGAGCCAATCCGGAATGTTAACCAGTAACTAGCCATTCTAATGATACTCTGCATGGGCTAATTTTGAAATTCTAAAGGGCGGTCTCATCATAATGAAATGAAACCGTCGATTTTCCCAAATGTAAACAACGTAGTTAAATACCAATATCGGCGCGGAAAGCCTCTAATCATGCATCTAGTCTAATTGAGCCATTAGTATGGTCACGATAGACTGTCTGATAGGCCGGGACCACCTATGAGTAGAAAAGGCTTGTTATGCCTGCGAGGGGAAGGCTCATTGGTCGCCATGCCATGAATGGGCAATTTAGGTGAATGAGCTATTCACAAAATACTGCACCTGATTAGGAAAAATACCATTGGCGTAAATAGGGGGGTAAGCCCCCCTCCCCTAGGTCCACCCGTAGCCCCCCCCCCCCAAGATTTCTGGTGACAAAGACGTTATGAAGGCGAAAGGCATAGTATATTCACAATAACGAAAGGGAAATTAATTCTTGGTAAGCTTATTTCACATGATAGAGATCATGAAAAAAATCAACATATTGACCAAGTACTTTCCCAAAAATATATTACTCAAAATGATTAAAACCCCAATATTTCAGACCTATTTTCTCAAAAAATTTCTTCGTGGGAGACCCCCGGGCCCCCCTCAGTGGTAGGTTTAATCGTCGGTAAAATCTCAACCTGTACTGCTTGTAAAATGCATGAAACCTCCCTAATTTGGACTTATTCATCAATTTTTTTCTCCGGGGTTGACCCCCGGGCCCCCCACTCTCCAGGGCAGAATATTCGTAAAACCTCATTAATTTGGGCCCATTGATCGATTTCTTTTTTCCGGGGTATCTAAGTCTTGGGGTCCTAAAGCCCCCCCCCCCCAGAAATTTTGGGAATTTACATCAATGAAAATTACATTCATGTGCTCTTCTATACACATATAATCGTGCATAATATATCTTGCTAATGTTATACACGTAAAATAGTGCAATCAGTAAAAAGCTCTTAGAATGGAGCCTATTCCCTCACTGCGTTAACGGTCCACAGTGTAAGGGGGGGGGGGGTAGGCTTCACGGCCCAAGTGGCGCTAGAGATTGATTTAAAATTCAATATTTAAATAAAACATTTTTATATATAGAGATATACCTCGAGTGTAAAACAATAAAATTCAAGTCCTACCCTTAATACGCTACTGTATACTGACAAAAATCTGTGTCCAAGCATGCGCACCCCAAAAATTTACGCAAAATTACCTATTCGGATTTGATCCTTTATTCACGAGGTTCACAACAATCTAGGGCACACTCGCACCTGGCCTCCCTTACACACATGACACATTGCGCCCCCCATTGTCCTTTTCGAATTTTGATTGACACCCAATTGCCCAGAATATAGCCACCCTGCCTTTCATCTCCCCACTGCTCTAAGTCGATTATCCCCGTGAATGGAATTGAGGTTTTTTAATTTTCGAGTCAGCATTATGGGGTTGTCAACTGCGGGAGACCACCTACCTTCTTCAAACTTAGCAATGTGTACTTTACACATTTTGGATTCGTAATGTTGACTTTAGTAGATATCACAACACTTGTGATGCATGAAATGTGCTTGACTTTGGGTCAAAATACATTTTTGTTCACTTGAACAATTAATTCTGTAGATAAATAGATACTCCGCATGTCTACCAGGAGCAGGTGCAGATCTGCTGTCGACTTCAACGGATAAGGAAATGTTTGAAGCTATCTGTTGCTGTTGAGAACTGGGAGGACAAGGTTGATGGGCCCTGGTCAGTGGGAACATGAAGAAGCACCAAGCGATTCGTCCTCAACTACCGTAGCCATCGTCGGTAGTCAATATAAGCTGTGGCACAACCAAGTTAACTCTTCCACTGAAGATGGCTACATGTCACTCCAATAGTGAAAATCAACTCAAATATATTTAGCATAAAATTTTTATATCGTCCATGATGGGTCCTGAATTTGTAAGCTGGCTGCCCGGGTGTGTGTGTGTGAATAGCTTCGTGTTCAGGCTATATTAGTAAATTGAAATTTAATGAAAATGAAAGATTGACTTTTTGTGTTCCACTGCCAATTCCCCAAAAACTATCACTACTTTCAACAGACCAGCCGCCTTCGTATTCCAGCTCTTCTCCAGATGCAGTACCGTGATACTCCAAAAGGTCAAAATCTTCGTAATTAATGTTTAAAACAAACGAAACTTCAGTATCTGTGACTTTTGCGGTTTAAATACCAACAATAGGGGGTTGCAAAACATTATTTGTATCCCATGATTTTTCCGATTCTCCTCCGGTGTTATAAAGCTGAATGTTAATGCTACTATCAAGAACCGGTCCGAGTTTACTCGATCTTGCTTCCCAATTTATCAAAATTAGTAGACAGAGAAAATGAGCAATTTCATGGTAAAATTTTTTCCTATGGTTAAATTTCCGATATCTCGGTGGGGGGGGAGGGGGGGGTTGTCCACCTGAAGTCACTGGAGGTGAGGTAAATTCTAGATAGGTCAGACCAACACATTACCACACAGCAATAATGGCAGGGCACGTAATGCATTTGAGCGCGAATTTTCCATCATTTAAAAAAAAAAAAAAAAAACATTTTTTTGTACAAAACCAAATACTTTTCTGGGAATGCAACCTATCCGGTTTCGTTACTCAATTTAACATTGGCGTAAATACCACCCCAAGCCCCACCCCCAGAATTTTTGGTGACAAAGACGTTGTGGAGCAAAAGGCATGGCATCCATGATAATGAAAGGGAAATTAATTCTTAGTATGCTTATTTTACATGAAAAAATCAACATATTGACCATGTACTTTCAAAAAAAAAATGTATTACTCAAAATGCTCAAAACCCCAATACTTCAGAGCTGTTTTTTCCAAATTTTTCTCCGGGGGAGACCCCCGGGCCCCCCTCAATGCTAGGTTTATTCGTCGTTATAACATCTCAATTGTACTGCTTGCAAACATTGGCGTATATAGGGGGGTCCTGGGCCCAGAAGCTCCCGTAGCCCACCCCTCCCAGGATTTCTGGTGACAAATACGTTATGTAGGCGAAAGTCCAATACAATCCACAGTAACGAAAGGGAAATTAATTCTTGGTATGCTTATTTCACATGAAAAAAATCAACATATTGTCCAAGTACTTTCAAAAATATGTTACTCAAAATGCTTAAAACCCCAATATTTCAGACCTATTTTTTCAAAATTTTTCTTCGGGGGAGACCCCCGGGCCCCCCTCAGTGGTACTTTTATTCGTCTGTACTGCTTGCAAAATGCGTAAAACCTCCCTAATTTGAGCCTATTCATCAATTTTATTTTCTCCGGGGGAGACCCCCGAGCCCCCTTTCTCCAGAGTCGGATATACGTAAAACCTCGCTAATTTATCAATTTTTTTTTCTCCGTGTCAGACCCCCAGGCTCCCCTTTCTCCAGGGTATATTATGCGTAAAACCTCACTAATTTGGGCCCGTTTATCGACTTTTTCTCCGGGGGATCAAAGTCTTGGGGTCCTAAAGCCCCCCCCCCCCCAGAAATTTTGGAGAATTTACGCCAATGGAATTTAACACCTAAAACATACCTGAAGGTAGAAATCATCGATTGAATTGAATTGAATTGAAAACGACTTTATTGAATAAAAACAAAACAAAAGGCAAGCAATAAGACTATAAAGTCTTCTTTTCATGCTAACCTTATCGATAGAAAAGGTTCGCAGAAAAATTATTTTTTAGTCATTTATAATTAAAGTTTATTAATTTTTATGTTTTTACTCCCAGAAGCAAACTATCAAGGGGCAAGCGACCTCCCGAATTTTGTCAACATTAATAACGACTACAATATATGCGAATTTAAAAGAAATCGTTGCAGCCGTTTTTGAGAAATAATTTTTTTTAGACGATTTTTGGAGTTTTTTGAAAATAAAAGCCTCCAAATTGAGTTAGCCCAAAAAAAAAAAATAGTTCCGAGATATAATTTTTGTAAACCTACATGCCAAATTTCATCAAAATCGAAAGTGTAGTTTGCCCGGAAATCGATGCACAGACTGACTGACTGACAGACAGACAGACAGACAGATATTTCGTAAAAACCACTTTTTTGGGTTCCTTGTACCTCAAACATGTAAATCCGTTGAAATCTCGGAATGGAAAATTTCGACCGTCACAAAGCTTTCCTTATACTAGGCTACGTATAAATTGGAAAGCAAAAATGAAATCAAAAGTATGGCTGACAGGTATTGCATATTTTATGTTTTGTTTTCTAAACTTCTGAAACGATGCTGCCGTAGGAAAAACCACCTTTTTCACTGAATTCCTGCTTTGCTAAAGAACTGTTAAACTTCATATTAACAATGCACCCTATAGGTATGAGGAAATGTAATAATCTCCACAGACTAACCCAAAAACAGGATTTTGACCATTGCTGTAATTTTTTTACCAAAATCCGTCAATGCATCATTTTCAATCTCTACATTTACATTGTTTGTTGCGTATTGGTGGTAGTTAAGTGAAAAAGAATATTCGTTGTCTTGTATAGACCTCATATAACTTGCTTGAGCTTCTGCAGAAAACATCGCAAATCCAATTTTTGTGCTCACCGACACACCCAACTCCTGCTCTAAGCTTTCGAAAGAAGACGCTGCACTTAATTGAATGACTTCTTGCTGGTTACCGACATAGGAGACTTTGGCACTGTAACATCGCTGAGTTGTTGTTGTTAGTTGCTGCAAATCGGACTAATAGCCAAACCCGACTAGGCTATTTTCCCCAGTGGCAATATCGCTGATGTTGGGGTCATGGGAATCATTGCTTGGTCATGGTGCCGCATTTGTGGCGGTGAAAATGACTGCCAAAGTCACAACGATTGGCGCCAAACGCATTGTTAACACCTGATATCGAATAACAGGTACTTTCAGCCTTGAAAACAAATTTCATAGTAATGTAAACACAACAATAAGTTTATATTGCAAACATACATTACATTATTACCTTCTATATAACATTAGGACTTAAGTAGACTCGGATAGTAATAGTAGTAGATTATGACTCTGTCCGTCCTTAACTAAATGAGCTGCTCAAAGCTGTCGTTTAAAGGTAGCAGATGATTTCAGATACTTGATAATGGTTAACTAAATATCGCATCGCTGTAAAAACCTTACGGCCTACAGTATACATAAACATAAAACCTTTAAATGCAGATCATCCACTTTTGGTGTTAGTTATTTCTTTTACAAGTCTATTGTTTAAAAAATGGTTGAATGTACACAATCGAAAAAAAATACTAAATCCTGTTTTAATATAAAAGCGAATGAATAAGTAAAACTGACTAATATGGCACACATAATCAATGTTATCAGCAACGATTGTCTTCACTAATAGTGTCAATTGTTCACAATTCTTAAATATCAAATTCAAATGCCCCAAGGAAACCGTTCATTGAATGGAGGAGATAACGAGAATGACGATAGGCAACAACACAGTTTAGAGACAAGTTTACGGAATAGATACAACCAATGGCAGCGGCAGGCGTAAATTAGTTGCCAAATATATGGTATAGCAATGGTATAATACAATTGAAAAGGCTGCCACAGTCACATATGGAGAAGCAGAAGAACGGGTTGATGAGCCGTGGTCAATCATCTTTTGTCAATATCTACAGTGAACATCTTCAGTGGACCTCCATAATATATACTTGTAAACTTGTTCGTAGTTCCATGTTAAATAAAGCACCGAATTGATAGATGGGACGATTGCATTGTCAAGAATATAATACGATGCAACACAGTAACAGTGCATGGTGCATGAATTATTATCCATAATATGTCTTCAAATAATAATTGTATGTTCAAAACCTAATCTTTGCTTGGAGAGCTACTGTATATACCTGTTTGGTTTTGTTACTCTATTTAACACCTAAGACGTGCCTGAAGTAAGGGAGTATCGACAGAAAGGTTCCACAGATTTTTCTTTTTCATGAAAATTGACGATTTTTTTAATGTTTTGCCCGCAGAACCAAACTATCAATGGGCAAGTGACCCATTGGTTTGCATTAATAAAGACTACAAAATATGCGAATTTAAAATAAATCGTTGAGCCGTTTTTGAGAAATACTTTTTTTAGCCATTTGTTTTAGGTTTTTTTTTTGGTCCAACCATTTCATATTGTATTGTATTTGGTATTGTTAATTAAGTAGATTTGTATACTTTTTTGTATTTAGGCTTGACCCTAGGCAGCTGCTATATTCCTCCATCATCAGTCACATGTGCATTATATTTTTAGAACACACCATTGATTTTCCTGCCATAAGTTAATTTTGAAGGTTCCAATTATATAACAGCAATTAAACTCAACGGGTGCACCATTCTCTAGTATATAATAACTAAGTAGTGTCCATAAGCAAATAAATAGTCTGTGTTCTATTTCTAGCTAGGGTCACTAGGGCCATCCTACCTTACGGGGTCAGTCTGCACCCCAAACTCCGAATAATAAGTTATGCCGGGGCTTAACTTAACCCTTAGTAAAAAAGAACTTGCTTAAACTGGGATGATGCTCGGGGCTCTGCTCCTCTTGGTTGTCAATACACAATTATCATGAGTTTCTTTCCGGTGCTTTTTAAGCTCCCGCCAACACACAGATGGCTGAAACTTAATAAATTCCGATCAAAAGCTTCCAGTGATTGAGTGCAGTGGTCGTATGGTAGACTGTTACATTTCTCAATCACCCCTGTCACTGTTAGAAGAAGAGCCACATTGATGCATCAACAGCCGCTGGTGTCTGTCAGAAAGTCAAGTGCCTATGTAAGCCTCTCATGTTTACATTCATACAATTTACTTTTGGATTCTTGAGAGCTTTCTCTCCGGAGTTCGACTGCGTAGGAAGCGAGGGAAGAAGATATTATGTCAGTAGGAGCGGGCAAGTGGGGGCCCGGGGCTATTAAAAACTTGCCTCATTTATCTAGAGCTGAGTTGAAAACTATGAAAAAGTACCGAGGGGGTGGGACGGGGTGATAGTGAAAGAAGAGATAGGAGAGTCCGGGTAGTCAGCGATCGGTACTGAGGGGCAGCTTGAGGTGCGAAAATAATTCACGGGAAGTTTGTATTTATTTATTTTGTTGTTTTACCTTGTTAGTGCCATAAAATTAAAATATTATAGCCTATCATAAATTGAATTCACCTCGGTGCATAGTGGTTACCCATTGACATGGTCTTCTCATGAACAGAGTTCGAGTTCGGTGCACAGAGAGAATATCCCAGAGTATACTTTCTGGTAATTCCCTTTCAGATACGTTAGCTATGTATAGTATTGTAATTATGTAGCCTAATTCCATTATAAACCCCAGTTTAAAACATTTTTAATGCAAGCAACATTTTTAACTTGTACCTTATGCAGGGCAGAAAATAGATCTATTTAAACCATCACCAAAAATTCAAAAATTTCAGAAACCTGAAAGGTAGTGTGTAGGCTGTAGAGTACGATAAGCAAAAAACAAATTCACAGGTAAATGACCCTAAAATATTTGCATAGACTTTCTCTCATGATAGAATTAATAGTTCTCGGCAAAGGGCAAATATTATACCAGAGAATCTAATTTTCAATTATACGACTTGGCACAGGACTAGAAAATGAAATATTATAGGGTGGGGGGGGGGGGTTGAAGGCATGTGCTTTCAATTTAATTTTCATAAAGCTCGTATTGCCGCGGGCCCATTGACGAATGGGTCGCTGGTATTTCAGCATTCAGCAAAGCTGTCTGCTATGTTTTGAAAGCGCACGAGCTTTGAAGGGCTTATTCATGCGTGGATACTTACATATACAAGGCCTCTTACAGTCCCTTAAGGGATTGTTTTGCCGGATTTGTAGAGTGAGCAGTATGTTGGACTTTGACCTTCTTCAATTGACGCAAATTAGTGGACTTTTAAACACTCTGATATAAAGAAACTATCCATATCCACTGGAAGAAGCAATTCCTGCGTACCTTGATACGTTATGTATATGTTGACAGTGATAATACAATAAGCTTAGTTATAAACAGAAACGTATTAGGCAGGATACTCCTTGCATAATACATTACCTGCCATTGAATGATTACATACCAGTTGCAGTTTCTTTTTCGCGAGCTGCGTTACTGCGCTGGCTTGTTATTTCCAAAACTCACTTTTAATTTCACTTTGAATATAAATGTTCCTGTTACACACTTTTACTTTTACTACCAATACTCAAGAACATACTGAAAAATATTTAGGACAATCGTCCGAAACCAATCTGCATAATCTCCTTTCCGCATTCATTTGTCAAGTCCTAACGACGAGAGACATCTGTCACGGATGTACACAAAGCCTGCTAAAAAATATGGCGTTTTAATGGGACACCTCACCCATGTTGACCGAGCCCTTGCGATGTCCGACCGTGTAGTCAACAAAAAGATTTATTAATTTTATACCCGGCCCCGCTATTAGACTGCCCGGCACCATGGCAAATTTTTTGCTCCTTGTTCCTATCTAACCGATTGGATATGCGTTATCGCGTCGGTATGGTTTTTTAGGTAGCACGAATATTTGGTAAATATTTGGTAAAAGCATGGAAATGGCCAATGGGAACTGCGCTTTATATGAAACTTTCACACAGGAGGAGTTTGATTTTCAAAGTGGTTTAGTGTCAAGTGTCATTGATTATTTTTGAATGTATGTCAAATTATTGTTAGCCTACCGCTTAAATGAATTATCGGATAAAAAAACCTTTCGGTAAAAACGGTAACACTAAGTTGAGGACGTTGAGGTCAAAGTCGTATGATGTGGTGCGATTTCATAATGCATTTAGAGGTATCAGGGGGGTATCAAGAAAATTTTCAAATGTAAGCATTGCTGACATTGCTCGCAAGAGCACTTTTTATTTATAGGATCTCCCATTTGCCAAGTAAATTTTGAACCCGCATCTTCCAGTACTCGGTATTAAGCCTATACTAGGAAAGGTGAAAGCATTGTTTTCAGCTCCGATTTCCACTTCTCACAAATTTTTCTTGCGGTTCAACTAATTGCAATTAAACCCTTTACCTATTACTGCCTAGTCAAGGCGCTAGGGGTGCTCTGTACTCACTCACATGTAGTAAAGTGGTGAACATTGGGGAACACAGATGTTAGGCAGGCACAAAAAATAAAGAAACAGACTAAACTAAATGTCAATCAATGGAATTATAAGCTCGTGTATGTATTTAGTTTTTCTATCAATTTTATCTTATGATTTTGTCCACTTAACATAAACTACAGGTAAGTGCGTACGGTACCCTTTTGTAACAGCAGAATATTTTGAAACAACTCGTAAGAAAATCAACGCATCAATCCAGCACACAGAAATTCACGCAATTACCTGCCATACTGACATAATTAATCTACGGATGGCTTCCATCAGTAGCCATTTCCGGTGTCTCTGCTTCCGTTCCTTTATTCACCACTAGACACGTGCCCCTGCCCCTGCGTGTCGCAGTACTGTTTTGTGCCTTGCCCTTCCCCCTCCCCCTCAAGCATTTCTAGGGACCTTTTATTGCGTGACTAATAGCTTCGTTCCATTTTCATTTTTATTTCCTAGTTTTGAAGCTCTGGTGAGTGTAGAACACTCCAAAAGAGGTGAAGTACCATCAGGAATGACAGTATAATATTAGTATAGTTAAAAGTGTGTGGGCGGAAGGAGGTTATTGAATCATTACCAAAACAAATATAAAGAACCGGTCCGAGTATACTCGAACATGCTTTCCAATTTATAGAAAATGAGTGATTTCATAGTAAATAATTTTCCTATGGTTAAATTTCGAATCCCTCATCGGGAGAGGGGGGATGTCCATCTGACGTCACCGGAGGTGAGACAACATCAATATATTTAAAAATCCTGAAAACTCCATCTATCTAGTGTACGCTGCAACCATTTGGGGAAGGGGGAGGGTCCGGACCCCTGTACCCCCTTATGGCAACGGCCTAGGATATCCCCTATCCCAAAGCACTGAATTAATCGATCGCATTGCACATTCTAATTCGGACAGACCCAATACATTACCACACAGTAATAATGGCGGGGCAGGCAATGCATTTGAGCGTGAATTTTCTATCATTTTTTCAAAAACTAATTTTTTGCACAAAACCAAATACTGTTTTGGGAAAGGAGCTACCTGTTACTCAATTTAACACCTAAAACATGCCTGAAGGTAGAAATCATCGATAGAAAGGTTCCGCAAAAAAATTATTTTTCATGATAATTGAGTTATTTTTTTTTTTTTTACCCCCAGAAGCAAACTATCATGGGGCAAGCGACTCCCCGCATTATAATAACATTAATAATGACTACAATATAATGTTAATTTTAAAGAAATCGTTGGAGCCGTTTTTGAGAAATAATTTTTTTTAGACGTTTTTTTTGGATTTTTGAGAATGAAACCCCCCAAAATTGAGTTAGCCCAAAATAAAGAAATTTTTGGTCTCGAGGCATGATTTTTGTTAACCGACATGTCAAATTTCATCAAAATCCACCAAGTAGTTTGCCCGGAAATCGATGAACCGACAGACATTTCGAAAAGACCACACCACCACGGACCACCCTTCCCGTCGTTACGCTACTGCCCACCAGCATTGAAACGTACCAAGCACCAAGTTTGTTCGATTTTATTAATGTATAGTTAGAAGTTTTGGAATAAACCAATTGTTTACGCTTCAATTCCTACAGCCGTACTATGTCGTTTACAGACTATCTTAAATAGGAATAGCATTAATTCATTCTAATTAAACCCCAATTGATTCAATTGTTTTAAACAAAAGAGTGCCAAATGGGTAGGCAAACGAAATTAATAAATTAATTCTCAGCTAAATTTTTGGTGACGTTCTTAATTTTTTCACCCATTGATTTATTATTATATCGTGGTAGGGCTGCTGTCCAACAGTAAGATAGTGACATTCCCACCAAAATATGATAACACAACGGAACTAATGTTACTACTGTTGTTAACATTGGTATTGAAATTCTTGAACATTCGTAAATTGCATACTAATCTGACAAAAGTGAGAACCGCCTCTGCAACTGCTGCTGCCTTTGCAACTGCTGCCTCCTTATTTTTGGCAGAGCTGGCATAATCGGCGTCCCAGCAAAACTAAATCTTGACAGAAAAATATCCATTTGTTATGGAAATTTATCTTTTCCCGTTTCGACCGAAAAGAAAACGTTGAAAAGCAAAATCCGAGTCAGAACATGTCATGAAAAATGTAGCACCCCTACCGTGATAATATCACCCTTGTTCATCGCGCAGAAAACTGCTTGTGATAAACTACACAACAAAACTCACCCCTTCTCACAAAACTACCCCCGAGCTTCTACCCTTAGCTATCAAGACAAGACGCACATTTTCACATTCGATTTTAATATTATTGAAATATTTTCAATTTCAGAATACATTTTATTGTATAAACAGAGATATAATAAGAAAATATGCTGATAGTGAGTACAAACCAAGCCTTGGGACTTCCATCTGCAATTTAAAAATAAACAAGCCCATCATCTATTCCTGTGGTTCGATGCTATGGCCTGTGCTTCACCAACATTCGCCTATTTTCATCGGTCGCTTCTGTCGTACCAACCCTAAAATGTGCCAAGGTTTCAAATTTTTCTGCCGATGAGAAATTGACTAAAATGATCACTGTCGTTGTCACTGCCGATAAAAAATTATGCAGGCGGCTATTCCACCGGCCATTTTACTTCATATTTGATTTTGTGAATTTTGTCATTGACTTTTGTTTTATGGAGACTATTATGTAGATACCTAACTTATCAATTATAAATTAAATTACAATAAGTCTCTACCATATTATAACTTGATTTATAATATATAAGTTAAGTATCTACATAATAGTATATACAATAAAACAAAACAAGGGCAAATCAAGTGGCAAACGATCACCCGCATTTTATTACATTAATAAGGGCTACAATATATGTGAATTTAAAAGAAATCGTTGGAGCCGTTTTGGAGAAATAATTTTTTTTGGACGTTTTTTTTTTAGTTTTTTGATAATAAAACCCCCCAAATTGAGTTAGCCCAAAATAAAAAAATGGTCCCGAGGTATGATTATTGTAAACCTACATGCTAAATTTCATCAAAATCAATAGAGTAGTTTGCCCGGAAATCGATGAACAGACTGAGCGACAGCGGACAGACAGACAGACATACATTTAGTAAAAACCACTTTTTTGAGTTCCTGCCTTCCTCGGACCTCAAAACGTGAAAATACGTTGAAATCTCGGAGTCGGAAATTTTGACCATCACAAAGCTATCCTTATACTACGTATAAATTGGAAAGCAATAAACAAGAAGCTGTCCGAGATTTCTCGAAATGCTTTCCAATTTATAAAGTAGTAAATAGACATAATGTGTCATTTCATTGTAAATAATTTCCCTATGGTCAAAGTTTTCGGAGGGTGGGGGGGGGGTCCACTTCAATATATTAAAATCCCATTAAAATTCAATTGCATATTCTGGAACGAACAGACCAATACATTGTAACAGTAGCAACAGTAACAGCGCACGCAATTTATTGGAAAGTGACTTTCCCATAATTTCGTAAAAAAATAATTTTTATCACAGAACCAAATATTTTTTTGGAAAACAACCTATTTGGTTTTGTTACTCTATTAAACACCTAAAACATACATATCTGAAGGTAAAAATCATCGATAGAAAGGAGGTTCCGCAGAAAAGTTATTTTTGGTCATTTTTCATGAAAATTGAGTTATTTTTATTTTTTTACCCGCAGAGGCAAAGAATGAAGGGGCAAGCGACCCATTGCATTAAGTTGACATTAATAACGACTACACTATATGTGAATTTAAAAGAAATCGTTGGAGCCGTTTTTGAGAAATAATTTTTTTTAGTTGTTTTTTTGGAGTTTTCTAAGAATAAAACCCCTCAAATTGAGTTAGCCAAAGAAAAAAAAAGAAAAAATTGTCCCGAGGTATGATTTTTGTGAACCTACATGTCAAATTTCATCTAAATCGACCGACTAGTTTGCCCGGAAGTCGATGAACAGACAGACAGACAAACAGAGCGTCAGAGAGCAACAAACAGAGCGACAGACAGACATTTCGTAAAAACCACTTTTTTGGGTTCCTGGGACCTCAAAACGTGTAAATGTGTTGAAATCTCTGAATTGAAAATTTCGACCATCCTTATACTACGCATAAATTGGAAAGAAATAATTATTGAAATTCTTTACAATGCAATAATTTGTTCCTTTCTTCAAAATTGCCCTGTAATCCGGACCAAATTCCCTTCAAATTGGTCCACACCTACGGCAGTTATCACACTTTTCAAGAGTTGTCTTTCATCCGATAAAACTGTACTAAGCAGTTTGAGCTTTCAACAGCTAAGTAGAGTATACGTGTACGATGATTGATACGATAGGGGGCCACAGGTGATGTAAATACCATGCTTGTCACGCACTCAGTCTCACTATGTAAACCAAGCCATTTCCCTACTAAATTATACACTGCAGCTATACAGGCTAATGAGCCATAAAAAATGCTAGCTTTTCAAATTGTTTTTCAGTCTGGCTAGAAAAACATATTTCCTGGAACAATATTTACAATTTATTTACAATATTTACTTGCCTGGTATTATTTTGTCACACTTGCCTGTATCACAACACATCCGTTTTTGGCACCAAGTCAAATTTCACATGAAAAATCGTTTGCAGCACTATCAATGAGGTTAAATATTTTTTAAAGGAACCGTTTCAGAGAATGAAGGGGCCGGGGGGGGGGGGGGAGGGAGGGGAGGTTTGAGTTAACATTACAATACTTGTATGAAAATGTAGTGCAGCCAATGTATAAGTAACTTATACATAATTATGTTATTCCATGCAAATAAGGAGGCACAGTGTTCCCCACCGAGGAAACACTTCGATAAAACATACGGGAATAGTGGGAGTTTTCGCATTATGATAGCAGTACGGTTTCCATTTTACCAACGAAGATCTATGTATAGGGTACAGTACCCTATATACGTATATTTCAGAAAAATATACGAATTATTATTATTATTATTATATACCTAGAGACCTGATCTGGGAACGCCTGAAGAAAAGAGGTGTTGTGGTAGAGTATGTCCGAGCTATCCAAGACATGTATGAGGGTTGCACACCTAGGGTAAAGAGCGCTGCAGGACTCAGTGAAGGTTTTAACGTCCAGTACGGGTTACACCAAGGCTCAGCACTTAGCCCTTTCCTCTTCGTCATTATAATGGACACGATCACGGAAAGCATCCAAGGGGAAGCCCCTGCAAGCCTGTTATTCACGGATGACATGGTAGTAAGCACGAAAGGGAGAAGGGAAGGCGAAGCAGAGCTAAATAAATGGGTGGAACGTCTAGAAAAAGAGGGCCTGAAGGTAAGCAGGAGCAAAACCGAGTACATGGAATGCGGGAGACCAGAACCAGGCACTGTAAAAATAGGTGACCAAGAACTTAAAAAAGTGGAGACATTTAAGTATCTGGGTAGCAGCGTAGCACCCTTGAACAAAACGGTGGTTGTGAAGAAGACATGAAAGGGAGAATAAAAGCAGGCTGGGGAAAATTTTATGACATGGCACCAATCCTCACAGACAGAAAAATGCCAAAGAAGCTCAAGGGTCGAATATATAAGCAAGTGATCCGACCATGTATGCTGTACGGTGCGGAGTGTTGGGCGGTCAGGAAGCGAGATGAACATAAAATTCACGTGGCGGAGATGAGAATGCTACGAAGGGCGTGTGGACTGACCCTGCAAGACCGGCGCCGAAATGAAGAGTGAAGACATAAGGTTGGAGATGAAAACAGGTGATGTCGCACTGAAGCTAAGGGAAAGAAGACTCATTTGGTGGGGCCACGTCCAGAGGAGGGAGAAAACATCCTTCCTAAAGCGTATACAGAACATGGCACCCCCTGGACCCCGCTCCCGGGGAAGACCGAAAATGACACTCCCCAGAAAAATCGAAGAAGACGTAAGGACTCTTGCCCTGAACAAGGAAGACGCTCTAAACAGAGTCGTTTGGAAACGCCGCCGCCGACCCTCCCTGAGGACAAAGGCGATGTAAAAGTAAAAGTTATTATTTAACTGCAAATAGAGGGGCACCGGGGGAAATGAGTGAAAAAATAGGACCGAAATGGGGTTTGACATATTATCGAAATGACTACAAACAGGGGTTCCCGACTTCCCGGTGCTGATAATTGTGGCATTTTGACAGGAAAAGCTTTTTTGGGGTATATTTTGGTCCTCAAGGAAGCTGTGGGTCTTCACCATGGCTTAGGTCTTAGTCAAATTTACTACAACTACTTATATAAGAGTCTCAAAATATAAGTGATATTTCTTCTAAGATGTAACGTAAATAAAAGCTCTACGACGGTTGACATTCCCAGTGACATTGTCTGCGGTTATGGGCACCGTGTTAAATGCTCGCTGAACAAGGTCAAATTCTGATCGTATATATCGTGCACTTGCTGATTGCGTACTGTCCACTATTGGCCATTATTAGCCCGATAGAAATTCTCGTAATAGTTGGTCCTGACGGTATCATTTCGGTGGAATTCAAGGAATAACTTGCCGACTACAATGGCAACTAATTTCGCCGCGGGAAATTTCACCAAAGCCCCCTGAAGAGCAAGTCGAAATGTTAACGAAGTCACGTGGGATACGGTTCGCTGGTTCTTGGCAAAAAGTGAATTAAGTCATGTGACACTGTGACAGTTTACAACAATTTAAGTAGTCCCATATTTTTGCAGCTGCTTTGGTGTAGTATAGGATAGTACCTTATAGTATATTTCCTGATCAAAATAATACAAAGTTTGTTATATTGACTAAATTAACACGGATTTAAATCCAAGTGGATTGATAACATATGTATATTATAATAAAACACATAACCATGTAAATAAGTCTGCTGCTTCGGTTCTGTTTACCCAAACAGATACAGCTAACAGCTAAGTACCTATAATACGTTCCAATAAGTACCCATACAAAAAGGCACTGTTCAGCTTATGCGGTTTAACTTGAGCTTTTTACTAAGCTGATGCAGTCAAGAGGTCTAAGTGGAAACCAGCATCAGCAGCGGTAAAAAAAAGAAGTGAAAAATTCAATGCCACTGGCCAGTGATGAAACAGAAAGTTAGGATGCCTCTAAATCCTCTAAATCTAAATATCTTTGTGAATGCTACATGACACGTTACGTTACGTCAAATATTTTTTTATAATTAATTAATGAAATAAAAATCATTTCTTGAACAAGCCTTCCCTCGGATTACCAGTTGGCTTTAAAAAATGTATAATGTGATGCTGGGGATCATTATTCGGGGTCATTCGACTGTTGGTTCCTTTAGCTTCCTCTGCTTGGTAACTTTCCTAACGGTTCATTCGGACTTGAATGCTGTTCGGATATCAACTTTTTGAACCATCTTTGTAATCTTTTCGGAGAAACCAGGTATGTATGGCAGGATGATTGTGGCTTTGGGTTTTGCCATGGTTGGGTTGGTGGACGGGGAGCTTTTGGTTTCATTACTTTATCAACTGCTGTCTATAGTAAGCCATTGTCATTGAAGGTCTTTTCTGATGTGCTCCCTCTGAAGGTCTAGATCCGTACGGCAAATCATTTTTGCTGTGTTATAAGGCATAAGACTGTGCCTATTTTTGGTGGCTTGAGGGTGGTTGGAGGTGTAATAATTGAGGTATCTTCCTGTGAGGGGGGGGGGGTCGGTAAATACAGTGCTTTCTAGATTGTTTTAGTTTTTTATAGAGACGTCAAAGAATGGCAGTGCATTATTGGATTCTAATTCAATTGTGACTTGGATGGCTGGTGTAAAGTGATTCAAGAATTGTAGGAATATGTCCCTACCATGACTATAAAGGTATAATGACCCTAGCATTTCCAGATTTTTGGCTTGCATGGGGCAGTGGCAGACGATATTGCTAATTACTCAACTTACTTATGTTGGTAGTAGGTTTCTCCTAGTTGGAAGTAGGTGATTTGGAGGCAAATTTGTGAGAGATCCATGGTGGCATCGACAGTCACCCTCAAGGCTGTCCTGCTTGGTAGTGTAGTGGCTTCTTGTAGTCTCAAATAAGACTTCGGTGACTGGAGTATTCGTGAATAGGCTCATTACATAATTTTGGTCGAGGGGTTGGAGCGGAACGTCGCCCTTTTCCCTGACAATGGGCTCCGCCTTAATTGTTCAATGACTGTGAGGCCCCATCCGCTAATGACTAATAACAGGACAGGCAATGTAAGTCCAACTAGCCCTTTGTTGAGAATAAGAGATTAGTTAGGTTATACTCGCATTCTATGGCTTTGGTTTACCCCAACCCTATATAGAAGCTTCTCTAAGGTCCTTTTCAGCGGTCTCCCCAAGGTCATCGTCGTCGTCATCAAACCATCCTCTTTCACGGCTGGCTGAACATTCCGCACCACCAGCACCTGATTCCCCGACGGTTCAGGTTCACAGGTCTCAAGAAGTGAGACCAATGCTTTGTGGAGGTCCAAAAGCCGACACCCAGCCATCCGAAAGCCAACTAGGTATATCTTGTTACGCCGCTTGCTACTACACACCGCGTTGATATCAACACCTTTTGGCATATCCGTGCCTTATCTTGTTTGTTTTATCGCGGCAGAAATATATTGTATTTTCTGGTAGGGTATGTATGATATACCTGAGCCAGTCGAGTGTTAAAATTGTAGCCTGCCTATCTTTTTACTTTTAACTTTAGCTCAACGCTGTTTTCCTGGGCCGTTTGCCGTAGAAGCGCCCGAACAAGCTTCCACGACCCCTGACATCAGGTATTGATAGTGTGGAGGTACGTCATCTGGGATCAACGGATCAAGACTCGAATTGTCTCACCTAATGAGTACCTTGCTACTCGTATCACTAGCTGGTAGCGTAAAAACATAATTAACGTAAAAACTACGAACTTATTTCTAGCCTAACTGTGCCTAAAACTAATTAGAACCTACTACATACTTTATGTGTAAAATACACAAGCTATCATTGTACATTCTAAATCTGTAAATCTAAATTATCATAAAAAATGCTAATGTAATTTGTGAATTTCATCCTTTGTCTTCAACCTTATGATTGTCTTGTATGTTGCTGTTGTTGTTCTATCAATGTTGTCTATGTTGTCAATAATATTGTACTTGTTGATGTGTAAGTCCTTGCTGAGTTCCAGTGGGAAGGGGCTTGGTATGATAGGCTGCTGGTCTAGTTACGGCTATTAAAATATTAGGGACGACATGTACTCTCTTATACTCGAGATATCCGACGTGGGTCCAATATACGATTCATGAATCCATTATACAAAGCAAGGGCAATCAAACTTTCTCTCAAGGGCGGATCCAGCTGATGGGTAAAGTATCTGTATATGTATACAAAAAGAATTAAACAAATGCCGTATAGTAATAAATGACCTCTTTTGCTACTACAATCACCGGCTAATTAAACATTTGCACTAACTTCCGGCACCACCATCACTAGGTTTTTCGACATTTATTTTTTATCATCTATAAGCTATAAAAAAGCCGTACATTAATAATTGGTCATAATTCCTCACTTGTACCTGAGAAATTCTATGTACTTACGTACTCACCTGTACCGCTCAGAAATGACGGCATAGCGCTCAGAGTTATTTTATGATATATAGTAACAGCCCTCTAAGCGTTACTCATGATGGTTCATTTCACAGGTAAATTTTCTCCATGGACTTGTAGTCTATTCCCGAGAAACCGAGAAATCGCCTTCTAAACAATATTTTTACTATCTTATGAATTTACTCATTTATACCTCCCACGTGGATCCGCCATTGCTTATTTGTTTTTCCAAATGAAAGCTCTTTTCATGCATGTTCATACAGAACATCATGCCAAGCGACAATTAACCGGAGAGATTTGAAAGTTGGTTTTGCGTAAAAATGGACAGATTGTCCCATTGAGGGCAGGATGTTAGAGGGTGAAAGGATTACACCCGAAAGGGGAAATTAAAACTGAAAGAAGAACGCAACAGAAAGGCTCCATTAACATTAAATGGACTCATCTCATGGGCCAGTGCACTGCCAAATTACACTCCAACTCCGTCCGGTCAAAGTTTAAAACGAGAATAATACTTGGCTAGAAGATGGGGACACACAAACACGAGCAACGACACTTGTACAGCTCACAGCTGAGGCTGCCACCATCACTTCTAACACTCCCCCATGCTTTACCCTATCCTAATGCATGGCGGTATTCTTTTTGCTTTCCAATTTATACGTAGTATAAGGAAAGCTTTGTGACGGTCGAAATTTTCGATTCCGTGATTTCAACGGATTTAAACGTTTTAAGGTCCCAGGAACCCAAAAAAGTGGTTTTTACGAAATGTCTGTCGTTCTGTCTGTCGTTCAGTTTGTCGTTCTGTCTGTCGTTCTGTCTGTCTGTCTGTCTGTGCGTCGATTTCCGGGCAAACTGCTCGGTCGATTTTGATGAAATTCGGCATGTAGGTTCACAAAAATCATACCTCGGGGCCAATTTTTTTATTTTGGGCTAACTTAATTTGGAGGTGTTTTATTCTCAAAAAAATCCAAAAAAACCTCTAAAAAAATTATTTCTCAAAAACGGCTCCAACGATTTCTTTTAAATTCATATATATTGTAGTCGTTATGAATTTTAACGAAATGCAAGGGGTCGCTTGCCCCTTGATAGGTTGCTTCTGGGGGTAAAAAAATAAAAATAACTAAATTTTAATGAAAAATGACTAAAAAATAATTTTTCTGCGTAACCTTTCTATAGATGATTTCTTCCTTCAGGTACATTTTAGGTGTTAAATTGAGTAACGAAACCAGACAGGTTGCTCTCCCAGAAAAGTGTTTGGTTTTGTAAAAAAAAAAATGTTTTTTTGAAAAAATGATAGAAAATTCACGCTTAAATGCATTGCGTGCCCTGCCAGTATTGCTGTGTGGTAATGTGTTGGTCTGACCTATCTAGAATTTACCTCACCTCCAGTGACGTCAGGTGGACAACCCCCTCCCCCCCCCCCCCCACGAGATATCGGAAATTTAACCATAGGAAAATTATTTACCATGGAATTACTCATTTTCTACTAATTCATCTACTCATTTTGATAAATTGGAAAGCATGTTCGAGTAAACTCGGACCGGTTCTTTTCTATTGCTTTCCAATTTATACGTAGTATAAGGAAAGCTTTGTGACGGTCGAAATTTTCGATTCCGAGATTTCAACGGATTTACACGTTTTAAGATCCCAGGAACCCAAAAAAGTGATTTTTACGAAATGTCTGTCTGTCGCTCTGTCTGTCTGTATGTCTGTCTGCCTGTTCATCTATTTGCGGAGCAACTACTCGGCCGATTTTAATGAAATTTTGCATGTAGGTTTACAAAAATCATGCCTCGAGACAATTTTTTTTATTTTGGGCTAACTCGATTTGGGGGGGGGGGGGTTTATTCTCAAAAAAAAACTCCTAAAAACGTCTAAAAAAATTATTTCTCAAAAACGGCTCCATCGATTTCTTTTAAATTCACATATACTGATATACTGTAGTCGTTATTAATGTTGACAAAATGCGGGGGGTCGCTTGCCCCTTGATAGTATGCTTCTGGGGGTAAAATAATAAAAATAACTCAATTTTCATGAAAAATGACCAAAAAATAATTTTTCTGCGAAACCTTTCTATCGATGATTTCTACCTTCAGGCATGTCTTAGGTGTTAAATTGAGCAACTAAACCGGACAGGTTGCTTTCCCAAAAAGAAGCGTTCGCTTGAGCAATGGATGGCGATCGTGTTTTGTGTAAAACTGGAGAAGAGTGCTGCGGGAACCATTATATAATGTTAAAGAAGGCTTACCTTTCGGGCAATACAAATTGTCCTGTAGCACAAGGCCTTCGCAGAAGGTCGGGAAGACGCCAACTACCAGCCTCGCGCTGGACGGCCATCAACCTCCACTACTGTTGTCTGTTGAAGGTTTTAGTAATGTTTAATTTATCGGAGATCAAAAGGCAATCGTCGTCGAAAGCCTCCTTCAACATTTTAATGGTTTCCACAGCACTCTTCTCCAGTTTTACACCAAACTTGATCGCCATCCGTTGCTGAAGCGAACGCTTTTTTTCTTCTTGCACCGGGTTACTGTACCGACTCACATGGAACAACTGATGCGACCACTACAACGACCGGTAGCCAGCTGACGCTTGTTGGAACTTGTTGCCAGATCCCTCCACCAAAATCTGAGCCAGTAAAGCGAGCGATTTTGTGTACAGCCTCCGTAAAAAAAATTCACTGACATTACTTTCCGGACAGATCCTAAATTGAAATTAGTTAATTTAATGTCAGTGTTATATATACCATATAATACTACAATGTAACGGACAGATCCTGTAGATAAGTTAAGTATCTACAAAATAGTTTCCTTAAAACAAAAATCTCATCAATTATTGATGGACAAATGACGGAATATTGACATGCGGGAATAATAATAATAATAGTAAATAATGTATATTTCGCACAATACAATTGACAATAAAAATAAATATATACAATAATATCGGCAGAAAAGGTCACATAATACAATACAAGAACAAAACAATAGTCGAATAGCCGCCTAAACAAAGTTAGCAAGTTTAAGTACCTATGGCAGTGACATAGAGCAAAACGGAGCTGTCAAGAAGATTTCAAAAGCCAAATAAAAGCCAGCTGAGCCAAGTACGAAGAAGAAGAAGACCCACCAGGTACGCCAAAATTTATAGAAAGACCGCCGGAGAAAGGTTTGGGGCTCTTAGCCGAGGACGCACACAACAGGACTGTAGCTGATGTAGCGCCACGTCCCTCTAAGAGGATATTAAGGTGCAGTAAAAGTAAGTAATTTAAAGAACTGAGGCAGGTATTGTAAATGGTTTAGCTCACGAACTATAAGCGTATAATCGAAGCACGTAGGATAAAGTGCTTCGTTGACTAACTGTCAAATACTCAATTTGTGTAGGCAGTTATCGCTATAGTCCCTAGGACCTAAATTTGATAAGCCCATAAGGCATACTGTTCTTAAGACATAAGCTGTTTCAAGTTTTAAATGTAAGAAAAGATACCATCACATCATCTTATACCAATACACAATGTTATGTTCGACCTAGAGATCAATTGTAATTGTTGACCACGGACAAAACAAACAAGAGCACTGACGGCCACAATATGCCCTGACCGCACCATTAAAAAAGATGGCCGCCACAATGCGTTTGTTATTATTCATGTAGATCAGTAGACACATGGCTAATCTAAATCTCATTGAATCCGTGCACCTTCTTTCTCTTTGTGGGCTACTCAGGTCTACATATTGATTTGGGTGTCTTTATTCGATCAGGCATTGATCTTTGAAATATCGTAGGTACTTATGACTAGGCATGACATGGCCATGACTTTTTAGGAATTTTTATACTGATAGGGCTCATTGCGGTATTAATAGCGTAATGTAATAACTTCTGGTCATGATAAATAGGCTAGTTATACTTAGGTTTGGTCAAATTTAATAGCCGTCATAAGGCAGCCTATGCAAACATCTGTCGGAAATTTTAACGGGATAATTTGCTGATGGATGCCTATACGTTGGGACAGGAACAAAATGTAGGAGACTTTTGATAGTCGCTCTTAATAAGGTAATAGAAATAGCCTTCGGAAATCAATATACTGTATACACAGTACAGTAGTACTATACGAACATTAAATTGAGATGGCAATTTCTGTAGAATAATATTACGACATATCTGCTGATATTAAAAAATATGGGTTTCAGTCAAGTACTCAAGCACTAAGTAATGAAATACTTAGTCGTGTAGTTTCTTGAATAATGGGCTGTAGGCACGAGTCTAGCCAAGTATTCTGCCCAATTTTATAACACAAACTCACTGATGATCGGTACCCGATGATGATTCTGAGAGCTTGTAGAATATCATCTTTTGCGATAATTTAACATAATCGTCAAGGTACGGTCCACATGACAATAATAAGCCCCAATGGGGGATCCATAAATTCATAAGATGCATAGTAAAAAAAGAATAAAACTCTACTTTTTAACAAAAAAATTACGTTTAAAACTTTCAAACAACTTAAAAACTTGTGACCCCCCCCCCCCCCCCAATTTCCCACTGGACTCGCCCTTGATAAGCCCCTAAACAGTCAATTACAATTTTGAGGCATTGAATCCAGCCACTTCTTGTAGCAAGATGAGACAAGATATCTATGATTAGTAATGTTATATATAAAACAATCATTTTTAATGTGATCAGAATCAGATGAGCTGACCTCGCCTCGGTATGGAGAGGTAGACTAGTCATATCAGCCATAGACAAACATACGGTATACTGTATAGCCATAGGTACCTGAATTCTAAGTATAAGTTCAAGGCCTGAGGACGGGTAGAGTATCCGCATTGATGATTTCTAAATCTTAGCGGAAGAAGGGTCAATCTGTAAAGCTGATGATCGCATTCGCATGAACTATCCAAAAATTGTACTTTTTCAGGGCTGTAAATCAGCCACCAATTACAAGTAATTGCAGCAAAAACAAACATAGTTTGAATGGATTGGCCGTCCAGGTAGAGCAGCCAGTGTTAGGCAAACATATAGGTACCCCATGTTGATTTAAGAGGGCACGTTGATTATATGTTGCGCACTGATCACTGGGTACCAGCCTCAATTACATTCCTCCCCGTCTGCCTCCACCATTTGGTTTCCGAGTGCCCATAGTGCTCCATAGATGGCGGTGACGGTGGCTTTTGGAGCTTATGGCAGTTGAACCAGCATTAGGCCTACCAAAGAATAAATACTATGGGTATATATGCTATGTACCGTATGTACCTAATAAACAGGATTCTATCCATTGGTTTTCTCGGGTTTATTTAATTTTTTTTATGTAAGCATTAAAATCTTATTCACAATAGTTTATTTTAAATTCCATGGACTTTTTTATAGTGTGTAAATTCACTCGTCCCCCCTGCACCTCACTAGCTACGCACATTGGCATGTACATAAATACGTTCTCGTCGTTCTCCCTGCAGTTACCATACAAATCAATGACTTCAATTATTCAAATAAGAAATTGTAATGATCCAAATAATGTTAACTATCCATATTCCATAATTTTTGACTATCAGCAGGTTACCTGCTCTTCTTTCTTAAGTCCGGCCATGACAGCCTGTAGTGATTTCCGACAAATAGAAAGATTTCGAATTTGTACTATTACAAACTCTTCTCTTATTTAATCTCGTTATTCAGATCATTCGATTACGGGTGTAAAAAATAAAATTTAACACAAAATATCCACCGCACACCCATAAATTTGATAATATTGAATATTTGGTCCTATAATTTCGGTTATAACGTGGAGGTTACCTCTTCAACCAAAGTTAATTTAATGTCAGTGTTATATGTACCATAAAATACAGCAATATAATGTGTCCTCAACAGTGTCTACATTACATTTCTATGTACATTATGGATGTGACCAGAACTGACATTAATTTACTTAATCTTAGTCTGTCGCGGCAGCCGAGGTTAAGCTTCACACACTGATTATATGCTTCAGTAGCAGTAACTACCGTACAGTAACTACTGCCTGGGTGAACCGGATTCGAGTCACAGAAGGGGTCACTTTTTTCGCATAATACATGGCCAGCCCCGAAGTTACAGCCCCAGAAAGAGCTATGTGAGGCCTAGACCTAGTGAGGGGGGGGGGGGGTCATCGTTCTAAAACCATGCACTCTAGCCATAAACCGCCAAACAGTACAATTTTCCGGGAATCTTCACTAGACGAGACTGTAATTGCAAATTATTTATATCTTCGTAAACGCACCAAACGATATTGTTAACCTCAGCCCCATCGAGCGAGCATCACGAATAACCCATTCCAACCCTTGGGCAAAAAATCACCTCACAAATAGCCAATTTATATGCCGACATTTCATAACAATCTTCTCCAATCAAATAAGGGAAAAAATCTTTCGTCGTTAAGTTAAGAAAAGAAAACTGCAATCCGGATCAGAGTGATTCTCGATCGAGATCTCGATCGTGACTGTCAATAAATTTAAGATGGCGGCCACTGATTCCCACCAGGCTAGTTTGTTTAGTGCCCGGCGATGATTGACAAATGTGTCGAGATCGTGGTTCGATACTCGAAAGTTCTATTCAGTGTGTTTGAGTTATCAGTCGATTTTCATCAATCGATTAGTGACGTCCACTTTGATGATGCAAATTGACTGGGTGTTGGTTCAAGTGTTAATAAAATTTGATGCGTTTTTGAAGTGAAAACTTGTTTAGGTGTGTTTTGTGTTTTTTTTCCTCGGATACCGAAGCAGTCCAGTCCAGGCAACTCAACTATGCACAGGAAGGTCGAAGTACAAGAATTACCTCAAATATTTACCCACCCCAGTATTGTACAGGGGCAGGTGTAAAATGCCGATTCCTAAATATACAAAATTTTAAATTGAGCTGTAGTCAGGATAGAGGATCCTCTGATGATGTACTGTAATGTAAATACACGTTTCAATAATTCATTCATTCATTCAATAGTCCTAAAGTCCCAATCCTTCGTGGGTTCGCGCGCCACGCATTTTGCCGTGGAGGGGGGGGGGGGTGGTTAGGGGTTTAAGGGAATCATCGAGCATTACGGTCTGCCTATATATATAAACCTACTTAAAGGTCGAAATTTAATTCAAGTAAAATACCATATTACCACGGTGTTTTTTTCCGCATTTTGAACACCCCTAATAGGCCATCTGAAATGAAATTAAATTTATAGCACTAAAAGCCTTGCATACTAAAATCAGAGAGGTAAACAGGTTTATTGAATTTTCCCCGCGACACCGTATATTCCTTCATTTATAATTAATAATTCCGAAATACGAGCTGACAGAAACGTTTATTAGCTTACCTGTGATAGGAAAATTCAATCGAGTCCCATGACTATAATACAGGATGGGAGAGAAATATACCCGAAACACGGAAAATATCAAAATATATTATTTGCATGTTTGACTGGGTTAACGTCACAGTTATTTCACCATAATCGCAATAAAACCTTTTCAAATGAATACATTGCAAATTACATTGTATTTTTTCAAATTAATTGATGATCCATGATTTAATGGCTTTTCTTCCGGATGTAAGCAGCGTACAAAGTTAGGCAAGCGCGGGTCCAAGACAGATTTTCGGAGGGGGGCCATTCCGGGAAAAGTGGGGGTAGGCGATTTTAGCGATTGTGCAATTGGTGTGTTTGTTAGCGAAACGAGGCGCATTAATTTAGAGTACATTACTTCAAAAACCCATGCACCTGCAGCCTGATCGAGGCGATTATAATACCGGGGTTAAATAAATACCCTAGGATTATAACTGTAAACAAACAAATTTTGAATAGCACTTTCCACTATAAAATTATCTTGTTTACATTTTTAATACCAGGGGATTAAACAAATACCGGTATTATAATCGCCTCGATCAGGCTGCTGATGCAGGTACGGATGGGGGGACCGGGGGTTTGAAAATATAAGTTTCAAAATAGTGGGTTTTTGCGCATTTTAACACTAGTAAAGCATAGATTTTTTTAAAGCTTACAAAGGAATGCTGAAACGCTCATTGATATTGCTGGGGGGCCCGGGGGTCTCTCCCGGAGAAACATTTTGAAAATGTAAGTTCAAAATAGTGGTGTTTTACGATTTTTACAGCAGTAAAATTTGTAATTTAAACATGAAGACATATTCATGTTACCACTTTTTGTTTAGAATGTCCTATTTTTTATATAGTGTATGCTAATTTTTTCTCGGGAGGGGGGGGGCGCCACTAAAGTTAGGTAGGGATTTGGAAATTCAGTATTTAAGGCTGAGGTGGGCAATCAAAAAAGATGTTAAAGTCAATGTGGCTGAAGTTTCGATGTTGTTTAAATATTTATTGAGTACGTGAGACCCAGTCATTTTTCGCCCCATGTTCTCATACATTAATTTAGTAGTCTTAAAAACTCATAAACACTGCACGCTTTCTCACAAATTTCGGAATTCCTCTCCTGAACTCAACTGTTATTAATCTTTATAATATTGCACTATGCATTACGGGTTAACCTGTGCTAAAAACGGATAATTAAGGCAGAATAAAATTCTATACAGCGAAATGAAAAAGGCACACATTGGAAAGGTTTTTAATTAAATCTACAGTTTCTTTCTTCTTTTTACCAGTACACCACTTCCTTCCAGGCTTCTGAAAAGTTACAGTATAATAAAAGTTATGACAGCTGAAAAACGGCTGCCCACTGTTGGTTTGCATTTTTAAAAAAACTGAACCACTCACTATTGTTTAAATAAATAAAAATAGTATCAAAGAGCCAAGTATAAACATGAGTCGCATAATACTGGTTCATCTTGGTGGGGGCATGTCACTACTTCATTTTTACGACGAAGCACATAAAACATTTTTGAATAGGTCCCTTCTTCGTTTTAATGCAAGCGCGGGTTCCACTACATTACCCATAGAAAGACCCGCATTCGTATGTCGTTATTTTTTTCCAGGGTTTTGACTTTACAAAACTGCTATAAAAGCAAGAGTTTGGACATTAGGACATTCACATTTTTTGTGTGTGGTAGTAACTGTCTGCTGGCCCAGTAAAGGACAAAGGTTTCGTTCGAAAAAGTTAAGGAGTGGTCGAGGCATTTCAGTCAATGGTTTTCAGTTATATTAAGCCTATGCAGGAGTGTGTCGCAAGAACTTTGTCCCACAAATCACAATAAAGGTTTTTCATCAGTGTAAGCTCTATTGCTTGTTCCTCTAAAGCAGTGAAAAGTATTTGCATAACAACGGTGCGTACGATTTCATTGGTGCATAGCAACAACAGTTTCAGCTATTTTCCGAGTGAGATGTTCGCCTGCTCAACAAGCTCATCACTCATAACGCCCTCATTATTGTCGCAACTCAGACAAGTTTCGTGAATTTACATTCGGTAACAAGTGCACAGACTGGACATATTGCCATATGAGGCTCCCCATCAATTTTAAAACAAGTTACTATAAGGGTACAAAATCTTACAATCCAAGTCAGCATTTCTGCTTTAAGCAACCCTGTCAGCCTGGCGGGGGGAGTGAGTCTGTTTGTTAACTTGAGGCACCCTAAGGACAGACTCTTTCACCTCGGGGAAAGGTGAGTTGACTAACAGGGTGGATCTCCTGATTATTGTGGATTCCGAACCACTTGGGGAACATGGTAAAGTCACACGATTAAATCGGAGGTGACCAGGACTCGACTTATACTGCCTAAGCGCGTTATCATGTCCCACCATGTTCCCCTGCCAACGCTGTGCACACTACCAAGTTGCCGCAGTTTGAAACATGCTCTGCTCTAATAGAATCAACATGGTGAGGCCGTTGGCACAAGGCACGTTTGTTGGGGACAAGCTACTCGGTGGATATTAATGAAAACTGGCATGCAGGTTCACAAAAATTATATATCAGGACTGTTTATTTAGTTTGGGTTTACTCAATTTTGGGGAGTTTTACACCTAAAAACTCTCAAAAATGGCTTCAACGATTTTCTTTAAATTCGAAAATATTGTAGTTGGCAACTATTAATAATTATTGTAACAAAACATAGTCGTTCCGTTATGGATCACTCAAAAGTTACGAAAAACTAATTTTTCTGTAGAACTTGTCTATCGATGCCATCTGAATCTGACTTCAGGTACGTTTTTAGTGTTAAATAAGTAAGAAACTGAGCAGGTTGCTTTCCCAAGCAAAGTTTTGGTTTTAAATAAAACAAATTGGTTGTCGGTAGGTCGGTTGTAAACTCGGTTTACGGACGATAGTTTAATGTGACAACGCCTAAATTACTAAATCGTACATAAATAATCTATGGCTGGAAAGAGAAAGAAATGTGGAAAAGCCCCTAAGTAGTTTGAATTTTTTAAATAGATAATAACTCGGCCGAAAGGAGCCGATTTCTCTTGAAAATCTTGCGCACCCCCTGACGTTAGACACCCCCAATGCCAAACCCCTTGCTTGTTCACCACAAATATAGCATCGCCTGAAAGAAGAAAAATAGACAAAGACATGGGTAAATTAAGATAGGCCTTCCACATCTGTCCAAAAAATTGCTTTAAACCCGCCCATGCAATTCAAAAGGGAAATGGAAATGTGTCTCAGTTTACTAATTTTATGTTCCACTCGTGTTTAAGGGGTGAAGGGGTAAATTGGAAAATGTGTATTTATATTCGTTTGAAACCTTTATTCATACTGCTTCTAATGAAAGATTATAAATCCATTTCGGTTCAAAATTACAGGCAGTGAATTTTTTTTACTAAATGCATGTAAATTGAAAAGTAGCCTTTGAACCTGTTTTCCGCCGAAACACGGATGGCTTATACACTCACCTGACCCTGAACGAAGAGACGGATAGTAAAACTGAATATATGTCTGGAAATAGTAAGAAAGGTGGAAAAGAACTAAAGTAGTTTGAAGTTTTCAAATTGATATTAACACCTCCAAAAACGCGGCCGAAAAATGTCTATTTTCGAAGAAAATCGGCAAATTCGGGCCACATTTGGGCGCACCTCCTCACATTTCCACCCCCCCAAAGTCAAGCCCCTTGCCCTATCACAACAAATATAGCATGGCCTTCTACATCTGCCCAAAAAGTTGCTTTAAACCAGCGTTACTGACCCGCGTTACCCTTTTCGTACATGCACCTAGCAGCGCTCATCGATTTATTAGATGTTGCCACGTGAAAAATATTTTTTGAAGAAATCATGGAAAGATAATTCATGCCCCAATACATTGCATTCTCTCCCATTACTAGTGTAATATATTGGTCTGCCTTTTCTAAAGTATACAATCATCCTATCGATCAATTCAGTGCTTTGGGATATGGTGGTAACTGAAGTGTAGCCCTAGTAAAATTATTTAGCATGGAATTGCTTACACTATCTATTTTGGTAACGGCACTATGCATCAACGGGATCGTACTGG
This sequence comes from Psococerastis gibbosa, assembly GCA_963971405.1. NCBI lineage: Eukaryota > Metazoa > Arthropoda > Insecta > Psocodea > Psocidae > Psococerastis > Psococerastis gibbosa. Next base: position 272,558 of record OZ020484.1, on the reverse strand, counting down.
TTCGTTAGAGGAAAATTCAGCCACTGACCAATACCAAATTACTACACATTATTAATTCAAGGTAAATCGTAAGGTTGGACATCTAGACTATAGAGAAAAAACAACCAAATCATTCAATATTTTTATACCCGGTGAATAGGAAAACCATTTCAAGTGAACTTGTGGAGTTCTATTCCTCGCATTGCAGATGTTAGAACACAGTCTTTAAATTTGAAAATTGTAAGAAACCATAAGTTTTCCTTTATCTCTAATTTGTTGTTGCATGCTGCAGATGTTGGTATACATTCGTTTTATTACTGAAACTGGTGTTTTTAATGGATAATTTTTATTGCAAGCAAAACATTTCTGGGAAATGAAGTATGGGCTCAATTGTTTTGGAACAATGGTTATTAAGAACAGCAATATTGGACCTACAACTAGTATATAAGCCTATTGTGCATGGATTAATGTCATCAGCAATTCCTTCAAATATTGAAAGTTCCTAATAAAATCAGCGACTACTTTCAAATAAAAACTAGTTATTAACATAACATTATAAACAAATAATGATTTTCTCGTATTTATAATTCAAAGTTACTTTTCTTATTTATCTTATTGTTATCATCAGTCAGGGGCGTCATTGGGGCCGGGGGGGGGGGGGTCAATTCTTTCCCACTGCAATTGAAAAAAATACGAAATTGATCCTGACTAACGAATAAATCGTTACAATCTAGCTCAAAAATGTTATCTTGCCGCCCCCCCCCCCCCCAAAATATTGAAATGACTCCCCTGCTATCAGGTCGCCTAGGCAGAGTGAGCCGTAATGTACCTTACCTTCACGGTCAAGAGGATAATTTTTGATTAATAACCCAAATGGAACACATATAACACCCAATATGGATGCATTGGATATGTACATACTACATCTCTAGAGGTTACACGGTTACACGGGTTGCACATGGTGCATGCACAATTCAATTGGGGAATACTGTCCGGTATACTGTACTGTGTACCGGGCAGCCATGGTAATTGTATTTATGCTGTATAATGACGTGTTTCGAGAGACAACTGTTGTTTATTCAATTTTCCTGCAGCCACAAATAACATTGTTTTTGCTTTATTACATTTTGTTCACTGATCGATTTTATGTAAAATTTGAGTCAGACTAGATCAGCTCCTGCGCCTTACTTATTTTGTGAACTAAATGATTCGTTAGTTCCATAGTCCATCTCTCTCTGCCGGTAATTCGTATTTTGCTCACAAAGCACCTGTGTGGTTTATTTGACACACATCGCGCAACATTAACATCAATTTTCACAATTTTCACAGGTATTGGAGGCATACAGGAAGGACAAAAATTTTCTGTCAGGTTCCCTATGGTCATCCATGTTCTCATATACTGTTGTTGGCCTTATGGACTATCAAATTGTAGAAGAACATTTCTTCGAACCACTGACATCCTTATATCAATATTTCAAATGTAATATTAAACATAATATAGTAGTATAAGCGTTGCAAGGTTGAATCTGGGCGGTCGTAGCTAAATGAAAGTGTCATTAAAATTAATTAGTTTTGCTATAATTGACGAACATGATATAGTTTTCAGTAATATGACAGATTGTAAACCAATCAATTAGTATATGACACCATGTTCATTAATTTATAAAAGAGGGGGTAACAGATATCCTCGGCAGAAAACAGTTCAGCAGTCAGATTACTCATTAACATTACCATTCACCACTATCCCCCTTTTTGGAAATTAGCGTGTAAATTATTATTTGCGGTTTATGGCAACCCCGTAAATTGACCTACCATACTGTATTTGTTCATGTTTTGTTTTTACGAAGTGATGCAGCCGATGCAGGAGGGACGGGGAGAATCGAATTCCCCACTATCCGTTTTTTGTAACAACAAAAAACTGAATTTATTGTAAAATATTGATGGTGGAACCATAAATGGAAGTAAGGAAGGAATGGTCTTTTCGGTGATGCGAATATTTGTAAGTCTAGCCGTATATTTCTAGCCTCTTTACATCTTGGCCGAACTAATAAACGAGCTCCACGTTCAACCTATAAGCTCACGAAGACACTTCTATTAAACGATCGAATAAAGTTTCATCGAAAATGCCAATCCCTCATCATAAAATAGGTTTATGTGGCTAATAAACCATTGATACCGGTACATCATATTATACCAACAATCGTCTACCTGTGTCCTCCTATACAGTCACGTTCAAAATTACAAAATTACAGTTTCATCGTAGCCTAGGTACCTGAACTGCTCAACTTGCAATTTTATTGCATTATATAACGTTTCGATTAACTGGACAGCGTATACCCTGATCTGATTTATATGCTGTTTACATTGAACAAGGTTCATGCACGTTCGGACTATTAACTTGTGTTACATATTCGATCCCTAGAGCTATGTGTGATATGGTGAAATTCTACAGGAGTCAAAGGTGCACGAGTGAAAATTATTACTAGCAATTATTGATAAGCAACAGCTTCTTTATTATTTCCAAAAGAGGCTGAATGTACTCTAATGCAGCAAACAACATGAGATTCAAAGTGCGGTTATTTCCTGCCAAGGTAACCGTAACGAGAAGGACCCCTCCCGAAATATTTGCAGTGCACACTAGATAGAATGGACATAAATATATACCTCCTATGACGTCAAAATTCCTGTCATGCTCATCCATTACAAAAACAATCAAAAATATAAACATATAAAAATTGACTTATTACACTGTATGATCACAATAGGCCCCGTTTGCGCTTTATGAGGTACTTGGAAGAAAGGTAACGGCAGCAAATTTTAAGTCAATTCACGATTTTTATGGCGATGCTGATGGCGTCCAATTCGTCCATGTCATTAAAGGTTATATATTATATAGTATAATTCAGTCTATATAAAAGAACCGGTCCGAGTTTACTCGAACATGCTTTCCAATTTATCAATTAGTAGGGAGAGAAAATGAATAATTTCATGGTAAATAATTTTCCTATGGTTACATTTCGGATATCTCGGGAGGGGGGGGGGTGTCCACCTGACGTCACTGGAGGTGAGGTAGCCTCAATATATTTAAAACACATTACAACACAGTAATAATGGCAGGGCAGGCAATGCATTTCAGCGTGAAGTTTCTATCATTTTTTTCAAAAAAACATATTTTGCGCAAAAGCAAATAGGTTTTTGGGAAAGCAAACTGACCGGTTTCGTTACTCAACTTAAGACCTAAAACATGCCTGAAGGTAGAAATCATCGATAGAAAAGTTTCGCAGAAATATTATTTTTTAGTCATTTTTCATTAAAATTAAGTTATTTTTATTTTTTTACCCCCAGAAGGAAACTATCAAGGGGTAAGCGACCCCCCGCATTTTATCAACATTAAGAACGACTACAATATATGTTAATTTAAATAAAATCGTTGGAGCCGTTTTTGAGAAATAATTTGTTTAGACGTTTTTTTGGAGGTTTTTGAGAATAAAACCCCCCCAAATTGAGTTAGCCCAAAATAAAAAAACTAGTCCCGAGGTATGATTTTTGTGAACCTACATGTCAAATTTCATCTAAATCGACCGACTAGTTTGCCCGGAAATCGATGAACAGACAGACAGAGCGACAGACAGATATTTCGTTAAAACCACTTTTTTGGTTGCTGGGACCTCAAAACGAGTAACTGTGTTGAAATCTCCGAATTGAAAATTTCGACCATCAGAAAGCTTTCCTTATACTACGCATAAATTGGAAAGAAATAATCATTGAAGTTCTTTACAATGCAATAATTTGTTCCTTTCTTCAAAATTGCCCTGTAATCCGGAGCAGCCATCCGTTTTTGGCACAGTCAAATTTCACATGAAAAATCGTTTGCAGCACTATCAATTAGGTTAAATATTTTTGAAGGAATGTCCATCAACCATTTCTGACCCCTAAACCGTTTCAGCGAGTGAGGGGGCCGGGGGGGGGGGGGGGTTCAGTTGACATTACAATACTTTTATGAAAATGTAGTGCAGCCAATGTGTAAGTAACTTATACATAATTATGTTATTCCCTGCAAATAAGGAGGCACAGTGTTTCCCACCGAGGAAACACTTTCATAAACCTATATGCCAAATTTCACTCAAATCCACCGAGTAGTTTGCCCGGAAATCGACGAACAGACAGACCGACAGACCGACCGACAGACCGACAGACAGACATTTCGTAAAAAACACTTTTTTGGGTTCCTGGGACCCCAAAACGTGTTAATCCGTTGGAATCTCGGAATCGAAAATTTCGACCGTCACAAAGCTTTCCTTATACTACGTATAAATTGGAAAGCAATAAAACATCCATGCGGTTAATTTACAATGTATTAATATTTTAAAGCAGGTATGCGCCATGCAATCGGATGTGTAGCAGAGTTTACCATCTTCGTTTCTATAATTTTTGACTGGTCAGCTGACCCCTGGGCAGTTCTTTCGAGCCCTTGTTGTACATCTCATCTTCTACTCCAGTTAATTCGTACGGTGTCGACCCCTAGCATTCAATTGCAAGCTCTTCAATTATGATGTCAGGTCTAGTCGGCATTGTTATTAAATTCATTGGCGTAAATAGGGTGGTCCTGGGGGGCTAAGCCCCCCCAGGTCCACCCGTAGCCCCCTCCCCCCCAGGATTTTTGGTGACAAAGACAAAGATGGAGGCTAAAGGCATAGTATCCACAATAATGAAATTAATTCTTAGTATGCTTATTTTACATGAAAAATATCAACATTGACCAAGTATACTTTCACAAAAAATATAATACTCAAAATGCTTAAAACCCCAATGCTTCATGCTTTTCCCAAATTTTTCTCCGGGGGAGACCCCCCTCAATGGTAGGTTTATTCGTCGTTATGATATCTCAATTGCACTGCTTGCAAACATTGGCGTAAATAATGGGGTCCTGGTATCCCCCCCTCCCTAGGATTTCTGGTTACAAAGACGTTATGGGGGCGAAAGGCATAGTATTCACAATAACGAAAGGGAAATTAATTTTTGGTATGCTTATTTCACATGAAAGACATCATGAAAGAATTCAACATATTGATCAAGTACATTCCCAAAAATATATTACTCAAAATGCTTAAAACCCCAATATTTCAGACCTATTTTTTCAAAATGTTTCTTCCGGGGAGACCCCCGGGCCCCCCTTTCTCCAGGATAGAATATTCGTAAAACCTCACTTGCCCTTGAAAATATCAATTTCTTTTCTCCGGGGGGGGGGGGGCCCTCACTAATTTGGGCCCATTTATCGATTTCTAGGTTTCAAGGTCTTGGGGTCCTAAAGCCCCCCCCTCAGGAATTTTGGGAATTTACGCCAATGATTAAATTAGTTAGTTAGTTTAGTTTAGCCAACGCCCGTCTGTGGCAGTTGGGCCATTAGACGCCGAGCCTCCCAGTAGCGCCTCGTTGTGTCGGCAGGAAGAAGTTTTAATCTGGAACAGGTCTCCAAGTGAGTGGCCACCATCCTTCCGGACGCGCACAGTGGACAGATGTCGGAGTCAGCAATTCCGATGCGGTGAAGGTGGGCTTGGAGTAAGTCGTGTCCGGTAGTTAGGCGGAAACGCGCGACCGCAGCGCTTCTCTCCAAGTTTGACGGGATGTGTCCGGGGGTGGTGAGTGGCTCCCATTTTTTATCAGTGCTCAGGCTCCGAAGTTGAAGACTAGTGGCCTTGGAGATTTTCGCGGCTATTATGTTCCGTGCTGACTGGAGGGTTTGTGGAGCTTCGGGTTGGTTTGCTTCCGCTCCCTTTTTTGCCATTTTGTCCGCTATTTCATTTTTTGGGGTGTAAAGTAGCAGGCCTCCTCGTGGTGCACCCTGGGTAACGCTAAATCTGCTGCAGCGATCGCCAAAACCGAACCATTAACATGATTAAATTAGAAATGTTCGATTTTCCTTTGTTCCTTGATTGCATCGCCACTGTCTTTACAGACAAGGCGATATACCTAGCCAATTTTCCCGGTAATCCATTGCCACCAGTAGATTGTAAATGAGGTATTAAAGAGGGTAACGACCACATTTTATATGAGACTGGCAGACTGGCGTAAAATATGAGAAAGTTTAAAAAAGAGGAGGACGAGTGATGGTGAGTGAGAATGAATTAATCTCCCCCTAATTGTAGGAGGGACCCTCTGTTGTTGTCATTATCAGCCGCAGTTTGTTTTCTATCAACAAAAACTTTTATTTTCAAAAATCTACACCACCCGAGAGTTACTAACCGTGTAATGGTAAAGTATAGCCATTATTTTTTTTATTTTTTTATGTCAACTGTCAGGTAAAATTACAATATGTCTTCAGTTTCTGTGAGGTCTTTCTGAAATGAATAATTTTCTTAACGAGGTGGTGGAGGGTGTTGCACTTCTGCGCTCGATGAGGAATAAAGCTATCTAGGTTCAAAGCCAGGTTTATCGGACTTTGAACTTGATTTCAATTTTCATGTCCTCCAGTTCCTAACTTGATCCCCTCAGAGGCAATCCATTAAATTATGGATACATGTACCTAGTAAAATTAATGTATTTATTTTTGGCTGCTTCTACTTTCATGGGTTCATTTCAATTAGTTTAAAATACCCTTGGATTCACATATTAGTTTCTTAATTTGTGAACCTAATTCAGTGGAGAAGGAAGCACGGTTGTATACTACAGTTTACCTGAACTTGTGCCGTTGTCATGCACTTCCTGTAGTAATGACACATTTGTTCCACCTCCTAAACCAAACAATAAAAGAATAAAACTGGCCCAAGACCACCTCATAATAGTATTCAACCAGCAAATCAATCCGATTCGCTTTGAGTTCAAAAACCACTCCCCTTGATGCGTTATATAGGAATAAAAAAGGTGAACGAACTAAAAAATTCCCACCCTTCTTTGTAACATAGAAAAACAGCGGAAGAAAAAGGTGGATGGCCGAAGTCGAACAAAGAATTAAAGACGGTTTTCATGTAGAATGGATACAAGAGAGTACTAATGTGGGCTCCCTGGGGAACTCCTGCGTCGTGTCCTCGTTGGGGGTTGAAAAACAGGCGACAAGTCAGCTTTCTGGTTTTTTCCCAGCTCTGCTCGATGGATAGTGGAGTGTATTAATGGCTTTTAGATGACTACAGAGTTCAGACCTTGGAATTTGGAAAATTGTGCCGTGCGTTAGTTCTATTGTATACCTAGTCTGGGGAAATTAAAATGCGTCACTGATGTTATTATAATATGCTCGTTATGCTATGTTCGTGTTCAACATTTAACGCACTGGAATGGACTCAAAGAGGTGCAATCTTTTCTCGTACTTCTAAATTCATAGCAATACCCTTGATTGAAAGGACCAGTTTATATTAATAATTCAATATAATCGGGAACAGAAAATTTCAACCTCAGCATCTTTTAATCCTGCATTTTTATGTACTATTGCCCTTTGCCTGTCACCCAACCTCCCCAGTAAATCCAGGCTGATAATTGCATTGGCGTAAATTCCCAACATTTCTGTGGGGGCTTTTTTTATGAATATGTATGAAATACATTATACACTAAACTATTTAAGTTCAGTAAAACAAAAACAAAATAAAGAACTTTTGCATTCGAAACTTTAAAAATTAAAAAAAAATTGTTTTTATAGTCTGTCAGGTGCTCCAGGCACCTGCCGGTGGGCACCGTATATTAATGTATAGTTGTTGGCACATTCTGTATCTATCTCATATATTGTAACACGCTGTATAGCTGTCAATGAATTGCTTTCTACGGTCTGTGCTAAAAGAGTGCTGAATTAGCAGCGCGCCTTTGGTTCAATCTGTGAAAGCCTGTTCATGTGACGAAGCCAGGCGAGGTTATAAATATGAGTAGCGACAGAAAGTGCGGAGCTCTCTCTCGGATCTCTCTTGGACCTCTCTCGGGCTCTCGGAGCTCTTAGAGCAACCCTGTGGCCTGTAGACCATGACAGTCGTTCTTTGTCCAGGTGCTCGAGTGTACAATATAATGTAAATCGGTGAGTGTCTTAATATATCTATTTTATATAATGTAAAACCTATAAAACTACATTTACTACAACAGCCCCCCCCCCCCAACCTTGCGAAGGTTACGTGGCTACCCCCGCAGCGGTAGGATTAGACACCTAATAAGTCTCCTGAATTTTTTTACAAGTCCTGACACGCACGCTCAGTCTCATCCTCTGTATGCTTATGCATGACAGCCAAATTGCTCAACCTGTTCTAAATGGTACCGGGCGCGGATTTAGGCATTTTTCTCGGGGGGGGGGGGGGGGGTGGTAGAATTTTGCCTAAAATTGGAACATATGCATTCAAGTTCCAATACACGTGCTATACCCTGGAGGAAGGGTGGTCGGGGGTCTCACCCGGAGAAAAAATTGATAAACCGGTTACCGGCTCAAATTAGTGAGGTTTTACACTATTTGGCAAGCGGTACCGTTGGGATATTACCGACGAATCAACCCACTGTAATACACTCCCCTGACTCCCCATAAGGGGTAAGGCGTTAGTTACGATATCCGTGTGTATGTATATTCATATATTTATGGTACGTCCGGTTATGTGTGACTCTCACTATAGTTATAATAGTATATCCTATTGTGTGATTACCTAAGATTTTAACTATGAACCAGCCTCTGTCTAGTGTAACATTGATGTATAAAACGATTGAACCAGAAGTTCTCCAAGAAGACTAATTAACTAGTCAGAGGATCCGAACTAAATGCTGTATAATAGTGGTGGTTCAATCGTTTTATGCATCAATGTTACATTAGACAGAGGCTGGTTCATAAATAGAATCTTAGGTAATCACACAATAGGATATACTATTATAACTATAGTGAGAGTCACACATAACCGGACGTACCATAAATATATGAATATACATACACATGGATATCGTAACTACAGGATACAGGGGGGGGGGGCAGGTGTCACCCCCGGAGAAAAATTTGAAAAAGTAGGTCAGAAGTATTGGGGTCTTAAGCATTTTGAGTGAATAATTTTTTGTGAAAGTACTTGGCCCTTATGGGGTCCCGGACCGAGGCGGCGGGCAGGGGAAGCGTCTCAGCGGACCCTCCCGTGACGAGCCTTGTCACCAGGGTGGAGGACACCTCCCTCGTCCCTGGTAAGTAGCGAAGGCCTCAAGACTTCACGAAACAAGGCTCCTAGGCTGTCTCTGGGTGGAGGTTCCCTTCCTCGTCCCAGAGAAGTAGGAGTGGTCTTATACCGCTCTCAAACAGTCCTAGACAATACAAGGAGCCCACCTTCCAAAGCCAGCGAACCCGAACGCTGCGAGGGGTAACCCTCCCAGAGGGTTGGCGCGGGGCTAACCACCCATCCCGTAAAACGACCCCGGTTACGAATCACGTTACTACAATGCCTCGGATATCCAACGATTTTATGACGACAACCGCTAAACGTTTTGGGACATGGAATGTTCGGAGTTTAAGAAAGACTGGCTCTTTCGAAACCGTGACGAAGGTCCTACAGGACTACAACATTGGACTCTGTGCAATCCAGGAAGCTAGATGGCCCGGTCAAGGGTCCTATCGTAACCTCGGGTTTAGCCTATTTTATAGTGGTGACGACCAAGGAAGACAAATCCTTGGAACTGCATTTTTGATTAGCGACAAACTTTTGTGCAATGTGTTGAACTTTTATCCTGTTAACAGTAGGCTATGTGTTTTGAGGCTGAAAGGTCGCTTTCAGAATGTCACAATTATAAACTGTCACGCTCCTACCGAAGACAGCGCAGAGGAGGACAAGGACGCCTTCTACGACGTGTTAGAGCAATCCATAGCTAATGTACCAAGTTTTGATGTGAAGTTGGTAATCGGGGATTTTAATGCCAAACTGGGAAGAGAAACAATATGGCAACCCAATGTTGGTAGATACAGCCTCCACGACAACACAAACAACAATGGGACCCGACTGGCAAGTTTCGCTGTATCAGCGGGGTTGTACGTCAAGAGCACTATGTTTAATCACAAGAATGTACATAAAGAGACATGGATTTCCCCAGACGGTAATACCAAGTATCAAATTGACCACATATTAGCATGCCGAAGACATCAACGCTCAATTACTGATGTTAGAAGTTTCCGCGGGGCTGACGGTGACAGTGACCACCACCTGGTAGGTTTCGACTTCAGGCATCGTATAGCAGCACCGGTTGCTAACCGTGGAACCAAAACTCCAACATGGGACCTAGATAAACTAAAAACCAATCAAGATAAGTCAGCCTTTCAGATTGAGCTTCTAAACCGCTTCGAAGCCCTCTCCAACGAGGCCAACTGCGATAAACTCTGGGAAGACATAAAAGAAGCTGTGGCAAAATCGGCAGATAGAATACTTGGACGGCGACCAAGAAGAAAGAAAGCCTGGTTTAACGCTCGGTGCCAAACGGCCATAGAGAATAGAAGGATCGCTCGCCAAGCTTTCCTCTCAGACAACTCAAAACGCATAGATTATCTTAACGTGAGACGGCAAACCTGCACCTGCTTAAAAAGGGAGAAAAGGCGTTTTCTCAATGACAAAATGCGAAGTATTGAGACCAACAGAGTTGCAAACAATGGTCGGGAAATGTACAGAACTATCGGTGGCATGCAGGGCAAAAGACAAAGACTCAGTGCCATCAGAGACGTAGATGGTAATTTACTGAACAACCCACACGAAGCTTTGGAGCAGTGGCGCTACTATTTCCAGACCCTTCTAAATGTGGAACACGAGGAGGAGGAGGGTGAACCCCCCATTTACCAGACAGCCGAAATTCAAATTAACCCACCTACCAGAGAAGAAATTGTGCTGGCCCTAGCGATGCTTAAAAATAACAAGTCACCAGGGGTAGATGGTATCCCAGCAGAGCTCTTAAAACAAGGAGGGGAGGCAATTGTTGACCGAATACACCAGCTAATCCTTCAAATCTCGCATGAAGAGAGAATACCTCAGGAGTGGAATGTTTCAGTTATAACCCCTGTTTTCATGAAGGGCGATAGAACGCTGTGCAATAATTACCGAGGCATATCACTGTTAACCACGGGATACAAGGTTTTCTCAAACATCCTTCTGCTGAGACTGCGCCCGTACGCGGAAGAAGTCATAGGAGACTATCAGGCGGGTTTCAGAAGAAACCGATCAACTACTGACCAACTCTTCACTCTCAGACAAATTCTGGAAAAATGCTGGGAGCACAACTTGAAAGTGCACAATGTTTTCATTGACTTCTCAAAGGCCTACGACTCCATAGCTAGAGATAAAATGTGGACTATCCTAGATGAGTTTGGGGTGCCCAGAAAGCTACGAAAAATGACACAGGTGTGTGTTGAAGGCTCCCGAGCTCGAGTCAAAGCGGATGGAGGCCTCTCAGCCCCTTTCGACGTGGCAACCGGCGTTAAGCAGGGAGACGGCCTTTTTCTCCACTTCTTTTCAACCTGGTCTTGGAAAAGTGCACGAGGAAGGCAAGAGAAATGAGAGGAGGAGTGACGGTGGGCAACAATGTAAAGATACTGGGCTACGCAGATGACCTCAACGTCATATCCCACACAAAAACGGAAGTGGATGCATTGGTGGTCTCGATTGAGGAGGAGGCAAGGAAGGTTGGCCTCAAGATAAACGTGGAGAAAACAAAGTATTTACAAGTGTCTCGCCACCCCTGTCCCCCCCAACAAGGCCGTTTTGAGGAAGTTGAAGAGTTCCGGTATCTGGGATCGGTAATCACGAGAGACAACCGAGTAAGAGCAGACGTCATCAGCCGTATAAAAGCTGCCAATGTGGCTTACTTTCAAACGAGACCCCTTTTCAACTCCAGGCTTCTATCATGGACCACCTAAACTCGGCTCTATAAAACCCTCGTACTACCGGTTCTGCTGTATGGCGCGGAAGCTTGGACGCTAACATCCAGGGAATGCGACGCACTGCGAGTGTTCGAGAACAAGATGCTCAGGCGGATTTTTGGTGGGATCATTGAGGACGGCAACTACAGAGCTAGAACCAACGCAGAAATTCACGGCCTATACAAATCAGGTAGTGTCTTGGATCGTCTCAGGGGGCAGCGACTCCAATGGATAGGTCATGTAGCGAGAATGGACCCCTCCAGAGCAGCACGCGCTGTATGGGAGGCTCACTTGACCGAACCCAGACCCCTGAGAAGGCCAAGGAAGAGGTACCAGGACCAGATGGCGGATGACGTCCAAAAAATGGGCTTGCACCCAGAAACGTGGCGGACGGTGGCTTGTGATCGAGCGGAATAGAGAGGCATAGTACGTGCGGCCAAAAGTCCCCATGGGCTGTTAGCGCCACCCTAAGTCAAGTTAAGTCACTTGGTCAATATGTTGATTTTTTTCATGATGTCTTTCATGTAAAATAGGCATACTAAGAATTAATTTCACTTTCGTTATTGTGGATACTATGCCTTTAGCCTCCATAACGTTTTTGTCACCAGAAATTCTGGGAGGGGGGGGGGGGCTACGGGTGGACCCCCCTATTTATGCCAATGCATAAATGTAATTTTCAATAGTTAGTAGGTATATTCTAGAACATCATATTGTATGATTGGTGATCACCTAAGATTCAATCTATGTGTCAGCTAATAACGTATACAACGATTGTAAACTACCACCATTACACCAGCATTCAGTTCGGATCCTCTGACTTGTCAATTAGTGTTCATGGAGAACTCCTTGCCCAACTGTTAAGTGCCCTTAACACCCTTTCGGGCCATTACATAAACTAAATTCCTTTAAAATTCCATTTTCTTACAAAACGTAACTGCCCCGTTATCACGCCTCATACATTACTTAGTTAAATCGGGTGTGCCAATGGTAAGCAAGCCTCAGCTTGTCCACTGTCGCTTGAAGCCAGTACCAGAAACAGTACCAATAATATCAAAAAAATTGGCCACTGAAAGTAGTTTTATGTGTTAAGAAGCCCCTTGCAGAATAATAAAAAACGGTAATCCGTTAATGAAAAACACAAAGTAGCTGGCCTACATCATTCATGATATTTACATAATATACTGAATAAAAGTTACGATTTTTTGACTGTTATACCGACTGATCTAATAATTAATTTTGAGAGCCACCATCTATCAAGAAAATGATCCCTACTCCAACAACCATTCAAACCACAACGAACGTAAACCCACCGGACGTAAGGTTTTTCAATATATAGGCCTCATTTGGCTCATCGCCCTCCCTTTCATCCCCCGTAAATACCCCAATCCTTTCAACTGAAAGGTTCCAGAAACTTGCAATATCAAGCGGAAAGCTTTATAGATGGTGAGGTGAGGGACTTCCGCGTTGGTATCGTACCCTCAGTGAATTATTGGTGAGCGAGGAGTATTATTGCCCCGTCTTCCGCTAAATTTCAGATACGGACTTTCCTCGTGCTGTATTGGCTTTAATCGATAGCCATGATGAGATGGAACCTGAATGGAAAGAGCTTAAAAGTAGTCCTTGGCTGGACTTTTGATGTTGAAACTTTCAAATTCTGTTTTCTTCGATTAACAGGTACCGGTATGGCCAAGCTATAGCTGTTCACTCGCCCTAGGAGTGCTCCAACTCACTTTAATGGAAAGAGCCTCTCAGCATTAACTTAGAAGGTTATTCATATACCGCACAATTTTTATAGCATAGCAATTTAAAAAAAAAAAAAATATTAAAGTCGATGTAGCATTTTTGAATGTATCTGCAGTGAAAAAACCATTCTACATAAACCTCATGGGTCATAAAACCATTTTGTTTATAATTCACTGGAAGAAATATTTTTATTGCTGTTTTGAAAGAAGACATTTGGAAAAAAGAGAACGTGAGGTCAGATGTCTGATATAACACGAACTATACGACCAAATCATTAAATTTTGGACCTCTGTTTGGCATATGACTGGGTTGAAGAACCTTTAGGTTGATGGTGGCATAAAAGTGGTGGTGTGTCACCTTTTAGGAATTATAGGTTCAATGTAATCTGAATTATCGCTCTCAAGAAATGAGGTCATTCTGGGTACTTTTTTACATTCCATTATTGATCGCCAAGTTGTCAGTTGGACTTTCAATAAGAAGATTTCTGATTTATGACAAAGGCTTATTAGAAATATTTATAGAAATATTGCCACAGGTACCGGGGCGTAGGATTCTTGATGATTAGTAGGAATCTTGATTAGAGGTCTCTCCCATTTCATGCTATGAAACTTTGATATCATCATTATATTGTATCTATCAACCCATGAGATCACCAAATTCTTAATTAATTTTCGAGTAAAAATTGTTGAAAAGCCTGTCAAAAGCAGACGATTGCATGACTGCACAAGATCAAGAAATTCATCTCTTAAATACGAATTGTGTGGTAAATTACCTAACTAAATTAAATGAAGACGAGTAAAGGGGAAATGGAATTAGGAAAATTCCCAATTGGAGTGGTATAATGAAATTTTGTGGCTACTGCAAAATTTTTCCGACTACTTTGGTAAAAGTGTTCCTCTTCTATTTCAAATAAACTGAATTTCGAATGAAAATTCCTCGTCTCTGGCTTTCTTTGCCTTTGTTAAATTCCGGAAAATTTAATTCTTTCTAAGTGCTATAATTAACCTTTAGCTGCTTTAAAAGTGGTAATATTTTTTACGAAATTGTTTTTATTTCACGGATTATTCTATTGTTCTATGGTACTTACAGTAAGTTCATTTAGAAAATTTTCCATTTTTTATAATACGGTACGTAATTAGGGCAGTTAGTGTACACTCTCGCTAATAGCAATGCCGGTTTTGTAGCCTACTGATCATGCTGATGCTGTCGTGGCCACCATTTATGATTAGGCGCGCATGCGTATTCTACTTACGTTGGCGGACTACCAATTACCATATAGAATCATAGACTGCTCCTAAGATTGATCTTACTCCGGCTACATTAAGAGAAATTTTGATTAACAGATGCTCCTGGGTGGCCTAATGTTCTAGCTAAGGGCGGGTAAACAGTTCACCCTGTTCTAGTTTCAGACTCGAGTCTCGACAGTCGACACATTTTAACTCATCCCAGTGGTTCTGGTTGATTCATCTATTGAAAAGGACCCAATCATCCGTCCCGTTTACAATAAGACAAGGTACATTCTATCGGCAGTGACTCACCTCAGAAAACCACCAATTACAATTCCAAAAATGCCTGAATGGAAGAACGGCCTCATTAAGATATTAGCCCCTAGGCTATAGTCTATTCCCTTATGTATAGGAAATGGCAATTGATTGTGGCGGATGCCACCAGGGTTACACATCCGAGATTTCCGTCAATGGATGGGGGGGGGGGGGGGCTGGAGCTCTCCCCAGGTGAATAATTTGCAATGGTTAAACAAAAAACAAACTCATTTTGCAGTCGAAATATGTTTTTGTAATGAAGGGAAAATTTATAAAGGGTAGTGAGAACAGGCCAAAATTCATACGTTTTTAAATTTTCAACAAAAGTACTAGTATTACATTTCACATAGATAATATTACCATAGCCTTTTAGCGAATGATATTAGCAGGCCATAATGAATGATTTATCATACCTATAAGACATAACACAGGAAATAAATTGCACCAAGGGCCAAGGCTCGTGTCATTTGACCGTGAACCTTGTGGGCTAACCGAGAAACAAATTTCAATGTATCCCGGGATTCGAACCTACTACGTTCGCAATTACTGGCCAGCTGTATTGCATCCGGAGCTGCTACAATTCGTATAAGAAACAACCGTTCTGAGATTTTATGGCATAGGCTAATAACCGAGAAAACTGCCAGTAAGGCCGTGAGAGTTCATAATATTTCCATCATTTTTCTCATTTTCTTTTTGCTCCCATTTTAAAAGAGACCACCGTGGCGCGTTCAGAAACAGGCCGTTTCTAATTGGTCACCCAACGGTCACGAAAAAGCCATATCTGACAGCCAATAAGGCTTCAAACACGCACACGTATAAAGAACACTCACAAGTATACAATATATATTTCAACAAGCAACAATAGTTGATACCTTACCAAATGAAAAAAATTGAAAACATGTCAATTATTTTTAAAATTATGTTTTGGATTATTCATCTGTTAATAATCACTAATTATATTAAAATTATATTAATTTCCCACACATCAAGCGTTTGAAGCCGAGTTGTACGTCCAGCACAGAACTAAGCATTTAGATGGTATCTTAGTGGAATAATGGACATAAGATGCAATCGCGCGGTGTAAAGCACCCGAGGTGCGGCAGAGAAGGCAGTAATGGCACATATCGATGATGCAGTTACTGCACAGAAGTGCAAGACGCACCTGCCGATGCCCCTATGGTTTCTTAACAACGACCTGCTATCAGATTTGTTGCAGAAACCACTATTGTTTGTTGAAAAATATAAACACTAGTTAGCCTAGTTGAAAACTCAAGTTATGGACTGATTCATAATCTATTTATTTATAACAAGGTCGAGTTGGCTCGTTGCCTATGTTACATGATTTTATTAGTGAAGAAGGGCTGGGTGCATCTTTTTGATCTTTGGACGATTTTCTTCCCAACGAAATCTCAAATAATATCGCAATTCGAAGTAACTGACAGAATATCGAAAAAAAAACATTTAATTTGTATATAGAAACCCAGGACGAGTTGCGTACTTATTAACGGAAGAAATATTGGAAACTAGGCCGAAGGCGAAGGCCCTAGGGATAGAGTGGCGGCCAATGCTCTTAATGGACCGTCAATTAATACATTTCAAGCTTAACATAGCATATAAAACCAACATGGCCGCTCAGCAGTAGCAAACTTATTGAAAGAAGACCACCTAGTCGATTCAATTTAAATGTAAAAGCTGAAGATTTTAATTTAAGATAAATATGAGGAAAAAGCGCGGCGCGATCACTTCGATCAGGTTGGCCACCCTTACAACTTATAATTTCCCTTTCATCAAGTGCCTTTGTTGACAGACCGGTTGTGCACAGAAGCTTGGCCTCTTTTATCCCACTTTTTCCTATGAATATCAAATGCCCCGCCCGCCTGTTTCCAACGGCCTTCTTTGACTTCACGGTAGAAAGAGTGAAATATATTATATTTGCATGATAATAAGTTTTTTCCTTCTTAAATTATTCACTGGGAAAGTGAATGTTTGCGCTTGTGTGTATGTGTTTTTGGTTGAGTGTCAGGATGAATTTGATAGGGGGTTTAACTTTTAGGGTGTGTTTGTTGTAAATGTTAATAGGATAATAACAGCAAAGTTTTGGGGAGAGAGTGGAGAGCCGGAGTGGTTAAACAAGATTTAGTGGCAACTGGTCGATGAGACAATCAATTGGTATCTGTAGCAATTCGTGTTTTATACTAACTCGCTTAAATGCTACCGTGTTTTTGTAAGTGTGCTTGTTACCCGCCTCTTCGGGTTTGATGTTTGGTTTGTGACACTGACAATTATTAATCTGCAGTATATCTTATATTTTACTACCAAGGTTTCATATTGCCACCTGCTGTAATAGTTGCAGTACCGTATATTTGTAAGCATTTGCATAATTTTAAGCTCTTCCTATTTTCGTATATTTCTTTAGTTTCGGCATTCAATTTTCTACAATAATTCACAACTACTTGCCCCCATATTCAGCAATCATTTTCTGCTGGATATGCCTTTCCAATTGGTTCCTATTGTTGACATAATAAATAATAATGTAAGAAAGTAAAGAAAATAAATAAAGTTTCATTGCATATTTTTATTACTTAGCTATTCACTTAAACCGGCAGCATGTGCTGTGCAAAAGGTCTTAAGACCTATGTCAGCTCAACCTGTAACATTCTATTGAGTGATGACATAAATAAATAAACATAAAAAGGCAAAAGTCGCTGTCCCCACATAACAAGAGTATTTATTTTTATTATATGACGAATACAAAAATCCATGTACCTATTCCAATCAACTCCATTAAATTCCTATATAAACGGCATAAAACGAAAAGCAATAAAATACACTTAAATATACAAAATGAAATTTTACGTTTGGAGCCAACATCGCGGTTAAACTGAAATCGTTGATACGCTGTAATCACTTCCAGTTTTCCAGACTTCTCATATAATAATATAATAGTTTATAAAAAAAAAACAAGACCTATTCTATTGAAAACATCGAATTAGTGAGTTTTGTCTTGTTAACTTTGTTGGGAGGTATTAATAGTCATTTTATAATGTAGCCGCTATAATCTTATTTAAATATCTGGGTAAGTTCGTAAATAAAAGATAGCTCATACTTGGCAATGCAAAGATTTTACAACACTGCCTATAATGCAGCACATAGAGTACATTTTATTACTATTTTATGGCCGATAGGCTAATCAGATTTGTGCGGTGCCTCAGTGGATGATCCTTTGTAGTTAAATTGCAGTGACTATTGCACTATACGAGATGTAGTGTTCAGCAACTTACAACTTTGCTACTTTTGCAGTGGCGGACTGGCATAGAAAATACCGCGACCCGGTCAAAAATGCGGACGCGCGCTTACATTCAAATTCAAAATGCTCTTGTAATGCTTGTTATTAACACAAATGTTATTCTATTTTGTTCTGAAATATGTTGCGATTTTTTTCCTTTGGACGTCTGGACCCAACAAATATTACCGGGCAAATGCCTGTCAGCTTGCCGGCCCAGTCCGCCACTGCTACCAAGTGAGGGCCATTTGGCCTTTGCATCTAAATTTCTAAGTTTTAAGTCAGATTTACACGGGAGTTGGCCAGTTTTTGCTAAGAAGTCATTGAGTCGAATTCAACGGTACCAAAGTCACTAGTCACTGCTTGACAGTAACTGTTGTAACAATAAAATATGCTAGATAATGTACTTTATAGGTTAACAATAATAATACAATACGTTTTGCATGAAAAATTATAAATATTGAAAAATAGTGTGTGCAATTCGTGGGCCGAAACGCGGGAAGACATGATGTGACGTCACATTCCAAGTTACGCAATCGACTATCGAGTGTTTTAATGCTTTGTGTAAACAAAAGCGCCAATAGGAGTTTCATTATTCTTTTTTTTTTTTTGAATTAAAGTGATATGGCAGTCTGTTTAAAAATTATAAACATTTTGCATTGACTTTTTGTATGAATTCGATAATTTGAAAACAATTATTTCAAAAGATGTATTACTGTAGTATACATTTTCATAAAGTGTCAAAAAGCCTAAGTTATTGGTGAAAAGTGAGACTTTACGAGATATGCTTGTACCACCAGTGAAATGAGATGAAAAATAATTTTTGCCGGAGTTATTAGGGGTTACCATAGGGGTTTTCATTGACACGATCACCGTAAAATCAATTTTGTACCCAAAGAGAAGTTACGAGGGTTTTCAATGCGGCAAAGAACAAATTTTTTGCCAATTCACTATCATTTCTCATCCCTCTTCGGCTCACTTTGACAATCCTCAAACCTACCGCAATGCTCCCCCAAAATCCGAAACTTTCCATACATAAATATACCTGGCATTATTACCGAACAAATAGTGAAAGACACGTGTGTCCTCTGCCGAAAGCCGACAAGAAGGTAGAAGAAAGAGAGAGTCTGGGAAGATGGGACTACAAACAAGTTGACCCAAACAATTTGTTGTACCTGGACGGAATGACTTTGAAAAACCAACAAATGGCCGGGGCCACACGCAGCTCGCCCAATCACCCGGCCGCGGCCCATTGTTTTCGCCGATTTTCAGCACCATTTATCAATCAGAGGCCATAGATTGTTCTTGTCTGATTGTGCATACTGTATATGATGCCGGCATAATTGTTTGCGACTGTCTTATTGTTCTAAGCCGAAAGCTTTGCTATAATTTGTCCCGTAGCGTGTTCTTGTCATTGGCGCTCATATTTTATAATAGCGGTATGAGTGACAGGTTTGGTTAACGATATCAAACAATTTTAACTCTTTCTTCTTTTACATCGCCTTTGATGAGTTAAAGGCAACTATTTCTGAATTTATGTCCCGAGTACATACCAAAGAACCGGTCCGAGTTTACTCGAACATGCTTTCCAATTTATAAATTAGCAGATAGACATAATGTGAAATTTCATAATAAATAATTTCCCTATGATTAAATTTCACATCCCTCGAGGGGGGGGGGGAGGGAGGGAGAGAGGTCCACCTCAATATATTAAAAACCCCTTAAAACTCAATTGCATATTCTGGAACGAACAGACCAATACATTGTAACTGTAGTAACAATGACACATGGCACGTAATGTATTGGAGTGTGAATTTTCCATTTTCCATAATTTCTTCAAAAAATAATTTTTTGCACAGAACCAAATATTTTTTTGGGAATGCAACCTGTCCGGTTTTGTTACTCTATTGAACACCTAAAACATACCTGAAGGTAGAAATCATCGATAGAAAGGTTCCGCAGAAAAGTTATATTTAGTCATATTTCATGAAAATTGACTTATTTTTCTTTTTTCACCCCCAGAAGCAAACTATCAAGGGGCAAGCGACCCCCCGCATTTTGTCAACATTAATAAAGACTACAATATATGTGAATTAAAAAGAAATCGTTTTGGAGAAATAATTTTTTTAGACATTTTTGTTGTTGTTGAGTTTTTTGAGAATAAAACTCCCCAATTTTAAGTTAGCCGTTTCTGTACCCATATAAATTGAGCCGTAGAGGAGGGTATGGAGTTACATCTATACCAATCAGCACAAAATGGGGGGAAATTTACATTCAGAAAGAGAATTATCAACTCATTTAATTCGAATTCAGATTTTTTCTGTGAGTTACTCATGCAGCAGTCATGCTTCATTCGAAGAATATTTTTTCTGATTTTTTAAAATGCCAAATACCCGATATAATATATAAGATAATATATATAACAATTTTTCGATTTTTTTAGTTAATTCTCTTTCACCCAGAAAAGGCAATATTGTCGCCTCAATTGAACCGTGGCGTTATTGGGCTACGTAATTAAACGTGCCATGGTGTAGAGTCGACAGGGACTGTTACAATCCTGTTACAATGTCAATAGTAACATCTCCCAGGTTGTGCGTTGCCACTTGTTGACATCGACGAGCCAACCAGTTTGCTAAGGGACGAAAATTCATACGGAAGCAATAATAATAATGTCTTTAACCCCGAAGGGATCGTTGGCAAGGCATATCTTCCATAAAAAGGCAAAAACTCCTTCAAATGATGATAATGGTAGAATGGACAGAGAGGGGCCTTAGTTCTTAGTATTTTGAACGCATTAGTTTAATATACGTCAACCCACAACCGGCTTCGAATCACTTTATCACTTTGCAATTGAGCATTACTTGAAGTTGGAACGTCATTCCAGGTACCTTATTAAAGTTCTGTCGGACACGGATCTGAAGAATTCTTTACTAATTACTACGGTATCCGAGGTTCTCCCTCAGCTGAGTGAGATTTACAGGGTTTTTAGTTATTTATATCGTTTCCTTATTTTATTGCTTTCCAATTTATACGTAGTGTAAGGAAAGCTTCGTGATGGTCGAAATTTTCGGTTCCGAGATTTAAACGGGATTACACGTTTTGAGGTCCCAAGAACCAAAACAAGTGTTTTTTATGAAATGTCTGTCTGTATGTCTGTCTGTCTGTATGTCTGTCTGTCTGTCTGTATGTCTGTCGGTCTGCATGTCTGTCTGTCTGTTTCTTCATCTATTTCCGGGGAAACTACTCGGCCGATTTTGATGAAATTTTGCTTGTAGATTCACAAAAATAATGCCTCGAGATAATGTTATTTTTATTTTGGGCTAACTCAATTTGGGGGGGGGGGGGGGTTATTATCAGACTCCAAAGGAACGTCAAAAAAAAATTATTTCTCAAAAACGGCTCTAACGATTTCTTTGAAATTCACATATATTGTAGCCGTTATTAATGTTGACAAAATGCGGGGGGTCGCTTGCCCCTTGATAGTTTGCTTCTGGGGGTGAAAAAAGAAAAATAAGTCAATTTTCATGAAATATGACTAAATATAATTTTTCTGCGGAACCTTTCTATCGATGACTTTTACCTTCAGGTATGTTTTAGGTGTTCAGTAGAGTTACAAAACCGGACAGGCTGCATTCCCCAAAAAATATTTGGTTCTGTGCAAAAAATAATTTTTTGCAGAAATTATGGAAAATTAACGCTCCAATATATTACTCGCCATTGTTACTACAGTTACAATGTATTGGTCTGTTCGTTCCAGAATATGCAATTGAGTTTTAAGGGGTCTTTAATATACTGAGGTGGACCCCCTCGAGGGATGTGAAATTTAACCATAGGGAAATTATTTACTATGAAATTACACATTATTCCTATCTCCTAATTTATAAATTGGAAAGCATGTTCGAGTATGTATTGCAGTACATTAGCCAATATTCAGTAAGAAATATTTGTGTCTTAGATCAAATGAAATCAAAACGCAAACTAGACCTACCTTGTTGTTATAACTACCACCAGGTAAGAAAACCACACAAAAGGTCTAATTTAATTTATTAGAACATGATTTATGAAGAGGGTCCGACATCCAATATAACAAGGTAAACAGTGTGTTCTGAACCTACAGCGGTACCTATTTAGCCAATATTTGGGGCAGCTGTCTGTCCATTGCTATACCGTGTATTTGTTTTTGGCGACTGACTTTTGTATGGCGCCTACAACAAAGAGTACCATCTGCCTTAATGTAATATTATAGTTTAAATCATTGTGATGGCGCTACATACACATAATTGGGACGGGATATTCAGTGGCAGTTTCTATGTTTGATCCCAAAATTGGTCCATACCTGAAGCATCGGATATTGGATAGCTGAAGGCCATTGCTTCGTTCCCGGATGAGGGAAAACAATAGCGACAGAGCGGGATTCGAACCAACGATTTCTGCTCTTCCGGGGCCTATATACTGCATAAGATAACATCCATTATCCTACACACAGCCTAGTTCTTCTCACAAAAGAAAGTTTATTGCAATGTCCTAATTCTCCACATTGGAGCCACTGACAACAGTAAAACAGCCAAGGAAATTCTGTATACAAACTAGCAGATTCTTCGGACTGACTAATTAGCACGTTGCGCGATATTACAAAAACATGTGCGTGGTCAAATAGTGTTTATATGGCAGAACTGTTAACGACCGCCTAGGGCGGAGAACACCAGACTCTGCAATGTCATTTCGCGTCTGATTAAAATATGGCTTGGATCGCCATGGCTGGTTGGTTGTTTCATAAAAAAGGAAGATGAGCAAATATTAGGATTAAGGCTTTCAAATTTCAGCCCGAAGATTGTTGGTTCGAACACCACGTTTGCGTTCAGGAAATATTTTGCAGGGGCATGTAGCATAATGCTCAACCACAAGGCTATATTATACTATATTATAATAGGGGGCCTTCCCTGCTTTCTGAGAAATAACAGTCGGACAGAATATGCAGGGGTGCAGGGTCCATTTCTTTTTCATTATCGTATCAGTTAAATTTAATCCTTGGTATATATACGTACATACACCTAGGTATTATATATTTTTAAAAAATAGCAATTTCATTGCTACCCTACAAAAGGCAAGCATAAAAGTTTTCTGTTTTATGAAGTCAAACATACTTATACATATATACATATGCAGATTTATTTTATTATTTTTGTCCAACAAAACTTTACTCCTATCCTGGTAGTAGCACCACCAGTTACAAGCTTTCAATGCGATGAGCATCAGGATCCGAATCATGTACTACTACTACTAACTATAGCCAGCCGCAATACTAAGTTGAATCCAGCGGACCAGAGCAGGTTCAAAGCTGCAGATAACTTGGTCGTGTGCACAGTGCCGGTAGGGAAACATGGTCACCTCCGAACTAATCGTGTGACCTCACTGTGTTTCCCAAGTGGTTTCGGAATCCACTATAATCAGGAGGTCCACTGTCCTATGGGTTGGCATAGGACAGTCAAGTCGGAGTCGCTCTATGGGCCCAAATATGAGGCATAAGTCGTCATTAACGCGACGAGCACTACTACCAGTACTACTACTAACTAGCTACAGAGTTAGACAGTATGTGCCCATGTGGCTAATATTTGCAGAAAAAAGATTTGATGGCTGGCTCTTCGAACAACTTACTTAACCAAAGCTTAACTTAGCTTATGGCTCGCACAAGGCTAGGTATCAACCGTTAAGTAAGTCCAAAAAAGCCTTCAAAGATGTGACTAATGACATTCTGTAGGCAGTGCCGGATTCACCCACGGGCACTTGGGGCACAGGCCCCCGGCCCCCCCAGAAATGCCTAAAATTCCCCCCCCCCCCCCGAATGACATATTTTAAGATTAAAATATAAAAAATTAGAAATTAAAAGTTTTGAAATTGGCGGGAAGTAGTGTTATTATAATTTTTTTCCTGTAGTGCTGGTAGGTAGATTTATGAATTTTAGAGGAGGTTGCAACTTGCACCAGAGGCTGACGAAGCGACCTGCTACCGCCCCTCTCGAAGGCAGTTATATTCTTTGCCTCTAAAATCTAAGTGTTACAGGCTACAGCACTCAAAATGCGCAAAACCTCACTATTTCAGCCCTATTTTTCAAAACTTTTCTCCCGGGGGAGACCCCCGGACCCCCCTTATCCACAATTTTATTTATCCATTCTACTATATAAGCCTTGTTGCACTCAAAATGCGTAAAACCTCACCATTTCAGCCTTATTGTTCAAACGATTTCCCCAGGGGTGACCCCCGTGCCCCCCTTGTCCATGATTATATTGATTCTTTGTGAAATGTAGGTAGGCTTTCTTGCTCTCAAAATGTGGAAAACCCCAATATTTCTCCTAGCAACTTTTCTGAAAATGGGTGCAGAGGCGGCAAATTATACCACACCTTCGAAAAACTATCGTTACACCACTGACAAGTGCCTCCCCCTTTTATGAGGTCTGGGACCGCCTCTGCCTGGGGCCCCCTCGTCCGCCTCTGGTTTGCACCCACGGCCCCCCATATCTTGTGCCCCCGGCCCCCCAGGGGTTAATCCGGCACTGTCTGTAGGACAAACATTTATTCGATGTTTGACTTGGTTAGTTACGGTACCTAAACTTAATTTACTTATAGATATGTAAGCCCTGACTTGCAACGTGGTCGGACTCGTATAACCTACCCTTAACTTCTTGACTAGGCTATTGGAGAATGCAGCACAACCAGTTAAGTCTTCAAAGGCTTCGGTGATGTGATGAGTTTCCGTAGGGCAAACATTTGGAGATTTCAACCCCCCTGTGGTTAGCCAATTACACAAATTAGTAGGGGGTTGAAAAATATGCTGTTCTGTTGCTGATTTGATGGCTGTGGAGGGCCCACTACAACCGTGGACCCTAAGTTAATTACTTTTCATACTTGAGAAAGAAAACATTGATTTCCTTAAACTTTCCTTCATTCGTTGTGTGCTGTGTAGGGAGGAATGATACTGTACCATAATATACCAAAAATACGTAACACAAAGCATTCAACTTAGACAAAATATTTTATACTTATTGATACCTACCTAAAGGTGACTTGAACGGATGCTATCAGACGCATTCGATCAAAATACGTTTGATTAGTCTCTGGTATCTCTGCTGGTCCCATAAACTCACAATCAGATGGCCACCACCCTTTCGAGACCAAACTTGAGACTTCAAACATGGAAATGTGGCTTCTAACCTCAATTAATCGACACTTGAATTTTAAAACAGACTAACGACCAATTATTTTTAAATTCTCATGAAAAATTGGAAATTCGGGATTTGCAAGTAGCCTAGACTAAAACTATTTTTTTCAAATTAACGAAGAAATGTACAATTAAAAAATTATTTGCTGTTAACTAATTCTGTGGAAAAAAGATTGATGTCCGTGTGTAAGTAATTAGACTATATCTATCTACCATCAGGCATTTCTTTTGTGTGGCTACATTCATTGTATTTAATAATTTAACAGTTAAGGTGATGATAATAATAATAACAAAATAATTCGTACTAAGCAGTGGCTTCTTTTATTTATTTGTGTTTTTGTTTGTAGGGAGTTTAGCACGCTCTGCGTCGTTTCTTCCAATTGGGTGGGCCTAGAATAAGTATTAAAAAAATGAAATAGAAATAACGAATATCAAAATCAACAGGCCTGCATGGCACTTACGCCGTTGTTATTTGAAAGCCTTCAAAGGCCGAAAAGAAGGTAAACTGGACTGAGTTATTGTCTAGTTGGACTTTTACGCCGTCATGTTAATTTATATGTAACGCAGCCTTTCCGAGACGTTTATTAGCACGATTGTCCCTTCCCGTCCAATCTCGGGCCATTACAGCGGACGAAATCCGAATTATTGACGGGAACAATGGGCAGACGTGCAGTGTAATACGAATACCTTTCCTTCTCGATCGGACTTGTTTCCACAGTTGGGTGTCAACAGAATTGCCTTCAAAATTATTTGGCCTGTGAAGAATGCCAGATTCCACCGCCTAACGACTGGGCTGTTAAAGTTAATGATAATTTAAGTCGGTCGTTTGTGATGTTTTGAATTTGGCCAATAATGTGAGAAATGACAATATTAAAATTGTTTCAATGTTCAACTGTAAAGTAAAATATTTTTTGGCTCGTTAATTTTTAGTCAGTGGTACCACCAAAAAATCTTTACATCGTGTACAAGCCAACTTAGCCAAGGCCCATGTTAGCTACGGAGAGTGGAATCCGACTGACATCTTCCGCTCTCTTCTTCTTCATTAAATACCTCTTCTATCGGTGATTGGTGATTATCATGGCAATTTGTACCTTGGACACTACTGCTCTGAAAAGGGGAGCCAAATCACTGTCTCAGGTTGTACTGGCTCAGGTTGTACTTCGTCTGTAAAGAAACTTTCAGTCCTCCAATCTTCGCTTGGATTATTACAAGGTGATACTCTTCGTTCCTCATGTTTGGCCGTAGTATGGTAGTTTCCGTTTCTTAACGGTCAGCAGCTGCGCACTCTCTCACTGATCACGGCGCCTGTGCGCATAGCTGTAGTACTCTGTCTCTTTCAAAAGTGGGGAATAGTCTGCGCAATGTCTCTGTCTAACAACTCAGCTCGCTCCAATTTTTGCTTTCCAATTTATACGTAGTATAAGGAAAGCTTTGTGATGGCCAAAATTTCCGACTCCGAGACTTCAACGGATTTATACGTTTTGAGGTCCCAGGAACCCATAAAAGTGGGTTTACGAAATGTCGCTCTGTCTGTCGCTCTGTCTGTCTGTCGCTCTATCTGTTCATCGATTTCCGGGCAAACAACTCGGTCGCTTTTGCTGAAATTTGGCAAGTAGGTTTACAAAAATCATACCTCGGAACCGTTTTTTTATTTGGGGCTAACTCAATTTGGGGGGGGGGGGGGGTTCCAAAACTCCAAAAAAACGTCTAAAAAAATTATTTCTCCAGAACGGCTCCGATGATTTCTTTTAAATGCACATATATTGTAGCCCTTAATTATATAAATAAAATGCGGGGGGTCGCTTGCCCCTTAATAGTTAGCTTCTGGGGGTAAAAAAATAAAAATAACTTAATTTTAATGAAAAATGACTAAAAAATAATTTTTCTGCAAACCTTTCTATCGATGATTTCTACCTTCAGACATGTTTTAAGTGTTAAATTGAGTAACGTAGCCGGACAGGTTGTTTTCCAAAAAAAAACTATTTGGTTTTGTGTAAAAAATTATTTTGTGTAAACATTTATTATTTTTTAATGCCATTATTACTGAGTGGTAATTTATTGGTCTGACCCATCTAGAATTGACCTCACCTCCAGTGACGTCAGGTGGACACTCCCTCCCCCCTCGAGATATCCGAAATTTAGCAATAGGAAAATTATTTACCATGTAATTACTCATATAGCCCTCCTGAAAAATGGTGAAAAAAAAAACATTAAATTATAGTAGAATGAAACCCATTGGAAAGGGAAGATCATATGACAGACATTAAAGGAAAAATAAATTACGGGCGATCTGACTTCGGGGGCAGGTAGGGGTGGTTTTTAAGGGTGAAATACGGTACATCTTCATTTCCGACAAAACTGCAAGTCCTATGGAAAAACGTCAAATAGCAAAGAGGTAGATAATAAGAAGATGTACAACTTTAGGGATTATACTTTTTTCACATAACCTCAAATTTTATGAGAAAAATGCCAAAAACCAGGGTTTTGTTTTTTTATTTTTAACTTTCACAAAAAAAAAAACATTTTTCGTGAAAATTGGGGAAAACTTACTTTTGTATGTTCTAAATAGACTGTAATTTTTTTGATTTTGAGATTTTTCAATTGAAAATTAGGGTGTTTTTTCCATATATATATAGTCAAAATCAGATAGAAAAAAATTAATATTTTAAATTAAAAAAATTGCATTGTACCTATTTAGAACATAAAAAGGTAAGTTTTCCGCAATTTTCACGAAATTTATTTGTGCAAGTTAAAAATAAAAAACCGAAACCCTGGTTTTTGGTAATTTTCTCATAAAATTTGAGGTTATGTGAAAAAAGTGTAATCCCTAAAGTTGTACATCTTCTAATCATCAACATTTTTGCCATTTGACGTTTTTCCATAGGACTTGTAGTTTTGTCGGAAATGAAGATGTACCGTATTTCACCCTTAAAAACCACCCCTACCTGCCTCCCGAACTCGGATCGCCCGTAATTTATTTTTCCTTTAATGTCTGTCATATTGTCTTCCATTTCCAATGGATTTCATTCTACTATAATTTAATGTCTTAAAAAAAATTATCTACCGTGGGCTAATATTCTCTATCAACTAATTGATAAATTGGAAAGCATGTTCGAGTAAACTCGGACCGGTTCTGTAATCTAAAAATCTTTACAACTACTATCTATGAACAAATTTTCTCAAGCGACCTTACACTACGTTATTTGTAAATAAATTATTTCAATTTTAAAACTGGTCTCGATTTAACTTAAGTCAATTTTAATCATGAGCAACCGTGGGTTTCTTAGACAAAGTTAATTTTTTAACGATTATTTGGGGCTACTTCGAACGGTCCTGAAAAATTAAAAACGCACTAACTAAACCAGTGAACCCTTAGTGAAATCCATTACCATTTGTTTAGATGCTGGAAATCTGTTAGAGAACGAACGAGGGATGAAAATTAATGGCTTAGAACAACCCAGGCGGGGGTGAGAAAGGTCAGGTTGAAAATACAATAACCTGGAGAAAGGTGCTTTTTTAAATCAGCCGCGAGGGGTGGGGGGTAGAGGGTGTCCTCCCTATACTTCACTAACTTTTACTCCCTAAAGATGCTTTTTTATTTCCCGTACTGGGAAAGGTAAATTTCTAGAGATTTATTCAAGTGCACGCTATGACGATCAATTTCAATTTCTTTTCCATTTAAATCTGGAGACATACAGTAGTCTCAGTTTGTTTATTACTTTTCAAGCTGTCTGTTCTCGCTATAGACTGAAAATTGCCAGGAATCATTTGAATTCAGTTACGTGATAAGGTGACCAGGCGAGCTCTTTTATGATAACAGTGCTCTTGTTTGTACATACTCTTTTGGCATTGTGTGCATTTGCTAGCTAATTAAACTTTTTTTTTTTGCCAAATTTTCTCTTTTTGTGTAAACCATATGCTATCATCGCACAATTCGGTTTGAGGAGACACAGCTAACAGCTTTGTAATTCACATTATACCCCATCACATCGTTCTTTTCATAAATATACGGATTTTCTAGCTATCTACCATTCATAATTTCATTTAGCCTACATAAAAGTTTAGTTTTTATTTGGGAGATGTTTTACGAAAATGCTGCTAAATTTATTAATTGCTTTCCAATTTATACGTAGTATAAGGAAACCTTTGTGATGGTCCAAATTTTCGATTCCGAGATTTCAACGGATTTACACGTTTTGAGGTCCCAGTAACCAAAAGAAGAGGTTTCTACTCTGTCTGTCTGTCTGTCTGTCTGTCGCTCTGTCTGACTGTCTGTGCGTCGATTTCCGAGCAAACTACTCGGTCGATTTAGATGAAATTTGGCATGTAATCAAACCCTGAAAAAATTTGTTTTATTTGGGGCTTACTCAATTTTGGGGGTTTTATTCTCAAAAAACTCAAAAAAAACGTCTAAAAAAAATTATTTCTCAAAAACGGCTCCAACAATTTTTTTTAAATTCACATATATTGTAGTCGTCATTAATGTCAACAAAATGCGGTGAGCCTCGTGCCCCTTGATAGTTTGCTTCTGGCGGCAAAAAAAAAAAAAAAAAAAAAAATTCACTAAAAAATAATTTTTCAGAGGAACCTTTCTATCGATGATTTCTACCTTCAGATATGTTTTACGTGTTCAATAGAGTAACAAAACCAAGCAGGTTGTTATTTCAAAAAAATATTTAGTTCTGGGCAAAAACTCTTTTTTGAAGAAATTATGGAAAATACAATACATTGCCTGCCCTGTCATTGTTACTACTGTTACAATAATATATTGGTCTGTTCGTTCCAGAACATGCAATTGCGTTTTAAGGAGTTTTTAATATATAGGGGTGGACCCCCCGGACCGGTTCTTTTCGTTTGGAGACCATTTCAGGCGAGAGCCACCCCTTCATAAGTCGTCCATAGTTGCGCTACTGGCGTCCATGTTTGGCGCTTTTTCTCAACTCCCAAGAAATTCTACAATGTATATTCCATTCAATTGCTGCCCTTGCGATGAGAGAGAGAGAAAAATATGAAGCAGATAAATAAATTAGATCAGATTGTCTGTTAGGTAATTGGTCGAAGATACCTTTCAAGTATTGAGATATTCACGATTTTACAGCGACGAAAATCAATTCCCCTTATTCCACTTTCAGCATTTTTTTTTCACTTTAAAATAAAACAAGCAAAACTAAGCAAATATTTCCTTCCGCTAAAACAAATACAAAACACAGCCCCTTCGCACGGAGCTTTCAATAAATTTAAATCAAAGCTAATTCCGCAGGCAATCATCAAACGCGTCGAGTTCAAATTAATAAAATTCCTTATCAAATTCCAGAGCAGGTGCCGCTGTATCGTTAAATTTGTTATCGGGGCGGAAAGGGCGCTATAAACGCAACAAGGGGAGGGGGGCGGTTCACAAAGATACAAGCTGAGGGTCAAAGAACCCGATTGTTTCGGGGAAAACCTTTTTTATATTAAAGGCATGCCGCGCCGTCCGCCAAAGATTTCATTCTTTTAGATTCCTCTCAAAAGCGAAGAGTGGGGGTGAGAATGCAGTGTTTTGTTTCTGTTAAGAGTTTTATTAAAAAGTCAAGGGGGTAGAAAGGGGTGGGGGTGGGTGTGTGTAAGGGTTGCGTTTTACGATCATCCACACTCGCATAATATAGTTTGTTTATAAAAAAATAGTATTGGCTGATTTATAGGGACATTTTGAACGTTTCATTAGCGTCTAGCACATGCAAATTTCTCGTCACTTTACTGCAAGCTGTTTACTTCTTTTAATAAATAAGTCAATGGATTTTTTGCTGTGTGGAAATACTTTGTATATTCTTTGACAGTTTCCTGGTTACAACTGCTAGTACTTTCCGTATTGTATTGTTAAAAAAAAGTTTTTTTGTAAGAATGGCAAAATGGAACTTAACGAACGGAGGGGTGGGTGCCTCTCAAATAGTTTAAGATAAGCAATACTGGCTCCCGATGAGCACATGCGCACCTGCCATTTTACACTTACGCACAAGTTCATGCTAGCCAATATGGCCCAACGGAAACCTTGTTCATTGCAGAAGACTAATGAGCAGTATGCAACAACTCAACGTTAACTTCCTTTCAATGTATTTTTGCTTTCCAATTTATACTTAGATTAGATTAGTAATGGGGCGATGCTGCTACTTGAGCTTGGCTCACTTTGACCTTAAAGATCTATTGTGAAAATTTATACTGAGTATAAGGAAAGCTTTGTGATGGTCTAAATTTTCGATTCCGAGATTTCAACGGATTTACACGATTTGAGGTCCCAGGAACCCCAAAAAGTGGTTTTTACGAAATGTCTGTCTGTGCGCCGATTTCCGGGCAAACTACTCAGTCGATTTTGATCAAATTTAGCATGTAGGTTCACAAAAATCATACCACCTTGGGACTATTTTTTTTATTTGGGGCTAACTCAATTTGGGGGAGTTTTATTCTCAAAAAACTCCAAAAAACCGTCTAAAAAATTATTTTTCTAAAACAGCTCCAACGATTTCTTTTGAACAGTCATATATTGTAGTCATTATTAATGTTGATAAAATGCGAGGGGTCGCTTGCCTCTTGATAGTTTGCTTCTGGGGGTAAAAAAATGAAAATAACTAAATTTGAATGAAAAATTATTTTTCTGCGAAACCTTTCTATCGATGATTTCTACCTTCAGGCGTGTTTTAGGTGTTAAATCGAGTAAAGAAACCGGATAGGTTGCTTTCCCAAAAAAATATTTGGTTTTGAACAAAAAATTATTTTTTGAATTTTTTTTTCAAATTTATTGCGTTCCCTGCCATTATTGCTGTGTGGCAATTAATGTGTTGGTCTGACCTATCTAGAATTTATCTCACTTCCAGTGACATCAGGTGGACACCCCCCCCCCCCCGAGATTTCGAAAATTTAACCACGGGAAAATCATTTACCATGAAATTACTCATATTCTCTATCTACTAATGTTGCTAAATTGGAAAGCATGTTCGAGTAAACTCGGACCGGTTCTTTATTTTATAAAAATATATTATTCTATGATTGTGTTTATGGTACAATATGTGTGAAGTTAGAGCCTATGTATCTATCTACTGCTATCTACTTGGAGTATATGAGTGTTTCTAAAACCAAATGGATTGTATACGATAGTCGGGGGCCACAATTAAAATTAGCATGACAAGGCTGGCGGCAGTGTAGGATTTCCACACAAATTAAATTAGCAGAGCAATCAAAGTCAGTAGCACGTACACCATTATACGAGTTATGCCTCAACTTCATTAATTTCATTAAGTCTGATAATATCAATTGTTTTGTAATGCATTAAAATGTGGCGTACACGTTTTTTACGCAGTTTAAATAAAAGAACGGAATATACCTAGTCATTGCGACCGTACACAAGCTTACAAATCTTGAAACATTTTCTGCTACCAAAATACGGGGACTACCTACGTATATCAAGTTCTTTAAGTAATTGCATTCCTATTTATAAAAGTATGCGTTAGTACCTGTACATATGGAAAGCTTGAAAAAATGTTTGATTTCGATATTTTAATGGACTTACACAATCATATTGAGGGGGTTTTGCGATATGTCTGGTGAGATTCGGTATGTAGACTCGCAAAAAGTATTGTTCAGGGAATTTCCTTAATTTTTTTTGACAATTTCATGTTTTGAAGGGTTTTATACCCGGTCCCTAAAACTCCCCAAGGGGACTATAACCTTTGTTCTATTAAATTCACTTTTATTGTAGTCCTTATTAATGAGCAAACCCCAGGTCACATACCCCTTGTAAGTTTGATTCATGGTGTAAATAATTGAAAATGGTCAATTTTGATGAAAAGAATAAGCTAATGGAACTTTTCTATTTCTAACTGTAGGTAGGAGGTAAATAGAGTAACTAAACTGAAACGGTTGCTTTCCCAACGAAGGTTTTGGTTTTGAAGGCAAAATTATTTTTTAACGACATTATGGATATATCCTAGCCCCAATGAATGAATGATAGAGTAATTATATTGAACACAATACAATACAATTATAGCTAAACTATTATTATTTAACAATTTATTATTGGCCTGCCCATTCGAGACTATGCCAATGTCCCATGTATCAATCCAATGCTTTAAGAAATGAAAAATCTATAGAATTATTACAGATACAATTCCAATCCATAAATAGGAAAGCATATATGGGTTCACTCATCATACCGGTTTTTTTTTGTTTTGTTACGGACCAAACTCGCCACCAAGTTGCCTATAGAGTACACCCAGACTGGCACTAGCCCTATCCAACGTGGATACCTACGCCCATGGAATAATTTGTAAATTTTTAGTTGAACCCGTCAGGGGCACACTTCCCCGTTGTTGATTCAAACAAAAAGATACGTATCGCATGTTACATCGGAAACAGAGCAGCGGAAACCGGCGGACAAAAGCGGGCTATTCAAATTAGCGTATTGGGGTAACCCGATACAAGGGGCTTCGGTGCCACAACCCTATTTCATTTATACAAAGCAACTGAAAGGGTTACATTTAGGTTTGCTGCGATCATCCCTAGTGCTCTCTTAATATTATTATTCTACGGCTTTTCATGGACGTGGTCGGCGAAACACTTAATCGGGGGCTAGGGCCACCGAGTTTGGCGTGTACAGCCGCATTCATACGGGTATAGATTTGCACAAAGTGAAATTTAAAACATATTAGTAGTCTCGTACAGCTATCTATCTTCTATCTTCCAACAATAATTTCAAATCCGTGTAGTATAATGACATTGCCCTGTTTGAAGTCATCTCCCGATATCACATCACCCCCCCCCCCCCTCACATGCATCATATCCATAACGATCGAAGCCAGCCCAGTATAACACCAGGCTTGGGCAAAAGGGACTCTGAAAGAAGCACAAATAATGGGAAACAGGCATGACAGAACATTTAAAGTAACCCGACACAAGTATATACCTAAGCGCATGGCCGTGCCCATGGGGGTGATCCAGGGGCCAAGGGGTCCGGACCCCCCCCCCCCTACCGAAATAATTTTTTTATGTAAACCAGTATTGTTTGAAGAATTCATCCATTAATTCATTAATAAATTACGTAAATTACGATTCAGCCAATCAGGGCCCGATGGTGCCACGCATAGACCGCTAATTCTAACGCTTGGTATATTATATATCTTTAGCAAGAAGAGATTCGTGTACCTCCATCACCCCTTCAAAAAAGAAAAAAAAAACTCAACCAAGCCCCAAACGGTCATAATTCAGAGGATTTGTAGCAAGTGACATATTTATGGGCGCTTTTTACGACAGTTGTGGAAGGGTCGAGACGAAAGTTAGGTTGAAATTAGGCGTGTCCAAGGAACCCGGGACATGACGGGAGTGTCCCGCAGTTAAAAAAGGGTCCGCATCAAAATTTCAGGAGGCTTCCGACGAGTCAGTCCACCTGGCTAATAATAACTGGTACAATTTTTAAAAAGTGTCTTTTGTGCCCTCTTGTTTGACAAATTAACTTTTTAAGATGGTTTTAAATTAATTGGACTCCTAATGAGGGTAGCGTTTTCGACTTATTAGACTGTGGACATTCTCGTGGAGTGAAATATGCAGGTAATGCAATGTTTAGCTTATGAATTTCGCATATTGAAGTACGAAGGCAACGTGACCATATCACTAACAACGATAATGTTATGGCAGGCTTGGGGGGTGCGCACATTTCCAGTACTTTCATTTAAATTTTCCACTCCAGAAGGTCCACTTCCACAAGCTAGAAATTGACTAGTATAAAATTGGTTCAAGCTCCACCTCCTACTGTTGTACCATAGCTGACGATTTTATTTTATACTTTACTTGTATCGTATAATTTAACGGAAAAATATATTGCATTGTATTGTACAATGATAGTGATTAATGAAACACTTTGTCAAAAACGAAAGTACTCGGAGTTTCGCTATCCTTAATTGTAAAGTCATGAGTGCCATCCCAGGAATGCTCTGTCTACGCTTGTCTCTAAATTTACAGGCTGGATGTTGGTACTGTATACAGTATACACATAATAAATAATACCCTAATCATAATATAGCACTTAGGTATTGTTTGCACAACTTCACTATTAAACAAAAATAATTAAATTCTAACAATATTAAACCGAAAAAAAGAAACAAGCATCAAGATCAGGATTTTTTGCAAAAAGTATTTATTTTATGAGACCACAAATAAGCCAATAAAACTGTCTGCTCTTTAAAAACAAAGATAATTTCCACCAGGGACAAAAGCAAAAATGACTGTTGACAGTCAGTTTTTCAGTTATCAGCAAACATTGCGCCGCACCTCAAACAGATCTGTTGAATACACAAAACAGTAGAGGTCCGCAAATAGTGATCCGACACTTGTTTACATAATTCAGGAGCTTCACTTTGAACTGGAAGGGAAAGCCTGGTAGTTAATGGATATCGAAATTCAAATTAAGAAAACCGATACGGCCCCTGAGAGCCGTCTAAAGTGCACGGAAAGCTGGCCTGCTTAAATAATTAATCATGATCCGTTTTGGCCAAAAACCTTTGGAAAACATTTATTATTGAAAAGTAAGTACCGTTCTGCTTTTCCATTGGAAATTTTTGATCCTTTAAAATTTTAATGAGCTGCCAATGAGGAGATATCTGCTTAAGACGGTGGGGGGAGGCTCAAGTATTGGATTTTATATTTAGAACCGTACGTAACTGGCAATGTTACAAGGGAAAGAATGGAGCTTTGGGCTAAAATATTTTACAGAATGGGGCACAGTAGTCAATTATAGATACAATACAATACATTAAATTTATATTTCCATAAAAAGTTAGGTTATACAGAAATAGTAATATAATTATGCTGCAGGGCTCAAATTTGGAAAAAGCAAAAAGTAAGTAAGTCAGTCTTCGTTTGTCGGTGTTAACTCGTTGAGATTTGTTTTTAGATATTTTCGAAATACGTTCAATTGTCTAATAGTTTTTAAGTATGTTGGGAGTCTGTTGTAGTGCGTTAGTCCTACGTACTTGGCCTGTCGTTGTATGTAGGTCAGTCTTGTAAGGGTTACTTGTAGTGGCTGTGTTTCCATGTATCTAGTGAAGTAATAGTGCTGTACTTGTGGTATTCTCTGTTTGTTTTTAAATGTATGTGACATTGCTTCTGTGATAAATAACTGTTTTATTGTGGGTATTTCAGCTAATTTAAGGAGTTCTTTGTTTGGGAAAGTATTCTCATTTTTATGTATGACTTTTAGTATTTTTCTTTGGGCGATATTTACTCTTTCAATCACATTTTGGTAAGATGGTATGATAACGTTCCTTTATGTTACTTACACAATGAACTTTCAAAAGTAGTAAAAAAATTGTGGTGCAGGGATTGTACTATTCTATTGTAATATCAAAGCCTACACATAGTATTAACTATTAACGCATATAAGGAATATATGTTACTGCGTAGAAGGCATAGGGCCTGATAAAATGTCTTCAAATGGGTTATTATCACTATCGATTGAGTGCAGCAAATTACATGTAGGCCTAACCCTGGGAGCAACCCCAATATTAGTTGCGTATGTAGTAACTTGTAGTTTTAATGTTTTGTGAAAATTGCGGTTACTTTGTAATATAGGCCCATTTAGAACTTAATATGCTGTGTTCCATATTTAAGGGTCCTTCAACAACTCATCTTGAACCGCCTCACCCATTTTTTTGAACTCCCATCTAAGCAATAACCCGAATGTGTATTGAAATTTCTGGAAGGTATCTGGCATTATCGCCTCGATTGTAAACTTTATTATTATTGATACTACTGATTTAGGGGCTCTATTGCTCGATTTAGTCTCTGTAGACATTTTGCTGCACATCGAAAGTCTAATGGAAGCAATGTTAAGTTAAGTGAGGGGAACATTTGCAAGATGACTTCATCCATTCAAAGGTTCGATGACACAAGTTTAAACCTTGCACACTTCCAGCGGCGTTTCAAATGGTGTTGGGACAATAGTTTGGCTGGGTGTTGGGCTAGATTTCGGACTACACGACGCAACCATCATCTTGTCATCGTTATTTTTGACATGACACAGCCTGTTGACAGCATCACGTTACGCTCGTGGCCTAAATCAGATACCAAAACATTGGGGAACCTAATAGGCGTAATCCAGTTGGCAGACAACATGACTAGCCAACGGAAAGTCAACGTTCGAGACTCGATTTAGAAATTTTCCCCTGGGCATCGCGTCAATCGGCCCGACACTCATAGGAATTGGACACCTTATACATTCACAGATTGAGGGAGAACGCGGCTCACAGGCATATTGTTGAGTATTGAAACAATTCTGACGTAAAGTAAGCTGGTCGTTTGTCGTACGGTTGGATGTCATTCTTGTGCCCATTTGATCCCATACAAAGAAATATTAATCACAGTTATTAAATTCATGAGAAAAGTGCCAAATGAATAATTTGTTTCTGAGAAGCGCGCACCATTTATATATCTGTGGGCGGATGTGTCAATATTTGGTGGGAGCCGAGCACTTAGGCTAGGCATTTCCGCAGACCTTGGCCAAGTGTCATAAACTATAAATCATGGAAGACGCGTTGCCGAAACACCTGGGCACCAGCTACGATTTGAAATGAGAAAAAGTTGACCAGTGAGTCACATAGTTTAATTTTTTTTTTAATGAGTTTAAGGACAGTCCCGACTGTGAAAGACTTAAGGTAATGGACATGAGTGTAGTCTTTCTGGACCGATAACGTGTTTTAGCTAGAAATATCAAGTCAAACATTTATTGGCAGAACTTCAAAATTGTAGTAAGCCTTCAAGCCTTCGACTGAGTTTATAAATTTTTTATAACCTATTCTCTTTATTAAAATATACGATTTTGTTGTGAATACTAATCCTAAGTCAGGTACTGAAGGAAGAAGAGCGTGGCGTAAGAAAAAACGTGCTGGTGAAGTGACAGTTCAGAACGTGAAAAAAGTGATTGATGAATAATTAAAATGTTGCCAAAGCTTCACTTATATCGTGTAGCTTTACGACATCCACCCTTTCTTTTAGAAATCCGATATGTTTGGTGTTGACTGGTGACACACCAGTGTGGATAGTGGAAAACTTGTCCACCAGATTTTCTAGCTCAAATTCCAAAAAATTCGATAAAAATGTACACATTTATGTATAACTAATGATGAACTGAATGGGTGAATGAAATATTTTTCCCCAAAATGGATGGTGGAAAGAAAACTATTAATTTGTTGTCAAAATGACTTTATTGAATTAGTTAGGTGTCGTACATCAATTATTTTTCTTAAAAATTTGATAACATTTTCTGCAATCCATGGATTTATTACATTCAATTTCCAGATTTGTTATAAAAAAGCAATCAAAATAAAGAAAGAGAAAATGCTCCAAGATTTTCTTAAGACTGCAATCAGCGTAGAAAGTTGCAAAGACAAAGTAGGAAAAGTGCTGAAATCTGTTGAAAGCTTTCTAGGCGTTGAAAGCCCGTCTAAACTGGGACTTATTCTTAACCGAGACTTAATCTTAACTGTGACTTAATCCCTAAATCCGTGTCATGCAGAATGAAAGTGTCAACAAGTAACAAGGTGAAAAAAGCATTTTGTTGAGTGACATATCTCACGTTCTCGCAGCTTGTTTATACGATAAAACAACTGGATTAGCTACGGTAATTCTCATTTAAGCAGTTAGATGTTTATAAATACCTGTACTTATAATTGACGGGCACGTAATCAGGTGCCTTAAATCTTTAAATCTTTCTTTCGCGGGGTTAAGTAAAATAATGGAGGAATACATTAACCGGTGCCTAAGGGTCATTTCACATGAAGTGACGGTGACCAGCCGTGGACAATAAACTATAATAGTTCAATTCAAGACAGTTAAATTGTCTCTAAGGTACTTATTTCAGTTCATCAATTTACAGGAAAAGATGGCTAAAAGAGAATTTAATTTTCTTCCCACCCTAAAGGTATGTTTGTTTATATTATAGCTTTCAAGATTTCAGTGCCATTAGATGCTTCAAAAATTCTAAGTCAGAGCAAAAAATATACGTTTGCCTATCTCTGCGATATCTTCCTCAATACTTCCCCGATAATGATTGGTGTTCGTCTTCACAGTTCATGCATCATATTCTTCGTATTTGGAGTTATATGTCGGAGTGAGTTGTGGGCTTGTGGCCTCCCTGCCGATATCTTCATCACATCGCTCCTTTGCCCTTCCAACAGTTCTGTGCTCTGTTTTGCTGCCTTTGCTTTCCTTTCTTACTGAAGCTTCTTTAAGGTATCTCATCTATTTCGGCGTTTTTTCCTCCAGCATAATACGTTCGTAGTCACTCCTTTTTGTCTGAATCTGACCCCGTGGCTTTCAAAATTTAAATATTCGGAGCGAGGGGGCATTACGTAACTTAGAAAATTGCAAATTGTACCATGATGGAATGTCTTCAGCACCCGGGGGGGGGGGGGGGGGCTCAGTAATTGTTGTGACCATACATGCCTACATTTATAAAATACTAAAATTCATACCTTAACGAGAACCGTGCCAAAATATAAATATAAATATCCAATCAGGACCTT
The DNA here is from genome assembly GCA_963971405.1 of Psococerastis gibbosa. NCBI lineage: Eukaryota > Metazoa > Arthropoda > Insecta > Psocodea > Psocidae > Psococerastis > Psococerastis gibbosa. Next base: position 232,426 of record OZ020484.1, on the reverse strand, counting down.
TAACTCAAGTATGTGCCTAAGGCTGTAAATGTCAGGAACGTAGGCAACCGGGCCAAACCTTCCCAATCCCGTAAAATGAGGGGGAGGAGTCGCGACCATTATTTACTTGTTAAAACCAGCAATCAAAAACACTGCCATTTTCAACAGACCTCTATCGGGTACATCCCAGTCATTTCAACTACCGGCCTCCGTCAAAGATTCATTGTCTTTTGTATTCCTACTACATTAACGAGATTTTTTTTTTTAATCTCATTTTTATTTCTTCAAGATGATTATGATTAGGTATTATAAAGCTCTTGTGCGACCTTTACTAATATATGTTAAATATTGGGCAAATCTCAAAGCTATCATGGCGTGGGGTATAATTTGAGCTCATTCCGCAAATGGGAAAATGTAATAGTAACCGGCAATTTTGCGTGGTTGGCTATTAAAGGCTTATTTATGCTCGTAGCTAATGATTGGAGATGGGTTTTTGAGTGCTTGAGTTGGTACTACTGCTAGATTTATTTGGCTGCCTCCGGGCTTCCACTACGCATACGGAGAAACAAATTGTTATTTGCATTAGGTTTGTTTTGTTATTGCTGGAATTTATCAAGTTGCTGTACGGTACACAGTTTAATAACATTGAAATTTTTTTTATTTCATCATATTATACGTTATGAATCATTGATGGTGGATGCAACTCCCTCCCCTCCTTCAACCTTTTAGGTATCCAGTCCACTAACTCCTCATTTAGGCAACCAAGGCAATTATTTTATAAATTAGACATATTCACACTAGAGGTGTCACCAGAAATAACGTCTCAATTAAGTGGATTTAAAAAAAAAAAACAATCAGGATATAAGAAGATAAAAAACTCTGCCGGGCAAGGTACCACCCAGCCATGTTGGAAAACTCAGGTTCTTTGGTAGTGGAATAGCGCGGCTGCCGGGTATGTTCCCGAAGACAAAACCCCAAGTAAAGCAGTAGTCAACGGAGAAGATAGTCTACCTATCACCTAGCAGCTACCTCCGGATACCTGCCTATTTTTATCCGATACACTTGCCATTCCATCAAAGTCTCATCAGTTTCGGTAACATGGCAAGTTATTTTCGGTTCTTCGTTGTCCAATGTATTCCTAAGACACATTTTCCATGGAATTACAAATTAATGAATGTTACATGAGAAATAGGTACCTAAAACACATTTTATGACGCAGTTCAGGCGGCAAACAAATGCAGTGTCTTTTTAAACAAGCATACCCACACTGGCTTATCTCTATCCCATTTCTCGTCCAGTCATTTCCAAATTCCCTTCGTCTACGCGACATTTACGACCCGGGAAAGGATTTACCTGTGGCAGCCGTCCAAATAGTTTCATTATCGGGTCGAAACACAACATTTCTGTTTAATTGTTTCATGTTGTGGTGATAAGGTGATGTGCATGTTGGTCCTTCGAGCTTGGAATGCATATTAGTCATTAGTCGTTTAATTGTTATCTGTACACCATTTGGCACATTATTTTATCAGCCTCTTTCTCATGCCGGTTGATTGTTGTTTGCTATACTTGTGCGTGTTATTGGTACAAGTTCCATTCGACCACAGGCTAATTCTTCTTTGTTTTTCTGGAGCCCAAAATTACAAAACAAAAAGATGGCAGCTTGTAGCATCGTGAGATCTGACCTTGCGATAATATTTCACACAGGCAGGAGAATCTGCGGCGTCATGGCAGCTCCGCCGCAATCATTTGTACGGCAATCGAAGTTAATTGACAGAGGCTCAGATAAGGTATTAAACATAGCATGATAAATGTGCCCATGTGTCAGGCCTCTCTCACACTCGGTGTACATAGTGTATTGTACACAGACTGCTTCTGAGCCACTCTGTGGACATGCTTTAATCCTTAGTGCACTGTTTTCCTTTGGTTTTATAAACCGTGTTTTTGGAAATCCAAGAGGGAAAGCAGGTATTAAACCTCAAATTACCGTGCCTCACTAACACTTGATGTACATAGTGCAGTAGACCTACCGATAGTAGGTGAACTGAAATAATAATTTCTGCACTTAATGTTCTCTTATACTGGTATCACAAAACTTTCCTTTTACTACGTATAAATAAGATAGCAAAAATTGACTAAAGTGACAATATTCTTTTGCTTAGGAAAAATGAGAACGGAAGTGCGGCGATGGCGATGACGACCACAGTTTGGGTTCACACACATGGCAGTCCGGCAAATTGGCAATTGGCAGATTCAAAACCATTACTGGGCGTAATAAGATACAGCCACAATACTTTCTCAATAGAAACTGAAATTTCCCACGGCACTAGTGACGGACCAAATTGAAATAAAGTTGTACAAGAATGAAGATGGCAGGTAGTACCTGCTCTCAAGAAGATCCATGTCAGGTGCAGCTTAAGAGGTAACTACTACCTCTGGCAGCTCTTCAAATTTAATTGCGCTTAAGAATTATAGTAATTATGAACCACGGGTACCGTTGTACCATACTAAGGCTATACGCGTGGCATCACAAACAATTAACAATTAAAATACATATTATGCAGCCTAAACGGAACAATTCAATCAAGAGCCCTCATAACCGTATAATATTGCTATTATTGGCCCGCATGATTTCATTTTAAAATTTAATTAGCAATTGTTTTAAGCAATGAACAATTTATTATTGGTACAGACGTTCTTACTCAAAACATCAATTTCTTATTTTTTTTTTTCATTTTCCATTCCAGAGTGGGGAGAACCCAGTCCAGAAGAGTAATTAATAATAATAATAATAATAATTATGAAACAATAATATTTTTTCGCCTAATCTGCTGATCCACCAGCTAGTTATATTATATATATATAATATATTAAAGTTAAACGTAAGAAATTATTCCAAAAACATGCAATACGTTCACCCCAAAGCTTTCGATTCTCGGGGGTTGGTACACCAAATAAATAAATTTTGCCACTTTTCTTAAATTAAATGGTTTTTGCACTTACATCTCTTTGGGCTTAGACCTATATCAATACTGATGATTATGAAAAGTGAACTTATTTTTTAATTGTTTCAGCTTCGTCTTTGCGCAAATTATTGTGAGCGTAATATCATTTGGAATGTCATCAGAGATTTACTGCCAAGAGTCAAGACCGAAGGATAGGTGGTGTAGCTAATGCTACAGTCGTTCACAGGGGACAGACAGACCGATTTAAAGAATTATGGATAGACATGACCAAAGCGACGATAATGAATAACTGTGAGCAGACGTGGCAGGATGCCCTGATTAGGCTTATGCTATATCGGGATACGGACGAATGTACTGAATTAACACGTAGACATGGCGAACAGAGAGTGCAAGAAATAAACGACGGTGATGAACGAGTTTCCGCCTGCAGGGCTTTTCGTTGGGGATAGCCACAGAGATGGACCGTCTAGATTGCAGGAGGATAGGTGGCAGGGCGCATAAGACCCCCCATCGACCAACTGATAGCCTATTCTCTTTCTCCGACGCCTTCATAACCAAACATTGATTAATAATTTTCTGGCCTTCTTATTTGTTTACTCTGGTGATCAGTATCGGGTCTGATCATCTGAGATGTCTGTTTTTTGACGAGGGACAAGTATGTAATGACTTGGTACACAAATAGCCTAGCCCGACAGACGTCATGGCCTACAAGATGGCTATTGAATCGAAAATTAACACTGCACTAGTAGCGCTAGCCAGGCTATTGTGATTTCCTATTTATATACTATAAAATCATCGGGAAAATTGGCCTAATTGTTTAAAACATAAAATTATAACATTAAAAAAAAACACATATTCACAGTGCCGGATTAACCCCTGGGAGGGGGGGGGGGAGCACAAGATATGTGCTGGCCGTGGGTGAAACCCAGAGGTGGTCCCAGACCTCATGAAAGGGTGAGACACTTGAAAGTGGCGTAACTATAGGTTTTCGTTGCATAAATTGGCGCCGCTTCACCCATTTTCATAAAAGTGAAGTTTAGTGAAAACAGACCTGCGTCCTGCAATAGTTTGATTTTACGCATTTTGATAGAAGTAACTTTGGGAGTTTTCAGGCAATTTATGCAATTGCAAACGAGGGGGGCCCGGGGGTCCCCCCGGGTGAAAATTTTTGAAAAATATGACTGAAATAGTGGGGCTCTATACGCATTTTGAGGTACCTAATGGGGGGGGGGGGCTATAGGCAACGTGCTTGGCCAGAATTATAAGAACTAAGACGCTAATGGGAAAATATGCACATGACACTTCTCTATAGCTTCTAGGGCGTTACTTGGGATGGAAGATTTTTTAATTTGTCGTTCTCTCACTTGTGACGCCGTACGTCGTATTCTGACTGAAGTGAGTAACGTTGTAAACTATAAAATCAGCTGCGTATTCCAGAACAGTTTCGCAGTCAAGGAGGCAGTTTGTAGGCACAAAGATTCGCCAATAAGTTTTTAAATGGTTTCACTTCCAAACACATTTCACTTTTTTTTCAAAAGGAGTATACTAAAATGCTCCTGTGAACTGTCAGCCCCCCCCCCCTTGAAACCGCCAGTGGCTGTGTAGCCTACTATAAATTGAACACTGTATTGCGCCACCAAATCATAACAAGTCAAACCGGTGCTTATCAGGCACTCGCGTTGACGAAACATAGGATGTAGTATGTACTGTAGCAACACGGTGCACACAAAGACATAATTTTTACAGTTAAAACGCTAACACAAGTCGTCCATCAAAACGGTCAGTCAGTGGCAGATTGAGTGGCCGTAAACCTGTCAGGCTCTCGCGGCTGTACCTTAACTTTATCACTTATATATAGCCACCGAGTCAGTGAGCCACCCACCTCTGAAGTCCGATCTCGGGGTTGAACAATATATATCGTACATTGGGCTAGTCCAGTAGTGTGAAAACAAAGTGAGCGCTGTTATTTCCCAGGTGGGGGGGGGGGAAGGGGAGGTGGCAACCGCAACCTGCATGTACAGTATACCTGTGCGATATCGAAAGTAATGTACCATCAGCATATTTTCACCATGGGGGATTTTACAGATATTTTGCTTATTAAATTCATTGTTTTCCTATTTATGTACCTACATAAAGAAAGCTTTGTGGATGAAAATTTTGGTATCGAGATTTCAGTGGATTTACAAGTTTTGAAATCTTAAGAACCGAAAAAAGTGTTTTTACGGAATGTCTGTATGTCTGTCTGTCCATCGATAAAACTGGGTAAAACTGGATTCTGATGAAGTTTGGCATACACAGTAGGTTCAGAAAAAACATACATGCATAAGAAAAGCTTTGAGATGTTGGCAATTTTTTCAGTTTTACCCTCCAAAAACCGACTAAACTTTATTCTCGGTTTTCTTCAAATTCACACCTACAGTATATTGTAGCCGTTATTAATGTAAACAAAATCCAACAGGTCGCTTGGCCCTTGATAGTTTGGTTCTGGGGGCAAAAAATAAAAAGAACCGGTCTGAATTCTAGATAGGTCAGACCAACACATTACCACTCAGCAATACTGGCAGGGCGCGCAATGCATTTCAACGTGAATTTTCTATCATTTTTTGAAAAAAACATTTTTTCTACAAAACCAAATACTTTTCTGGGAAAGCAACGTGTCCGGTTCGTTACTCACTTTAACACCTAATACATGCCGGAAGGTAGAAATCATCGATGGAAAGGTTTCACAGAAAAATTATTTTTTAGTCATTTTTCATTAAAATTTAGTTATTTTTATTTTTTTATCCCCAGATGCAAACTATTAAGGGGCATCAAGGTGACCCCACGCATTTTGTCAGCATTAATAACGACTACAATATATGTGCATTTAAAAGAAATCGTTGGAGCCGTTTTGGATAAATAATTTTTTTAGTCGTTTTTTTTGAGAATAAAACCCCCCCAAATTGAGATAGCCCAAAATAACAAAATAATCCCGAGGTATGATTTTTGTGAACCTACATGCAGAAACTCTAAAAAAATCATCACCATCAGCCTGTAAACAACAGAGACAGTCAGTCAGTAGGCATTTCCAAGCGGGTTGAGTGCCTGTCAGGTTCTCACGGCTGTACCTTAACTTTATCACTTAGACTAAGACAGGCCGCCTGAAAGCCACCCACCTCTTAACGGGTGACCACTGGGTCTCAGGTATGTGCGGTCCGCTTCCGGACGTTGACCAGGCTCATTTACATTTGAATACCTCTTCCAGGTTTCGTAGAAAATGACCTGGATTGCGTCATTTGGTTCGGGAGTGCTCTCAGGAGACCTGTACCTGCATGACTTATGGTGGCCCGGCTGGTGCCTAATCGTCCTTGTTGGTCCACCTCAGCATCTATTATGTTTTAAAATGCAGTTTTGACAAACTCGAAAAAATTTAATGAAATCGATAGTTGAGCTGAGCTGAGCAGTCCTACTGTGTTGCAAGTTGTATGTCATGCCAAACATAATTAAGTACCTACGGTATGTCTATTGCAAACATTTCTAGGCTCCTTCTACTCCATGAATTCTATTAATTTAATTATAAAATATAAAATAATTAATGCGGTACACGCTTTCCGTCCCTTCGGGGAGTATTGAAATCAAAATATTATTGTAAAGTATAAAAAAGTACAAAATTATGAAAGTTCGTATATTGATAATTTTTTGTTCACTTATCTAAACAAAATTTTATTTCTGTTTTTTGTTCATGTTTAGTTGTGTTGATAAATTCCTGGTATAGTAGGCCTATAGGTGCCATACCAGAAATTAAAAATAACGAAACACCGGGTGAATTTACTAGTGTTGTAAGTGTACAAGTATTGCAATTTAAAGCAAGTGTTTCTATTTCTTCCATTAATGGTCCGAAAGTACTCCTAACGTATGATACAATGAAAATATAAATAAAATATTCATAAGAATTAGTTGCAATTTTTGTTAATATCTCATTTCATTGGATTACGTTACAATACATTTCATTGGATTGCGTTACAATACGGAGTTGTGTCATATGTGTAATATGATATAATGTTTGACGTTCGCACCACCCTTGCAAATATATCGATAGGTATGGCGTGCATTGGAACATGGGGGTAAAGTCCAGTTTTCCTGTAGTGGATACGGTTCTAGAGGATCAAGTGTAGCAGTGTGTTTCCGAACGGCCATTCATAAATTTGAAATTGAATTACAATATATACAGCGCTCGGCAAAAATACTTACTTCAAACTTCAACCACGCCCATTTTTGTGCTTCCAAATGATTTCCGACGTACTCTGGCAAAGTTCAAAAACGTCTACCTTACCAAAAAGTCAGAGCGAATGAAGAGTAGTGACAGTTGCTCGTTTAGATAAAAAATTTGAAAACCCTGGGCTATACAAAGACATTAATGCATATATTTCATAAATAATGGAGAAAGCAGTCGTGAATATTCACTGGAATTACAAAAATTTATTTGGCTGTTGAAACAAAACATTCGTATAATCGTTTAAGGAGCGGTAGATCATGGCCCTCGCTAACGCAGATGAATTTGCGCTGGAAGTTACGACATAGCTTAGACTTTAGAGCAGGCTTTTGCATTTTGACACATGACTCAGCACCTAGTCTATGTTTTTGAAAAAGAGAGATCATTTGTAGCATTGTACCGTACATACTGTTCAAACGAACTGGACATTGTTATTGAATCGTCCCGTCCGCTTCAAACCACGTCATCACATATCAGTTAGTGCCTATCCAGGTACAGTTTAAAGGGCCTGAATTTGGAGAGGTATCTGATTATATTGAGTGAAGCCCCGGGGTAATTTTGGTTGCGTTTGTACGCAAATCATGGGTGGTCGAACATTAAAGAACAGGTATCTAACGATCCTCAATACAGCCTAATGTTTTTTAATTTTTTTAATTTGTTCTGTGATCAGTTTGAATTGGATATGTTGTTCATGTGCAGTCGGTGGTTCGAAACTCATCGTAGCATCTTTTTTTCATACAATAATAATTATTCTTTTTATAGTTTAGTGAATTAGTGTATAAGATTTGCTTCTAGAGTTTATGAATTACTGGTACATTATTACTTAAATACTTATTAGTGGGAGTAGTGGACGCGAATCAGTCATACTGTAGTCTATACAATGTACTGTATATAGTACTATTTATAATGAATTCTTGCTTCCTGGTCAACAAATCCCGTCATGGCTGCAAGGAGTCCTCCTATTGGTCGAAATAAAACGTGGCAGGTGACACCAGAAATTAAAAAACCGGTACGAGTGAACCCGTACATGTTTTCCCATTTATCAATATTAGGATTGGTACTGTAATAGTTCCATGATATATAATTGTCCTACGGTTACATTTCGGGTACCTCGACTTTCCCTAACCCAAAGCACTGAATCGATGGATGGGACGACTGCATAGTCTAGAACGGGCAGACCAATATACAATACTACTACAACACAGTAGTAATGGCAGGGTATGCAATCATTGTAATTTATGTATTGAGTTATGATGAATTATCCATTCTTCTTCCTCTTTTTCTGGCTCTACAGCCCTTGGTAGGCTTTGGCCTGTTCAACTACGCTCCACCATCTACGGGCTCCAACTGGCGGCGATCGGTTTCTAGTGTTCGTCCATCCAGTGGTTTCATGGACGTCCCTTCAGTCTTCTACCCGTCACGCTTGCTCTGCACATTTTGTTTGGCTGCGGTCCTAAAAGCCATTCATAAGACGTGCCCCCGTCATCTTAGACGTTTGCTTTTACAAAACGTACTACAATATGTCTTCTCCATTAAGTATGGTCTCTATTTCTGAGTTGTTTCTTATACGCCACTCTCTGTTTTCATACAGGGGTTCATAGATTTGCCTTGTCATCTTCCTTTGCAAAACGCGGAGTTTATTGGCATCGATGGCTGTAAGATTCCAGGTTTCTGAGCCATGGAGTTTTTATTTTATTTTTTCACCCTCAGAACCAAACTATCAAGGGACAAGTCATCTATTGTATTTTTATAGACATATTTGGATAATCTATCCTCTATTCGTGCTATGCCTGCAGAATGAGAAGACGGAAACTATCCACAGAGAGTCAAGAAAACATTACATGACGAACACAAAATGGGTATAATATGTACTAAGTTACACCACATAATTTGAAAAACTTTGCACAGTGTTGAGACCTGAGGGCGCTAAGACCTTGACCCTTTCCATGAGGGCCCTCTTCAGCTGGAGACTATAAGAGGATCAAACTATTACCAAATCATCTGCCCACATCCTATGTGGTGGTAATTTCCCGAAAAGGTCATATCTTGTTATTTGACTATTTTCTCTTAGTTTGGCTTGGCAATAAGTGGGCGTCAGGTGAACGTATCTACGTATGTGACGCAACAGCGATTGGCTTTTGCTGGCAACTCAATACTTTGTGATCTGCAGCTGCCCATCTATACCTATTTTAATATCGTATCTTTCTAACTGGCGTTAAGTTCTAAAAATACATGTTTCACCCCTTACATTCTTGTTTTTCAATTTATTATGAGGAAAGCGTTAAAGTTTTCGATTCCGAGATTTCAACACGTTCGACACGTTTTGAGGTCCCAGGAACCCAAAAAAGTGGTTTTTACGAAATGTCTGTCAGTCCATCTGTCTGTTCATCGATTTGTGGGCAAACTACTCAGTGGATTTCGTTTAAATTTGACATGACAGACATCATGCCTCGGAACCTCATGTTTTATGTTGGGCTAACTCAATTTTGGAGGGTCCTCCAAAAACGTCTAAAAAAATATTTCTCAAAAACGGCTGGAATGATTTCTTTCAAATTTACATATATCGTAGTCGTTATTAATGTTAACAAAACGCGTGGTAAAAAAATTAAAATAACTAAATTTTCATGAAAAATGAATAAAAAAGATTTTTTTCCTGCGAAACCCTCCTATTGATGATTTCTACCTTCAGGTATGTTTTAGGCGTTGGATAGAGAAACATAACTGAACAGGTTACTTTCCTAAAAAAGATTTGGTTTTGTGCAAAAAATTATTTTTGCTTTCCAATTTATATATTAACGCTCCCTTACATTGTATACCCAGCCATTGTGTTGAAATGTATTGGTCTGCCCGTTCTAGAACTTACAATTCGATCGATCGAATCAGTGCTTTGGATATGGGATATTGAGAGATCCGAAATTAACCATAGGAAAATTATTTACTATGGAATTACTCATATTATCTATCTAGTAATATAATAGGAAAGAATGTTCGAGTAAACTCGGACCGGTTCTTTTTTAAACAGAGTATTCTGTAAAAATTGCCTATTTGTGGCCCATGACCTGATACCACCCAGGCCGTTCAATAAATGTGCCTAAAAACCTAACCAGAACACAAAGATGCACCCAAACCTGGTGGTCCGGCCTAAGGGCTCGAGGCATGGCCCCTGGCCCAGTGGCCCACCGTAACAAGGCGGGCCTACCTCTTAATTAGGCCTTGGAAACCTGGCAATTGCACGGTTTTGACCCGTTGTCGTACCTGAACGTGGTAATAAATCGCTCAAGGGCTTATCTGATGGAAGCCACCTGGACGGCTGTGCGGTGACCAGCCAACAAGTGATGGTTTGGACTAATTAGTGTCTCGGAAAAAAGGAGGTTATGCAAAGTTTTGGGCGCATGCTACTATACTATATAAAGCTATATGTATATTGTACCATATAAAACAGCAATCAGTAGTCTACTTACTTTATTGACTTTTCAGAACCTAGGCAGCAGTAACACCGTTATTCCTCCATTCATTTCTGTATGCAACATTCTTTCTTGAAATTTTAAATGGTTTTATTTATTAAAGGAATAATGTAATAATAAAAATAATAAATTAAAAATAAATTTTATCTGAGACATGTGTCGTAGAAAAATGGTTTTCAAAACAAAACAAAGCTTGACCAAAATAATTGAATGACACAAGCCCAACAAATGTGAATATATATATTTGAATAAAGTGGAGTGTTTAGAACTAAAAATCAGTCAGCCTTTTAGCCCCTAAAATACTCACCGAGAAGAACGAGTGATATCTGTTACACCCCCTCCCCACTATCTGTTTGCAGTATATCCTTCACCGGTAAAATCTAGACGTTACTGCTATAAAATTGCGTGAAACCCCTATGTTTCGAAAACTTCCTCCCAATAGAGAGCCCCTGGTCCCCCTTTAGGCCTCTCTAACCCTCAGACGTCTGCGCAAAAATAATAAGGTTATGCCGCCTAATGTGTAAGCTGTGTACGCCCATTTCCCCCTTTCCTGCATTTTTATGAAAATGAAATTAAATGAAATGCTCTCAAATCTCGGAATTGAAAATTTCGATTGTCACAAATTTTTCTTTCGTACTGAGTAGAAATAGGAAAGCCATAACCAGCATCAGTTAAGTCCCACCGGAAGACATTCCTCCAGGTGCAGACCAAATAAATAAAATGTCTGATAACAGGGTGGTTCATTCATGGGCCCTATCATTGTTATGTGGGAGGGAGGGGATTTGAGATTTGAGATGGGCGAGACGGCTCGAGGGGCGGGAGGGGCGTGCCTGAATGCGTACCTCGAATTGTCGGGGTTGCGTCCCAGTTTGACGAATGTCTGGGATACCTAATCGCACCCACACAACGAAAATTCATATTTTATATTGTGATCACGCGTCAACAGGACTAGGATGAACAGGGAATAGGGGGCTTTATTAATAAAAACGCACGACAACCTATCCCCAGGTTACTTACTTTATTTGAGAAGTTGTGGTCAGCAACATGCCCGAAGCAATGCAAGGCCCGGCGGATAATTTATCTGAACCATGCAATATACGAGTACGAGCAGTCCAGTTCTGGCCCCTGGACTGTTTGGATTACTTGGACTTGATTTCAGGGCCCGCTTATTCCACAACATATGAGAAATGCTTGCCTGTTAAATTTGCGTGGCGTAGTCAGGGGTATGAACATTGTTTTGCAATTATGCCAATTGCAAGAGAGTCTTTGGGGGATCTGTCCATTATTATTGGAAATATTTCTGACAATCATTGCGGGTGCTGCGTTACGCGTCGGTCTGGGATAGAACGTCGTATTTACTATTTCTAAATATCGGTTGGTGGAAATCTTAATTAGTATTAACGAGCTTATCTTTAGCATTTAAAATTCTCAAGAAGTACCTAATTGAAGTGAAAACTTCTATAGGCGCACCACACACAGTTGAAGTGAAAAATTCTTTAGACACAGATTTTAGCAGGGTAGTGAATTGGACTGGTTCGACACGCGACATGGGACACGCGACATGCGACATGCTCGATAGAGTCAGGCGCACCACGCACTGATTTTAGCATTTGAATTGAATGGGCGGGTTTAAAGCAACTTTTTGTGCAGATATAGATGGCTTATCTCAATTTAAATTGTACCCATGTCTTCGTATATTCTTCCTCTTTCAGGCCATACCATATTTTTTGTGATGGGGCAAAGGGTTCGACTTTGGGGGGAGGAAACGAGAGAAGGTGCGCCAAAAGTTGCCGATTTTAATTGAAAATAGGCCTTTTTCAGCCGCGTTTTTGGAGGTATTAATATCAGTTTGAAAACTTCAAACTACCTTAGTTATTTTACAACTTTCTTACTCTTTTTATGCGTGTATTCAGTTTTACTATCCGTCTCTTTGTTCAGGCTCAGGTGAGTTGGCAAGCCATCACTGTTTCATCGGAAAACAGGTTCAAAGGGTACTTTTGCATTTACATGCATAGAGTAAAAAAATTCCACAGCCTGCAATTTTCAACCGAAATTAATTTTTAATGTCTCATTAGAAGCAGTATGAATTAAGGTTTCAAACAAGTATAAATACATATTTTCAAAATCACCTCTTCACCCTTTAAACACGAATTTGGCTTGGGGGGGGGGGGGTCAGGTTTTCAACAAAAATCGGCCTCTTTCGGTTTTTCGGTAATTTAGTTATAATAATATGAGATATGGAGGACTACTGTCTACTGTCTTTTTAGATTGGAAAATCGACGATGCTGGATCAAAACAACAAACTTGATGACGAATTAAAACGAAAGAGAAAATTAGCTAATAACGCATGCTTACGGCGCCCATTCCACCGACTGGCTAGGGCTATTTACAAAAACAGTGACGTGGTAGCAGACATTCAAGACTTAGGCGGGGTTTCCACCGACCTCGCATTGCAGAATTGACGGAAATGTTTATTTTCCTTTGTAATTGTAATTCCTTGTAATTGTTTGTGACCCTCTAGTTGACTAGTCGAGCCGAGAGAGGGCCTCTTATAAGTTGGTGTCAGTTATGCCAATTTAAGTCATTATTCATTAATTATTATTCATTAAAGAAAGACCCACTGTCGCATTCAATAGGGACTGCGTCACCATTTGGGCCAATGTCACATTTCACTATGACCCGAAGGCACGAAATCTTATTCATTTGATTTTTGAGGCACACCGTTAGGTGCCAAGTACCCGTCCGTCCGCTCGGAACAATAAAACACTTTGTAGCGGCCAGTCCACTTCACTTTGTAAACAAGTAGGGCTTCTAATGCCTCACAGGTCAATAGGTCCCTTTCAACACGGCGACCTAATGAATGGTTCCTGTTCCCGACCAGATATACAGGTAACATTTTGTGGTCGTGGGAGGAACTATGGTGGTGTAGGTGCAAGGTTATAGGTTCGTAACCTGACTAAGGCACAGTTTTTATAGTGGCTAAGTTATTAAAGCATAATACTAATTATTAGAGTATATTACTTGTAATGAATTGTTCGTGGTCGTATATTTAGAGCCCTAGTTTCACCTCCAAATTTATAGTTTGTTCACTTTTACATCTGTTAACTATTTACTTGTCTAAGCTATTTGTATTTAATTTAATATATATATACAGAATGTGCGCCTTGTAGGCCCTCACCGTGGCCTGGGACTAAAACGAAAAATCCAGTTGTATTCCAATATTATTTTTTGGCTTTTTGGATATTTTTAAGCAGCAATACGATAAAAATAACAGAAAAATACCCGAAAAACTTAGAATCATCTTTGGAAAGCGAGTTAGTGCTCATATAGAAGAAGTTCCTTTTAGAGTGCTGTTCTGGACATTTCAAAATTCGGCCACCAGTAATTCTAACAATTGTAATGAAATGTTGACTGGAAAACTGCTTTCCAAAAATAGTGGCTATGCTAAAAATTTACCTCTGTATTTTATAAACACACTCTCCTGGACAAAGACCTTTTTCAGTATTTAAATTTATTAAAAATTCTTTAAGGCAAGAAAATGTGCAATATTTGGTAGTCATGACAATTGAACATGAAATGCTTCACTTATTAGATTTCTCAACTCTCCTAAAGCTGTACATTTCCAAAAAATTAAGAAAGAACCATTCCGAGTTTACTCGAACATGCTTTCCAATTTATCTACATTAGCAGATAGAAAAAAATGAGTAATTTCATGATAAATAATTTTCATATGGTTAAATTTCCGATATCTCGAAGGGGGGGGGGGGGTTGTCCATCTAACGTCACTGGAGGTGAGGTAAACTCCATATAGTTAATAGGTCAGACCAAAACATAACCACACAGCAATAATGGCAAAGCACGCCATGCATTTGAGCGTGAATTTTCTATCATTTTCTCAAAGAACCGGTCCGAGTTTACTCGAACATGCTTTCCAATTTATCAAAATTAGTAGATAGAGAAAATGAGTAATTTAATGGTAAATAATTTTCCTATGGTTAAATTTCCGATATCTCGGGGGGGGGGGGGGTGTCCACCTGACGTCACTGCAGGTGAGGTAAATTCTAGATAGGTCAGACCAAGACCAACACATTACCACACAGCAATACTGGCAGGGCACGCAATGCTTTTGAGCCTGAATTTTCTATCATTTTTTCGAAAAAACATTTTTTTTTACAAAACCAAATACTTTTTTGGGAAAGCAACCTGTCCGGTTTCGTTACTCAATTTAACACCTAAAACATGCCTGAAGGTAGAAATCATCGATAGAAAGGTTTCGCAGAAAAATTATTTTTTAGTCATTTTTCATTAAAATTTAGTTATTTTTATTTTTTTACCCCCAGAAGCAACCTATCAAGGGGCGACCTCACGCATTTGTGAACCTACATGCCGAATTTCATCAAGATCGACGGAGTAGTTTACCCGGAAATCGACGCACAGACAGACAGACAGACAGACAGACAGAACGACAGACAGACAGACATTTCGTATAAACCACTTTTTTGGGTTCCTGGGACATCAAAACGTGTAAATCCGTTGAAATCTCGGAATCGAAAATTTGGACCGTCACAAAGCTTTCCTTATACTACGTATAAATTGGAAAGCAAAAAACATTTTTTGCACAAAACCAAATAGTTTTTAGGGCAAGTAACCTATCCGGTTTCGTTACTCAAGTTAACACCTAAAACATGCCTGAAGGTAGAAATCAGCCTTCGGCTGCTGCCTCCACCACTTGCGCCTGCCGCGGGCGGCAGCTCGGCCTTCGGCCTCGCGGTCAATGCTCATGTGAATTAATTGTGGTCACACACAACACACAGCACCAACTGTCGGGATAAACGAAAATTAATGTCTAGTCTGCCGCTAGATGACAGTTGATGTCGGTTGGCGATAGTGGCGCCAACTGTCGGGATAAACGAAAATTAAATGTAGCGCAGTCTGCCGCTAGATGTCGGTTGATGTCGGCAGTACCAGCAGCCATGCACACGCACCAATGTAAAATATTCCAAAATCAAATTATAAAAACATTCTCCAGTGGACGAAAGTGTTAATGTGAACCATCCTCGAATCTCCTTGAACACACACAACAATATTCATCATAATCGGTCCAGTCGTTTAGAGGAGGCCCGGAACATACACACGGACAGTCGAAATTTATACTGTATACTAAGATACACCAAGTTCTAATATGTTTGAAATTACTTAAGAATAATTAAGTAAGCAAAATATTTTTCGAATGGAAAATCCGGAAAATTTAATAGAATCTGGCTTTCCTTTTTATAAGTCAGTATAATGAAAGCCTAGTGACGGGCAAAATTTTCGAGTCCGACATTTCCACAGGTTTACACATTTTGAGGCGCCCAAAGAATTGTCTGTCTGTTGTCGATTAGGGGGCAAACTACTCGGTGGATTTGGCATGTAGGCTTACAAAAATCATGCCTCAAGTCACGAGACCATCTATTATTTTTTTGGGCTAAATTGGACTGAATTTTGGTGGTTTCTTTCTTCTTTAAATCCACATAAATTTTATTAGCTATTAATGTTTAAAAAACACGCAATACGTCACTTTCGTTCGGTTCTGAGGGCAAAAAATAAATAAGGCTCGATTAAAAAATAAAAAAAATTCTGCCGAACCTTCCTGATCCCATAATTCTAATCCAAAACATATTTAACTGGTAGGCTAGGTGCTAAATCGAGTAACAAAACAGAACAGGTCCTTATTAAAGTTTTGGTTTTGAATAAAAAATTGGTTGTCTGTAAATCAGTTGCAAAGTCGGTTTACGGACGATAGTTTAACGTGACAAAGCCTAAATTACTAAATCTTACTTAAATAATATATGGCCGGAAAGAGAAAGAAATGTGGAGAAGCCCTTAAAAGCCCTTAAGTAGTTTGAATTTTATCACATGAAATATAGTATGGCCTGAAAGAGGAACAATAGACGAAGACATGGGTATTATTTAAATTAAGATAGACCTTCTACGTCTGCTCAAAAAGTTGCTTTAAACCCGCGTAACGCACCGTGGTAACGCGTCGTGTTACATAATATGTATTATTATCGTGTTACCCATCGTAGTAACACTTTTTCGTAGATGCACCAGCCGGCGCTCATCAATTTATTAGACGTCAAAATAGTTTCTGATATTTTCCTTATTATTGCATAACCTACCATTATCACTGTGTTGCAAAATTTTGGTCTACGTTGGAATCGTCCCATCGAAAAATTCAGTGCTTTGGGATCGGGGAAGTCGAAGCAACCGAAATGTATCTATTTTTTTTTTCTTCAATGAAGGCTTTATTATTATTATTATTGTACAAATCTATCTCCGTACTCACGCAAATAGACAAAATATAGGAAAGCATGTATGGGTTCATTCGCACCCGTTCAAATATCTTAATATATATATATTTCTACTGTCCGTGTGTATGTCACGGGCCCCCTCTCAAACGACTGGTCCGATTATGGTGATTTTTTTTTGTGTGTGTTCAAGGAGATTCGAAGATGGTTTAAGTTAACAATTTGGTCCACTGGAGAATGTTTTTATAATTAATTTTAGTAGTTTAAGTAGTTGTTGATTTTGGAATGTTTTACAATGGATCCGGCCGACCGACATCAACCGACATCTAGCGGCAGACTGCGCTACCATCGCTACCATTTTAATTTTCGTTTATCCCGACAGTTACGTGTGCGTGTGTGTTGTGTGTGATTTTGGAATGTTTTACATTGGACATGTTTTACATTGCGCTACCATCGCTACCATTGTAATTTTTGTTTATCCCGACACGTAACCTACAAATTGTGTTTTTTCCGACAGTTGGCGCTACCATCACTACCATTTTAATTTTCGTTTATCCCGACAGTTGGTGCTGCGTGTGTGTTGTGTGTGATTTTGGAATGTTTTACATTGCGCTACCATTGCTGCCATTTTAATTTTCGTTTATCCCGACACCTAACCTACAAATTGTGTTCAAATTCAAGTTCAAATTAGTGTTCATTGAGTTTTGGAGTGTGTATAAAGTAAGAGTAAGGTAAAGTAAAGTAAGAGCAGCCAGGCTTGAGTATGCATGATTGCGAGCGCGGAAAGCTCCCGAGGCGACACCCATGACGACACCCACCACAATTAATGGACATGAGCAGTGACTGCGAGGCCGTAAGCCGAGCTGCCACCCGATTTACATTACCAGTGACCACGAGGCCGAAGGCCGAGCTGCCGCCCGCGGCAGGCGCAAGTGGTGGAGGCACGAGAACCGCTTCTATACAAAATATAATATCCTCGCATATAGATTTTTACCATCACAACGCTAACCTCAACAATATTGAGTTTGAAACCTGGTCTCGTCGAATCGATCTGTATTCCTTTCTGTAATCTACTCTAACGTAGCCTTCGTAGATGCGCCATCACATACAGTATTTCGAACAAAGCCAACACTCGTTGGTTTCCCATCGTAGAATTGCACAATGATTTGAGTTAATCCACGATTTTTGACACCTCATTATCATACAACATCCTATCAACGGATGTACCAAAACCGTCGGCCAAGATTGGCCCTTCTTGGAAAGCATTAGAGATGGCGCGTCGGTGGAAATTGGCTCTTTTTTGTGGCAGGAGAATTATGGTTTCGTTATGCCCACGGGACTGTCAGGAAAATCATAGCTTATTCATTTATTGTCTCTTTCTCTTTATATCTCCCTCTCTCTGTTTGGTTTTTAATTTGTACTTTTTTCCACCGCCAAATCAATTGATTCTTGACGCATAACTATTTGACATCCCCCCTCTATAGGTACATTTTCAAATATTCCCCCGGATTCTTACCTTTTTCCCGTAAATTCGATTAGTCGTCATGTGTAAAGCTTTCACTTTACAGAAACGTAGAATTGCGTAGAAACCCACTATACATTTTCAAATATTTTCCCCCTGGGGAGGCCCCAAGGCCCCATATCGTCGCTTCCCGGAAATACCGTTGTAACTCCAAAAAGTAAAATTTTCAGGAGAGCGATTTCTAACTTTTTCGTAAGTTTAACAACAGATTAACGGGAAGCTATTGGGCCCATTTCATATTAGTTACGGTACCATAAAAAATAGCTGCTTTTTTACACTTTTGAAAGACCAAGACTAGACTCATGTTACATTTTCTCCTTAGTGAACACTATTGCCTATAAAATTGACTATAAGTGGGTAGTTATTCCAAAAATACATCGTTATTACTTAGAAAACAACTAATAATTGTTAAGAATGAAACTGTTTCATTTCAAAATACAATGTTGTTGCTCAAAATATTTTCCCAAAACAGATTTATTTTATGTAATGTTTTGACATGCAACATTGTTGAATAAAAAAATATAAATTTACCTCCCCCAAGGTCTTGTGGCAATTGACCAGATGCTGCACTATTCCTCAAAACCAAAATGGTGTTTCGCGCCAATTCAATAGCGATGTATCTGCCCTCTAGGGGTTTTTTGAGTTACAGCGGCATTTCCGGGAAGCGACGATATGTTACCTATATGGACAGAAAAAAATAATAATCCGTTTTTTTGGAAGCAGGAGGTTCAACCCACTCCGCAATAAAATCCTGGCTGGGGGCGATCTGGTCTCGACCTCTCCTGAAAATATTTTATATACAGTATATATATATAAGTACGCCACTGCTAGATGTACAGAACATAACGGTTGTAGAGCGTCGCTGTCTACAAAACAAACTGTTAGATTTCTTTGAAATTGCACCCTCCCGATCCGGTAACTCTTCAACTACTCCCACGATATTTCCAGTCGAAAAGATTCTATATTTCCATGGAAGGAAATTTAATGTTAAACCACGCGTCACCTTGATTGAATATTGATTGATACAGCCGACAGGTGGATGTGGTGTTACAAGTGTTATAACAATCTTTTTCAAATTTCCTTCAAGCAGCTGACACGGGGGGAGGCGTCGTCACAGATTGCAAGAGCGGAATTATCGTGGCGATCCCAACTATCGGCGCCATAATCTGCAATACAGGTAGAGCAACAGAGACTTGAAAAAATCTGAATAGTATTTCATTTAGTCCGTCCTTCTGTCTGCCCCTGCCCTGGTTAAGAGTCCGAGGCAACTGTAACCTCGCACTATATAGCTTAATAATATTCTTTAACGACAGTGGCCTAATGCAAATACTTGGCAATTACTATAGTAATTTTCTGTCATTAAAAAAATACAAGTAAGCGTAAGAACCTCTAATTAATAGAGAAATATGTATTTTGATCCAGACCCATGTTGAAATCTAAGTTACTAAAGGTTAAAAATAATATGCCAACAATTTGCAATACTTTCTGTGAGAAAATAATTGCCCCCAATTTTACTCATTGCTTTTTCACGGTCGGAGCTACATGATGATGATGATGCAGTAAAATCCCGAACCCACTGAAGATGTCGACCGCAGCTATTGACAAAACGTTTAGAAATACGCTTTTTTAACGACAACGGCCTCATCACATTATTTTGTTGTTGCCTTTACTCGATTTTTGAAAAGACGAATTATTATTTACTTACTTATACGTAATATTAATGTGTAATACTTATTATTTTTTATTCGTTTTATCTGTAATAAGCCGTCGTAATATTATAATTGCCTAAGTCTTAATTGAAAAATAAATTGTAACTAATGATTTTTTATGGATACCGTTGCTGAATGTTGATTTGTCGAATTATGCAATGTCCGCGTCCATTGGCTCCCCCATATTGAAAATTCAAGCCGTACATGTATAACTACAGGTTAAAACATAGTAACTAAATTCCAATCGTGTACAAATTTCCCATGCCTGATAAACTGTACGGAACCATAATAGTAACTCAGAGAAACAGCTATAGTACAAATACTCATAAAAATAACGGAAGCCGAAAAGAGGCAGCATAAGGAGCTACATTGTAAACCATAGTCCAAACCTAAACCTTATTTTGGTGATAAACTCAGACAAAACTAATTGGGACAAGGCACGCTTCACTGATAACTTTTACACGCGAGCATTGGGCTTGAAAGAATCAAGTAGATCACAAATGTCTAATAAAGTAGATATAGGCCTTGTAAGATAAGCCCGCTTGCTTCCTATGCGAGAAGTGGCCTATAATATAGAGTTTTATTAGGCAGGTAGAATAGGATCGCTTAATTAAAAATTGAAAAACAATAACGAATATAAATGTCGGCAATCTGACCTCCATAGTATTTCTATTTGTCAGACCATTAAATTATTATCAAAACCTTTGTTTACTGCAATATTGCATTACCTAGGAGGCACATTACCAAGAAGGGCGGCTGTGATGACGGTATAAGAGAACTGATAACCTCAGGCTGGGCCGAGTGGCGAGATCCTGAAGGAAAGGAGAATACCTGAAAAACTGAAGTAGTGAGACTGCGTATGAATGACGTACGGGGCGGAGCTAGTGCTGGCCACCGAAGCAGGACGCACAACAAACCTGGGCTACTTGTTCGGATATAAGCCATCTGGTAAGAGGAGAAGCGAAGACATTCGAGTGGAGATGCATGTAACCCCTATCACCGAAAGGGTTGGGAGATTAGCATGGTGGAGCCACATGAAGAGGCTACCTGCTACAACATGAGAGTGGAGGTGGAGGACGACCAAGGATGTCACTAAAACAAAAGTGTGCAAGGGCCCAGAGGTAGCACATGATCGGAACACCATCCCCGTTAAAGTAAAGTAAGTACAATAATTATTAATAATAATAATAATAATAATAATAATAATAATAATTAATCATGCGTTTATTTAATAAAAAAACTCAGTGTGTCGTTAATAGTTTTCTTTGTTGTAATTTATACGTAGTATATAAGGAAAGCTTTGTGATGGTTGAAATTTTCGATTCCGAGATTTCAACGGACTTACACATTTTGGGGTCCCAGAAACCCAAAAAGTGGTTTTTACGAAATGTCAGTCTGTCGTTCTGTGCGTCGATTTCCGAGCAAACTTCTCAGTCGATTTAGATGGAATCAAAATAACAAAAATCATACCTCGAGACCACCTTTTTTATTTGGGGCTAACTCAATTTTGGGGGGTTTTATTCTCAAAAAACACCAAAAAAACGTCTAAAACAATTATTTCTCCAAAACGGTTGCAACGATTTCTTTTAAATTCACATATTTTGTAGTCGTTATTAATGTTGACAAAATGTCTGGAGTCGCTTGCCCCTTAATAGTTTGCTTATGGGGGTAAAAAAATAAAAATAACTAAATTTTATTGAAAAATGAATAAAAAATAATTTTTCTGCGAAACCTTTCTTTCGATGATTTCTACCTTCAGGCACGTTTGTATAGGTGTTAAATTTAGTAACACACCCGGACAGGTTACCTCCCAAAAAACTATTTGGTTTTGTGCAAAAAAAATGTTTTTGATAAAATTCACGCTCAAATGCATTGCGTGCCCTGCCATTATTGCTGTGTGGTAATGTGATGGTCTGACCTATATAGAATTTACCTCACGTCCAGTGACGTGAGGTGGACAACCGCCCCCCCCCCCCCCCCCCGATATATCCGAAATGTAACCATAGGAAAATAGGAAAATTATTTACTATGAAATTACTCATTTTCTCTATCTACTGATTATTGATAAATTGGAAAGCATGTTCGAGTAAACTCGGACCGGTTCTTTGGTGGTTGCACCTACACAGATGACGCGTACTGTCATGTCTTAAAATTTGTGACCGCTGACTTCACACGTGTCTTCGCTCTTCACCGCAGTGGCGGATTTACCAGTAGGCCACTAATTAATTAATTAACAATTCGTATATTTTTCTAAAATGATTGGCGTAACAAATTATTTTGTAGGCGCCCTTAACCCATTAACTGAGGCAAATGCCTGAAACCGCGGGCGCGGAGTGTCCGCGTACGCGTAGAACTTTAAATTTTTGAAGTTATACTTCTTTAGGAGCGTTATGAAAAAATGATTAGAGTGAATTTTGAAGATCTGTAACACAAAAATTCACAAAATGAAGCTGCCAACAAAATAGAAATAGAACCTCAATATTAGTCGCGCATGTTGGTACACTCGTCACCTCTGAACACTGTTTTCTAGACAGGTATCATCCGCCATTTTGTATCCATTTTAAGTCTGGTCTATAAGCAAAGCATTGGGTGTTTACCGATTTATTTATAGAAATTCATCGTTATTTATTTATTATTATTTTAAAATAGCGTTCTACCAATAAGGGAAGTGTTTAAGTGTTTTATTTCTTTTCAATCTTTTACTTTCTTACAATTCTTACCATATTGGAATTATAGGATACAAAATGGTGGATGACAATACCCGGGTATATAGTGCCTGACCGAAATTAGAGGATATGGAAAAAACTCGGCTTGGCTGGACCACAAGCCCTTGTGCCACAAGTTATCCGGGAATGATATTGAAATTATTCGAAGCAATTCCCAAACGAATGCCTAGGGAGATTTACTTACGGAAATTGAAGTTGCACAAGAATTAATTTAGAAATCGTTGGTCATATTACAAAGTTAAATACGATACTTAAATATCTGTTAATTATTGCATATGCTAGACGTAGACAAATGTGGTTCTGGTGGTGCGAACATGACGAAACAAATAGTCGTCAGCTGGAGAGGGGTAAATTTAGGTTAATTACCATATTTAAATGGATTAAATATATCCCGGGTTAAGTTATTATTTTCGTGGAATGCTCGCTGAAGTGTTACTGTTGGTATATTAACTACGAATTCTGATCTGGATAGGTTCACAAGTGTTCTGGAATGGCAAACCGCCGTATTCGCAAAGCGACCAATTAATAAAATATTAATATTAAAAACAAAGAAAACAATAGGCAATTTTCTGACAAGGAAAATTGTATGTAAAAAAAAATATTAATTGTAACATTCTACTAATTTCGAATAACTTTTGCAGCCCATTTATATATTATTCATAAGTTCTTTTTTGTTTGCTATTTATAGTTTCGCTATATACTGTACTATATAGTTTGCTATAATATTATAGAAACAAGCTATTCTTGACGATTGAGAAATCTGCCAAGTACAAAATAATAGGTAATTGTATTAGGCTTCAATCTTGTGAAGCGCAAGCGATAGCCTCGGGCCTCGAAATTGCAAGCGAATACCGGGGAGGAGGGGTAGGGGGGTTTGCTGGTATTTGGAATAACCCAAACTGATGTAAGTTTTGCTCATATATTGAAAATAATCCTTACAAACTATTTTTATTAAAAAGAAAAGGGGTGTGTCTTAAAATTACATTCTAAGTTGAATTGCAAAATTTTACACCCCAAAGCTGTCCCAGGAATGTGTAACTGAAACAATTTCCTTTAAGGACAATGCAGTTGCTTTGGCAGATGGTAAGCAATTTGGATGCTTCTAAGTGCTGGGTAGAAGGTAGCGGGGGCGTTGGAGAGCATTTTGTGCATTTAAAATAATGAAAATGGTTTTACTGTCATTACAATTTTACAATTTTTAGTCTGAACAATTTTTAGTCTGAACTAACCAACTGAACTTTCAATGACAAAACGATTGCTGCAGGATACAAAGCAGTGTCCTGCCGCTTTGTGTTGTTATAAAAGATAGGTTACCATCCGGCAATTGTAAACTTTGTCATAAGCAGTAGAAGGATACTGTATTTAAACATAAAATTATAAAAAAGCATACAGACAGGAACACATAAAAGGAGAAACTAGACTAGGTGAGACTAATCTCATCCTTGTTTTTTGCATGCTGGCAGTACACTGCAATACAATGCACAGTATATCAAGTCTATAGCTATATTCACCTCTATACGATCGGCAATGGTCATCAACAGGAAGCCAATGGCTTTAGATTGCTCGTGAATAAGACGTCACTCCAAGAAATTCATCTCGAAAAAGAAAAACCGGAATGAGAAACAAGACCAAGAAAAATTACTTTAATAAAGAGCATCCCGTATAATTTGACCTATTTCCGGAAACATAAAATCAGCGACATAATAACTTGTTCCGCCATAAAATGACTACTAACACTTAGCAGATTGTTATGCTAATGTTAAAAATAACATCGCAATAATAAACGACGGCAATCCACTGTTGCCAAACTTCTTTCATTTCCAAGAATTCGTTTTTACAAAATACATGCTTTTGTATAAAAAATGCTTGAAATTCTGCGGGAAAAGTTTTCTTTTCTATGGTTTTTTTAAAGGGCTCTATTATTTGAGGAAAAGTAGCGGCTAATTATGTAGCACTGAAAGCTTGCGGAACTTCTCCTCGGGTTTTTCTTTCATGCCTGCTTTGCTTTCAAATGTTCTACTGTGGTTTCTGAAATGCTGCTGGAATACTGATCTTGATGTCAGCAACTCAAAAATTAACGCTGTTAGGGATGAACAGCGCATAATTTGTGTCTCAACTCCTTAACACATAATATATTGTGTCGACCAGGCGCGGATCTAGAATGAGACCAAGGAGGGGGCTAAGATTAAATACGAAATTTTTTGAACATTAGGGCTGAAATATTGGGGTTTACGCATTTTTTTCAGAGGAATAATAAGGGTTCTATATTATATGCAATTAATACAATCGAGGACGAGGGGGGCTCGGAGGTCTCCCCCGGGAGAAAATTTGAGAAAAATAAGACTGAAATAGTGGGGTTTTACGCATTTTGAGGAACCTAATGGGGGGGGGCTATAGCCCCCCCCCCCCCGTAAGATCCACGCCTGGTGTCGACATAATATTGTTTGGGAAATTACGTACTACAATCTTACGGAAAGTGTAAAGCAATAAACATACAATACTACAGTACAGTGAACTGACTCTACATTATTATGTACGCACGATGAACATTATCATTTATTAAAATTTATCAGCTAAAAGCTGAACCGAAAACTTGAACCAAACATGAAAAATGTAATGCGTTGAGCATGACTTGGACAGTTATTCTTGTATTCTATAGTTTACTGATTAAGATACCTTAAAATAAAGTGATTCACAAATCGTCACATCGTCTAGATTCTACAATAGTTGGCCCCACTTAGTGCTCGGTCCTCTGGCACTACTACTAATCTTGTTCCGTGGATTCACAATAAAATGGCCAAGTCATTCAAGACACCAGACCTTAGCCTTGAGCTGAAACATTTAGCAGCGGTTGTGGCAAATTAGTTTATAAAAATATTTTGGTAAACCTCTGCTCGAGTGCGTTGCATAACAAGGCATAACAGGCTCGTTGTGGTGAACCGCAGTGACTGCCTGACCGGCCTTGCTATCCGTTGAACACTTATTAGGCCGTGGCTAGCAACTCGTTACTAACTTCCTTACGCATTTTGAGAATCATTAACAAATAATGTATAACCCCGACCCAAAAAACAACAACCTTGCGAGAGTTCAGGTTTGGAGACTGTATAGAGAATCCTCTATCATAACCCCGTAAACGGGGACAAAGTCGATCAAATGGGTAAATTCGCTCAAAGTTCACTGTCCGGGTTTTTAATTTCCCGCGCAACTGGGTTAGGCATTGAAAGTTTGCCGTGGCAGCAGATAATTTGTAAATGCGTTATATTTTCAGGATTTTTGGAACGCATGGGAGATTTTAGTTTTGTTATGGTGTTATTGGCGGGTTAAAGTTAGTTGGAATTTTTTAAATTTAATTTTAAATTTTTCTTGGTACATGTTTTACTGCCATATCACGCATTATGACTAAACTCGAATTTTAGCATGTTTATTGAAATTTAATTTTTTTCCACCAAACCAAAAAATACTTCTCAATTTTGTATGTTTGGAGGGAAAATGTGGACGCATGTCAAAACAGGGAAAAGTCGATCACTATTACCCTTCCATAGTATGCCCTAGAAATTATTTTTATTTGCTAATATTACTTCTCAGAAAAGTTGCGCTTGGTTTAAACAATCATGCAGTTCTGGTACAGTTAGTTGCAAAGAGATTTTTTTAGATTCCTGAAGGAAAGACAGTGTTTTATAAATTTTAGGGAAACCATGGTTCGCGTGTAAATAAATAAATAAATAAGGAATTTTTTGGGCTATTACTAAGCCAACCTAACCGAGTTAGGTCTATAAACCCCTAAAATTGATCGAAATCGGTTTCAAGTTGAATAACATTGAAAATAAGATGAGTGATCGACTTTGCCCCACAACAAAATAATATTAAAACCACAAAAAGTAATGAGAACCATTGGCATGGCATTAACGATGGAGTAATCTTATGTTACGCACAGGTCCCTTGTCAAAAAACTGAAATGCTACTTCGAAAACTTACTGAAACCCCATAATGATGATCGACTTTGCCCCTGTTTACCGGTACCACTGCTTATTTTCGGATATTAGTACAATAAAGCGGGCAGTCGCGTTTATTTGCAGTAGGTACTTGTCCATTAGGCTGGGTCAACTTACACTGTTCCTCTCGACTACTCATCTCGATTTTAGGCTCATAGTCCATTTCTCCACTAAGTCGACAGTGTGCGATATCAGCAACTTTAAGCTATGAAAACCTGCCAAATACGGTGGAAATACATAGACAGCAATAGATAGCTATAGAGGAAGAGGAGCTCATATTATACTAGTTTTGAGTTTTCTAGAAAGGTTTCGGCCTATGTGGCAAATTGGAATAAGATTTTGGACACGAATAAGAAATTTGCATTTGCTACTGCTATAAAGGCCTGAAAGACAAAGTAACACTTAAGGAAATAAATTTCCAGAAAAGTCTCCTAAACTATATTATTCCCTTTATTATACAGATACCTGTCGTAACCTATTTTGACTTGCAAGCCCCCCTCCCACCATCCACCGCCTGGCAGCACTGAAGAAACCCGAGACGGAAATTTCAAATTAAAAGGCTTATGAAAGAAGAGCTTTCTCTTGTGTTGAAAAGTCGAAAGTTAATTTTGCTGTAGTAATTTCTATCATTAATATTCGTAGGAGCCCTCGCTGCTGTCTGACACCATAGCTTCTCAAATGTGATTTGGCGGGTGCGGCGGGGGGGGGGGGGCTGAAAACGTGCTCCCCTGTTACTGCTACAGTCTTTTCATGTCTGTCGGTTATTTAGAGTCATTTTGTGTTAGAGTTAATTTATTTTTGATAACTTTATTTGTCTCTTGATGTTTCATTGCGTTTTGATGGCTGTAATTTGTGTTTTTTCATTGCGGTGGATATGGCGCTTTTATTTCTCTTGGAGTGTCCTTGATCCGGCTTTGTTTAAAAAGCATAACTTTAAGAGATGGATTATTATTACGGATTTTGCGGACCTTTTTGGATTCAAGCACGTATACAAGGGAAGGGGGCACAGGAGACATGCCCCCCCCCCCCCCAATTGTCAGATTCACTGTTCTCCAAGTCCTGACGGCGTGCTGGACCGAATGGTCAGCTAGAGTAGCAGGAAAAT
The DNA here is from genome assembly GCA_963971405.1 of Psococerastis gibbosa. Classification (NCBI taxonomy): domain Eukaryota; kingdom Metazoa; phylum Arthropoda; class Insecta; order Psocodea; family Psocidae; genus Psococerastis; species Psococerastis gibbosa. The sequence continues at coordinate 204,424 of OZ020484.1, read as the reverse complement.
TGTTTAGTAAACGGTAGGATCACCCATTTATTTATGGTAATTAATTGTTTTATCATTTATTCACGATAGAAAGCGTTTTAATTTTTTTTTTCTTGAAAATTGACGTATTCTTATTTTTTTACCCCCAGAAGAAAACTATCAAGAGGCATGCGACCCCTCGCGGTTTGTTCACATTGATATCGACTACAATATGTGTGCATTTAAAAGAAATCGGTGGATCCATTTTTAAGAAATAATTGTTTTAGACGTTTTTTGGGAGTTCTTGGAAAATAAAACCCCCAAAATTGAGTTAGTCGAAAATAAAACAAATAGTTCCGAGGCATGATTTTAGTGAAACATGCCAAATTGCATCAAAATCGACCGAATAGTTTGCCCGGAAATCGATGAATAGACCGAGCGACAGAGCTACAGACAGACATTTCGTAAAAACCACTTTTTTGGGTTCTTGGGACCTCAAAACGTGTAAATCCGTTGAAATTTCAGAATCGAAAATTTTGACCATCACAAAGCTTTCCTTATACTACGTATAAATTGGAAATCAAAAAGTTTAGCAGCTAGAGATGCATCCAACCAGTCACTGTCAATCAACACCTTTAAACATGACTTCTTAAAAGTCTAGCAACCATGTGTCAATAAACTGTAATTAATGATAACATTTCCAAGACTACCAAAATATTACATATGCCTGGTAATTAATGCGGTTCAAGAGATAATTTGTACCATGTACTAGAAGATCCGAGCAAAAACACTGTAATGTTAAAAACTAACAAAAAGTATGGGACCTGCATGTTTATCTATGCAAATGACCCTAATTATGCAGGATAATCATGGTTTAGTTGGTAATTTTTTTTTAGTTCTTACTAGCAGCGCTGTAAAGACCAATAGAAATCATGGTTTCTATTATTTTAGCTCTGATGGGGAAATAATGAAATTTTATTCCCTGGGGGTAGTTCAATGAGGCCATATACTGGTGAGGCATTCATACAAAAAGTTGCCATAACACGGGGGGGGGGGGGGTGGCAGTCCAATAACCAACCCCTTAACATGGGGCTTTCTGATAATACCCTAAAATGTTGAAATTTTCTGGAAAATCGCGATCACAGGCCATCATACAGAAATTATTATATAGAGAAACGGTTTTATGAGATACGAAATCCGTTACAATATGAGGGCGGGAGGGGGAAGTGTTAAAAATCTGGGCTGGTCCCCACTAAAACTCCAATAAATGTGGAGCGCGTGCAATGAATACATAAATGTTTGCTCCCCCGCTTATTTTATGTATTTCAAATTACCCCACAATATTAACTGCAATGTGTTACATTTCCACGATTTGGAGCATTCATGTATTTATTTTTGCTATCAGTTATTTACATACTGAAGCACCTTGACGACTTGAAGTCTACTTCTGTCGATAATAAAATAAAAAATCCCTTTCACCCCTGGCCGAGCAGGTGTAGGAAGATTTCATAAAACTCCGCCTTCTCTTGTAAATTATAATATATTGCGCCGTTAAAGTACTCTAGAATCATTTGCCACAAGCGCCAACCTTGCTTTCCAACTTTTAAAGCGCTACGTTGACGAAAATACTGACTTCCTGAGCCGAATGGATACGAAGCCGAGTTGCTGATGACGGTTAAGAAACGGAAACTAACATACTTTGGCCATGTGATGAGGAATGAAAAGAATCGCCTTTTGCATGTAATAATCCAAGGGAAGATAGAAGGAAAGTGGGCTCCCGGCAGACGAACATCCTGGTTGAAAAACTTGAAGCAGTGGTTTGGCAAGAGCGAGACTTCCCTTTTCCGAGCAGCAGTCTCCAGGGCCCGAATTGCCATGATGGTCGCCATTCACCAATATTCGATAGAAAATACATTTAAAGAAGAAGTAGACGACTATGAAATTTTGTGAAAAAGATCATATTATTTTTAAGTTGAGTGGCCACCATCTTGAAATCGTTGATTCCCCCTAAAAATTATTAATGACCACCATAGATTCAAATAAAGGCTCTTTGTGACGTCCCATTCCACCTCCCTGTGAAAAATTTAATTGAGATATGATTTTTTGTTTTGTTTTTGATCGGCCTATATCTTGAAACAATATGGCGGATCTAGCTGGTTAACGAACTATATCAAGATATTTGTATGATAAATTTAAGTACTAAGTTTCAACAAAATAAGATGATATCTTTGGAAGTTAGAGTGTTTCCAGTATACAATTTTATTATATTGTACAATCGAACATGATAATTTTGGATAAGTTGGATAAATTTTCCTAAACACTGTTAATCCATTTTATTAGATTATTACGGGAACCCCAAGCTAAAGGAACTCTACAGGACCCATGCGGTGGTTTGGGTTTAAAAGGAAGATTCCCCAAGACAAGATCAGAAATATATAAGTAGATATACGTAAAAACTATTCAGCAACTGAACGAATTTCGAAAATACGATATCGAAAAACAAATCTGAACGAGTTAACACCGACAAACGATGACTAAAAAACTTACTTACTGAATGTTAGATTGGGCCTTTTTTTCACATTTAAGCTGCACACGGGCGGAGCCCTGCAGCATATTATAATTATTGTAACTTAACTTTTAATGGACATATAAATTTCTTGTATTGTATTAATGTTAGGCACATTATCCAATGTTGAGCTTGGTGTTTTGTCAATGTGCTAACTGCCTTCTGACGCTACAGTAGTCTGTAATAACGGATTTCAATACCTCCTCAAACCGTATTTTGACGTCTCGAGAACTTGCTAAACCCGGTAAATTGTTTAAATGTACTCGAAACTCACGCTAAGCTCTGTAAAAGTCACTCAACTGTCACGCCAGTCTTTAGGCCAGCTAAGTACACACGCAAGCTACCTAGTACCTTGTGTTGGCTAATAGTACCTTTTCAAAACAATGTCTGCATTACTCAGTGAAATTAGTAATTTACCCTGTCCAATAACTAATTTGTTCTGTCCGAATTGACTGATCGATTCGAGTTTTCGACGTGAGCGCCCTCGCATAACAAACGATTCGATTTCGAGTTCAATAGTCGGCTATTGTTAAGGTGCATGGCACGATGGCTGACTATACCAATGTCTATGCTCACATAGGGTTTGACGCGGTTGTTTATCCTAATTTTGTTGATTCGGAAATCTACGGGACAGTTCAATCCGACCACTAAATTTGTTTTTTGACAATTGGTTGGATATTGTGCTGGTGGCATTTCCATTGAAGAACCATAATCGGTTCATACCTTACCCTCACCAACAATACGAGGAAAAAGCGGGTTCTGGTATTGTTGGGAACCACAATATCCGAAATATTCAACAGAATCCAAGGGGAGGATCTTCTATCCGTTCTCGTTCCCTTTTTCCATTTGAAATCATTCAATGGGGAACAATATAGATAATACCAACCATCAGTACCGTACAAAACATCCCACAACATTATCGTAACCAATGAAACATTTAAAATACATTTTATTATTACAGTGGGCCTCCCCTGAAAACCCTGTAGGTTGCGATTTATGAGGGTGAGACTAATCATTTATATAATACAGCATGGATTGGCTCCATATTTGGCGCCAATACGTCGGATACCTGTATACCCTCTCAGCCAATATAATAAAATTATACAAGTACATAACCTTTATCAAATCGAATATTTAAACCGGCATTTGGACCTACACTTTCCCAAAGAGAAACATTACCAGGAAAATAATCGAATAAATAAAGAAATCCCTTCTACCTACTTGTTGCAGACAAAACCAACCCCCCTCCCCTGTCCCTCCCTCGTAACTGACCTAAAATTAATATGTATCTGGTTGCATGTATTTACCCGATAGTTCCGCTCAAACTCAGCTATGAATATTTGAAGACTGTTTTTCCGAACCCCCCATTGCTAAAGGAAAGCTTCGTTTAGCGTGCATGCTTATCAGGATTTCGAGATCGCACGGAACTGTTTAGAGGCTCTCGCGGAAAATGTGGCCGGATTAATTACACGATTAGTGACACGTATGTCAAGGTTTTGGCTGGTATTTCGGTGAAAAAAGTATAACATGAGCTGGTTTGTTTGTCTTTTATGTGCACGCATATCATGGAATACGATTAAGAAATTTGACAAGTGGCGATTACCGTATAAGCTGGTTCATAAACTTGAAAAAAATACACACGAATGGAGTGACAAGCTTCATTGTAAATGACGATGGCGATGTTAAGAGTGATTTTACTGCAGATGATCAGTTTCAAGAAAAATGCTGACATTGAAGCCAAGTTATTGCACTATGCTTGAAATGCGTTAAATGTTCATCTGAAAAGTACTAGGTATCACGTTAGTTGAGTGAGCTGACTCAAAGTCATACAACTCAAGTCATAGTTGTCTTAATTTGAAGATAGCTACATCATACATAGGCCTAAAGCTGCCATCAAAGTTCCAATCCATTGTTTAGCTACCTTCTTCTTTATAACTGTCAAGAAATATACGGTCAGCAAGTTTTTGGGTACCATATGTACCATAAAACCTAAAAAATTACATCGACACATCATGTGAAGAACCAGTAGAATCCGGGCTGATGGGCCGTGGTCGAATTGAAAGTGAACTTCCAAACGTTTCGTCAACATCTGCGGTCGACATCTTCAGTGGCGCTGCGTAGACTTCGAAGATTGTACATCGGTGGCTGCGTCACACTCTACGGAGCCACCGAGGTACAACCTTCGAAATCGACTGCAGATCTTGACGAAACGTATGGAAGTTCACTTTCAATTCGACCACGGCCCATCAGCCCGGATTCTACTGGTTCTTCATTTGACTCCGGCCGTGAAAGCCTTTGCAGTTACACATCAACACATCAACTGCCATAGATTGAATTAATAATTGACTATACGGACGCAATATGTTGGAAATCCTCTGTCAAATCGGAAATGAGTGTAATATATAATTCAGTTATTTCCTCAACAAGTTAATAACAAATGATGATAATAATAAAATAATTCTCAGCAAATTACTTCTCTATTATACACTTAGAGATGATTCAGCACTGAACCTATTAACCCCCCAAAACATGAGTTAAACACCAAAACAGATATGGTACAATCTGTTCACACGGTTTGAAAACAGCTGTCAAAGCTCCACAACTTTGGCTTAATGCATTTTGAGGGGAATTTTAAAAAGGTTTGTTCTGTAATCGGAATGGGCCTATAACTATCATTTGTATTCGTTTAAATTGGGGTACAAGTATCACCAACTGGTTTGAGTAAAGGGGTTGGGACGCAATTAGTGTTCGATTAGGGAAGGGAGCGCATGTGTATGGCATTGTTATGGGCTCGATTTTGATTGGTTACCGATTCCTGATAAGGTTCGATATACTGTATATGGGGTGGGTTTCAAAGTTTCAACTTTTCTTTTTTATCATTTTTGCTTACCTATTTACATGTATTATAAGGAAAGATTATTGCTTTCCAATTTATACGTAGTATAAGGAAAGCTTTGTGACGGTCGAAATTTTCGATTCCGAGATTTCAACGGATGTACACGTTTTGGGGTCCCAGGAGCCAAAAAAAGTATTTTTTACGAAATGTCTGTGTTTTGGTCTGTCGGTCTGTCTGTTCGTCAATTTCCGGGTAAACTACTCTGTGGATTTGAGTGAAATTTGGCATGTAGGTTCACAAAAATCATACCTCGGAACGTTCTTAATGTTGATAAAATGCGGGGGGTCGCTTACCCCTTGATAGTTTGCTTCTGGGGGTAAAAAAAATAAAAATAACTTAATTTTAATGAAAAATGACTAAAAAATAATATTTCTGCGAAACTTTTCTATCGATGATTTCTACCTTCAGGCATGTTTTAGGTGTTAAGTTGAGTTACGAAACCGGACAGTTGGCTTTCCCAAAAACCTATTTGCTTTTGCGCAAAAATTTTTTTTTGAAAAAATGATAGAAACGTCACGCTGAAATTCATTGCCTGCCCTGCCATTATTACTGTGTTGTAATGTGTTTTAAATATATTGAGGCTACCTCACCTCCAGTGACGTCAGGTGGACACCCCCCCCCCCCCCCCCCGAGCTATCCGAAATTTAACCATAGGAAAATTATTTACCATGAAATTATTCATTTTCTCTCCCTACTAATTGATAAATTGGAAAGCATGTTCGAGTAAACTGGGACCGGTTCTTTTAAAGGTGTCTCCGTTGGTGGGTCTTGGCCAACATCGTGTGCCTTGAAGAGACATGTAGTAGGGCACATTTATGAACACACACCTCGAATGACTCCATAACTTAGAACAAAACACGGTACGGACCCCCTGGACCCCCTCCGGATATCTCCTATCCCAAAGCACTGAATTAATCCATGGCATTGCATATTCTAGATCGGTCAGACCCGACATATAAGCACACAGTAATATGGCAAGGCACGCAATCCATTTCAGCGTGAATTTTCTATCATTTTTTTAATAAACGTTTTGCGCAAAACCAAATGGTTTTTCGGGAGAGCAATCTGTCCGGTTTCGTTACTCAATTTAACACCTAAAACTGGATGTAGAAATCATCGATAGAAAGGTATCACAGAAAAAATATTTTTTAGTCATTTTTCATTACAATTGACTCATTTATTTTTTTACCCCCAGAAGCAAACTATCAAGGGGCAATCGCCCCTCCACATTTTATTAACATTACTAACCACTGCAATATATGTAAATTTAAAAGAAATCATTGGAGCCGTTTTGAGAAATAATTTTTGTATACGTTTTTTTTAGTTTTTTAATTTAAAAAAACCCCAAATTGAGTTTGCCCAAAAAAATTGTGTGTGTCAGCTCCAACGCACGACTGGAGTTTACTTCTCAAGTACGATTGTCTAAACAGGCACAAAAACTAGACAAAGAAAAAGATCGATATAGCCTACTATATCATAGCGTAAATAAGCAAATCAATGAAACAACATAAATAATTAGATTACTCGAGACTTCGTGGGATTTGATTTTAATAAACAAAAAATAACAAATAACGAAAATTTGGACCATCACAAAGCTTTCCTAATACTACGTATAAATTGGAAAGCAATAAACGTAATTGGCTTACCGAGCCTGAAGAGTAGATGGCGCTTTGCAGCCAGCAAGATTTTTATCGGCGTAACATCGAGTATCTGCTCTACCTATACAGCGTATTTACATTATACCTACCAATAAATAATTATCTACCTCCAACTCTCTACCATCCTGTTTCTTCCCAGCCCAACTTCCTACGGCCAAAATAAAGCTAACCATGGGCCCATGTGCTCACTAAAGGCCATTGGAAGAGAAGAAAACGGTTGGCAACCGATAAGACTTTTGGCTGATAGACGAACGTCGAGTTACAAAGACTAAGTTGCTGCAACACAACACCCAACACCCAGCGCATGTCGTGCCGTTCTCAAACATCTAGAAAAAAAATCTGTTTCCCAGCAGACCTCGAACTCTCTGCCTTTCTCCTCCTGAAAATAAGCCGAGCCGTGACTGACTGCATTGGGAGCTGGGAAGGGGCTTGGCAGCCGGTGAGATTTTCAGGTCCGATAGACGTGCAGTATATCTCCCTCTGAATATCACGTAATTACCTGCTAACAATTTAGGACATTGTTTGTACAGTCATTCAATAAACCTTAAATTATAGGTTTACAGCCGATTTTAATACTAAACTCGTTTCCGCTGGCTCGGGTTAACCTTCGATGCCCCGCGACGCTCAGCCAGTACATTGACGCGTCTTGCACACTTTTTTAATGCGTACCTTAGATGCGTTTCTTTACATTCGGGGCGTTTTTGAAGTGAAGACTTCCTTAGGTACGTTTGGTTGGGAGTAAATTCAAGTCATTATATTGGTTTAGTTATATTACCTCGCGCAGTTGTTAATATCTTACAATGACAACATGTTTGACTAGCCCGCTCTTAAAAACCACCTAATGTAATACAACACCTACATAGAATTCCCAATATTTCCTATTCCTCTAATAAACACTTTTAGTAACTATAGCACCCATAACTAAAATAATATACGAAATATTTTCAAGTGAATTCTTAATAACGCTTACTTCCACACAATATATTATAATGTTAGTTAACCACGCAAATGACCTAACATATTGCCATTCAAATGCTAATTTTATAGATTTGCACGAGATTATAGCCTACTACTTTTGCAACCGTTTTTTATTTTCATAGAAACATTTTAAGTAGCTTAGAATTCTGTGCTATACATAATATGTAGGGCATAGGTCTATGTTTTGAATTGGAGCCGAGGCAAAGGTGGTGAGAGTCATAAACATTTCCAAATTAAAAAAAAAAATTCTCCTGTGGTGTAACAAACAGGTCTAATAAATTGGTAATAGGTATCTTAAGAAGCCTATAACAATTGAATCGGTGGCAATGTAGCAAGCAATGACGAAAATTGTGTAACAAGGTGAAATGTGTGAGTGGCGAAAACAGTGGCGAGGGCGCAATGGGAAGGGGTGGGGGGCGCCAATCACTGTACTCCTTGCCTTTGAAGTGCTCATTGATGCCGAGTCCCACTATCGTTTGGAGAGTACATGACTATGGAATACTGGATGGTAGCAATTGATGGTACTGCAGTGCATTTATCTATACTGTTTGAGACTCTCGGTACCAGTGACCAGTCCCTTCAGAGGGATATTTTATGCGCGATCCCCGAAGCATTTAGAGTAGAACTAGGTGATAAAAGATATAGTTAGGCCTTTGCTTCTTGCCTTCTTCTATGGCAAAGGTTGAATGAATGAATAAACGACTTTATTGCAATACAAATGGCGAACAAGGTTGGTTATAATTGTAAACATATTCGGGAAAATATGCGTATTTTTAGGCTCTTTCTATTGCATTATGTTTGCCCTATACTTATCGTATTTATACGTAAACATAAATAATTGTATTCCCAAATTCTAACCATTCCAAAGAACCTCAACAATGACCACCGTCTTGCACTAATACCGCAGCTGTAATGGCGTCCGAATAATCGAGTAGGCGGGGATCAACACAAACAAGAAGAAGAAGCAGAGTTATTACCATAAGATTATACCAACTAGCACCGGAAGTCGCGCCATTTGCTTCCCTTCCGGCCCACATTCAGGCCTTGGCCTGCCATTGGCCGAATTTACGGGGCGTATTCCGATCACTATCTAAAAGTTCCCACCACCAAGTACAATGTACAATGCTATGATGTAAACAAAAAGTTTCCCGCCAATAGTGCGCTTATGCGGGATGAGTTTTCCCTCATTATTGCTGACCAGTGGAGCATATGAAGTTTGTCAGGTCGGATGTTTAATTACCAGTTGCTATGGCAATTAAGGTTGGTTGAATGATGATTAATGTTTATGCCGAGAGTATACGTAGTGTAAGGTGGTACAGTGTATGTCATGTTAGTTATTGTTTAATGTATGAATGAATTGGTTAGTTAGGTACTTTAATAATAAACTGCGCACATTTAAAATGCCTCTCGGTGACAAAAGCACAAGCATAACGCGTTTGCGATACAATTCTACTTAATGAATTTTAATAATAATGTCCTCATGTACCTAGACACTTATAGCAGCCCATGGCTTTTCGGAAATTACTGATATATTGTTGTCGCATGAATTTTGGGCCATTGCCAAACTGACATGCGATGCAAATGTCAACCCGATCGGCTACAATCGATATACCATCGACATTTAAGGAAAAAAATGTGAATGTGCTTGATACGTAATTACTGTTACATGCAACTTACCGAACAATTAGTTGTCCACAGTAGAATGCATTTCATATTGTGTTTCATGTTTATGGGAAGAAGTATGAGACCTAACATAGGAAATAACTACAAGTAACTACAGCAGAACCTGCAGAAGTGCCGCAGAAATTTAATCTTGTCAGATATGGCCTGCTTCCTGTCAGGTATTTTTGTCCTGAGATTATAATTATGGAACGTATCGCGAACGCGCTATTAGTCTGTTACTGCTATTTTTTTTTTTTTTAATCAGCACCGACGTACTGTTGTATATTGTAGTCCAGTTGATGGTCTTGTAAAGTACGACAAAGCTGGGCCAGTGGCCACCCAAATCCAGTTTAAATCACAGTGCAGTCTGCCTGACCACAGGCCAAGACCTTCGGCGGGTATTTTATGCTTTCCTATTTTTCTTTTACTCTCATGACAAAGAAGGGAGAATAAAAAAAAGACGCAAATGCAAAGAGAAACTTGTAAACACAGAAGTAGGATATATAATCTACAAACGTTCAGAAAAAATGTCTACAGACGACGGAACTAAATGTTCAAGTCTCAGCCGCACTGCTACTTGTAAGCCAACTTTTGTAGACATCTGCTGCTGTTCCCGTAACATTCTGCATGTTGAAATGCACTTCATTCATAACTTTATAAAAAAACTAAAAGTTGATCCATTCTACAATGTGAAGAAGTCATACTATTGTTATGGACTAACTGGCACAAGTAGCAACGCCTCCATGTATACCTATATGGGCTGAAAGGGACAATGGACAAGTTACAAGCTAGGCCTTGCTTAGCATTGTCATATTATAGCAGGACTCCGACTAGCATACTACTTATATGCCTTAACGAAGGTAGGTTAAGTGTGTTTATGAACCACTCTGAGTGCAGGTGCACCTCCTTGTTGGTGAGGACATGAGTTGCAGTGCGCAGTGGGGGTATTAAAAATGAATTAAGCTGGTAATGAGAAGGGGCAATAATTGGAAACGGCTCAACGAGTTCTTTTCTAAGCCACATAGATCAGAGAGATGGATAACCTTCCCTATGGCAAGTTAACCATCTGTTGATAGAACGGGGGTGAGATCGGGGGGAGGGGGGCTAATAATCAATAGAGGACATTTCAAGCAACATAATTATTATTAAATTCAAACAACTTACTAGTATGATATTGAGATCGTCATTGGTAAATCGTATGAGTTGTAATTAATTATGGTGTAAAATGTTTAATTTAAAATTACAATTGCTACCACTTGGTTCTTACAATGGCCGCAAATGGCGTTTGACCGATTTTAATTAATTTATAATTAGGGTCTGATTAATTCCAGGATTCAATACATAGTGTTAATACGGCACATGCGTGGGTCAACCGTATCCTAAGACATTTTAGGAGATTGAGTTTTGGTATATTTTAAGAGTAAGGTTCAAGGTCAAAGCTGGGGCCAAGGGAGGAAGGAGAAGACAGACGAGGCGGTAATGGGGGGGGGGGGGGAGAACCGCACCTTTTCTGTCGGCTAATTGAGCACCGACAGCACCAATAAATCAGCAACCTGTTGAATTTAGTACTACATTTTTTTTGGGGGGGTTTTAAGAATAACCGATTCTTCGAAATATAAGCTTATGACAAGGCAACAGTTCCAGAAGTGAGAGATTTTGTATTCGAAATTTGAATAGTATTTACATGGAGAAGGGTTTGAAAGGGCAGCATATTATACAAGCTATATTTTAGCGTACAGGACCATTTAAACAAATTATTTAATAAACATACCTATGATATGCGTTGTCTTCAAATGGGGAATCAAATTGGAAAACAGTTGTTAAAATATTAAAGACAAGTCTGTGCATATTTATGTTGCAGCAGAGGTAACGCAAGTAAAATACAAGCATTAAGAGCACGGTGGACTGGTCCTCATTGTCTCTATAGGAACCAAACAAATAAAACACAATAAGAAGTGATGACTTAATTAAATCTTTTATTGTATACGTAAAAATGTTCCTTCAAGCAAAGCTGTCATGCAATCATATTTCCCTTTTTCCTCATGTCCCCTTGTATTAAGTGGAGGAAATCTATCCGCGACAGAATGGAAGAATTAAATTACGTAAAATATGTTCAACCTTCAATACTAGTTTAAAAAAAGAAGCCCGGTTAATTTATAAGAACCACTCAATCTCGCTGTTCTTAAGAGCATTAAAAACTTGTTTTCCAAGTCAACAAGAAAAGCTAAAAGTATAGTAACTTTAAATGGGCTAGATGGAAAGGAATCTGCAAAAAGGTTCGAACATTTGAAGCCTTGAAGGCTCAATATGGAAAGGCTCGGCTAGGGGGCAGAAAGAACAACTTTGAAAGGCTTAATGAGCTTAAACCGGTTGAGCAAACATGGTCTGATCACAGGCCGATGCTCCGCCATTAATTACTCATGTTGCTAGTTTCAAAAAGTGGCGGGAAAATTACAGTCCGCGTCCCGACGGGATGGGCGGGAATTTTGAATTTGAGGGCGCATAAATGACGCGACTGCGGGGACTATTTACTAATGTCGAGAGGGTTTCCGGTTGAGAAAATTACTCCGCTGACTGATTTTACAATTTAGTGTTTCGCCCAAGGGTTGAGTTCTGTTTAGGACATGTCCTGCCACGCGAAAGGCACATGTCGTTTGTAGCAAATAACTTCATTTTGTAGGATATTGTCTCCGTATGGAATTACAATTTATTTCGGTGGTTAAATCTTACATTGTCAACTAACCTTTCCTTTCTTCCAGACACTTAATTCTAAGCCAGCTAGATTTGCTGCAAATATCAGTAATGTCACGTTGTCACGTTGTAATCTACAATTCGCGTCATGAGCAAACCTGACTACTTCCATGTCAGATGGCTTCCAATCGAAACTGTTTTATGGCATTTCTCTAATGTATTTTCATTACTTATCCAAATTTAAAATATAGCTGCATGTCGTTTCTCAATCTTAATAGCTACCATTGCAACCAACATACAATATATTGTATTTGACTCGTCTTCGACGTGCACAACCCCATTATTCCAGCAACAGACGGAATATACATTTAGTTTCAATGTGTGGGGTTAAGTAGAAAATAGTACAGAGAGAATACGATAGGAAAGTGGTTGCAGTACTGACAGAATCAGCAATTGAATTGCACTGTTGCTGGCTGCTGCAGGAGAAGGAGAAATGCATTAAATTAATTTTATCTCTCTGCATTCCCGCTGTTATCTGTTGCATTTCCCGGATTCAGTAAAAAGTTTTTACCTGCCAGCATATGAACAGTAACCGTCACAGCATGATTATAGTTAGGCAAGGGTGCCCACTACGAGGAGGGGGGGGGGGGCGGAACTTGTTGCCCCCCCAGACTTTTTCCTGGGGGAGCTAAGCCCCCCAGGAAAAGTGGCCCAAAGCCTACCAATTCCTTTTACTTTTCCTGGGCATTTGCATTTTTCATTGAAAATGTTTGATTTCTGCGTGACTTAAAACATTGGAGAAAGAAATGTTTAACTTTAACTAGTAGATTACTAATACTAGAATGGTAAACACGCTTTTAGTTTTAGTTTTTTAATGGTAGCAATTAACTTAATAAGGACAAGGGGTATAAAAGTCCAAAGTTAAAAATGGTAAAACAAAATTTCCTCAGGAGGTAAATCCAAAACAGTACAATTTCCTTGGTAGTTGGGGGGGGGGGGTTCAGTCATCTCTCTCTTTTGCGCCCCCCCCCCCAGACTTTTTCAAGAAAACTGGGCGCCCCTGGAGTTAGGAATGCTGCGTGGCGCAGCAGGTACTTTTCCCCGGACATGAGTTTGCCCCTATGGGTTTCCTCCTCTTGCAACACTATAGGAGCAGCTTAACCTCACGATACTGCAAGAAAGGGAGGCACCGAGAAAACAATTAGCGGCCATGATGAATTCGATTCACTGGTCAGACCATACATGCCATTAATTTGCAGTTTGGCTCTCTTCTAAGTTTTGATTTCATTTATAGATACCATGAAATATGCATCGATCTAATTGTCATGAATTGCGGGCATTGGTTTTTCAGTTAATTTTTTTCGATATGTTGCAAGGTAATAAAATTCACCAGATTGCTAATTACTTTGCAAATTATAAGCTTGCAAATGAAAATATCATGGTTAAAAATATAGGGTGCGCCCAAAATCAACAAGATATAAATTTTTGTAGATAGCATCACAATTACAAAATTGGCAACGAATTTATGGGAGCTAAAATGGCACCTGCTAGCAGTAAATGACGTGGCTATGCAGTGAAGCTTAGTTTAATTATTATTGTTTTAAATAAAGTTAAGGTCCACAATGTATTATAAAGTCAATAATTATTGTGTTATCGACCACACGATAATAAATAACATCCCAAAGTGCATCAACAATTATTTCGCTTTTAAACAAATGAGAGGGGGGGGGGGGGTTCAGTACCGATAGTACTCATGAAATGTAGTAAAATTATAGCCTATGCATTTAACGTCCAATTGTGGGTAACTTATAAACTTGTTACACCCTGCAAATATGGGGGATCTCCACCGGCGAAATGCTTTATAAAATAGGGGGAAATTTACGGATTTTGAAAGCTGTAAAGTTTAGGTTGTAGTATTTTACAGGCGATGATTGACATAACTGCAATGAGAGGGGCCCGCAATTGGGGTTTTTACAGTCCAAGACTTATTATCCATTCTTTTTTTAATTGCAATTAAATGAAATTGCAATAGGTATATAGTTTTCGTTGAAGGTTAGAGCCTCCTTTACGTGTTATAACAAGTTAACATGAGTGGTCCTATGTACAACTTACTTGTTAAACAAGACTGCCGACAAGTTAAGTGACTGGAATGGAGAGATTTACACAATAATTGACAGTTTACAGGACACATTCTTGAATCCGGGGCTTGCCTGAAAACCAACTCATATATATTGTACACGGACATTTTTCGCCTAAAACAAACTAAGCGGCGGTCAGCCATCCAACAAGATCATAAATATAACGACGCTTCATAAAAACCACCAACTAACAAATAAATGCCTGCAATGACGGTACTGAAATGTTAAAAAGATATTATAATAAAAATGCAAAGTTTTTATGATGGCAAACCTGGCTATAAATTTCAGTACCTACTGCATTGTAATCAAGTTTGACTGGTAGCAACATAACAGCCATTTCTTTGAGAAAATGTTTTCATGCCGCTCATACTGTTCTTTGTTTGATAATTAAAAATGCTAACACGTATAGGCTACTTGTTTTGATATTGCAAGCAGGAAAACATTGATTACGCATAGTACGTATGCCTTGTAAGGCATAAATAAACATAAGTTATGTCAATTTGAAATGTTGGGGAATGTAGGTAGTTAGGCGCCACTATACAGGGGAGGCCCTGAGTAGTATAACGGGTTCGGTGCCATTCAAGTATGTTGACTTGTGCAACTTGTCAAGGCTGTACCTGTAAAATGTGGACCATTTTCCTCTAATATTTGATTTTTTTTAATGAGTTTGTAGTGAAGTACTACTAAAAAAGATGAGTATTTTTTTCATTTATAGGAACAACTATTTTTACTGCGCCTATGCTTATTTTAAGAAGGTTCCTAATTTATTGGTCATACATTGGTTACTACATTTTTCATGGTTATGCACCTAAAATGTTTTGAGGGACTGCAGGACTATATTAATGCGCTTTTATTGGTGCATTGGTGAAATTATTTACCGTGAGTAAAAAATTTAATATATGTCTCATAAATTATTAATAAATAGGAAACCAATAGCTGATGCGGAGACTGCCCTGTCTGCCCTCAAACATTGGGCTAAAATCTGTTTAAATTACGAACAGTCAAGTATAGGCTAACTGGCTCAGAGCCTCTTTGCCAATTTTCAAATTGCCCTAACACCAATGACAGTAAGGTTATGGTTATAATGTAGGCTTGAACATTGTATATAGTACCTATATACAAAGAGAAAACTCACAGCAGTGGCTGAAAAATACAATAATACCTACTAATATTGTTTATGTATTGCACCGACCTAACGCAATCAGTAAATGACTGCTGCTTGCATTCGCAGCGTACAGGCACCATTAAACACGAAAACCACATGGATAATAACAAAAGAAGATGTTAATTTGCCTTCACAAGGTTTGCTCGTCTTCCTTCCATTAACGCCCACACGCCCCATGTAATTCCGAAACTACTGCATTTGTTACTGCCGTAAACCCGTGTGCGGCCAATATTTTTCTATTGTTGGGGAAGAGTGTGAGTGGGCTCCCCGTGAGTCATAGGATGTTGCCATTCATTCTCATATGATTTGGCATCATTTTTGAGTCTTACTGCATATAGAGGAAGGATAATGTCACTTTATGAGTGTCATTACTGTCAGGCAGTGGTGCTCAGTTCCGTTTGACAAGCGAAAGTTTAAGAAGATGCCCGCGGACCTGTGAGGACGTGACATAATATAGTATTATTTCATTAATTTATTTATTATTTCATTAAAATCCACTTGGTTGTTTGTCCAAAAATCGACAGACAGACATTTCGTAAAAAACACTTTTTGGGGTTCCTGGGACATGAAAATGTATAAATCCACTGAAATCCCGAAATCTAAAATCATCACAAAGGTTTCCTTATGCTACACGTGTATAAATAGGAAAGCAATAAAATAATTTGTGCAGCCTCACCGGTTCCCCTCTCAAGATCGCCAATGCTAACTCACACAGCTGAACTTGGGCAAACCAAACATTTGTACGTAATTTCATTTGAAAATCATTCACATTTATTTAGGTACGCGAGGCATGAGTCATGACGAGTCTATTAGGTTCGGCACTGGCTGCATTAATTTTGCACGCCTTGTGGCTGACTGGCGGTGCTGGACCTGTGTTGTGTACATTTGGGGCTTAACAAGGCTCTTGTTGAAACATTGTACTTAGCTATGCCTTATGCTTTATTACTGTGTCTCATAACAGTCCCAGCATGCCTCTCAGCATTTCCGCCAGCATTTGTTATTGTGGCTGTTGAAAATAAAGTTGAAAGTGTTGCCGTGGCTACTTATGCATTTTACTCTTTCGGGGGCCATTGGACCTGCGTAAAACTAAATGGAATTTAAATCAAACTTTACAGTACGGCATCTACATACTTACTACATTTGCTTAAAAATACGTGGCATATCTCACGACGGAGAATGGCAAGGACCCTGTCTCCGTTTGTTTTGCAATAAAAGAGAACAATGGGAACAGCATTGTCAAACGAGTTGTTTTTTAGCTTGTTTGCATGGAAACAACATCAAGTGGCATATCTTATGCATGGAGTCCCGGGTTTGGTGTTACTAATCGAGCCATGTTTCCAACCAAACTTGTGCATCTCAATGTCACAACAACAAAATAACTGTATAATGCAGTGCTAACAACCAAAAGGTTGTTGGTTCGAGTCCCACACTTTACCAAATTTTCTGGACTTGGTTTGAAAGACAAGAAAGGCTGAGTGTAATTTTAACCATTACCTCCACTAATTTAAGTCTGTTTAGTTTTACAAAGAGGCATCATTTTTTAATTTGCCTACTAGTGAATAGGTCTTCAGTAGGAGAGATGTACGAATTTTTTGAATTTGAATTTGAGTGTAGTGCAGTATCTAAGTTCGTAAAGAGAACTGGTTTATGGACCGGACGATGCAGGTTCCAGACTCGGCGTATTTGCAACCGAAGCGTAATACCGTACTATACCTTCACCTCCCCACCCCGGTAGAGGAGTAGAGCATTCAGAAAGGTTGGTTTCCCTTACAGTGTAGATTCTGATGTGATAACCACACGTCCAATAAGCCCACGTCCCGCTATTGCACGCAATACAAACATGACTTGACCCCACCGCGCAGGCGCGCACTACCTCTCAATACCCAAACCAACAAAGAACCCACGGCCAAGGTACGCGAGTAATAAGCTCCAAACTTTCGGGGAAATACCTGCATGTGTCCGTAATGTACCCACAGAAAAAGGGTCACGCTTTTGCGAACAAGATTGCCCAATCTCTTCGTTAGCGGGCCATTCAGGCATTCGAGATATATTGACGACCCTGTTAGGTACATCGAAGAGGAGGGCTCCCGATGTACCAGAGATTCGATTTATTTGAATCGATTTGAAAGTCCAAGTGGAAGGTGAAGGCAATAATTAATGTGAGTTAGTTTAAAAAAAAAAAAAAAAGGGAGTGGGTCATTGCCGAGGGGTCCAGGGCCCAGGCCAGTGAGCCAATCTAAAGGGGGTTCAGCAGTAAATGCGGTATTCTGGGGGAATATCATGCAAGTGCGGATTATAATCATTTATGAGTTTAAAAGAGGGACTAAAATGTTTAATTTGCACAATATGTCATGGTGAAAAGTCCCTAAAGGGCACAAAAAGAATATATATGTCTCTACATCGCAACATTCCATCGACAAAACCTCCCAACTCGATACCTACAAAAAATTTTCGGCATTATTTAATCTTGGTAGGAAACAGGTTTCTAGGCGTAAAGAGTATGTTTACGACTTACGTTATAAGGTACATAACCCTTATAGTGCAAATGCGGTTTGCCTGTTCAATTGTTCGAATTGTCACTCCAAATTATGCCACCCAATTTAAAAAATGTTGTCATGTTTTCCTACTTTTATTTTTTGCGTTTAAAAAAACATGTTTATTTGGCTGTGTGGCTATTGAAAGTTGGGGCTTTGGACAATTTTCCCGGTGGGATAAGGGGATTTGTCAGATCATTGCAAATAGCGGGGGTCTAATAAATAGGCCTAAAATATTTTTGAAATCCTGCGACCTCGAAACATGAAATTCCGTTGAAATTTTACAACAGGAAATATCGTGTATCACAAGGGTTTCCACAATAGTGTTATGTATTCAATCTTTCAATGCTTATACTAACGCGTAAATAGGAAAACAAAAATTGACTTTACTGCAAATCGTGTGATCAATTTAGCAACATCCCTAGGCAGTATGCACATGCAACAAAGCCAAACCGAGCCACAGGGTAGATGGCCTATCATGCAGTCTTACTACAAGTACTGTATTGTTTTAAACTTTGTATCAATGAATCCATATTGTAAACTGTTATTTTTCGAGGAATATATTTTACTTTACTTTACTATCCTCGGTCATTCGCAATGCCATCTCAATACAATATCAGAATCTCATCATCTACGAGTAATTCCCACTTAACTTTAAGGTTTTATTAATTTAAAAGTGTAAATTGTTTGTCGTTTTTTCGCAAAGAAACTTAAATGCACTCAAAAAGTTTTAAATATTCAAACAAAATTGCCACTTTTCGTTCAGAACCTAATTTTTTCTAGTGAACGTTGAAATTTCCCGGGGTGGTGGCCACTGCTCCCCCGTTCTATCCGCGCCTGAAATATGTAACCATAACTTTGTCTGTATTTGTCAGTTTTTCATAAAAAATGGCATATTAATTCATTTCGCCATTAGCCATTGACACAAAATTAAGGAGCGCCCGATCCGTTAAAAAGTCAATAAACATTGGTTCTATTGCATTTTATGAAATTCGGCATATTGATTAAATGCACCTTGACATAGTTCTTAACATGAGACTTAATGGCTAGGACGCTGGCACGCTGCGGTGCTCCCTAATTTTTTGATAATGGCTATTGGTAGAGTGAATCTATAAGCCAAGTTTGATGACTTTTTGATTCAACTGTCTTAAATACATAATGAAAGCACATTATCTCCACCACAACCAGAAGTACATATAACAAGCTTCTACTAGCAGTAACATACATGCTCCAGCTCCAACCCTGCTGCGGGAACCCGCCCGAGCAGAGAGGAGGTCAAGGCTGTCAGTTAGCCGATTTTTAACTTCCACGAAAAAACTCCCATCAACTTTTTGATTTCCAATTTATACGTAGTATAAGGAAAGCTTTCGTAATCGAAATAGTGGTTTTTACGAAAGATCTGTCTTTCTGTTTGTCTGTTCATCGATTCATCGACTACTCGGTGGATTTTGATGAAATTGGGATGTAGGTTCAAAAAAATCCCTTGCGGCTCTGGCCGATCACACACTTGACGATGGCGTGAGCCGAAACCGGTTGCGTGTGTATTTTATATTTAAAGTAAAACTTTACCAAGTAATTTTTCATAATGAGTCACAAATTTTACAAAGTTACCTAAGGAGACTATTATGTACTATATATTCGAGGTACAGTTTTCTGATATCGGTTAGGTTAGCTTGAATTATCGTATCTTGAATAGAAGGAAAAATTTCTAAAGTAGTTCGGGAATCGGATCCTATACCGTATTTATTAGCAGCCTGCAATAAACTGGATGCTAACATACCTACCTAAACATTCGTAAGGTGGTATAACTCGGGCTAGAACAGCTGTTCAATTTCGCACGGATAAAGTTGTAGTGTTGGTAGCTACTTTCTTTGGAAGTAGAAACATTGCCAAAACATTTAATTAAGTTTTATTTCTTCACTAAAGTTGAGATAAATGCGAGCTTGCTACAGGGATTCGCCTTTTCGCAGCACAAGTCTGCTACAGCCAGGATCCTTTGAGAATTCTCATTAGTTTGGGGAGTATCGCCGTTGGATTTTAGATTCACTTAGGGGACATCACTAGACTAAATGAGACATTTTGATGAAATATGCCACATAGAATTATTACTTAATTTTTCAATAGGGCGGCCCCCAGCGCCGGCCTGTACAAATTCGTAAAACCCCTTTGTTTCGCCCCTATATAGTTACGTCCCTGCCAACTGCCAATGCTGGGTTCCCATGCTGACGTCTAGTCAGCAACCCAGGCCATGCACCTGGGCTGTGGGCGCTCAACTGAGTTAGTCTGAGCTGAGCGGCATCGAAGGTAGGAGTGAAATTTTGGGTGTATTTTTTAAAAACGAAATTATCGCCATCGGGTATTTAACTATACAGTATATTCAAATCCATTCTCCCGAGGACGCCCCGATCCCCCTACTAAGAGCCATTTTATAAGTCTTTTTAAGCAGACATTTTCGCCCTTTAATAACGTGTATTAGGCGTTATTTTTGGGACTGTAAAATATTTCGTCTGTACAATATATACTTTCATATTACATATTTACTGCTACACAAATGCATTAAACCCCCTATTTCGCCCCTAAATATTTAAAAAAAAAAAAACCCGTACCCCCATTTTCGAGTTATTTTAATACAACTTTTGAAATGAGTAAAGTAAACAAAATATGGGATTTTTTTTAATTTACCCCCCCCCCCCTATTCGCAGTTGCAGTATAACCATCTACGTCTGTAAAATCTTTTCTTTACCGCTATCAAAACGCGTATGCATGTACCCTTATATTTCGGGCCTACAAGATCAAAATCTTTTCTACTGGGGAGAACCCGCCATTAATAATTAATTTTTGCAGTGAAAATGCCTAACCACTGCTTTGTTGTACCTGCATTTAAAAAAAAAATCACCAGTGCTGACCCCCGTGTCTGAGTTTCAGGTAATTTCATACTTATGGACTGTTGCATCGGCATACTAAGGTAAATGCATTGAAAATTGAAATTGGTGTTTTTGGTATCGTTAGCCGTAGCCGTAGTCGGATATGGAAGTGAACATTGCTATCTGTTGAATCACAAACTGACCATTAAATTCGTTATGCAAACACTGCACTCGGCAGACATGCTATAAACAACGCCATAACCTTTCATCACCTCCAAGGACGCCCTATTGCAGCATGGGGGCCTCAAGGGGCAAATTAGTGCAAATCGCTTAACGACGGACTTACATTTTAGTTGAATGAGACCACCTCTACGTTATTTACGGGGCACCGTCAATTAATGTTTAGATGGGTTATCAATTGACAGATGGACGGTTTTCACGCTCGAGGCTGCGCTGCGCTGTCTCTTATCGTGACGGATCGGTCTGCGCCACCAGGCTGCACGCGGCGGTCCAGTCGTCAACGAATCAGTTGTTGAAACCACGAGGTGATGGGTTCCAACCCAATACTAGGATCATTTTTTCTAGTCGTGCTTATTTTTCTTCTTTTAATTATTAATGCCTCTTCTATCGAAGATTGGCGATTATCATGGCAATTTGTACCTCGGAGACTGCTGCTCAAGCAGTGCATGGATGATGGTTAACGTAGACAATGAGTGGGGGGTTCCTACCATGCGCGTAATCTTTATCAACGCCTATTTTTCCAAAGGACTGTACGTGGACTTTACGTTCTTGTCCAAAGTCCAAGACCATTGGGACATCACCAATGGCAAGTTCATATTGTATTGTATGAGCTTGTGCACGAAGTATGTAACTGTAAAGGCTTCTGGCGGCTCTGACCAAGTCCACAAATCTTTTCTAACTTATTTAATATCGAGTCAGGCAAAGCGGGACATTGAGCGCTCTGACCAACATTATAGATTTCACGTTAAGTAAAGTAAAGTAAATGTATTTCAAATATTTTCCTTCGTTATACATTATAAACATATAAGGCCCGTTAGGCTAGGCCCGTGATGGGCAATACAAATAATATTTAAATACACTGGTTACAATATAATAATTTATGTTTAAATCATGTGGAAATCACAGAAAAAAATTAGTAAGAAGCAGAAAGAAAAAATAATAGTAATAATGGTAGGTTTGTACAATTATAATTATTAATTAAATATATTATGTAAGTAGATAGCTTAAATTAAATTAACAGATTGAGCAAAAACTGAGGCTGTCATTCGGCTAATTGGGTGAAAATCAGCTTTTTTTTATGGTGCGATCGAAAAGTTTAATATTGTTAAGTTATTTAATTGATTCAGTAAGACTGTTGTATGGGGAAATGGACCTATATATGTGTGATGTTTGAAATAGGGATGTTTTTGGGGCAAAAGTTCGGAGATTGCGGCCCACTCCAAGTCTTGTGTTTAGTCCATGTTGTATGTAGTCTGTCGGGCCGTCTAACGTCATGCTGCGTCTGGATCTGTATAGTAGTAGTTGTCTTGTGTCAATGGATGAACCTCGAAGTCATTATATAGTTGGAGGGATGGGAAACATTAGGCATTTCCGAATGAAAAACACACAAAACAAATGAGTGAAAGGGGTAAGACAACTTACGAAAACGGTAAGGTAAGTGGCAGGTAAAGTGAGACACATGATGTTTCACATGTGGCATATAATGTCTCACTATACCTCCACCTGCGCTTTTGATTTCAATCTGCCCTAATACGGACCAGATATAAACAGTTGCAGTAGTATTGCTGTTATTTGTGTAAAAGTAGCCAATAAACTAAATAAAAATTATTGACAACATATAACTATAAAATATGGAAGGCTATGCTTACATTAGTAAACATGAAATAATGCAATCCGACCCGTAAAAAGTAGAAAACAAATCGTACAGTATCAAATTCGTATCAAATGGCTTCATATTTGTTTGTGTAGCGTACCTTGGCCAATGTCGCCTACTATGTGTCATTATGTGCCATCAATTTCTGGGGAAAGTTGTGTGCGAGTAAATGAGTGAGTGCATGAATTTTTCTTCTCTTGTGTTGTTTAGGCTATCTTTTTTTTTTACAGGAAAACTATCTTCAAAAAATTTAATGTAAACAAAAAATTGTGCAGGTTAGCTGGAAGAGTAGCCCTTCGGGGCTAAAGCTCGCCTGAAAATAAATAAAGCCGATATTTCATTTCATTTCATTTCATTTCATTAGACGATTTCCCGCCAATAGTCTAAAAATTTAAGGCTTGTCTCACTTTGCCTATTGTCTCACTTCATTGGCGTAAATAGGGGGGTCCTGGGGGGGGGGGCTTAGCCCTGAGCTAAGTCCTGGGCTAGGCCCCCCCAGGATTTCTGGTGACAAAGACGTTATGAAGGCGAAAGGCATAGTATTCACAATAACGAAAGGGAAATTAATTCTTGGTATGCTTATTTCACATGATAGACATCACGAAAAACATCAACATATTGACCTATCCGATATAAGTCCTTTCACAAAAATATTCGTCGGTAAAATCTCAATTGCGCTGCTTGCAAAGTGCGTAAAACCTCACTAATTTGGGCCTATTCATCAATTTTTGTTCTCCGGGGGAGACCCCCGGGCCCCCCTTTCTCCAGTGTAGAATATTCGTAAAACCTCACTAATTTGGGCCTATTCATGAATTTTTGTTCTCCGGGGGAGACCCCCGGGCCCTCCTTTCTCCTGGGTATAATCTGCGTAAAACCTCACTAATTTGGGCCCATTTATAGATTTTTTTTCTCCGGGGGATCAAAGGCTTGGGTGCTAAAGCCCCCCCCCCCAGAAATTTTGAGAATTTACGCCAATGTCTCACTTTACCCGGCTTTCCCCTACTAGTTGTTAAGTCGGTTGAATGCGCCCTGCGGTTACTGTATATTGTATAAGGAGCCCTTAAATAAATAAATAAATAAATAAATAAATCTTGACTTTTTGTTCTATTACTACCAACTGCCAACCTAGTTAGCGTTAGCGTAGTTAGTGTAGTTAGGGTTATAACACTCACCTAGGATGACCCGGGACCGCCTGCTTCTCATGCATGGCCAGAAAATGTAGCAAGTGTGTGACTCGAACCAACAACCTTTCGGGTGAAAGTCGGAGTCTGTACGACTACTCTACATGCCCCAACCCTTATGAACTTTGTAAACTATTACATGAATTCTTATAGACCGCCCCTTTAATGGTCAATTAGTTATTATCACAATTATTAAATTATCTGACAGTCGCGGGAGTTGTAATTTGTCCAATAAAAGTTATGATGGATGGCATGTTTTCTGTAATTATCGCGGTTAGTCCCTCGTAATTGAGACATTTACTGCCCTATAAATATCAATTGGCGCCTATAATTCCTTTAAAAAAAAATTATAAGCAGCAGCTTAATTCATGCTATACCTACTGTATAGGTTTACGAGTCGGTACCTTAAAATAACTCTATTTTCTGTCCTCTAACACTAGCAATCGGAGTTATGGCTAACAAGACGCAGAAATGTAACATCCCCACTATTTTTGTATATTCCATGCGCCTATTCTTGAACTCGACCTTTATTCCAGCGAAAAAAATTCCTTCGAAAAATCCATCCTAACTAGCCACAATTTAAAAGTCAAGTTCAAGTGGAGATATGCAGATCATGGTGTGGAATGCAAAATTCACGTCATGTGAACAGGGCGAATGTCTAAATAATATGATATGGATAGGCTGATGCATGGACATTTTTACAATAGGCGGCATGACTTGCGTTCTACCATCCAATACACGACACGGTCATTAAGGACTTTGGTGCTCATGGCTTGCTTGTCTATCGGGAGATCTAGCAATTGTGTTAGGGTGGTACCTGGGCACCATGATATGGGTTCTTCTCTATTGTAGGTCTGAAGCACCGCGCCGGTATGTTTGGCCAGTTTGACGACTTTGGCAGCGTTGCATCCGTTTAGGTAGATTAGGTCGAAAGAAAACATCATCTTTGATTTCTAACATGTTATGAGTCGGTAACGATACAAGAGAATTTTGTTGTTTTAGCCACTTGATTTTATTTAAAAAATTGGGGCTAGGCAGAGGCTTCAAATATCAAATTTACCACCTCTATGTAAATTGATTAACTAAATACGCTCGTCTGTCTGTCCACTACGACGAAAAAAAATTAGCGTGCGTGTATCGGTGTACACACGTAAGAAGTAAAACTTCCTTATGACATCATTTTCCGTAAAATGATCTACAACAATATACTATATTTACAACTTTACAGAAATTGCTATATAGCTATATATAATAAAGCTAAATTAGATAAATTTTAAGCAAAAGGCTTTTTATTATAAACGTACATGTACACATGCACATGCACATTATAATAGCATTTCATTAATTATATTGGTTGTCTGTAAAGTCGGTTAACAGACGATAGTTTAACGTGCAACGCCTAAATTACTAAATTTCACTTACATAATGTATGGCCGGAATAGTAGTATAGAAAGGGGGTTTCTGGCGCTTACCCCACCCCCCGTCGAGCTACCCCACCCCCCGTCGTGCTACCCCTCGTGGGTGGTCTGATTTTTTTTTTTTTTTTTTTCCACCCCCCGTCATGCTACCCCTCGTGGGTGGTCTGATTTTTTTTTTTTTTTTTTTTTTTTTTTTTTTTTTTTTTTTTTTCCACCCCCCGTCATGCTACCCCTCGTGGGTGGTCTGTTTTTTTTTTTTTTTTTTTTTTTTTTTTTTCCACCCCCCGTCATGCTACCCCTCGTGGGTGGTCTAATTTTTTTTTTTTTTTTTTTTTTTTTTTTTTTTTTTTTTTTATGGTGTTAATTGAATTAAAACATTTCTTCTTCTTTCTTCTTCGTGGGTGGTCTTTGTACCCCGCCGTGCTTATCCCGTTGTCTATCTATCTCTGTACCAGGTGGGTGGTCTATGACGCACCCCCCCCCCCCCCCTCCCCGTAGTACAGCGTACATCTAGAATGTTCCAAATGTGTCGTTACAAAAGGCATCGCCTTGGGTTGAGGAGCTTAGTTGAAGCCAAACCTTCATTCAAGACTCAAGTAATACCACTTTATAAGTAAAATTGTATAATCTTACAACATGACATCTCTATTCAATAAAGTTAATGCCATCAACCAAGTAGCCGGGCCTACCATACCAATGCGAAAACTAGTGATTGGAGTTAAATACCTAATATTGAAAATAGTGCAAATCGAAAAAACAGAATATGGACCAGCTGTAAAAGTCATACTGCGAGGATTGGAAAAAGAAGTCGTGGAATGTTTTGTGCCTCAACAATATCTGCCAGCCTTTCAACAAAGTGAAGTTACTCCAGGAGCTGAGATGTATCTTATCGTTTCAAGCCATCGGGGAAAAAATAGTGTCAACCTACAGATCATAGAATGAATATTTCATGATGTATTATTATTGTAAACTACAGAAATAATGTAAATATATGAATAATTTCTATATATATTTTGTTCTTGTTTTATTAATTTCATAACTAGTTTTAAGCTTACAGTTAGATGATGATGAGTATTAAAAACTAATGTTTGAAAGAAACAAGCTATTGCTTCAGTCATAATCGAGTACTTGAACGGTGAAGGGTTATCATAATCATAGACTATGAAATGATGTAAATCAAATAATTAAACGAGTACATTAGCTAATTTTAATAAATCTATCCGAAGCATAGGTTTATGGGAAGTATTGATTTGGTAAATAGTTAACCGTGTGCAGGTTCAAACCTGTTGTGAATCACCAGGTGCATATAACTCTGTACAGCCGTCTAATGGTTCAGACAAACAACACATTAATAAATCTACCCCTCGCGGACAGTCCATTGTAAGCTAATGTGATTTTTGTTTTCGTAAATCTATCCAACACTTATATTGAAGGGAAGTATTGATTTGGTAAACAGAGTGCAGGTTCAAACCTGTTGTGAATCACCAGGTGCATATAACTCTGTACAGCCGTCTAATGGTTCAAACAAACAAGCCATTAATAAATCTACCCCTCGCTGACAGTCCATTGTAAGCTAAAGTGATTTTTGTTTTCGTAAATCTATCCAACACTTAGGTTGAAGGGAAGTATTGATTTGGTAAACAAATAACAGGGTGCAGGTTCAAACCTGTTGTGAATCACCAGGTGCATCCAACACTTAGGTTGAAGGGAAGTATTGATTTGGTAAACAGAGTGCAGGTTCAAACCTGTTGTGAATCACCAGGTGCATATAACTCTGTACAGCCGTCTTATGGCTCAAACAAACAAGCCATTGATAAGTCTACCCCTCGCTGACAGTCCATTGTAAGCTAAAGTGATTTTTGTTTTTGCATTAGTTGCAATCGATCGTTAGAAAATGAATGGTGTCTTAACAACATATTATCCGCTTCGTGATGGACAATCTATCCCTGTACCCTTACCATCTATCCTTAGTGGGTGGTCGTCGCTACAAAAGGCATCGCCTTGGGTTGAGGAGCTTAGTTGAAACCGAACCTTCATTCGCGTAGTACCACTTCATTGTAGTGAATTTGTGTAATCGTACAGCATGGAATCGAAGAAAAGGAAACTGAACGCGAGGGAATATGTGTGTAGAATATGTGCTGTGAGTTTCACACTAAATTGTCATTTGAAAAGGCATGCTATAAACAAACATGGAGTTAGTATTATACCGTGCAAAAAATGTAAAGCTACATTCACATGCAGAGAGGACCTATCTCATCATATATTGCAGCGGCATACATCAGCTAATCGCGGGAAGGAAACTGAACAAATCACCCCAAAACTGACATCTGCTGGGAATGGAGAGGACTGCAAGGCATGCGGGGGCAAAATCAACAACTCCAGTCCACTTACAGTTCTGTGTAAAGAATGTTCATCTATCTTTTCGTGTAAGTATGAGAATCCTGTATCTGTTAAAACCCTTGAGTGTAAATATATTTGTGAATTCTGTTCGGTCCCTTTTGCTCGGAAGTATAGTTTGAAAGTCCACATATTAAGCATACATATTATTAATTGTTTGAATTGCAAGAAATTGTTTATGAGGGAAGATTTTACTAATCATAAGAATAATTGCACAATTATGAGCGGGGGAGCACTATCCAACGAGGAGAACTTTTTATGCAAAACATCTATAGCTCTAGATGGTGTAGTAAAACAATACAATTATAAAAACATAACCATACATGATCCCGTTGTATATTTAAATAATATGGAAGGTGAGGTTGATTCTATTACAACTGAAAACATTAAACTTTTTAATGCAATTAAATGGTATGTAGCCTTACACATTAAATTTGAACGCGGACCCGACAATAATAAAAACTATACTGAAGCATGGTTTCATGCTAAAAACGAACAACTTTTCCTCACTGATGACTCCACAATAAAATATCAACAAATGATTGAACAAATTTTAGTAAAAATAGATAAATTTCAAGCAATGGGAAGCGGGTGGGTGTTGAAATCTTTAAAACGTTTTGTTATTTTTATTGCTGAATATAATCCATGCAGTGGTAGTAGTTACATCCCTTTACCCAAAAAAATCTATAACACTAAAGCAGTAATCAATATTAAAAATGACGATCTCAAATGTTTTATATGGTCAATTTTAGCATACTTACATCCAGTAAGTCGGGATGCTCAGCGGGTTTATAATTATAAAAAGTATGAAAAAGAGTTAGATATGAGTGGTATAACTTACCCAGTATCTTTGCAAGTCATTTCAAAATTTGAAAAAAATAATAATATTGGAGTAAATGTGTTTGGTTATGATCACAGACTGTACCCATTATATTTATCACAAAGTCACCATTATAATAAGCAGGTGGATCTGCTTTACATAACGGAAGACGAAAATTCACATTATTGTCTTATTAAAAATTTCAACAAACTTAATTTCTCAATCACTAAACATAAGGAACAAAAGTTTTATTGTCGTTGGTGCATACACGCCTTTAGTAGTGCTGAACGCTTACATGAACATAAGCCACTCTGCTCAAGACATGATCCTCAAAAAACCACATTTCCAATTAAGGAGAAAAGCACTATGAAATTTGATAAGGCACAATATATGATCCCTGTAGCATATAGAATATATGCCGATTTCGAGAGCATTCTCAGTCCCGTTGAAGGGACTATTTGTAACACTGAAAAATTATCTGCACATATACCATCAGGGTTTTGTTATGTTGTTGTAGATATCAATGGGAATAAGTTTAAAGAACCGGTAGTTTACAGGGGAGCCAATGCTGTTGATGTGTTTTTGAAATCGTTATTAAATGTTAAGGATGAAATTTTAAACATTTATAAAAATATTAAAGCAGTAATTATGACTGATAAGGATAGAGAAAATTTTAAAAACTCTGTCATTTGTAATGTTTGTCAAAAACCACTAGGAAATGATCGTGTAATAGACCACTGTCATATAACGGGAAAATATAGACAAGCATTACATAATGTTTGTAATATGAGCAATTTTCGAACTCCAAAACATATCCCCGTTTTTATGCATAACTTAAAACGTTATGATGGTCATCTTATCATGGAAGGGGTTGGGAAACTAAAAAATATGAAAATTACTTGTATAGCTAAAACTATGGAGGAATATATAGCCTTTAGTATTGGAGAGTTACGCTTTTTAGACACTTATCAATTTATGGCCTCCTCTTTAGATTCATTAGTTAAAAATCTTGTTGATGCGGATAAAAATAAATTTAAAATTATGAAAACATGTTTTGTGGGTGAAAAATTAGACTTGATGTTGAGGAAGGGTGTCTTCCCCTATGAATATATAACGCACGAATCAAAATTTAATGAGGAACACTTACCTCCAATTGATGCATTTTTTAGTCAATTAACTCAAGAGGGGATTTCACAAGAAAAATATGAACATGCTCAAAAGGTGTGGAATGCTTTTAGTATAAAGAATTTAGGAGAATACCAAGACTTGTATGTATTAACAGACACCCTTCTCCTTTGCGATGTTTTTGAAGCCTTTAGAGCCTTATGTTTTGAAAACGATAACCTCGAAATTTGTCACATGTACACAGCACCAGGGCTAGCTCTTCAGAGCTGTCTGAAAATGACAGGAGTAGAACTTGAGCTATTGAGCGAACCTGATATGTATTTGTTTTGTGAGGCTGGGATTCGCGGGGGTATAAGTATGATTTCAAAAAGATTTGCGGAAAGCAACAATAAATACTTAAAAAAATTTGACTCAAATAAGCCATCCAAATTTATAGTATATTGGGATTGCACTAACTTATACGGACATGCGATGCGTCAATTTTTACCTATTAGTGGGTTTCGCTGGATGGAGGAGGAAGAAATCAAAAACTTTAATGTAATGCTCGCACCTGATGAGGGCGATGATGGGTTCATATTACAGGTGGACATGGAATATCCACAAAAATTACATGATTTACATAATGAATACCCACTAGCAGCTGAACATTGTGTTGTAACATCAGACATGATTTCCCCCTATTGTA
This sequence comes from Psococerastis gibbosa, assembly GCA_963971405.1. Taxonomy (NCBI): domain Eukaryota; kingdom Metazoa; phylum Arthropoda; class Insecta; order Psocodea; family Psocidae; genus Psococerastis; species Psococerastis gibbosa. The sequence goes on along the minus strand of OZ020484.1, from coordinate 173,794 downwards.
AGGAATTTCTCGCTGAAAATGATATATCTTTAACATCCAACATCTCAAAGCTTATTCCCAACTTAAACGATAAACACAACTATATAATACATTATCGAAATTTGAAGCAATGTTTAGAATTGGGATTAAAATTAAAATGTATACATAAAATTTTAGCTTTTAAGCAAAGCGCTTGGATGCGACCCTTTATCGATTTTAACACAGAAAAACGGAAATTAGCTTGTAATGATTTCGAGAAGGATTTTTATAAATTGAAAATTAATAGTATGTATGGGAAGACAATGGAGAATGTTAGAAATCACGCAAAATTAGAGTTAGTTAACACTGCCAAACGAGCTCGTAAACTTATCTCATCCCCTGCATTTAAAGATTTTAAGATTTTTTCAAACGATTTAATAGCAGTCCGGTCAAAAAAAACTAATATTTTGCTAAACAAGCCAATATTTATTGGCCTAACCGTTCTCGAACTATCCAAGGTAGTTATGTATGAATTTCATTATAACTTTGTAAAACAAATGTATGGTGATAAAGCTGCACTGATTTTAACAGATACAGATTCGCTCGTTTATGAGGTTGAGAGTGATGATTTGTACACTGATTTAAAACCATATCCCCATTTATTTGATAACTCAGTATATCCTCCGAACCATCTCTTATACAATATTGAAAATAAAAAGAAAGTGGGAACGTTCAAAGATGAAAATGCTCAATCTCACATTTTACAATGTGTTGCTTTACGCCCAAAATTGTATTCCCTTTTAGAGGAGGGAAAGGAGAAGAAAGTGGGCAAAGGTATAGTTCGTTCAACCCTTAAACATCATATTAACCATCAAGACTATTACAATACCTTATTTAAGCCTTGCATAGCAAAAGACTCACGTAAACCAATGTTCCGTATTCAAAGTAGAGATCATAAGCTTTTTACAATTAAACAGCAAAAAGTCACTCTTAGTCCTTATGATGATAAACGGTATGTGTGTCGTAATGGAATTGATAGTTTAGCTCATGGTCATTATCGCATTATAGATATGTCTTAGGTTTAAAAGTTTGTTTTAAGTGATTGTATGTAAAGACATTGATTTCTTTTAAAATATGTGTATTATAAAATTTGTATATCATAAAATGGTTTACATTCGTTTAGCTCATGGTCATTATTGTATTATAGATAAGTCTTAGGCTTAAAAGCTTGTTTTAAGTGATTGTATGAAAAGACATTGATTTCTTTTAAAATATGTGTATTATAAAATTTATATATCATAAAATGGTTTACATTCATTTACAATAGTTGATGTACAATACCAGTTAAAGGTACATATTCATATAAGCAGTCGCTGATGAGTAGACAGTCCCTTTATTTGCCATGCAGACAACCCTTTATATATTGGAGTGCATAAGGTCGGTGGCCATTTCAGTCCCCCTCGCATTAAGATTATGACACATCGCTATTAATTCAGGTACGCCGATATAATAAGTGCACTCAGCATCTTAAAAGAAATGTATTAATCCCACAATAGGTGTTCAATATACCCACCAGCCGTGTTTATAAAAATGAATTTTCAATAATCCCAACTAAGTCTCAGTTTCTCACAATAGGTGTGCAATATACCAGGCAGTCGTGTTTTCTATGTTAGATTTAGTTACATTGGGCTAGGACAGGTTAAGTTATAATATTAGGCTAGGTTAAATTTTTATATCAAGTTAGGGTAGGTTACATTGGATTAGGATAGGCCAGATTAGGTTACATTGGGTTAGGTTAGCTGTTTACCTAGATTAAATTCATCATTTCTTTTTTAACAAAAATATTTTTTATATCAAATAAATATAATGTTAAGTTAGGTTACATTGAATTAGGATAGGTTAGATTAGGTTACATTGGATTAGGATAGGCCAGATTAGGTTACATTGGGTTAGGTTAGCTGTTTACCTAGATTAAATTCATCATTTCTTTTTTAACAAAAATATTTTTTATATCAAATAAATATAATGTTAAGTTAGGTTACATTGAATTAGGATAGGTTAGATTAGGTTACATTGGATTAGGATAGGCC